>CM034146.1:719978438-720632567 GCA_019776745.2 Taxus chinensis | reverse complement strand
AACCATGCCAGATGAACTAATGTCTCCATAATCAAAGATAATAAAATGGTTGGTGGATTTTGGTATCATGAGTGTTAAAAGACCTGTTATCAAATTTTTACCCTTAGAAAAAAATGATCAAACAGAATCTTACACAAGGAGAGATGGAATAGTTGGTTCAGTCATATGAGCTCACATTCATTTCCAAAAGATTAGGTTGTAGGAAGGCTCGACAATGAAATGCAGGGTCAGAAAATCATTGGCCAAGAAAATTTTGAAGAAGATCAAAGCTCAAGAGTAAAATCAATGGAGAAAGGATTTAAGTTTATAGTTTTTACATTTTTGGCACTTTGGAGAATCAGGGCAAAAACTGGGAAATCAATCTCCGAAGTCTGAAACTCCGAAAGTCTAAAATTTTGTACTTTCAGGTTTCAGGGTTTTGGAAACTCTCAGGCATGAAGATTGGAAAATCACCCGTCAAATTCCAAAATCCTGAAGTCCAAAATTTCAAACTTTTAGGTTTTCAGGGTTTCAGAGACCTCGAGAAGCATATATCAAAAATGGAGCGGAAATGTCTCAAATCCTGAAGTCTGAAAGTCCAAATTTTTTGAATTTTTGGTTTTCAAAGATTTTGGGAATCATGCCAAAAAAGTAGGGAGCAAAATTCCCAAAAATCCCAAAAGTCAAAATTTTTGAAATTTCAAATTTTGATTTTTCAGACTTTCGGATTTATGATTTTTAGGGTTTCGGACTTTGGAGTTTCGGAAGTCTCGAACCTCAAAACACAAAAATTACCCATTGATGTCTGAAATTGGCAGATGAACAATAACCCAATCTATGAAATGGAAATGTCTAAAATTTTGAATTTTGGTATTTCGGAGGTTGTATGCATTTCGGACTCAGAAGGAAGACAGAGCCAACAACCCACCATTTTTTCAGAATGACAGCTCGACCTTCAGATTGCCATAAATTTTGACTAGGAGCTAAGATTCAAGCAAGAGTGGACTTTTTGGAAGCTCTTTGCGTCTGCTACCCTACCCCAATAATGAAGTATGGGTTTCATTTATTTCCAAACACTAAAGAGTACATGGAGGCATGGGTTTTGTCATGACACCCATCACTGTTAAAGGATAATTCAAAGAATTTTTGTGTGGTTGAAGCTGGATTTTGGATTTCTTCTCTCCCCTTTCTGTAATTCTTCCTATATATTATAAGGAGGGGAATTTTTCTACAAGATGGAAGTTTTGGCTTTGCACTCTCCCTTCTTCTCTTTTCTGTAATTGATGTTGTGGAGTTCAATCCTCCCCTTCAAAATGTAATTCAACCCTCTCTTGTGTTCATTTCCTTCATCTGATATCTCATTACAATATAATTTATCTGTGCATGGTAGCTATATTACATTTTAATTGTTTGTGTTTAATGGAAAATCAGGTGTTCAACATTCCTTTGGTGCATCACCTCTATTAATTTAGGTTTATATTCTTGCATATCCTTAACCCTCTCTCCTTCAAAGTTAGAGTAGGTTTTAGATTAGATCCTTTATGATTTGAATGTGTGCATCTGAAAAGAGGAATAGGACTGGCCTTCATCTAAAGAACTTTCTTGATCGCAAAGTCCCACACCTTGGGAAAATCTCCATGTTATGTAATCACACTAAGAGTTTCAACCCATCAATTTGTAGACATTCAGGGGTGCTATGATTACACATCAACAAGAAATTTTGAACCATCCATTGATCCTCTTTAATGTGGTATTTATCCATTGTTCCAAGGACCATGTCTTCTTTCTGGGCTTCCTTATTTGCTGGTTTTTATGAAATATGTAGCTTAGCAAACTTGGGAAAAAATAAATCTTGTTGTCTTGGAATACTTAGAGCATCCCAAAGTGAAATATTAATTGTTATTCATATTTCTCCCTCATGCCAAATATTGGATCGGCCACGACCCTACACAAGAGGAACATGAGAAAAATCATCCAGATCCTGCAAATTGGTCGTAGAAGTATTCAACCATAAAGTGGCAGAGGCCAAGAAAGACTAAAATACCTTGTATAAAAGAAACGACTCCATCAAGCCATTTCCACGTCTTAAATATGTTCTCCAAATTTCAGGTAGAATCAGATATGAGATAACAGGGGAAGATAAAAATGGGCGATGCTGCAGAGGAATCAGAGACAAGAAGGGGAAGAAATGGTGAAGTATCAAGGTCCTCGTGCTTGAAACAGTTCAGAAAAGTGTTCAAAATGACTAAATATGGAGGAGGTAGCGGAAGGAGCCACGTGTCTTAACAAAACTTCTCTAAAGGTGAATCCAAAAAGGGAGAACCCAAACTTGTGCCAGGATCCCATGCATCTAGAACCTCAAGGAAATTGTGGGGTGTTGATAAGTCTCCAAGTGAGAGAAAATGTGCCAGGTGTCAACTTGGCAAATATTTGGAAAGGAACCCTAGGGTGGAAAGTAAAACTTACGCCGTCCCTCCACATAGAAAATGGTCAAACAAAGTCAAAAGTAAAGCTTCAAAATTGGCTAAGTATAGATGTATCAATGGAGAGTGCCAAGTTTCAGTGTGATGCATCTCCGAGAGTTGGTCCCAAGGTGGAGACCCAAATGAGTGTGAGCTCACCACATAGCAGAAAGTCTAAAAGTAAGAGGGACCGTTAAAAAGTCCATAGATCAACGGAGGCCAAAAAGTGTTAACCCGAAACTCCTCCAAAGGAAAAATTTGGTCTGAGTTTTTAAGTAAGTGCGATGCGTCCACGTGTTATTCTGATGGGGTGGAGTTAGTTGAATAGTCAATGCATGTGCCAGGATGGCGAAGGCTGCTAAATGTCTTAATGGCACTGATTCAAGAGCCGAATAGAGAAAATGTTTCCAAATGAGCGCTAAGTTGCCACGTGTCAAGGCCAAAGTGGGCCATCAAGGAAAAGTTAATTCTTTGACCCTTGTTATCTCAAAGAGGGTAAAAGTTACAAAATGACCTGTAACTGCGCCCAAGGGAAAAAATCAGCATTTGGGACTAAGTCAAAGCCAAAGCGGGGAGTTGGAGGAAAATTTAAAAATTTCCCTTTTGTCAGAAGGCACAAGAGTAAAGATGGGAGCGCATTCCTGAACCAACCAAAAGGAGCCATGTGTCTAGGCAGAGCTTTGGGACTGTGGGAGTTTTTTAAGTTTTGCAGTTTTTGCGCAAAAGGCCAAAAAGATAAATTACGGACTCGTAAGCCTGATTTTTGTTCTAATTTGACTGCCACATGTCCCATACTAGAAGGGGGGCCCATTCTTCAAATTTTTTTCCCGCCCATTTGTACAGAATCGATACAAAATTTGAAGGGGCATATCTTTCAAGTCAGGGCTTAAAATATTACAAATCTGACACCATTGGAAGGATCTTGACCTCGTCCATGCCATGAAGGTCTAAAACTTAAATTTTGAGGAGGTTAGGTGAAGGAAAATGGAGAAACATATTAGAGATTTCAATGTAGGATCTTCTTTCCTAAACACCCTGATCGGATTCTATTTTTTTTCCTTCGTTTCCTCTTCTTTCAAGGCACCAAACCAAGGATCGATGCAAAAAAGATGGATTTGAGGGCAGATTTTATCAGAAGCATTAATAACAGTGGTTGAGCTTCAACCTACTTTTCCCACTTCTCTCTCTCTTTCTTCTTTTGAGTCGAATCTATAAATATGGGGGCATAATTCATTGTAAAGGGTTGGACATTCTTTGGTTTACAGGCTCTCTTATCCTTCTAACAAAGGGATTTGTGGGGTTCAGGCCTTCGATTAAAATTGTAATACGTTTCTACCTTTTGGCTACTTTGTAATGAACTATATCAATCCACAAAGAAATAAAACACGTCTGTGATCAATCTTAGATCCTTTCTTGTCTCTTTTGCTTCCATTTGGTCTTCCATTATAGATCTAGTTATCTATGCTTGTTTATTGTATGCATTTTGTTGGTTTGTGTCTATTGGAAAGATAAGTGTTCATCATTCCTTTGGTTCAGGCCTTTGATTAAAATTGTAATATGTTTCTTCCTTTTGGCTACTTTGTAATGAACTATATCAATCCAGAAAGAAATAAAACATGTCTGTGATCGATCTTAGATCCTTTCTTGTCTCTTTTGCTTCCATTTGGTCTTCCATTACAGATCTAGTTATCTATGCTTGTTTATTGTATGCATTTTGTTGGTTTGTGTCTATTGGAAAGATAAGTGTTCATCATTCCTTTGGTGTCTATTGGAAAGATAAGTGTTCATCATATTTTATTTATTTCTTATTTCTTATACTCTTTTATCCTGATCTCCTTGGAAAGTTTTAGATTAGGTATAGAAATAGATTCTCTGCAAATCCTTATATATGCACCTAAACAAAGGGATAAGGAACCAACCTTTAATCTGGAGAGATTTTCCATTTTTCAAGGTCCCACAACTTAGGAAAAGTTCAATGTTATGAAATCACACCAAATGACTCTACCTTAGAAAAGTAGACCTGTATCACTCATTTGGGGGTGCTGTGATTTCACACTAACATTAATATTATGCTTCTTCATTACATCAACATTGTTAAAAGAAGCAACTGATTTTGAAACAACTTCTACCATTTTAGCATAATCTTTAGCAAAAACTAACTCATCTTCAGCACCTTTCAAAATCTAAGGTATGAAGAGTCTTCTGGGATCATATTGTAATTGCTATTGTTGATCCTTTTGAGCTAAATTGATTACTATTTTTGGAGGAAAAATAGAAGTGTTTGTTGTTTTTTGACCTGTATTTGCTATTTTATTAGTGACTATGGGCAGAACTAGTCTCTTTTAATGTTTTTCTCTCTCCTAACCCTTTTCCTAGGATCTAGTCTTGACTACAATAAAATCTTCCTCTCTGAAGCTGACCAAATTTTGTTCTAATAGTTTCTGACTATGAGCTTCCTGCTTCCCACCTTCCATTTGAGGTAGGAACAATGCTTTAGGTTGAGGTTGTGCAACAAGGATTATATTCAATAATACATTTGGGCAATTGGCAACTGAATGAGGTTGGTTACAAGGTTAACACCATTTTTCTGAAACCATATTAAGTGGGACTAAAGTGTTAGATGAACTAGGGGATTTTGGGTCAAATTGGCTTGGCTAATAAGGCTATCTATAATTATTATTTTGATGATAAGGATGCCTATTCAGTTGACCTTTCTTATTTTGCTAATAAGGTGCTTAATAAGGCCTGCTAGGCTGTGCCAATTTTTTTAAATTGATGTCAATTTGTTACCCATAGTTTGGAGTGCTTTGAATACATCATCTGATGGATCTAAAATATTAGGCTCTGCAATAGTGTTAGGCTACAGTATAGGTAACGAATCAACTATAAGAGGCATCGAAGGCCTAGGTGCCAACTTACTAGCTTGAACATGGTTTTTCAAGGCCCTAATGACAATGTAATAAGTAGCTGGAAGAGTATCTCCTCCCATAAACTGAATCATAGTGGAAATATCACTATTTAAGGCTCTGAGGTAATATATAAAAGCAATTTCATCTTGAGGCTTAACTTTAGTTAGAATTATTTCCTAGAAAAATGGATATTGAAGCTAGCCATGAATTCATGAGGGGCTCTTTTAATTGTAGACAGTTTCTCTATGAGCGATAAATGATCAAAATGATCTTTGAATTACTTCATTAATTTCTCACTTAACTCATCCCAATTTCTTATGCTCCCAATTTCAAAGGTTATATACCATTGCAAGACTTTACCTTTGAAGGATGTAGTTAGAAGTCTTAAGGCTACATCTTCATGAGTTATATTATGAACATCACAAAGGGATGAAACATATTTTATTTCCTCTATAAGAGTAATCTCATTTTCACTAGTGAATGACGGTAAAATTTTCATGGTAATATTGGGAATATAATGATAAACTGGAATTAGTAAATTGCTACCATTAGTAAAGGTCACAAAATTCCTAGGTGGTTGAATAGCCATTGGAATAACTAGGAATTAAACAAAGAGATTAATATGTGGTGAAGGAATATTAGGAGGAGGGTTTCTTAAACTAGGCCTATTATAAGGTAAGGTATTACCAACTCTTCTTCTTCTTGTAAAATTCAAAGGTAAAGAAAGAAACTCAGAAGGAATTCCTCTTACCGATGAACTTGTAGTCACTTTAGGAATGGAACATGCTGTAAAAATGGTCTGAAATCTGCCTTACGAAGTCGCCAAATAAATCTTTTGATCTTTGGAATAAATTTCTGCAGCTTCTTGCTCAAAAAAGTGACTTTTGTTTTGTTACAAATCTATTGTAAATTGTTGTAATTTACCTGCATATCTGATTCATGGTCCCACCAGGCATGCAAAAAAAATTTATCTCTCAAAAGTGCACCTTGTAGAGAGATGACTATATGTGTTCTAATATTTCTTTTTATCTCTCTCTTTCATAGATATAATGGAAACACCTCAGGTTTGTGGGTATACCTATTATTGAGGTGAGTCTCCGATATCAAGGCCGGTTCCTTTTTTGATGAATCCTAAACTATTTTTTAGGGGTTTTGAGGGTAAAAATATGACTTTAACTGAATTAGAAACTAGTGTGATACACAAAAGTTGTTGAGGGATTTTACTAAGTACATGCACAATTAATTTGGGAATGGATTTTGAATGCACAAACCAATATTTTTTAGTAGAATATTAAGGAAAAATGCTTGGTGTATTGAGGGAATGAGTCATAACAATACCGTAAGATAAAATGCACCCTAATATTATGCAGAAATTACTAAATTTGAAGCAAGGTAAGATAATTAATGAGGGAATTATACATTCATAAGAATTAATGAGATATACACACCACTGCAAATAATTGGAAAGACAAAAATTAATTCTCATTCAAGGGGAAAAAATGGCAAAATATTCTTCAGGATTCCTATGTCAAAAAATTCCTCCTTTGTGTTTTGGAATTGCACACAATATATAAAAAAATTATCCACCCATCCCATCCTAAAATATGATAAATATTATACTCGCCCATGCACGCTAATTCTACCCTTTTATCATGAATAAATAAAGGAATAAAAATAGACATGCTAAAAAAATCAGGCATTAATAGCCTTGATAAAAAATACATCATCTATTTTTAACAAATTAAGATGAATAATTTGGACAATAATAGCCTTTTCTTGTTGTGTAAGTCTACTCCAATGTACATGTAATCTCTGTCTTCTCGTGCTTGATGTTATACTTACAATTTGATCCACTTGCAATGATAAAATTAGTAATTTAATCCTTCCCCTTGGATGCACATGCAAAAAAAAATATCTCTGTGTGAGCCAAAATAATTCCTTTGTTTGTAATACTTTACAAAAAGTAATTCACCCATATATTCCATCATGATGAGGTCCACTTGCAGGTTTTGATGTTGACAACTCCATTGTCTTCTTGTGGTCACATGAAAATTTGACTCTTGTGTAAATAATGGCATTGTTTACTTTCAAATCTTCCCACTGTGGGGACCACCTATGATGTGTACACTTTGTCTTGATAAGGGTTTTGATCTTCTTTAAATAATCATTGCATTGATTAAGGTCTTCATACCTTCGCGTGGCCAACCAACATAATTATTCCATGGCATAATGTTTGATTGCATTTGAGGGGAGGACCATGGTAGATAATATAAGGTTCAACTTTTTGTTGATTGGTACATATAATATGGTTTTTGAATTGAAATTAATAATTGGTACACCTCCATTGGTTTTATGTTGACTTTGGAATGTATTATTATGTTGGCCCCTTTTGAGATCATCATAGTGTCGGCATTTGATTTTATCGAAAAGAATTATGGCTTCAGACCCTTAACTGGTCAATGGAAATGATTTTTTTTATTAATATGGGGTTGGTCCCCTCTTCACATGGTGACCCGACCCTTCCTTTTTCAGTGGCTTGATTTTAACTTTAATTTCAACCTTGGTTTACATTGCAATTGTAGCTCCAATCTCTACCATCAATCTCACACTTCTTCTAAGCTCCACCCTTGATCTGATTACTCCATGGCTAGAGATTAGGGTTTGGAATAAGTGAGGTTGATGATCTATTCTGTAACGCTGAGTTGGGTTTCTTTGAAGTTAATGATGGGTCTCTATCCATTGATTTTGTACCTTTTGATCTTTGCCATCGAAAGTTACTCTGGTAGTTGGCCTATGGTTTTGACTTACACCATTGATCTTCGTATTTTGATTCTTGGGCCATTGATCTTTTACTCAGTTTGTGTTAGATTGGAACATGGTTAAGTTGGAAAATATGTTTATCTATAACCTAAAGATTGATCATTTCGTATGCATGCCCGTTTTGGAGGGCGAAGCCCTGGAAATTTTTCTTTAGGCTGCCATTGTTTCTTCTCTTGAGCTTGTTTTCTTCTATGAATGCATATTATGTGAAAATTTGAACATGAAATTTCTTTCCATTTTGGTTATTTAAGTTCAGATCATGATTTGGTAGAGGTGGCTGCTGGTATTGTTATTTCGGTCTCTCTACATCTTTTATGAGCTTGAAGGTTTTTCATGCTTTACCAGGCTCTGTGAGCTTCTTTAGTCTTTCTAATCTCATTTTTCATGTGAGAGGCCATTTTGGAAAGTCTAAAACTCTTTTAAAAAATGGTAAACTCAAAAATTCATTATGATGGATGCCATTGATGGAACAAACCAAACTAGGGGAATACATTACATTATTATCATATTTTCAGTTGCAACAATTGATTATTTACATGTAATCCTTAGCTATGTGTGTTGTTACAGAATGTAACACCTCACATACATTTCCATTCCATGTTCGTCTTCAGCAAGGAAACACAAAATCCCCCAAGGGATAATGCATTACCTTGATGAAGGTGGGAATCATAGTCTAGGTGAAATGTTAGATTTGGGAATGAAAAATAGAGTTATAGTTTATAGGTTAACAAGTCATTATTAAATTTATACGTATTTCAAAAAGTCATTATTTCTACATTTAAATACATTTAATTATGTTTTTGAGTTGTTTATTCCGTTATACTATTAATATACATGTCAAAAATATGAAAGTAGAAAGAAGAATACAACTCAAGTACAAAAATTAAATGTTATTTATTCATGAAGAAGTACAATATTTTCCACACAGGTCATGGGATGTAACTCATAACTACTAAAGTAAAAGATGCATGTACACAAAGCTAAAAGAAGAAGGATATAGGGAAAACCTATCATTTCCCACTGGTTTTTTGTTGGTATTCATCTAGTTGTAGCTTCTTCATCCTCTTCTTCCACATCATCTAGTTCTATCATCATCTTTGAGAAAAGGAATGATAATTGTCATCAAACATTAACTTCAAGGTTTAATCTGTAAACTTATGCTAATAGTTTCATGTAAATGAATTGTTATCCAAAATTCACCCCTCAAGGTAATTTTGATAACATGCATCAAATTCTTCAGTCCCGAGCAAGTAAATTGATTCAAGGCCCGAAATCATGTTTTTGAGGGCCCCCTCGGTTTCTCTCTAACTCTCTCATCAAAGGAAAAATCCCAACGAGTTAGAAAAAATGGAAAAAATACAAAAAATAAGGTTGCAGGATTGTTTTAAAGCATTTCGGGTCTGACGGGTGCGGATCGTACCAGTGCGGGTCGTACCGAGGTTCGTCGTACCAAGTTTGGGGCCGAAATAAAAAAAAATCAGCTAAGTCAGACATTTTTGTCCCAGGTGGTCTGCGGGACAGTTGGGACAAAAGTACGTGGGGGACGCAAAAAGCCGAAGCGGCCGAAGGTAGTAAAAATTGTCAAGTTTTTTTGTTTAGTGTGGTTTGGGACAGCCAGGAAAAAAGTACGTGCGGGACGTGAATCGACTGATTTTCTGAAAGATGGTCCATTTCGGGCAGTTCAGAGATTTTCATCCAGGACAGCGAGGACAAAAGTACGCGCGGGACGCGAAAAGGTGAAAAAGCCGCAAGTAGGGACAAGGAAGCCCGAATCGGCCAATGCGGGAGAATTCATCTGGGAAAGCCAGGAAAAAAGTACGCGTGGGGCGTGATTTTTCTGAAATAGCCACACCAAAGAAGAAAAGTCAATGTTTGACCCGTGAACTTCAAACGGCCATAACTTTTGACTCCGAGCTCTGATTTTCACAAAATTAGACTTTTTGGAATGAGCACGATGTCCTCTATGCCACATAATAGAAACATATTTTTAATGAGGGTAGATATAAATAATTAAAAGAAACATATTCGGTTCCATTCAGTTAATGCTCATTCCCGTCAAATGACAGAAAACGCCTGCCAGACCCAAAATCGCTGCCCACACTCAGAAGGCCATAACTTTTGTGTTTCTCAATGAAATTGCAAAAATTGGTACCGTTGGAATTTTGGCTCTGAGCCCGACACACAAAAATCAAGAAATTCTAGATTTGATGAGAAATCAGTGGGTATTTTTTATAAAACGTGGCTGGGTTCATAACAGTGTTTTATTTGGTATTTGGGAGTGCAATTATGAGGCATGGTCACCATTATTTTTCTACTGCAGCACCTAGGATAGTATGGGGATCCTTTTGTAAGTAATATACAATAATTTTACTCCATTTAATGCCTCTTGCAAGTGGTTGAAGGACAGATTTCAGGATTTCCATTTTTTCCTTCTCTCTCTCTTCTCAATTTTTCTATAAATTGGAGTGTTGGGCTCATTGTAAGGGAGAGATAGTCTTTGTAGAAAAGCTCTGCCAAAATTTCTTTTTGAAGCCAATGTGCTGTAGGCCTTTGTTGTGGAATCCTTGCATGGTGATCCAGGACCTTATCTTGTAACCGATTGAACTATGCATATCAGGAAGCAATAAAATATAAGTTTGTGGATGTATCTTCCCCTGCTGTGTTTTCTTGCATTCTTCTTACCCCTTCAACCTTGATTACAAGAATATTGTGTCTATTATTATGTTCTTGCAAGGATCCATTATCATTGTGTATGTTTGAAATATTGTTTTGAATGCATTTTGCTAGATTATGGAGAACTGTCATCACCCCTTCTAGTGTGCACTTTCCTTCTGTATCTCACGGATTAGAAGACTACTCTCACACCCTCCTTTTCTGGTGTATCACTGCTGTAGTGTAGGATTTCATTTTATGCATTCTCTCTCCCTGGTCCCTTGAAATTTAGATTACAATAGTTAGTTTCCCCTGCATTAGAGTAGATTGTGGCAGGTAGTTTAGGAGTAAGAACCAGCTTTCTCTGGAGGTCTATATCAAGTAGCGAGTCCCACAACTTGGAGATAGTACCCATGTTATCCAATCACACCGTGAGTTCAAGTATATGCACTTGTATAAACATAGGGGTGTTGTGATTCGGTGATAACATGATTCAATTGACACCAACATGCATAAGGTACATCAAAGACAAATACAAAATTAATAAGAGCATAATTCTAAGTCAGCACATATGATTCCCAGAATCATTCCAAAAATAAAGAGAAAAAAAAAACTATGGAGCATAAAAGAGGGCAAAAAGCCTAAAAATTTTATAACCATTTCTTTACGTGTGTAGGTATAGGTAGCAAACTAGAGAGAAGAAATATTTTGAAAAATGATTATTGGACAAAAGGTAAATACAAACTAAAAAACCAAGTCTTTCATCAAAAAGTTTCATAAGATTTCGGCCAAGTTTAAATTACATTATGAGTATTAGAATTTGTAGCAATTGTTCCAAGAAAGGAAAATGCAGATGGAAGATCATAAAGGAAAGGTATAATGTGATGCCCACTAAAATAACCCACCTAAGACCCAAGAACAACCTAGGATTAGTTAGGAAAATTATGGAATAATTTTTTTGTTTAAAAGAGTCTTCAACTAGGTTAAAAGACAACAGTTGTCACTAGACAAGTTCTAGATCAATTCTAATCTACTAGAATATAATTTTCTATTGTTAACATTTATTAGAGGTTACAAGGTCTCAAAATTTAGGGTTAGAAGATTCAATTAGGTTAAGAGGGTAATTCTTCACCATACCCACCTCTCTAACAAGATTTAAAGATTCAACTTGATTTTACCCAAAATTAATGCATTCAAAATTTCCCAAAATCATTCCCTTTGGATAGGAAATTTCCTCACCTTTCCAGTGATATAAAGAAGTCCTCCTAACTCCTCATATTTTCCAAGTTATGGGCCGGTGGGCCTTGGGGTGAAAATTTTCCCCAAGAGTAGGCCTGTGGGCCCAGGGGAGAAATGTTTCCCCAAGGACGGGTGGGAGGGCCGCGGGGAGAAAAATTTCCCCATGGGTAGGTCTGCGGGTCGCGAGGAGAAAAATTTCCCAAGGGGAGGAAAGTGACCTTTGCACCCACGATCCTGCAGGTCCATGAGAGACACGTGGCATCTCCAAAGCCAACACAAGGAAAGTGGGGTCGCAGGGAGAAAAAAATTGTAATGCCCCGAAGGGCAGAAAGGGTAACATTCACCTACGCCTCCACCAGCATCTCGTGATGCCACATGGCAGCTCCCAAATTGGATTGGCTGCAGCCGGAGGGAAAAATTTGGAAACTTTTCCTAATAATTTTCTAAAACATAAAAATGCAAAAGGGGACCCGCTCCTCTACCGATGCCTTGCATGATGTCATGTGGCATCCTCCTGATTGGTTGCGAACTAGTGAAAGAAAATGTAGAAAAATTTTCCCACTTTTTTTTTGAGCCCTAAGTTAAAAAGAGATCCCTCCGCCAATGTCTTGTTGTGCCACATGGAATCCTCTGATTGGCTGTGGGTTGATGCGGCTTAAAAAGAAAATTAGGGAAATTTTCCAAAAAAAATTCTTAAGTACTAAGGGAAAAATTTGGGCCCACAGGCCCTCCAAGGAAAATTTTCCCAATTTTTTTTTGATGCTAAGTGAAGAAATAAAATTCAGAAGGCCATAAATTTTGATAGAGAACTTGGTTTTGGGAAAACAAGGACTTTCTAGAAAGCTCTCGACATCCTATTTACTCAGGAATCATTAATTATTTATTTTGATAAAGTTTAAGGGTTAAATTTCAAGAAAACAATTTGCAGGCTTTTAAAGTGCAAACTGGTAAATTTTAACTTGTGAGATTTGTTCAATTTGATCTTCTTCCTCTCTCAACATGTCAAATAGACATGCTGAATTGTTCATCAGGTGGATTTAGGATAATTTTGTGAGGTAGATCTATTTTATTAAGTTCTAATTTGAAATTTTACAATTTTGACAGCAAAACGACTGTGAAAGCTTTAAACTCATTTTTTCCAGGTTTTGAAAGTTTTCCTTTAAGTTTTTTTGTCTAATTGGACTCATTTGTATCCTAACATGTTTCAATTTAATGCTTCATTATTATTTCTTATTACAGGTTTGGTCTGTTCATTTTGGATGGTAAAAGTTACAGAGTTTAAAGTGAAGCAAAAATGGAAACAATTTTAAATTATTCTATGGTTCTCATTTTATTGCCTTGAAAATGAATTTATTTCATGCTAGTTTCAAAAAGGTTTCATTCCTTCAATCAAATTATAAAGACAAGGATGTAACTTTTATTCTTTTCAAATCATGCACTTCAGAAAACAGTGTACTACATTTCCTTTATACATGCATTTCTTTCCTTTCAATCAAGAGATTTCAATTACATTTAAAACGTTAGATTCAATACCACATGATGTAAATTGGAGAAAGGTAATACATCATTTATTGATTCCAAAAAAAAACTTTGTAACATCCTTCTTTTATTCTTTCCAAAATCATATATTATATACAGGGCAGAATAATACATTTTCTTCTCACGTGTTTCACTTTTCCACTTTCCAAACATAGATTTCATAGTGCATGCTAAACACATATTTCTAATGGAATAATATCATATGGACAAGAAAAAACCACTTCCATTAATTCAAATGAAACTCTTACAACTTTCTTTCCATTTGATTTCAAAATACAACATACAAAATATGTATCATTCTTTCACATTCCAATTTACACTTCCATAACCACTACAACATATTTCCATTACAAACATATACAAGTTCATCCACTTAAAGTGGGAAAGGTTACAATAAGATTTCATTTTACAAGGGACTGTCAAACTATCTTTATCTCAGCTCCAGAACAACAACATGCAAATTTCTCATTCTTCCAATTTGATCACAACAAGAGCAAGGGAAAGGCAACGCTCTCCACCTAACCAAGACATCCAATGAAGAGGAGAATTCATCCTTCTTCATTGGCCCCCAAGCCCCAACCATAGTGCAATAAAAGATGTGATCCAACTCATGGACAACAACAGGATTCCACAAACACACAAGCAACATTTTCACAATAAAACACAGTCCTAGAATAGAATGTAGTTTACAACTACATTAAAACATGAAAAACAATACTAACGCTTCATCAAGAAGCCAAAGGAGAAAGAAACTATGGGGGATGCTTCTTATGCCTCCCAAAAGGGCAAATGGGTATCACCACCTGAATTACAAACTACCAAAATATATTATATCAAAGCTCTGTCATTCCTTATGTCTCCCCAAAGTACCCCTTATTCCTCACATTTCCTTATGCCTCCCCAACCTCTTATGGAACCCCATAACTTGTAAATAAAAGCAAGCTATTTCTTTGTAAGTTGGAACCCAAATCCCAACTCCCTCCTCCCTTATACCTCCCTAAAACACACTTGTGCCTCCCACAAAAATAAACCCTATAGTCTTCTCCTACACCATTCCTAGGCCATCTACCCAACAGCCCACAAACATGCCAAAACATTCATACATTAACATATACATTCATAAAATAAGAGCATTTCAAGAGCCAAGCTCCTACCTCTCCATGATGGAGTTGTTCCAAGTTCAAAAACAATAAGCTTTATCCCAATCCAAGGAGTCCAAATCAGCCAAGCACAAGCATGCAACAATCTTCCAAAAACTTCTCCAAAGCAAGAGCTCCCAAAACAAGCAAGGAATTCACCCAAGAATGGAAGTCTCCAAAAATGAAGCAACCCAAAACAAGGCAAAGGAATTCAAATTTAATAGAAGAGGGAAGGGAAGAGAATGAGGTGGGTCCATGTAGGGTGTCACATCACACATCCTCAATTCCAACCCCCAAAGTCAACTTCATTCTTCAATGCATAATAAATAGGTGGGTGAATAATATGACAGTTTACTTACACACTCAAATCCAACCTACATACCCAAAGCACTGAAATTAAATCATGTAAGAAAAGTGCAATTAAAACCTACAATTTTCCTTCTCAAAAATCATTATAAAAGTCTAATCTCAACTCTCCAACCATAGGTATGGTTGGTAATTAAATTTAAGAGGTATGGGACAAGTTTAACTTGTCCCACAAGCCTCCAAAATCAGCCTCAAAGGAAAAATTCGAATTTCCAAGAAGGTGGAGTGTTTCACACTCAAAAGTTAACTTACACATCACTATCTCTTAAAACACTTTAAATCAAGGGCAACAACTCTATTAATTACTTTCTCATGACATATTTTATTTAATTAATATTAACAACATGCTTACCCATAATATTAATACAACATTTAATAAATAAAGAAAGGGGCAATGCATCACACAAATAAACACATGCAATATTTAAACAAAAGGGTCAAATAATTAAAAACACATAACCCCTTGGTCACATTTAAAGGTGATCCCCCCATGGGAATCCCTAACACACACAAACACGCACAAACAAATACTAGTTTCCATGGTGACCTTGTTGAATTCATCTAGAATTCCAATGTGGTTGGTCTCCAATCCCCCCATGTTTTTTGCTATATTTTAACCTGTAAAACACAAATACCTCTTTCGGCCTCATGGCCATATCAGAACATCCAAAATAACATAAATAAAATTCCAAGATCATCTAGATATATGAATCACAACGACATCCAGACAACCAACAAGATCATTTGCAATTTTACTCAACAACTATATCATCATCAAATAATTTCCAAATCTAGGTCTACTCACAATATCCAAATATCACATGTCCAAACAACATCCATAATATAACCATGTAAAACAGTATATCAACATCAATATCCAAAATGTCTATTAATAATCATCATGCATCATAACTGAATCAAGTCAACAATAATCCATGATGTAACATCTAACATCATACTATAATAAGGTCCATAATCATGTCCATAATATAATCACCATAGTATCATGATCAGTATCAAAAGGTGTCAAAGGGAAGTGGGAACTACATCCCCCTCCCCTTAGACTCGAATTCCTCCTGGAAGTCACTGGAACAAATGTGAAAACCGAACTCGTAGTAAAGTAGCATCCTCCCATGTAGCTGTGGTCTCATCATATGTGTCCCACTACACCCGGACTTGATCAGCCTCTCTGCCTCAAAGGCCCAGGGTCCTGTGATCTAGGATGCAAATGGGCTCCACCATCACCTACCTCTGATCCTGCACCTACTAATGAGGTCCAATCTAACACATGAGAAGGATCTACAACATATCTCCTAAGAACTGAAACATGAAACACATCATGTACGTGAAGACAAGCTAGGTGGCAATGCTAGATGGTAGCCCAAAGGGCCGATATGCTCCAAGATCTCAAAAGGACCCATGAATCTAGGAGCTAACTTAGAACCTTTTCCATAACAGATAGGGCTCTTATGTGGCCTGACATGAAGGAACACCTTCATGCCCACATCAAAACTATAGTCTAGTTATATGTTGATCTGCGTACTTCTTCTACCTGTCCTGTGCCTCCTACAATCTCTGTCTGATCAAAACCACATGCTGCTCCATGTCCTGTAACAAAGTTAGGTCCAAGAGAAACCCTGTCCTCTAACCTGTCCCAACTAAAGAGGTGTCCTTCACTCTCTACCATATAAATCCTAGAAAAGGAGCCATGCCTATAGAACTCTGAAAACTATTATTGTAGGAAAACTCCACCAAGTACAGGTACTCTTCCCATCTAGACTGTTGATCCATCACATACATTCTCAGCATATCCTCTAAAATCTAATTCACTCACTCAGTCTATCCATCTATCTTGGGGTGATATGTTATGCTGAAGTTGATTCTCATCCCAAGCACGTGTGCTGCATGGTAGTCTAGAAATGGGAAGTGTACAAAGGATCGCGGTCACTAATGATCTTCCACAGAATCCCGTGCAACCTGAAAATCTCATCCAAGATATACCCGTGCCACTGCACTAGCCATATAAGTGGTGTCTTCACTAGGAGAAAAGTGAGCCACTTTTGTCAATTTATCAACCGTGACCATGATGGCGTCGTGGTGATATCTCGACATCGGTAGCCCAATAATGAAGTCCATGGAAATGGTGTCCCACTTCCACTTCTAGTATAGCATGAGGAAAGAGAAGGCCAACTAGATGTTGATGCTCGAGCCTTTACCTTCTGGTACTCTAAACAATCATGACACAAACTAGAGCCATGTCTCTACGAAGTCCTCTCCAATGATACAACTATCTCAAGGTAGCGTGCATCTTCTTCACCCCGGGATGGGCTGAATAGGGTGCATGATGTGCCTCTGTCAATATGTCTTACCTCAATCCTCCATCTCTGGGAACATAAATCTAACCTTTGTTCCTGAGAAGGCCATCTACCTCTAGTGAGAAACCATCAAACTTCCCCTCGAGGGGTCTCTAAGACTCGATCTCTTCTCGACCTGTAATGTAGAAGCTATCAAGAGGAAGTTGCTGAAGAATCCTACTCTGTAAATCTGTGCTCACTGAGGTGGCCATAGCCACATGTCTTCATCTACTGAGAGTGTCTTTCACCACATTATCTTTTCCTTTCACATGTTCTATCTCCATATCATACTCACAAAGACAACTCCATCCAACGCCGTTGACGAGCA
Organism: Taxus chinensis; assembly: GCA_019776745.2. Taxonomy (NCBI): domain Eukaryota; kingdom Viridiplantae; phylum Streptophyta; class Pinopsida; order Cupressales; family Taxaceae; genus Taxus; species Taxus chinensis. The sequence continues at coordinate 720,614,780 of CM034146.1, read as the reverse complement.
TTGAGATTGGGCTGCATGAAGAGGTGGCGAAGACTCAAGTGATTTGTCCTGAGTGTGAATCCTTTGACCAAGCAGAAAAGTGCCTCCATCAAACCAAAGCATGCACAACTACCACAAGCTCAAGATCATGAGTCAGATAATTAAGCTCGTAATATTTGAGTTTGCGAGACTCAAAAGCCACTACTCTTCCCTCCTACATCAACACACCTCCAAGATCCTACTAAAGAAGCATCCGTGCAAATGAAAAACATCACCCTGTGGATTTGGCACTGCAAGAATAGGTGTTGTAGTGAGACATTCCTTCAGTGTACTGAAGGCCTGCTCACACTTGTCTAACCAAAAAACCTTCTTCCCTTTCCTCTGAAGGGAAGTGATGGGGTGTGCACAATCTCAGAGAAGTCCTGAAAAAATCTCCTGTGGTAACCTACTAGTCCCATGAAGCTATGCACCTCAGTCATAGTAGTGGGTGCTGGCCAATCCATAATAGCTCTAATCTTGGAAGGATTGACAGTGATACCTTCCCCAGAAATGATATGACCCAAATATTGTACCTACGTCTAAAAGAATGCACACTTCTCCAAGTTCTCGTAAAGTTACTACTCTCGAAGACACTGAAGAACCTGGTGAAGGTGTAATTCATGCTCCTCATGCATACGTGAGTAAATAAAAATGTCATTAAGGAAGATGAGCATGAAGCGATCTAAGAAGGTCCTAAATACCCCATTCATTAAACTCATAAACACTACGGGGGCATTCGTCAATTCAAAAGGCACCACTTTGAACTCATAATGGCCATATCTCATATGGAAGGTGGTCTTATGAATGTCTACCTCTGAAATCCTCAGTTGATGATAACTTGACTTAAGGTCTATCTTATAGAAAGTTATGGGTCCCTTCATCTAATCAAACAAATCATCAATGCGCAGAAGGGGATAACAATTCTTGATCATTACTTTTTTCAGCTTGCGGTAATCAATACACAACTACAAGGATCCATCCTTCTTCTTCACAAAAATCACCGGTGCACTCTAAGGGGATACACTAGGATGGATAAGGCCTTTCTCCAGAGGCCCTCAAGTTGCAACTTGAGCTCGTAGAGCTCGAGAGTGGTCATCTGATAAAGTGTTCATGATATAGACTCTTCTCCTAGAAATAAGATCTATATGAAAATCAATCTCACATGGGGGTGGTAACCTCGGTAGCTCCCCAAGAAAGACATCTGCAAACTCTCTCAAAATGGGGGTGATCATCTAGCGATGGTCCACTAGACCCATCCTCTGATTTGTCACTGACTGTAATAACATACATCTGACAACCTCGTCGCACACATCACTTAAGCTGCATAGAAAAAATGGTGTGAATAGAAACGGGTCTCCTGACCCATGATATCATCGACTCAACTCCTAAATCATCTACAAAATATATAATCTTGTGGTAACAATCCATCCTGGCCCTGTGAGCAGACAACTATTCATTGCCCAAGATGAGTCCATATGAGCCCAACGGAAGGATACGAAGATCCGAGGAAGTGGTGAAAGGTCCCAAATCTACCACACACACCTTAGCTAAGGAGTCTACAAATATATTTTCTCCAGAAGCCATCTCAACATCCCAACTATGACCCTTCCTAAATACCACTAGATTGCATCACTCTACTAGAGATGGTGCAATAAAAGAATTAGAAGAACCAGAATCAAACAGAATGGAGGAAGGAATACCACCAATATTACTTGTAGTCTCAATAAATATACTCTGATGACCTACCTGGTGGTTCTCGACCAATGCATACATCCTATGACTGTGCCCCATATCACTAATAGTAGACTCTGAGATCTATGTCTTACGCTTGTTATTAGGATTCTGTGGGAAGTCTCTCTAAAAATGTCCAGTAACACCACAACCAAAAACACCAACTGATCATCTACCCTATGTAGCAGGTCTGGTTGGTACTCTGGAGGTTTGTCGTGTGGATTCTGATGATCTGACTGTGGTCTACTGAGGTCTCTACTGGAAATCTCCTACTGAGTGAGCTCTCTGGGCATCTTGTGTCTTGTTGGGACCCCTACAGGGAGGCCCCATACTCTGACTACTTTGTGCATCAAACCTCTGTGGATGTCTATAAGGTGGGCGAGACTATTGCTACTACTATGGTCTAAAAGATGACTATGCTGAACCGAGGAAGAGGTTGTCCACCACAAGGAAGAGGTACTGACCCCCGATCTGTTGTCCTGCATCTGTTGTTCTCCAGACATCTAGCATTTGGGTATATCCTTTGGCTCTCTATGATCTAATCTCTGGTATTCACACTACACCTCCAATGTTGGGTGAACCTTTCCGCACTTGAGTCTCCTACTGAAGTGCTATATATACTCAGCCTTCTCTATGGCCTCATCTAATCTCTGTGGACAATGGATTCACACTACACCTCCAATGTCTAGATTCAGGCCCCGGATGAACCTGTGGATCCGCACTTGCTTATCCTATATGTAATCAACATACTGAAGTAGATCCATAAATCTACTCTCATACTCAGCCACTATAAGAGATTCCTATCAGAGGTCATGGAAAAAATCTATCTGTTGTTGTATGAACCTCTGTGACAAATATCTACTCTAGAAATGCTCCTCAAAGAGCTCCAAGGTAACTATCTTAGAAATCAACATGGAGCTTTTTCTCCTCTGCCCGCCACCAGACACTAGATCCATCCCTCATTAGATGGATCACAACACAAGATTTTGTGTTGTTAGAACAAGGACATATCTTGAAGCACCCACTCAAGCTCACTAACCAGGCCTTCGCCTAAAATCCACCTATGTCACAAGAATAATGTGATGGTTGAAGCTTTAGGATCTCCCTGATGTGATCTACAACTGTGTTCTAATGGACCCTAGGCCTCTCTGTGTGCTCATCCCTAAGCCTAGGGCTCCAAGACCTCTCTCTATGTCTTGAAACTTGGTCACCCTCTCCCCTCTATGGTGACTCTACTCTGGATGACTCTATATGGAAGTTCTCTCCGCCATGCTCCTTGCTGGTCGAGGAGATACATGACCATCGATGGAAGTAAATCTATCATGTTTGGCTGCATGTCCTCTTACTGATCCTGCACGTAGAGCAGCATTAACATCCTGAAAAGTTTGCAAAATCTAGGGTAGGATGGCTGCTATAGCATGATTTGGTGGTGGTAAGTCTAGGTCTATGTGAAAAGAACCCTTGTCTCATCTGTGCCTCCTATATAGACCAAGGCAAGAGTTAGTTTATATTTCTAAGTTTTATTTAGTTTCCACTTTTACTAAAAATATGTGATTTCTAAACTAAGTTGTTTTTAGATTTACATGTGTGTTAGGTTTAAGGTTAATGTCTCAAATTTTCTAGTGTGCGTAATAGCCCAAGATTTTGAACCACTTCTCTGATACCAAGTGTGATGCCCGCTAAAACAACCCACCTAAAACCCAAGAACAACCTAGGATTAGTTAGGAAAATTATGGAATAATTTTTTTTGTTTAAAAGAGTCTTCAACCAGGTTACAAGACAATAATTGTCAGTAACAAGTTCGAGAACAATTCTAGTCCACTAGAATATACTTTTCTATTGTTAACATTATTAGAGGTTACAAGGTCCCAAAATTTAGGGTTAGAAGGTTCAATTAGGTTCAGAAGATAATTCCTCACCATACCCATTCTCTAATAGGCTTAAAGATTCAACTTGATTTTACCTAAAATTAACGCATTCAAAATTTCTCTAAATCATTCCCATTGGATAGGAAATTTCCTCACCTTTCTATTGATATAAAAATTCCTCCTCACTCCTCCTATTTTCCACCTTATGGGCCGATGGGCCTTGGGGTGAAAATTTTCCCCAAGAGTGGGCTTGTGGGCCCAGGGGAGAAATTTTTCCCCAAGGGTGGGTCGGTGGGCCGCGGGGAGAAAAATTTCCAAAGGGGCAGAAAGGAAAACCTTGTACTCACACTCCCGTGAGTCCACGAGGGACACGTGGTGTCACCAAAGCTAATGTGGGGAAAGTGGGCTGGTGGGGAGAAAATTTATTTAACGCCCCAAAGGGCCACTCACCTACGCATCCGTCGGCACCTCGCGATTCCACGTGGCAGCTCTTGATTGACTGTGGCCAGCAGAGCGACATGAATTTTTTTGAAAATTTTCCCAAAAATTTCTGAAACGTAAAAAGGAAAAATGGGACCCTCTCCTCTGTCGATACTTCATGATGCCACGTGGTAGCCTCTAATTGGTTGTCGGCTGGTGGGGTGGCCAAAAAACTTAGAAATTTTGTCCCAATTTTTTTTGAGTGCTAAGTTAAAAAGAGATTTGCCCCTCCACCAACACCTTATTTTTCCACATGGAAGACTCTAATTGGCTGTGGGTTGGTTGAGAAAATTAGGAAAATTTTCCCAAAATTTTTTCTGAAGTACTAAGGGAAAAATTTTGGCCCACAGGCCCACTAAGAAATTTTTTCCCAAATTTTTTTTTTACGCCAAGTTAAGAAAAAAACTTTAGAAGGCCACAAATTTTGATAGAGAGCTCAGTTTTGTGCAAACGACAACTTTCTGGAAATCTATCGACTTCCTCTTTACTTAGGAAACATTATTTTTTTATTTTGATAAAGTTTAAGGGGAAAACTTCAAGAAAATTATTTGCAGGCTTTTACAGTACAAACTGGAAAATTTTAACTTGTGAGATATGTTTAATTTGATCTTCTTCCTCTCTCAACATGTCAAATAGACATGGAGAATTTTTCTTAGGTTGATCTAGGATAATTTTGTGACGTAGATCCATTTGATTGAGTTCCAATTTGAAATTTTACAAATTTGAAAACAAAATGACTTTGAAAGCTTTAAACTTGATTTTGCCAGGTTTCGAAAGATTTCATTTAAGTATTTTTTTCTAGTTGAATTTGTTTAGGGAAAACTACTTCAATGTAATCATTTAGTTTTTTATTTCATTATTGCAGGTTCGGTCAATGCATTTTGGACTAAATAATTGCCAGTTTGAAAAATACAAAACATAGATCAAATTTTAAAGGGTTTATTTGCCATTTTCTTCTTCCAAGTATTATAATATGTTCCAATTATAATATAATACATTTAGTTGATTTAATTCAACTTATTAAAAAACTAAAATACATCTCTGATTTCCAATTTTCACATATTTCAAAGGACAGAGTATTGTAGTTCCTTTATACACATTTCTTCCTTTCAAACAGAGATTACAAATCACATCTAGACGATTAAATTCAATACAATGATGCAATTTGAGGAAGGTTATGAAATCCTTTATTTATTCCAAAAGAAAACTTTACAGCTTCCTTCTTTTATTCTTTCCAAAATCATATATTATATACAGGTCAGAATAATGCATTTTCTTCACACGTGTTTCACTTCTCCACTTTCCAAACAGGGATTTCATAGTGCATGCTAAACACAAATTTTTAACAGAATAATATCATATGGACAATACAAAACCACTTCCATTAATTCAAATGAAACTCATACAACTTCCTTTCCATTTGATTTCAAAATACAACATACAAAATACGTGTCATTCTTTCACATTCCAATTTACACTTCCATAACCACTACACCATCATTCCATTAGAAACATATACAAGTTCATCTGCTTCGAGTGGGAAAGGTTACAATAAGATTTCATTTTACAAGGGATTGTCAAACTATCTTTATCTTAGCTCCATAATAGTAACATCCAGATTTCTCATTCTTGCAATTCGATCACAACAAGATTAGGGGAAAGGCAACACTCTCCACCCAACCAAGACATCCAATGAAGAGGAGAAGCCATCCTTCTTCATTGGGCCCCGAGGCCCAACCAAAAATCAATAAAATATGTTATCCAACTCATGGCAACAACAAGCTTCCACAAACACAAAAGCAACACTTTTCACAATAAAAAACACCGTCTAGAATAGAATGTAGTTTACAACTACATTAAAGCATGAAAAATAATACTAAGGCTTCCTGAATAACGCCAAAGGAGCAAGAAACTATGGGGAATGTTTCTTATGCCTCCCAAAAGGGGAAATGGGTATCACCACCTAAATTACAAACCGCCAAAATATAGTATATCACAACCCTGATATTTCTTATGCCTCCCCAAAGTACCCATTATTCCTCACATTTTCTTATGCCTCCCCAACCTCTTATGGCACCCCATAATGAGTAAAGAAAAGCAAGCTATTTCTTTGTAAGGTGGAACCCAAGTCCCAACTCCCTCCACCCTTATACCTCCCTAAAACACACTTGTACCTCCATAGTCTTCTCGTACACCATTCGTAGGCCATCTACCCAAAAACCCACAAACATACCAAAATATTCATACATTAACATATACATTCATAAAAGAAGAGCATTTCAAGAGCCAAGCTCCTACCTCTCCATGATGGATTTGTTCCAAGTTCCAAAACAACAAGCTTTATCCCAATGCAAGTAATCCAAATCAGCCAAGCATAAGCATGCAACAATCTTCCAAAAACTTCTTCAAAGAACGAGCTCCCAAAATAGCAAGGAATTCGCCCAAGAATGAAGTATCCAAAAATGAAGCAACCCAAAACAAGGCAAGGAATTTGAATTTAATATAAGAGGGGAGGGAAGAGAATGAGGTTGGTCCATGTAGGGTGTCACATCACACATCCTCAATTCCAACCCCCAAAGTCATCTTCATTCTTCAAAGCATGATAAATAGGTGGGTGAATAATATGATAGTTTACTTACACACTCAAATCCAACTTACACCCCAAAGGACTAAAAATAAATCATGTAAGAAAAGTGAAATTAAAACCTACAATTTACCTTCTCAAAAATCATTATAAAATTCTAATCTCAACTCTCCAAGCATAGGTATGGTTGGTAATTAAATTTAAAAGGTATGTGACAAGTTTAACTTGTCCCACAAGCCTCCAAAATCAGCCTCCAAGGACAAATTCAAATTTCCAAGAAGGTGGAGTGTTTCACACTTAAAATTTAACTTACACATCTCTTACAACACTTTAAATCAAGGCCAACAACTCAATTAATTACTTTCTCATGACATATTTTATTTAATTAATATTAACAACATGCTAACCCACAATATTAATACAACTTTTAATAAATAAAGAAAGAGGCAATGCATCACACAAAAAAAACACATGTAATATTAAACAAAAGGGTCAAATAATTAAAAACACATAACCCCTTGGTCACATTTAAAGGTGATCCCCCCATAGGAGTCCCTAACACACACAAACACGCACAAACAAATACTAGTTGCCATGGTGAACTTGTTGAATTCATATAGAATTCCAATGTGGTTAGTCTCCATTCCCCTGATGTTTGTTGTGATATTTTAACCTACAAAACACAAATACCTCTTTCGGCCTCGTGGCCATATCAGAACATCCAAAATAACATAAATAAAATTCCAAGATCATCTAGATATATGAATCACAATGACTTCCAGACAACCAACAAGATCATTTACAATTTTACTCAACAACTATATCATCATCAAATAATTTCTATTTCTAGGTCTACTCACAATATCCAAATATCACATGTCTGAACAACATCCATAATATAACCATTTAAAACAGTATATCAACATTAATATCTAAAATTTCTCTTAAAATCATCATGCATCATAACTGAATCAAGTCAACAATAATCAGTGATCTAATGTCTAACATCTTACTTTAATAAGGTCCATAATCATGTCCAGAATATAATTAGCAGTATCATGATTAGTATCATAAGGTGTCAAAGGGAAGTGGGCACTACATATAAAGACAATGAAATCAGAAGTGAGGAAGCAAGATACAAGTAACAATTCTTAAGGAGAAAAGTCTTCATCAAAACATAGAAAATGAACAAGGGTATCTTCCAGTTTCATTAACAAATCTCTACGATAACCCATGAAGATGATAGTTACAAGAGATACCACAAGAAAGGAAACTTTAAAGGTATGAATAAGAGATATATTCTCAAAAGAATAGTTAAAAGTGCTCAAGTATGTGTAGCAAACAAATGAGTCAATCAAGTACAATTTCATGCAGAAGCCACTATAAATGATCAAATGACATTTACAGCTCAGAATCAAAGCTACAAGATCATATTACATCTATAAATAAATATATGATATTATGATATTCCATACTAACAGATTCAAGAAAAAATTAGAGTCTACAATGAAATAGAGAGATCACAGTTGATATATAAGCAAATATAGTCATAAATCTAAAGAATTTAGTTATTTTGATCAAGTGAACATTCATCCCAAATAGTTTTAGTAGATACAAGCTTTAAGAACAAAGAGTTTTGATATTATTTAAACAAGTTGGAGAGAGGATTTAAATATCACTCTTTATTACAGCTATGATCAAAGGACAATTGCTAAATAAGAATGATAAAGTAGTATTCAGGAAAGTTCTAGCATATCAGTGGTTCACTTATGAAAGGAGATTTTTTTTTGTCCTAAAATCTTACATATAAAAGGAAGTACAGTATTCAAAGGTTACAGATGGAATTCAAAAATTTCAATTACTGAAGAAAAGTTTACATGAAGAAAATATATTTTCAGTATTGTTTATCAATAGGATTAAAGTGACAAACACTCAAGGAGATAGTAAGCTAATTATCACAACTATACAAGGATGGGAGATTAGAACTCAAAGAATAACTTTGTATCTAGTTACAATAGCACTATATTGGATTACTATTCAAAAAAGAGGAATCAAATTAAGATGCCTTGCATAATGAAAATTGAGATAATATACTGTAGGAACTCATTAACAATCCCAAGGTTTTACTATGACTAACAAATACAGTGTCAATCTGACAATGCATTTGCAAGATACATCTTTCAAAAAAATATACCTTATTGCATGGCTTGGAGAACTACAGGTTTCAGTTTCCAATCAAAGACAATTGGAAATAGATGCATGTTAAGATATTTAATTCTTGACTGGATTGTTTGGTGCATTAAAGCACATGAACTAATGGTTTGTGCAAGATAGAATAAAGAAAATATGCATTACTTACAGAATATGAGGTGTTGATACAACTAAAACAGAATTCACCAGAATGCAAATGCTTATAACAACGATCACCAGAATAAGATGTCCAACAAGCATTTTTTTAATCTAAATCAATCACTTACAATGCAAGGATAAAAGGCTATATATCTCCATTTAAGAAGAATGTTTAAATTACAATAAATAACAAATTCAGAGTTAAAGCTAGTCACAGGCCCAATACAAAATTGTGAGATATAGGTATCTTTGCTTACAAATGATGGAAATCTTACATTCGATAACATCATGTTCAAGCTCAAGGAGAGGGACAAAATATAGTCAACCTCATAATAAAAAAATGAATGAAATAAAAGTTAAAAGCTTTAGGTACATGAATTTCAACCAAACTACACTATCAAATTGAATCACAAATCAAACAAGTTATATACTCATTATTGTACATCATAAGTCCATAGGTTAATTAATTATATAGGATCAATTGTAAAAATCTCAAAACATATTCATCAATACATTCAGATGTTCATAGGCAGCAGTGTTCTAACCAAAAGAAAACAGATTGATATCAGAGTAGTGTAGTAACTCCCAAGCTAAAAGGAAGAATTTAGGGGATAAGCATAATCAGAGCATAATTATCTACACAGGGTAACAGTTTCAGTCAAGATGATATATAAATGTAAGTGAACACAACTACATCTCAAAGGATAAGATCAAATAAGTTTCAGATTTTGAGAAAAGACTGAAATCTCTCACACATTCAAAGATACTCGAGCTCAGGCCAAAATAGAGGGGATCCAAACTTTTTTAGAGTAATTCAAAAGGTAAAGACTACTGGGATCTGCATAGAGTTCCCCCTAAATATTCCCAAGTCAGGAAACTTAGGGGAAGTGTTTGAAGATTTGAGCATCAAAACCAAAATACCTGAGTACAAACATTGAATAAGAATCAAGGTGCATGACTGTATTAGAAAATGGATAAATAAAACTAGTTCAAACTGAGAATATTTTTACCAAGTTCAAGGTTTTCAACCAAAATACTACAATTACAAGATTATTCATTCAAATTCCATGTGAGGAACAAAAAATAAACCCATCACAGAGAGCTCGTAAAGTATTAAAAGGCAGCCACAGAAGGAGAACATCAAAGAAAAATACAAAAATGAGAATGGTCATTCAGTAATAATTACAAAAGACCTGCCAATGGTAGCATCATCATCACAAAAGTAATAGTTCTCAGAGAATACAAATACCCACAACTATGAGTGTTCATATCTGAAGCAAGAGAAAGCAATCAAATTCCAGAAGAACAAGGAAGCCATCCAGACAATACAAAAGTAGAAACACCCATAACAAAAACAAGAAATACTATATTTCCTTTTGGAAAGATTTACAAAATTAAACGAACTCACCATTTTGGAAGCCATTTTGTCAAAAAATTCAAAACATCTTCAAAGGAAGTGAAAGAAAAGACAACACCAAAAAATAAACCAAGTCCATGGTTTCAAAGTACTATCCAGAGCTCTATATGTTTTCTCAAGGAAGATGTAGATCAACCAAACAAGAAACAACTACATATGCATTTTTAGAGAGCTTGAAGATACTACAGCTCAGATGAAGAAACTTCATCATCAAGATGGACAGAGAAATATAAGAAAAGAGTTTCAGACTCACAAAAAGTTCCTCTCACAGAAAAAACAATCTTACAAAGACTACAAAAGCTCACAGAGGCTCATAAACCATGAAAAACATTCAATCTCAGAGAAGATGAAGAGAGAACAAAACAACAATACCCACAACCACCTTTACCAAATCGTGCTTTGAGCTCAAATATCCAAAATGGAACAAAATTTCAAGTTCAAAGCTTCACATAATAAGGATTCGCAGAAGAAAATAAAGCTTGAGAGAAGTAACAATGTCATTCTAAATAAAATTTTCCAGAGCTTTGCGCTCCAAAACGGGCATGCATAAGAAATGATCGAGCTTTAGGTTACAAATAAATATATTCGCCAACTTAACTGTATTCCAAAATAACTAAACTTGAGTAAATGATCAATGGTCGAGGGATCAAAGTATGAAGATCAATGGTGCAAGTCAAAACCACAGGCCAACTACCAGAGTAAATTTCAATGGCAGAGATCAAAAGGTAGAAAATCAAAGGATAGAGATCCATCATTAACTTCAAATCAACCCATCTCAGTGTTACAGAATAGATCATCAACCTCATTTATTGCAAATCCTAATCTCCAACCATGGAGTAATCAGATCAAGGGTAAAGGTTAAAAGAACTGCGAGATATCAAAGGTACAGATTGGAGCTTCAATTTCAATGTAAACCATGGTTGAAATTAGAGTTAAAATCAAGCCACCAACAAAAGGAAGGGTCGGGTCATCTTGTGAAGAGGGGACCAGCCCCATATTAATCAAACAAAAAATCATTTTTATTGACCAATTAACGGTCCGAAGCCATGCTGATTTTTGAAAAAAAAATAAAATGTCGACACTATGATGATCTCAAAAGGGGCCAAATATTGCAAATAAATTTCAGGTTCTTAATTTTTTTATTTGATTTTTGATAGTTCTAAATGAAGTAATGTTGGAACATTTGTTGGAGTTACATTTCTGAATAATTAAAATTTAGTTTCAAAATGTAAGAAATGATGAAAGAAGAATTTAGTACAAGAGAAAAATGGAAACTCTATACCATTTTCGACACTTGATGGAGGCATCTCCCTAGGTTTTTTTTTAACGGACTTTGACCAGTGAATTGCATTTTGTTAAGAGTTTCTAATGCGTTTTTCCACAAATCTATTTTGCGCATATCCAACAAGCATGAAATTCAATGAATCCATTTTTTTGTTCTTCATTCCCACCCATAATTTCAAACAGTCCACATTACTTCTCTATACTGCTACTTCAAATGGAACGAAAAAATAGCGTACTGATTTTAGACATCTATTGGAGAAATATATGTTTAAAATAGTCCCCTGTCACGTTCAAAAATTTGACTAAAGCATACATAGATTTATTTCATTGCAACTTTCCAATTACTACTATATTTACAATGTTAACTTGGGTTTCGCCGTGGTTGATTCCTCTGGATCTTGAACAGAGTGCATGTATTATTCTACAAAGAAATGAGAGGTTTGAAAGGTAGTCTAGGATGTGTCGTTGTTCATATTCTGTTGAAGCTACAAAATCTGCAAAAAAAAAAATTTGGGAGGTGAGAGCACGACTTCATGGGAGACGGTTGTTGACAGTGATAGTGGAGTATACATTTACACTTGTCAATTGGATTGCATTGAAATTTGGGAACTACAGGAGATAGAAAAACTACTCCATGAATTAGCTGATATCGTAAAAAGCATGAGGCAATTTTCTCCTCCAAAATCTATCACAAAGAGCTTCCATGATGTTTTTGATGAACTATATACTTCGTTATGCTTCCATGAAATTTTCTATAAGTTACACGAAGCCATATGTGATATTTGTGCCATTTGCAGAAGCATAACACAACCGATCAAGATGAACACACACGAACATAACCTATTGGGTTCGTTAATTGTATAACAACGCAAATTATTCTCATTTCATATCAAGAAATACTCATTTAAGAAAGAGAAATCTTAAAAATTATTTTAAACTTAGCTTCACACTTTATTTAGCTTATTGTGAGTGCATTTTGGAGATTTCCATATTTTGGTTGTATAAATTAATATTCAACATAATCGGCCTTGCCCTAAAACTTATTCACCATCAACCTAATGACGATGTTGGTGTGTCTTATAATACTATTCATCCCACTTTTAATCCATGGAGAAGATCGCACAAGCATCGAAAAAGTGAAAGGTAGTGAGTGTGACCCAAATTGCAATACTATTTTGATACAACATATCTTGTAATCGATTATTCCAAACACAACTGCTTGACGATCACACACGATCATCTGAGTGCCAGAAAATTTGCAGAAAGTTACAAAATTGAATATAGTTTTTGACCTTGCACACTCCCTAAGCCTTAGATACACCATATATGCTACACTCATATTGTGGCACACACCAAATCAGGGTCCATAATATACTCTTTTCAAAGAATCACACTAATAGGTCGTCATTTTGCTAAAAATTTCCCACACTAATGTCACTTGAGGGATCAGAAGCAATGTATATTTCACATACATGGTTGAGGGAGAAACCTAGATTTGTGTGTTTTGCTTGCAAATAACTTGGTTCGCATGTGTCCTTTGTTAATTATTTAATATTCATAGCATTTTTATGAAAATTTTCATGTTTTTTTATCAATGTTATGTCTTATGAAATCTTGTAATGATCAATACAAAATTGTCTGTTCTTTTCAAATATGTTTCAATATTTACGAGTGTATTAGCAAAGGTAAATTGTTCTCATTGTACACCTGGCAGGTTATATTTGGTAAAACACTATTATTGCTTCAAGAGGTTACTCATGTTCTTTATAAGTTATAATCATGATACTCCATGAGGTGACATGTCGCTCATCCATTTAATTAAACACGTCGTAAGAATTTATTAAACATTTACATTTTTTATTCCTACATATAATAACTTTACATTTTCTTCGCCAGTATATGCCATTCATGGCATTGTTTCTCATGGTGTTAAGTTTTTGATTAGATAACAATAAATTTAAGACAAAGATGTGAATGGAAAGATGTAATGAAATTACTTGTATAATTTAGATTAAGAGAAACAATAGAACACCAAATAACACAATATTTCAGAATAATGATCGCAATATATGCAATTTAGATTAGCTTCGCCACTTCAAGGGGGAAACCTCCAAACCATATAATAAGACTCAAATGCTCAAATGATAATGAAATACTACCTATAATCCCCTATATATACTATTCATATGTTATGGCCATCACCAAGGCTGACCTATTAATCATGAGAAAGTATAAATGATATAATAAAATGATATGGTAAGCCACAAGCCGGCTACTCATATCCTAATACAAGCAATAGGTTAAGGGCGTAGCATGCCCTTCCCCTTAAAACCAACATTGTCCTCAACGTTGAATAATCCTAGATGTTTCTGCAAAAAACCTTCATCCTCCTAGGTGGCGTCTTCTATGCTTAGATTCTTCCACTTGATCAGATTTCCTTAATGTCTCTGGTTCTCAGCCTCTTAGTACGTGTTTGTAGAATCTTCTCTAGCTCCAAAATTATTCTTCCTTCCTCGTCAAGTTCTGGTAACTCTTTTTGGGCTTCAAATTTCTGTCCAATAACCTTATTCAGGCATGAAACATGGAATATTGGGTGTATGTGTGAAGATGGAGGCAAATCTAGTTTATAAGCAACACTACCAATTTTTTGTAGAACCTGATAAGGGCCATAATATTTAGGAGCAAGTTTGTTTTCCTTTTTCTGTTTCTTTAGGGACATCTATTTGTAAGGCTGGAGACGTATAAAAACCTAGTCACCAATTTCAAAATGTCTTTCACTACGGTGTTGATCTGCTTGTTGTTTCATCTTGTTTTGTGCTAATGCTAAATTCTCCTTCAAACTAGCCAAAACCTATTGTTGATGTTGAATGTGTTCCTCAACATCTCTGACCTTAGTTTGCACCCTCAAGGAGGAAGTGATAGAAGGTGGATGGTAACCATATAATGCTAAAAATGGGGTCATTTGAGAAGAGGTATGAAAATATGTGTTATACCACCATTCTGCCAGTGGTAGCCATTTAATCCACCCTTCCTACTTATTTGATACAAAACAACGTAGATACCCCTCTAAGCATTTTTTGACGACTTTTGTTTGCCTATCAATTTTAGGATGATAAGATGAACTGTGAGCTAGCTGAGTACCCAAACATGAAAATAATTCCATCCAAAAATTACTTGTGAAAATAGGATCACGATCACTTACAATTATCTTTGGGGTTCCATGTAGCCTTTGAACTATCTCCAAAAAAATAGCTAGGACTGTACTTGTCTGTAAATGGATGTGATAGGGAACAAAAATGGGCATATTTTGTGAGCCTATCCACAATCATGAAAATAACATTCTTACCCTCTAAACAAGGCAATCCGGTGATGAAATCCATGGAGACCTCCTCCCATCTCTGGCTAGGATTTGGTAAGGGTTGCAACAGACCTGGTGTCTTAGTTGTTTCCCCTTTGTTCTGTTGGCACAAGTTATACACTTTGATACAAACTTTTGTACATCCCCCTTGAGTCCTTCCCAAAATAATTCTCTTTTTATTCTATGACATGTCTTCAAAAACCCAGAGTGTCCTCCAACAGGTGAGGCATGTAGCTCTGCAAGAATCTTATGCTTCAACTCAGAATCTTTACTCAAGTATAACCTATCCTTGTACCATAGGGCATGACCTTTCCACTCAAATTTGTTAGATGTCATAGATCCTTGCTTGATATTTTGTATTAGAGATTGTGTATCCTTATCTTGATTCCATTCCAATCTTGCTTCATCCACCCAATCGGCCGTCAACATGGACATTCCACATAGTAAGGCATTTGCGGATGTATCCGTTCTGGACAACACATCAACTACTACATTTTATTTACCCTTTTTGTATATGATTTCAAAATCATAACTCAACATTTTTTTACCCACTTTTTTTGTTCCTCAGATGATAACCTTTGCTCCAAAAAGTATTTGAGACTATCATGATCAGGTTTACCTTGAAGTGTCTACCCATGAGATAGGGCCTCCATTGATTGACCGCATGAAGAATAGCCATCATTTCTTTCTCATAGACAGGTTTGAGCAGATATTTTCCTTTGAATTGGTGACTCTCAAATGCAATTGGTCTTCCTTCCTACATTATAACTGCTCTCAATCCTGATACTGAAGCGTCACATTCAACAATGAACATTTTTGAGAAGTTGGGAGTAGCCAAAATTGGGGTGCTACACATGGCTTCCTTCAACTGCTCAACAGGATTTAGTGGCTACGTCTGTGTCCAATGGAAGGCATCCTTCTTTAGAAATGTAGTGAGTGGGGTTGCTATTCTACTATATCCCCGCACAAATCTTCTGTAGTACCCTTGTTAGTCCTAGGAACCCATGAAGATTTTTGAGATTTTTGGGCCTTGGCCATTCCACCATAGCTTTGATCTTCTGAGGATAAAATTTGACGCCTTCATGGGATAAAATATGACCCAAGTACTCTACCTCTTGTACACCAAAAGAACATTTGGATGGCTTTGCATACAAAGTATGTTTCTCCAAAACTTCCAACACTTTATTTACATGTTGTAAGTGTTCAACCATGTCTTACTGTAAATCAATATGTCATCAAAGAAAACTCTGACAAATTTCCTTAAAAAAGGCCTAAAAATAGTGTTCATCAAGATTTGAAAGTTTGAGGGCACATTTGTAAGACCAAAAGGCATTACCAAAAACTCATAATGGCCCTCATGAGTCCTGAAAGCTATTTTATGAACATCTTCCTCTTTTATCCTAATTTGATGGTACCCTGAATGAAGATCTAATTTTGTGAAATAAATAGGACCATGCAATTCATCAACTAAATCATCAATTACTGGAATAAGAAACTTATATTTGATGGTGTACTTGTTGATTTCTCGGTAAGCTAGACACATCCTCCATGTTTCATCCTTCTTACGTACCATGACCACTGGTGAAGAATATGCACTTTGGCTATGCCTGATGATACCTTCCTTCAACATTTCCTCCACCATTTTCTTGATCTCACTTTTCTAGGAATATGGGTATCTGTATGGTCTGATGTTAGGTGTTTGGCTCTCTAGAATCAAATTAATGGCATGATCATGATCCCTAACTGGTGGTATTCCCTTTGGAATTGCATCAAAAATAGATGAGTGAGCATCCACAATCTTCTAAAGATCAGGTGGCATTGAAGACTCTGTATTTTGTACTTCTATGGAAAATAACTTTGTTATAAAGCCATCCACTCCTTTTCTGAGAACCTTCTACATCTGATGAGAGATAATAATCTATGGAGACTTAGCTACCATCTAATTCAATTGTATTATCATTCCATCTAAATGAAATCGCATGAAAAATTCTTTGAAATTCATCTCTATAGTACCTAAGGTTGTGAGCCATTGGACACCCAAAACAATATCTGCCCCTCCCATAGAAATAGAAAACATAGGTGAGTCTAACATGTAGTCTCCCATGGAAATATTGATACTATGGCACTTTCCTCTGCACTTGATTGTCCCACCACCCATAATCATAACTTGCATTTTTGGAGATGGGTAAATAAAACAATTGAGGCGGGCAACTAACTTACTATTTATGAAGTTATGAGTACTCCGTGAGTCAATCAACACCGTCACCTTCTATTTTTCAAGATAGCCAATAACCTTGAGTGTTTGAGGAGTACTAATACCTGACAATGCATGGAAAGAAATTATAGGTTTGTGATCCTCTATTTCATCTTCTACTGGTTCCTCAACCTCTCTTTTAATTTCAGCTTCCTCATCATCCTCATTACCTCTGTCAATATAGAACAACTTCTTCTCAGCACATTTATGTCCCGGTCCATATTTTCTATCATAGTTAAAACATAATCCTTTTTCTCTCTTTTCTTCCATTTGTTGAGGAGTAGTCTAATTCACCTAGTAAATGAAGGGGAAGAGATACTATAGTCTCTGGTGTTAATGAAAGGTAGCCTCCTACCACAAAGAAATTTTTCTTTTGCACGACGTGCCATTGTAATAGAATCAGAAAGCTTGAGTGGATTAAACATATGTACCTCATGGTGGATTTGGTCCTTAATACCCCCAAGAAATAGGTCATTCAGATTATCTTCTGGAATATTATCCACCCTTAAGGATAGGTTTTGGAATTGATGCAGACAATATTTGACTGATCCTGTTTTCCGTAACTTTTCTAATTGACTAAAGTAGTTCTCTGAAACACTGGAACTATAGTGCAATTAAAACTCCTCAGTAGAAACTATCCAAGTAACACCTAGACCATTCTTTTGCCTCTGAGCACATAACCATCGATACCAAACAAATTGGTCGGGTTCAAGATATAGGGATGCCAATGTCACCTTTTGTCTTGATGGTGTTTAATGTAACTCAAATAAGTTATCCATTTGATTTATCCAATTTAGGGGATCCTTACCATCAAATTTATGCATATCCAATTTCGGAATCATGTTCCATGGTTGCGAATAAGTTGGATTTTGATTGTACTAGAAAAGTGATCCAATATGGTTAGTTTGTACATGATTTTGAACTGAAGGTCCTCCTTGGTTGATATGGGTCAGATTTGGGCCATACTGGTTACCCTTTACATGTTACATGATGTCATCCAACCGATGATTGATTTGGGCTATGTCTCCTTTAGAGGCCATCTCATATTGTACATTTTGCAACTCATACTCAAGTTGGCTAACCTTATGATCAACTGAGGTAAACCCTAGTGCTGAGGAATCTGTATTTACCCCTTATGAATCCATCTCTTAAATCACTGGCCCATCTTTATCTGGGGTTTTACCTGGAGTAACCGAATTCTTTTTTTCTCTTGTGGAAGGCCCCACCATGATGTCAAACCTTAGGGTTTAGGGTTTCTATACAATTTCAGCTAAAAAGGAAAAAACACAAAGAAGATACTAATACTAATTTTTTATAGCTTTCTGAAAATGTAAATAACTTGAAAATTTTCCACAATTTGAACCCTAGGGAGTGATTTTATGAAAAACCATAAATTTCCTTGATTTATGGCTTGATCTATGACCATGACTAGTTCTTAGATTGTTATTCCTTGCCTATTTAAACAAGGCCCGTTCTCATTGTATTGCATTGAGTTTCATAATAATATATGATATTGCTAATCCTTTTTTTGCAAAGGTTTTATGTAAAGTTATCCTGGTGAATTTCTTTCATCTTATTGATCATGGTGTTTTATTAGCATCCATGTTCTTGACTTGGTAGGATCTGGTTATCGTTCCTTTTATGGTATCATAGCTGAATATTGTTGTTGACATTCGTCTGTACATTTTATTTTGAAAATAAATTCTTTCTATATTCATATATTTGGGATTTGGTCATATTTTATTGTTACAGGTGGGTTTATTAAAAATAGATGCTTCTATTGGATCCGGAAGGTGGGAAAACCCTAAGATCAACTATAAATTCAGCCATTTTTGGAGGCAGTAGTTTTTTTTTTGGGTTTTGGTGGTTGCAGTGAAATACATAGATTCACCTTGCGATTCACACAGAATGGTTAAGAAACCATTCTTTTGGATTTCATGAGATCTACATTGGGTTTTTCTTGGTGTGGTGGATCTTTTTCAGATTACGTGAAGAAGGATTTCAGTTCTTTCCTTTTTTAGCAGGGTACCAGGATGGCCGTGCATGGATTCTACCATTTTAGGCAATTCTTTATCCTAATAGTTTTAGCTTTTGGATTGCATGAATAATGATTTTAGTTCTTTCCTTTTTAAGTAGGTACCAAGATGACTGTGCATGGATTCTTCCATTTCAGGCAATTTTGTATCCTACTAGTTTTAGCAACCGCAGGTCATCCATTAAAATCCTTAGCCCTTGGTCATATGGTATGGTTGTATGAGGGCTTAAATCTTGTGATTCCTACTAGTAGGTGCTTAACTGCAGCCCCCTTTCATTTTGTTTGTGTGGTGGTAAGAGCATTTTTTTTTAGCGGTAGCTAAAATAAATAGCAGAGAAAAATATTGAAAAGTTTGTATCTTTTACTCGGAAACTCGGTTTTGAGTGTTGTTATTTGCAAACGTGCTTATACTTTTGTGATATTTCGATTGGAAATATTTATTTTGAGACTTGGACTATAATTATAAAGAGCTAAATATGGAGGAGTATTGTAATCAATTGTGGACCAAATTTCAGTTGAGCCCGATGTCCTAAACTTTTGGGAGTTATATTCTTCTCTATCATGGATTCTGAGAATGATATGATTTTCTTTGAATTATGTAGACTTCAAAAGTATATTGTAAAATTTTTGGAAGAAAATAGATTTCTCAAGAAGTGAAATTCTCTTCTACAATCATTCATTCATGATAAGGATACAATAATCCACTCCCTTCAGCAACAACATTCTAGCCTACAACATCACCATGACATTGTGGACAACTTTATCCATGCTCCTAGTCCATTTGTAGCTATTGCTCCTGTACCCACTAACATTGATATGTTAGTCTTTGAACCTATTCCTATGCTTGATGCTTCTAATCCTGTGAGGCTTGTTACTGCATGCTCTTCCACATCTGTGCCTATTACACTACCACATGTTGTGTATCCTATTTCTGCTCAACTACATGGCCTTTTTGACAAGCATACCACTGCCTTCAGTTCTCGTATGCTCTATTTTATGGGTTTCAGTAGAGGAGGTATCAGCATACACTCACAGGGTATTGTTTCCCCTCTTCCACATGTTAAGTGGAATTCTTGTCATGACATTGGTTTTCATACAGATACTTCATTAGGATCACACATTAACAGAGCTCCTTTGTTTGTTCACTCGATTCATTTTTAGGATCATGAGAAACACATGAGTTCTGCATCTTCACTCAGGCTTGAGAAAATTGAGAGTTCATTTGTCAAACATGACCAACCTAGCACACATTCTGATGTTATTTTGTATACACCTATTGTGCATTTTACACCAAGTCATATGCAGGCATCTTCTTTATCCATCCGTATTGATTTGGGGTGGATATCTGATCACTCGTGGCAGTGACATATGAATTCATTAAGAGGACTCTATAGGCATGGCTCCTCCATCATTCGGCCTCTTACTCAACTTTCTATACCTTCTACATTGTGATGCTTCTTGTTTTAAGCATTTTTATTTAGTAGGTGTAATATATCTCTCTTGTTTATTGAGAGATTTTGTATCTGTATTTTTGAAACTTTTGGCATGTTGATAGTATCTCTTAGGGGATCTATTCTGGTGAAATCTAGTGTTATTTTATTAGTGTTTGAGTAGTTATTTTGACAACTCATATAGATCAAATTATGACACTCTTGATTTTGTGTCCTACTTTTTCAGGTTTTGTGTCCTTTCCTTATTACCTTGGATTTTCTTGGATTATGACACTCTTGATTTTGTGTCCTTGCCTTGTTACTTTGGTTATTGTTCTTGGATCATGACAAACCTATTTGTAACAGTTGATCAAATTATGTTTGGTGTTTTTTGCACTTTCGACATCACTCCATTGACAGTCTTCCTATGTGGAGCTATTCTGGTGAAGCCCAATGTCAGTTGTTTTTAAGTTTTGTGATCAAGTAGTGGATTCAAACCACAATGCACACGTTATTCATCATTGTATGATTTTTTGTAGATGAGATTATTCGGATGCCTTGGAGTGGGTTTTTATTCCCTTTACTTTGTTGTTACTGGATTTGGGTACCTTGCGGTGTCTCTTTTTCCCAGTTATTATACATGAGTACCTCATCATACCTATTTGTTGGGACTCATACTGTGGACATGCCACTTATATTTTAGCCCCTAGCTTCACTTAAGGGGAGGTGTTATGGTAGGTATTTACCTTATCTGATGTTCACCAAGGTACTTTATTTACCTTTATTGTATTTATCCTCACCCACTTATGTGTGTTGATATTTATTTTATCTTATTTAGATATTAGGATATGTTATCTAGTTGTTAGGTATAGTTCTTTCCTTGATCTATGGTATTGACTAGATCCTTGATGTCTAGTTCTCTCCTAAATCTATAGTCTTGACTAGTTATTTGATGACTAGATATTTCCTTGATTTATGGTTTGATCTATGACCTTGACTGGTTCTTAGATTGTTATTCCTTGCATATTTAAGTAAAGCCCATTCTCATTGGATTGTATTGATTTTCATAATAATATATGATATTGCTACTCATTTGTTTGCAAAGGTTTTATATAAATTTATTCTGGCGAATTTCTTTCATCTTATTGACCGTGGTGTTTGATTAGCATCCATGTTCTTGGCTTGGTACGATCTGGTTATCATTCTTTTTAGTATCAATACGGGGAGATAGAAAATATGACAGAGCCCGCAAACTAAATAATTTAAAGGAAAAACGGGGTGAGATCAGATTGAGCACCAACATCAGCTCCGACTCGGGGATGGGCACTCTTTGTGAGTGCCACAAGAAAAAATAGTAGATTAATTGCCAAAAATAAACCATTGGGAAATGGCGTCAAGGAACAAGCTTGCAGAGAAGAACAACAATAACCAACTCCCCTAAGGACGAACAGAGAAACCAATAAAATGATCGCTAAGGACTAGGATGAAACAAAATAGAAAAACATGAAAGCATAAAAAAACTAAAAGACTATACACTGTATCATGGTGTATACCTTAATTCTGAGAAATCAATAAAGAAAATGTTTCAAATGCCTGTCATTAACAGGAAACTCAATAAATTCCCCATCTAAGTCTTTTAAGAAAAAAGTATGTCCACCAATTCAAATTTCAATTGAATAAGGGCCCATCCACAATGCATCAAACATTCCATGTTTTCCCTTATCCTCATGCCTGTTATCCCACAATATTACAATATTTCCCACACTGAAAGCTCTTAGAGTCACCTTCTTATCGAACAACTTCTTCAATTTCTCTCTGAATTTTACATGCCTCTGATGGGATGCCCTTCTTTCTTCATCTAACTTAACAATCTGAATAATGTGAGCATTATAGGGACTAACCTCTTGATCTTCAATTTGTTGAAGAAATTTAAATGAAGATAATTGCATATGTAGGGGCAACAGGCTTGAGTTCCATACACCAACTCAAATGAGATATTTCTAGTAGCTCATTTAATAATGATTCAATCAGCCCAAAAAACAAACTTCAACTATTCACGCCACTTCCTTTTATTCAACTCCAAAGTTCTTCTAATTATCTTCAATAGATTTTTATTGCTAGAATATACTTGTCCATTTCCTTGGGGATTATAATTGGAAGCATATGTAAAATTGATCCCATATTCATGACACATAGCCACCAAAGGTTTTTCTTAAAAACTCATGTCATTATCAGCAACTATTTTTGTAGGTATCCCAAATCTGTAAATGGTATAATTGAGGATAAAATCCATGACAATTTGGTGAGTTTCCTTCTTGGTGGGGATTTCCTCCACCCACTTAGTTAATTAACTTGTGCCCACTAATACCCACTTATGTCCTACACTTGAGGGATATGAAATGTCCCCAATTAAATCCATTCCCCATTGCCTAAATGAGTCTTCAACTGGTACAGGATGCAAAGGAAGGGATCCTTGAGCTTTTAGTCTCCTAAAAAAGTGTTGACAACTTTCACAATTTCTTACCAACAGAGTTGTATCTTTGAAAAGAATTGGCCACCAATAACTAGACCTTAAGATTTTATGAGCTCTGAATCTTCCAGCAAAATGTCCCCCACAAATTCCTTCATGGAGATCAAAAATTATTTTAAGGGATTCACCTTCAGTAATGCATCTTAAGAGAACTCCCTTAAGGTTCTTCCAAGCTAACCCAAAATCAGTAATGACATATTTTTGGGAAGCTAACTTAAGTGATCTTTTATGATTCTTAGTCAAATGTTTAGGGAACTATAGATGTTTGAGATAAAAAATGATGTCCTTGCACCATTCAAAATTTATTAGTTTTTCAAGGACATTTAACCTTTCTTATTTAACTTCATTCACCTGAATCGTCTACAAATTTCTCTCTGCCATAATTTTTTCTAGGCCCAAACCTTTGACTATATTTTTTGTTTTCATATTCATATAATACTCTTGCAATTTGTTTTCCCATCAACATATCTTGCTTGAAACCTCCATTTCTGATAGGATATATTTCACCATGGTGTGGGGAACATAAGCAATTAATTTGGAACTTAGAATATATGGCCTGGATAGCTTTGTTACTTTTACCAAAGAAAATGCTTTCATCTCCATGATAGTATATTTTAGCTCAACTCCTTGTAATGCCTTACTAAAAAAGGAAATTGGTATTTCAACTCCCTCATCATCCTTCTGCAACAACACAGATGCAATAGTACTTTCTAAAGAAAAAGAAAATATTTGGAAAGCCTTCATATAATCTGGAGCTACTAAAATAGGGGCATTCTTTAATGCTTCTTTGATCCCAAAAAAATCTTGGACAACTACTTCTTCTCATTTGATACTTTGGTCTTTCTTTAACATATTAGTGATTGGGATAGTTAGTTCAAAAAAGTTGGAGATAAATATCCTAATAAAGCTAATCTTCCCCAAAAAGGATCGAATTCCCTTCTTGGTTCTTGGAATAGGGACCTTGCTGATGGTTTCTACCCTTTTAGGATCAATCATGACCCCTTCCTTTGACACAAT
The DNA here is from genome assembly GCA_019776745.2 of Taxus chinensis. Taxonomy (NCBI): domain Eukaryota; kingdom Viridiplantae; phylum Streptophyta; class Pinopsida; order Cupressales; family Taxaceae; genus Taxus; species Taxus chinensis. The sequence continues at coordinate 720,590,425 of CM034146.1, read as the reverse complement.
GTGTCCAAGTAGCTTTGCTTTTTGAACTCCAAAATGACACTTCTTGGGATTTAGTGAAATACCATACTCCCTGCATCTTAACAACATTTTTTCTAAGTGTTGCAGGTGGTCATTCCTTTTTCTCGAGAAAACAGTCACATCATCTTGATATACAACAATGAAATCATTAATATAGCCAGAGGAAGCTACATCCATTGCTCTTTAGAAAGTGGCTCCAACATTCATTAGACCAAAAGGCATTCTGACATATACATATGTTCCCAAAGGAGTGGTAAAGGCAATCTTGATTTTCTCTAATTCCTTCACAACTACCTGGTTATATCCATAAAAACCATCCAAGGTGGATAACAATTCCGAACCAGTAACCACCACACACAACCTTATATCTCTATTATTATTTCTAACAGGTACCAAGTTTGCAACCCATGATGAGTACCTTGTGGGTTGTATGATTCCTCCATCCCTCAATTTTTTCAATTCTTATTGCATCTTTAGGGAAAGGAGTGGATTTATTGGCTTCTGTTTCTACCTAAACGGCTTGGTAGAAGATTCCAAGGGGATTTCATGCTGGAAAAGATCCTATTTGTATGCTCTCAGTTCAGAATAAGACCATGCTAAGTAGTCTTAGTATTTCTTAAACAATTGGACATACGACTGCTTTTCTTCCTTTCTCAGATTACTACCTAGTCAGATCTTAGGTGGTTTATCCTTTATGCCCAGGTCATGCTCTTCAACATCCATTAAGGCTGCCATGTTTTTGTTTACAATACAATTATTGATTTAAGTGCTACCAAACCTTTGGGAATAGTATTAGTCTTCAACTGAATGATGTCTATGCCAAATAAATTCTCCTTTCCATCAGCCACACAAACCATTGGCTCCCAATCTATATGTTGATTACAAAATTATCCTTGGATTTACACAAACCTTTGCACCTGGGCATCAACTTTGAACACTTACAAGTGTTTGACATAATCAAGAACAGATGGCCTAGTCAATACCTCAATATTATACTCACAATACGAGGATACAGTACAATTTTCAAATCTGGAGCCCAATACAACCAATTTTTCTGCTAGAGTATTATACCTCTTATCGTGATGTTTTATGTTGAAGGATTCAAAAATCTGAATGAAATCCCAGACTGCGTGCTTATAATGCTTCATTATTTGATTTTTTGTTGCATACATTTTTCTAACCTGCTTGAAACTTAGCTTTGAATCTCCTTTAACAATGATGTCTCTAATACCATATTTCTAAGGAATTCTTAGACATAAGACTAGTGCTTCATATTCAACAATATTGTTAGTGCACTTAAAGTTTATTTTAAAAGAGAAAAAAAACTCTTCCTAGCCTGGATATATCGGAAAAATACCAACACCATTTAAAAATTAACAGTAAGCCCCATCAAACAACAAAGTCCAAGGAGAACCTACTTGATTAAGAGACTTGCATTGATCAATTTTGTGCTCTTTACCATCAACAAATCCAACAAAGTTATCTACATTAGTGTTAGTGTATAACGCTTAATAGGAAGCATTATTGGGATCCTCAATGAGATGTAGCATCTTCTTTTCACCATAAAAATTTACAAGGCTTCCCTCAATAGGTATAGTGGAAAAATACATATCCATTTGCACACTCCCACCCACACTAGCAACCCATTTTCATGATAAAAACATTCCCCATTTGGCAGGGCAATCAACAATAACAACATCTAGTTTTAAGTTCTTTCCTGGGTGAGATACAAGTTGCACTATCAAACCCTTGACACATCCAACCACTGGTACCTCTCTGGAATCCATGGCAGTGCACTTCCCATAAGCTATTGTCACTTTGATATCTAATTCATTCATGACCTCGAGAGGCATAACATTGCATGATGGTCCACAATCAAACATACAGTTGTGTAACAACATGTCCCTAATAATGAGAGCAGTAAAAAATAGATCTACATTCAGTTGCGACTCAACCAAGGATGTTCCCAAATATACTTCAAGTGGCTCACCTATTTCTTCCAGCACTTGGGGTTTTTCCAACTCTACAATGGTAGGAGGAGTCTCTACATTATTTACATTTCTTCCTTGGGTAATCTTTTAATTTTTTAATCCCAAATACTCAAAGGCCCTTTTCTTGTGCTCAGGAATCCTAAGCAGCTTAATAATTGGAAAAAAAATATTGATCTGACTCAAGACTTGAGCAATGTCATAAGAAATGTATTTGGGCAAGGAAACATTTGGAGGAAGACTGGAAAACTCATTTGATAGCAAAGGATTTTTCACAATTTGAGGATGGGAAGGGATACCAGATCTGTTTGGGGAAACAAGACCTTTGCCAGATGTGTATTTCTTAGGAATTTCTTTTGAGATATTGGTGAGAACTATATTTTTTGGTTTGGCCTGAGGCCCTACCCCTTTGATAAATTTACTCCTAGTGTTATATTCTTTTTCTTAGGAAACCACAACATTCATTAACAACTACCTATCCTCCTCAGAGGGGATTCCTCCATCATACTTTTTAATCATTAATGCCCTTAAGTATTCAAAATCATTAGTAGGTAATTCAGAATCTTGTACCATATCTATTTCAAAATTATGAGAGGGAGGAAGGGGCAATACACGGTGAATGCAATCCCAAAAATTTGCAGCAATTCTGGCAGTGATTAATTTAGTTGAAGTTTCTCCTTGTCATGAGCTTGTAGAGCACCCCATCATGCACACATCATCATCAATTTCATCATCAGCTTCCTCAACTTCTTTATCTTCATGACATGGGGAATGTGGCAAGAAAAATATGTCACACCACTCAATTTTATTTGCTTCTTCCACAACAGCATTTCTGGGAAGTAAAGGATCAAGCACCAATTTGTTTTTACAGGGTTGGGGCTGTCTATTTCCTGATCCCATGGGTCCTTTGCCTCTATCATCAGATCTTTAATCACCCCTAAGATGATTTACAAATATTTCTTGACCTTGTGCTTTATGATGACCTTAGGAACCTTGTTCAATCCCCTTCTCTGCTATGGCCAGTTTGTAGGATATTTCCTTAACAGCTCCGACCAAATTTTTTAAAACCTCCTCAACATCCACAACTTTACTTGACTGAGGCTTCTCTAGATTGATCAGCTTGATGCCTTATCTCTTAGGAGGTTTACCAATTTCTTTGATATTTTTTTCAATTTGCAAATCCATGGTGAAGTCCTGCCTCAATGTTGTTGGGTTCTTATCCCTCAAATAATACGAAGCCTTCTTATCAAAAGCATTACAGTATTTTATTAAACAACAAAAACCACTTGGCCTCAGGATCACAGGTAGCCTATTCAGGGTCTTATTGAATCTCGTATTGAAGTCATGAACAGACTCATTAGGATTATTTTTTATATTTTCAAATTCTAATAAAAGAAACCTAGGGTCTTTTTTATCTCCATAATGCAATCTAAAAGCATTCTTCATTTTTGTCCATGAATCACTGGAGTTGTCTGGAAATGATTTATACCAATCCCGTGCATCCTCCTCTAGAGTATGAATAAACAACTTTATGTACACATCCTAAAATTCAATCTCAAAGTCTTCCATCTTATTGTCAAAAATATTTAAGTATTCATCACCAGTAATAGCATTATTTCCTTGAAATTTAGGGAATCTATTTCTAACATCTTGGGGCAAAAACATTTGGATATCTAGCCATACCTCTGAAATCTATAGGACTAAAAGTGTTCACAAAAAATGGAGGTCTTGGTGGGGGCTGGGCCATATTGTTTTGGGGAGGTGATCTTACAGGAGAAATAGAATGATTGGGAGTGAGGAGTCTGTGGGGAACATGAATGCAATTCTCAAAATGAATGTTCTTTAAAAACTTGATTTCTTGGAAGATCCTATCAGCTTTGGAGAACACGTGGACAGGATGAGACATAAGTTTTTCAAATACAAAAGAAGAGCCCTCTTCAAATGGAGAATTCAGATCTACAAAAAGACTACCTAATCTAGAAGCACTTGAGGAAGTATGGTTATCTTCAATGACAGGCTAATCAGTTTCCGCAATTGATAACTCCTTTCTTGATTTATGATCTCCAACAACTTTCCAGATTCTTCTTCCTTCAAAATTTGTCTTTCCCAATTATGGAAACAACCTTTTAGCAAGGTCTTCAATGAAGAGAGATCTTATTCCTTCCATCTTTGTAGAGATTAGTGATAAATTTCAATTGACAGAGGTTAAGACATTGTCATTTATCAAAAGTTAATTCAAAATGAAGTCGCCACTAAGGATTTTCACCTTAGTTGTGAAAATGCACTAAAATTGGTCTGTCAAATGTCTATCAACACTAGATTCATGCAAAGCTTCACATATCTGACCTTCCTTTACCCATATTTAACATTGGTGATGTAGACTTAATGTAAAAAAACAACAGAAACTAGAAATATTGCACCCAGAAATTTTAACTTTGGTCAATTCCTAAAAATCGGGACACGGGATGACATTTCATTAACATATTTGCACTTTAAATTTTGTAAGAAGCATTTACAAGGGTCTATATGTGTTTTTGATGGTGTTCAAACTTTTCACATACCTTCATATCCCTAACAGTGGTGATAATCTAGTGTTAGTATACAAATTGATTCTCCCTTAGAAATCGAGCAACATCATACATTTAACAAGATACTTATTGACAAAAAGATCATATTATGAGTCATTTTGTAGCCAGGGAGGGGATTCATCTGACTCTTTGTCACTCAAGAATTAGAGAAATGGATAGCACCTTCATTAAGGATTTGATCTATCCTAACTTCTTTAGGCCATTCCTTTTCAATCAGGATGAGAGGACCCGTTTTGTAACCTCTGTCAATGAAGGAGAATGAAGATATCCTTCTTTGCACAATTTTGAAAGGGGACAATGAGAAAATATGATCAATGCACCACAATTTAACTCTCACGAGTTATCACTTCAAAAGAATGGTGATATTTTCTAAATAGGGCTAAGGTTACTAAAGACATTATGGAATCCTGATTGCTTCTGCATATTTTCGCAGTAGGATTTATTCATTTGTTGACATACAAGTAAAATAGGGGTAGTTCAGGTGGGATTCATTTTTTTTGAATAATTTTGGTGGGAGATTAAGAAAGATAAATTTTATTTTTCCAGATCTTTGAGAACCTTCACAACAATTGGAAAACTAAATGATAGAAAGCTTCAAAATAGCTAAAATATTCCTTCAAATAGAAGGTGTGCATTAATGGAGGCCAAAATTTACATGGTTTCACACAATCTCCAAGTATTTAACATGAAGGCCCTTTCTAAAGACTCAATTAAACATTAAGACCCTGGGTTCCTCACACCTAAGATACACTCAGAGGCTTATAGACAATATTTATCAACAAAATGACAGTAAAGTGATTTTAAATTGTTTATCTCATTACAAGATGAAGGATCTTCTTGTAATGATATTACAAATGCCACTAAACTATCACATGGATGAGATCTTGTGTGATTTGAAGGGACTTTAACACAAGATTGCAATGGGAATAATAAAAAATACTTGCAGACATTTTGAAATAAAGAAGACAAAAATTTGTCCAAGATTGACATAGATTAATTCAAAGTTGATTAGATTCATTAATAGTGGAAAGTTTCTTTGAACAGTCTTGGAGATTGTTAATGGTTGTACACTCACAACCAACTTGACATGACTGAAATCTAAAACATAGGAAATTAACAGGTTTCTCAGATTGGTCTCTCAGGAAGATGGGCTATATCAAATTTTCTCCTAAGAATTCAACCCCCGACCTTTTTCAAGATTATTCTCATTTCATTTATACATTTCATTCACTCACTCATCCCAAATTTTCCCCCCAAAAGAAGAATATTCGAGGAACCTTTGCTTGTTACCAATTTTTCTCAGAAAGTGACATTTAAGAAATTTACACCTACAGCTGCCAGGTGGAAAAATCATGAACTGATCACATTTCTCAGACCCTCAACTAATGACTAGGATGCCATGCCACAAATTTTTAACAGTCCTTCTAATCATTCTTTTTATTCTATCATGCAAGAAATCCCCGTTTTAATCATTTTTTGGTGGTTCTGTATAGCTGGATCTGACATACAATCCTTTTCACCCTCGAGGAAACACATTTTTCATCCTTTACACCTACAACCTTCATCATTTCATCCTTTTCCCATTCTTTCCTCTACAACTCTACCCCACATCTAGCTTATCTAGTAATTCACTTTTTTGCAAGTGCCCGAGCAATTCCAAGTTCAAAATATTAACCTTAACAATCCTTGGACTCATAAATTTAAGATTTAAATTCATTCAATTTCACTTTGCAAACAAAAATGACAACGGGATTTATCAAAAAATGATGAAAAATAATGTTTATTGGCGTCTCCAGGAGTCTTAGAGAAAAAATGGTAGAAAAATCAGATGTAATGCACAACAACCATCGATTCTTCCCCTTCTCAACTTTGTATTAGATCCGTCCACATGTTTCCTTGGCACAACTGCAAAGGAGAAGTACACAGGTAATTTTCCAAACAAGCACGGGCCTTCCATGTACCCTGGGTCCAAGAAAATCACCCTTGGGCCTTTGAAAAGTCTCAGTATAAAAAAGAGCCAGCGGAATCCTCCACGTGTCTCAATGATGCACCTTTGGTATGGTGCCCAAACGAAGAGACCCCAAAAAAGTACAGACTCACCACGTGTCTCAGTCTAACAGATTTTAAAAAGTTTAAAGACCAGTGGAATGCGCCATGTGTCTAGGGTCTGAGACAATTTTCCTTAGCCGTTGAAAATTTCAAGCAAGGGCAGAGTCAGCGGAAAATTACATGTGTCCCCATGATGCTCTTTTAATAATAAAATTTAGGGGAAGGTCCCCAAATAGGCACAGGCCCTCCATGTGTCTTAAGATTTAGAAAATTTCTTTGAAAATTTTAAATATAGAGAGGAGCCAATGGAATCCTCCACGTGTATCCCTAGAGTAACTTTGAGATGGCACCCGAAAGCGGAGAATCTAAACAAGCACGAGATCACCATGTGTCTCCTTATAGAAATTGCAAAGGTAGGTCATAGATGCATATCCTCAAATGAAAATCGGCCCTCCACATGTTTATGGTCCCAAAAATCTGCACCGACTGCATGAAAAAAATGTCTAAGTCTAGGAAAGGCAACGAAAACTTCCACGTGTCTCCCTAGAGCAACTCCAAAGGTCAAACCAAGAGGTGAATTTTTAGATGAGCGCAAGCCCTCCATGTGGACATAACTTGAGTTGAAGTGGGCCTTAGCATTTCAAAATGCCCCACCGAGCCACATCCAATCAGAAAGGGCCACATTTCCATAGATATTGGGACAAAAATTTATAGGGAAAACAAAACATGACTATGGAAAAAAGCAGAAGGAAGGGGAAAAACTTGAGTTATGCCCAAGTTAAAAATTATTTCACATGGACAGAGGAATGGAAAACAAATTATGGAATTTAAGTGCTCCTCAACCAAATGAAAAGACTGATCATGACAACCAAATGAAGGACAAAGCTTTCATGTATCAATACAGGGAGATATAAAATATGACAGAGCCTGCAAACTGAAGAATTTCAAGGACAAATCAGGCAAGAACAAATTGAGCACCAACAAATAACACATACATTGTAAACATTAAGGGAAAATTACATTTATTTACATGTTTTTAAGAATAAATAATAAATAATCAATATTATTTTTAAGTTTCATGTGTTTAACCAAATGCCAAAACATGATATCTTTTCTTCACATAATTGTAGATTATAGAAGACTTCATGATCCTCAGGTGCCATTGAGACTATTTCAACAAATGCAACAAATAGATGGCACACCCCATTAATTCATATTCAAATCATGTTTAAAATACAGTATTGTTGAAAAGGCCTTGTAAAACTTTAAGCAAATGTATTTGACAGGTATAAACCTAGAATTTGAACTCTTTTTCAGCATCCTCTCAACATGTGCCAATGTGAGAAATTTTAAAATGTTCCTTTTTGGGACAATTGACATTGATACTAAAAACATTCTAAAATTTATCATTATTTCACCATTTGTGCTTAACTAAAAATTGGGATAATGTAATGTTTAGTTAATCTAATCTAGAAGGACATAAAAATGTAGTAAAGAAGTGTGTAAATGAATTAACTAATATAATAAAATTAAAACCCTAATGTACAAGAGAGAAAGAGGAAAGAACTCAATTAAATAGAAGACACTAGCGTGATTATGTCATAGAGCTAACTGGAAAATATGGAACCAAGAAAAACTATGTAGAATCTATGAAAAGAATGGATCTGGAGTGCTTAGAGAGGGACAAGGGCACCTGCGGGATCTCTGGTCTTAAAACTATGTGCCCTAGTCTACACAAAAGATCTAAAACTGAATCTCATAGGGCTAGGAGGTGGCCTGAAACCCTTGTTGCATGTCGCATAAAATTTGATGTCCTATACCGGATGCCACCAATAATCCAAAATGATTTAAATACCTCTAAAAGACCAAGAAGAAGTTTCAAAACCATAAAAATGAAATATGTAATTGAATGGGTCAGACTGAACTTAGTTGCCACAATAGTGGGCTTACTTACAAAGCACTGCACTAAATTTCAGACTCAAATGTATTTCTAATGAGTGTTTACATAATGTGCCCTATGATCTCTTGTTCTAGCCATACTTTGTGAAGTAGCGAGTAATAAATAAATGTAGAAAATGTAATAACATGTCTGTATTAAACAGAATAGAATCCCTACCCATATGAATTCTGATGCAACTATCCTAGCTTTGTGCCTTGATTATGGATCTATGTGGATGTAAGTGATCTCCAATGCAATATATGGATGCAACTCTAGATGGAGGATACTATTAAATAGTTCTAGGTTCCTCATTATGGTCTCATAACTTTATATTTATAGGTTTCTCTTGATCTAGTTTGTTAAGTAACCCCAAAATCACCAACCAACAAAAAGATAAAGATCTAAAAAGGTTAGAAATATCACAAAAAGTGGTAGGAATGTGTGAAAATGACCAGAGCGCCATTGGTTGTACTAGGGTACCTACGAGTTTGCAAGTCGAGGATAAAATAATGGAAAATGGCAGAAAAATACTAGGCATGTAGATATAAAAGGGCAGTAATGACTAAATAAAATGAAACAAGATGGCCAAAAGATGGGGGTTAATTAGTAATTTTTTCACTCAAGAACCTTCTAAATGGTAGTATGAAATCGAGATAAATAATGTCTAAAGTGCATGATTTTGTGACTGCATTTTTGCCCCACTTTATGTTGGTGAATGGAAATCTCGGTAACATAAAGTAAATAGAGATACATACCTGATGTCCTTGAAGAGTGTAGTAGAAATGTAATGAAGGAATAGAAAAAGCATGGAATAACAAAAATATGGAGGAGCATTGAAATTAACGATAAAAATGCGTAAAAAAGATATGAGAGAGAACCTAGGGTGGAAATGCATGTGCAACTAGTGTTGTGTGTACCTGTATGGTTAGTATGCAAGGTGTGCCACTGTGAAGTATTGTTATTAATGTTCTTTTTATTGTTTTTGATGCCCCAAATTTGACTACTTGTTTCTCATAATTCCAGACATGCACAAAGATGATGATCAAGTAGTCATATATATATATATATATATATATATGTAAGTGTAAAAATGATATGTAAAAGACACATCTATATGTATGTAAAAATGCATGTAAATGTAAAGTACGCAAAATGAAAAAGTGTAAATGGAACATGTGCACCTTATCCATGTCAAGAGAAAGGGTGCAGAAGGATACCCTATACTACTAGGGTTTTTTGGGCGATATGACGCCATAGGACTTATAAGTATAGGGAGGAAATTCTTTGTGTCCTCTAACCTTTAACTACTTCCCTGAACAATGTGTGAATAAATATTTGTACTATTCTATATTTTTGGGCAATCCGATGCCACTCTACGAAGTAGTGTAGGGAGACACACCCATTACTAAGAACTACATGTGTTGTAATATCCATTGTATATGGAGTTCATAGACTACTCTGAACTCAAAAATTGTATGTAAACGTACAATCATAATGGTGGAAGGTGCACTAATCTTAAACCAGTGTATACGCATTGTGTTAGTATTTAGAACCCCAAATTACACCCCCCTCTTTGCGGGTGCACCCAATGTCGGTGATAGAAAAATGTGGCCCCAAAAGAGGACCAACTACTTTTACTATGAAAGTCTACCCTATAGGGGGAAAGGGAATGCACTTAGTAAAAACCAAGGCATGAAAAAAAAGGATGGTTAGGCAAAGACAAGTGTTAGTATATGCATGTAAAAATACAATGTGCAATCTACACAAATAGTGTAAAAGCTACCAACGAAACTAGTGTAAACACGCAAGAAGATAATGAAGCCAAAAAAAGTGGGTCACAAAGATGAAACATCACTCATAATGTCACAAGACTAACAAGGCCATCATGGCCATAAAAAATAACAAGTGTGCAAACTAAACATAGGGAAATTCCTGCATACAAGAAGAAACCAATGAAAAACAAGTAAAATAAGTAGTCATGAAAGTATGTAATCCCAAAAAACAAATATTGCGAATGAAACACCCATTAGCATCTAAGATAATTAAATAATATGTCAAAGTGTGAATAACCAAGTGATGTAAAGTGTTAAGTATAAAATGAAACAATAACACCTGTAAGAAACAAATGTGGATGCCCCCAATGACCAGTGTAGGAAGGTGTTGTCACCCTCAAAATACCCCCCTCATTTTCTAAGTCAAATTTGAATCTTTTGAGATCACGCCCCTCCAGATGTGTTCAAGTAAAGTTGGAAGTCTGAAAAGATAGAGAAATTCCTTCTTTGAATTTATCTAAACTCTTTAGTCTGTACGTTTTGATAAATTTCCTGTTTTCCTGTCTGGACCCATGAATATTCTATTGTTTTCCTCATTTGAATGAAATTGTCAATATTTCTATGGCCATGGATCATCAAACCTTGTATTGTTTTCAATCCCTTGGTTTGCGAAATAAATTTGAAAATTGGATGCGAAATGGTGGAGTTTTCTTCTTCTCTGCACTTTTACACAGTCGTGAATGGCGGGCATTTTCTTCCCTGTCAAATTTTGGCTCCATTATCCATGGGTACATGGACATATCTAATTGGAAATGGGTTGGCAGAGCAATTATTTTTTTTTAGCCTCTTTGTAAAAAGGCGTAAATTCATAAAGTGACCCGCAACCCTGATCATGTTATAAGGGAGAAAGCGAAATATTAAGCTTGCATCGAAGGTCAAAATAGGGAGGTGAGCCTGTGGAGCAATTTATGTTTTTGAGCCTACAGTGAAAAAAGGTAAAACTATAAAAGTGCCCCATGACTTTGTCTTCACTCAAGTGAGGCCATGTGTCAAGACCCTATTAAAAGCGGGTGAATAGGACAAAATGTTCCAAAATGCAAAAGGCATGCTCCACGCCTGCTCCCAGTATATTTCTCCCACGTGGACGAATCTGGTTTAAAGTTTCAAAGGAAAGATGAACATTTTAAATTCAAAGTTGCAAAATGATTGTAATGGCTACATTATGAAAATTCTATTTTTTCTTGCCATTGGTGTTTCTTCGCAAATCAAGAATCTGAACATACGTGAATGATTGAAAATAAATTGTACTCTATTTCTTGCTAATAAAGAAGAAGTTGTAACCGCTTCTTGGAGGAGGTTTAATGGCTTCTTCACTCCATTGTATAGTTTCGGTAATTGATCTTGTAAACTCACGAGTGCATTGTAATTAGAGAAAGCAAAGGAGATAGCCATTTTCTTCAATTTCCCCCTCTTTCTCAATTTCCTCCATTTCTCCACTATGTACAAACTTTTGTTTAAGCATCAATACAAGAAGAAGGATTTTGTAGCCTCTTTGATGAGGATATTTCATAAAATTTGAGTTCACAATCTTATCTTTTCTTGTTGCCATTCGTAGGGTTGTTTCTTCCCATAAATGCATGTGTTGAAATTCCTAACTAGTGCATGCATGAATTTTATTTTCTACCTATAGTATTGGTACTCATATCTCTTGGATAAGTAAATCCCCCCTTGCAGATAATTATAAGAATTTTCTGCAGGGTCAGTGAGTGCCCCTGTTGGATCCCTGGCCGAAAGGCCACCATAGAAATCCACCTTTTCACTTGCATGCATATACGGAAGCTGCACCAGTTAAGTAGAGAGACTTAGATTCCCAGAGCATTGGCAAGGAATCCACAAGTTTTTTCACCTAAAAAATTTCCTCAGCAATAGTTTTGGTGCCCACCATGGGGAAGATTTAGTAGCATGTGCACCTGAATGCGACCGCAAGGTCAGAAAATTAAAAATTCGAAAAAGAGAATTTTTTTTGGAATTTGAATGGCTATATGAGCCACATGAATTCAAATCATGGCTATTTTGGGAAACCCTCCTGTTGAAAGACCCAAATTTCTCTTGCACATCCAAGAAGACGTTGCTTCATATTTGAGGGAAGTTATCTAGCATAATAGAAAAAGTGCCAATCACTACTTGATTGCCATGAGAATTCTGGACCTTGAAGAAGAACGCACTACTGAATTGGAGAGGTAAAGACAAATTCCAGCACCGTAAAGAAGAACATAGATTTTCAAGATGGTGAATAGAAGATACACCTCGCAATAGAGACAAGGAGGACAAACTGATCCCATTTTTGAGGAACTTCAAAGGAGAAAGAGCTACTCAGAATCCAGAGGCTTCCTTTTCAAGAAACCATCCAAATTGGGAACCTGATTGTTGCCAATCATTTGGATAGTGAATTTCCATACATCAATGAGAACCTTGAATATTTCACTGACATAGAGACTAAAGAAGAAGCTAGAGAACGAGAAGTAAGAGATGACGAAGAAATAAGAGCTCGACTCAAAGAAATTGAGAGACTTCAAGCTGAGTCAGATGAAAGAACAACAACATAATCCACAGCCTTAGCAAGGTTGGAAGATAGAAACAAAAATAAAATGGGGGATCATGAGCGTGAACATGATCATGAGGTCCATAGGTCTAATGTACCATGGGGAGGAAACATCAATCCAATGGCTCTTGCTCATTCACTCCATGAGCTACCGAGAGGCTTGAGAAAAAAACTTCCCAAAACTTAGAGGGGATGGTTCTAAACCCCCTGAAGAGCATATAGCAGTATTTATCACTACTTGCAGTGTGTTGGGTGTTGAGGACAAATATGTGTCAGTTTGAATCTTTGTGGAGTCACTTCAAGAAAGGGATGCTAAAAGGTTCTACATGCCACCCCTGAGGTTTGTCACATATTGGGAAGATATAAGAAGTGCATTTGAACATAGATTCAAGACCATAGAAGATTGCCAGGATCTCTTGGTCTAATTGGTACAAATGAAAAAAGAAACCTTTGAGTCGATGAGAGACTTCATAGAAAGATACAACAGAGTGATAAGAAGAATACCTGAAGATGTGGTGCCCTCTGAAAATCATTTGAAGAGGTTTTTCATTAGTGCTTTGCCATCAGAAGTAGGTTTCTTCCTTAGAATAACCCAACAAAGAACATTAAGGGAATCTCAAGACCATGCAATAGAAACTGATGATGATCTAATCTTGTCTGGTAAAGTGAAAGGCCTAAATGGGAAGTAAAAGGGTCAAAATTCAAGTTCTATCACCACAAATCCAATGTTCTAAAAAATGGAAAATGACTTGGTTGCCTTGAAGAAGCAACTATCTCAGATCACAATGCAGAATGCTTCAAGGAAACCAAACCCTCTAGATAGGCAAAGGATTTCTCCACCTCCTCGTCAGCTTGCTCTTGAAGCACCACCAGTCAATGCCATTTGTGACACCAAAGAGCCAGAGGAGGAAGAAGAAATTGATGAAACTGAAGAAGAAAATATGGAAGACTATGAAAACTATCGTTAGGTCAAGGAAGTTGATATGCAAAATGGCCTAATTGAGTACGTTGATGATGAAGATGAGGATGATGAAGAATCTCCAAGTTTCTCATGTGTTTTTTTTACTTGTGCACAACCTAGGAAAGGTGCTTCATCCTCAACAATTGCAGTAAAGGATAAGAAGAATAAAGAAAATTCTCCTCCAGAGGTCACAAAAAATAAAATCATCAGTTCAGGATCACCATTACCACCTTCTATGGAGTTGGCTAAAGAAATACCAAGCTCAATGGTTGTCAGGGAGCATGATACTTTGCCAAGTAAGGCATCTAACTCTTCTCCCAGCTCAAAAGTTGCTAAGAACAATGCTCCTTTAAATGTTGTTCCTATAAAGACATCTAAGGTTCAATCAAAAGATACACCTGAAAAGGAGAATTCAACACCCAAAGTAGCAAAGCCTCTACCTTTTAAATATTCCTCCATTTCTATAACCTCTTCCTTGTTCACCATAACCCCATTTAAATTTCTGGAACATGCAAGAAAAACCAAAGTCCAGCTCTCAGAAATATAATACCTACAAACACCCCCTGCCCAGTTTGAGAAGTTCATTAATGAAGTTCGTGGTGGTAACCCTATATCCTCAAGTCCTAATTATAAAGGATTACTTCCCACACCATCCACACCACCTTTCCAATACTTGTTATCCCTCAGTGCCTCCAAAACCAAAAGGGTTGAACCTTTCTACCGGTCACTCCTCATTAAAGGCTTCCAACTAAATAATTTTAGCATAGACTCTAGAGCCTCAAACACTGTGACACCAGCCAAAGTTACAAATTCTCTAGGCCTCACCTTGACCTAGGTAAATGGCACCTACTACTCAATGGAATCCAAACAAGTGCCATTGGTAGGAAGAATCAAAGACGCACAAGTAGTACTAGCTGATTTTCTAGACAAGAAGGTGTTCCTAACCATATTATTAGTAGACATCCTAGCATCCTTTGGTATGTTGTTGAGTAGGAGTTTTTGAAGAGACCGAGGTGGAGAGATAAAAATGGATTGGTCATCTACAACTATCCCAGTAAAATGTGATATGAATAATTTACTACCAGTAAGAAAGATGAAGTTCACAGTAAGAAAGTTTGATGATCCAAAAGCAAACATTCTCTTTCAAGATTGTGGGATAGGAAACTAATTCCTCACATCAAGAAAAAAGGAGAACTTGCCACTTCTCATGGAGGAAGAGGAAGATCAAATTTTGACAATGGAATTTGATGGTAGTAATTCTAGAGCAGGCTCGAGAGCTGGTGTAGTATTGTACTGTCCCTCTAATGAGGTACCCATTTTCCAACAAGCTACAATTTGATAATACAAATAACACTGCGGAGTATGAAGCACCACTCTTAAGCATGAGTGCAGCAGAGGACATGGGAATCGAGAAATTGAGATGATGAGGTGATGTAGAAGTTGTAGTAAAGAAAGTCTGCTAGAAATATCAGGTGAAGAATCCAAGACTCTGGCATTATAGAAACAGAGTGTGGGACTGCATTGAATCTTTTGATGTATTTTCCATTGAAGCTATTCCAAGGGAACAAAATTAAAAGGCTGATTCTATTGTAGTGTCAACTTCCCTATTGACACCTCATCCTTCTTTAGGTAAATACAAAGTGACTATTGAAATGGTATTTAGGCCTCGTTTTCCAGACAATGCAAATCATTGGCAAGTCTTCAATGATGATAACCAAATTCTAGCATTTTTAGAGAAAAGGGATAATTTCAATAATATCTTCTTTGAAGGAGGTGAAAATCCACACTGAGAAGCAGGCCCCAAAGAAGAGAAAAAAGGAATTGAAGGGATTGATGATGAGGGAGTAATCAAATTGAAAGGGGATAAAATTCCCAAAGGCCTAGTCTCTTTAGAAGACCTCTTTGAAAAACATGACAGATTCATTCAAGAGAAATAAAAGCAATCTTCTCAGTGCCCAGCTGATTTTGATAAAGAAACCATTAGTAGCCCAGAAGAGCCAAGAATAGTCAATATTGGAAAATGTTGCTCACCTGAAGTAAAAATAAGGTTTGTTTCATTACTAAATAAATACTCAGATGTCTTGGCCTACTCTTATGATGAACTAAAATCCTTCCAACCAAAGGAAATGCATCATCCAATTCCTTTGAAGCAAGGTGTTAATCCCTTCAGGAAGAAACAAAGGCCGTACAACCAAAAGATTGCTGATACCATCATGGAGGAGGTAATGAAGATGCTTAATACAAGGATCATTTTTCCCATCCACCATTCAACGTGGGTGGCTAAAATTGTGCTAGTACGGAAGAAGAATGGTGATTTTCACAACCTGAACCAGGCATCACTAAAAGACAATTATCATCTTCCTATCATGGACCATATCCTACAAGTAGTCACTGGATCTGAAATGCTTTCATTGCTTGATGAATTCTTAGGATGTAATCAAATCAAAGTGGTAGAGAATAACCACACTAATACATCCTCTACAACACCTTAGGGAACTTTTTCCTACAACAGAATGCCTTTTGGCCTCCCCAAGGATACCCCATTGAAATTTACTTACCCTATAGGATATGTGTAGATTTTCACAACCTGAACCAGGCATCACTAAAAGACAATTATCATCTTCCTATTATGGACCATATCCTACAAGCAGTCACTAGATCTAAAATGCTTTCATTGCTTGATGAATTCTCAGGATGTAATCAAATCAAAGTGGTAGAGAAGAACCACACTAAGACAACCTCTACAACACCTTAGGGCACTTTTTCCTACAACAGAATGCCTTTTGGCCTAATTAATGCATGAGCTACATTGTAAAGGACGAGGGATTTGGCCTTAAAAGATTTAAATCATTACATTGTCATATATCTTGATGATCTCACAGTATTTTCAAACAAGAGGGGATATCATATCTATCACTTGAAATAAGTACCTGCAAGGTGTAGGAAACATGGCATATCACTAAATCCAAAAAAGTGCATTTTTGGAGTCATAGAAGGCAAGTTATTGGGGCATGTTGTGAAAAAACATGGAGCACACATTTATCCTAAGAGGGTTAGATCCATTCAAGCATTAGCCCTATCCACAAGCAAGAAAGGAGTTCATTCATTCTTCGGAAAGGTGAAGTTTCTTCGTCATTTTGTGCTTGAGTTTGCTAAGTTGAAAAAGCACATCACTTCCATGATGAAACCACAAGCAAACTTCAAATGTAATAATGAAGGGAATGTTACATTCAAAGAGATCAAGAAATCCTTCACCAAGAATCTGACCCTTGTATCTCCAAATTTTCACAAAGAATTCATAATGTATTTTTATGCATCAGAATATACACTCTCTTTCATTCTCATTCATAAAAATGATGAAGGATTGGAAGCACCTATTGCTTTCATGAGTTGTCATTTGTAAAAGCATGAGCTAAAATACAACCAATTGGAGAAGCATGCCTTTGTAGTGGTCAAGGCTATAAGAAAATTCAAGTTTTACATCCTCAATTCCCATATGGTGGTGATGGTCCACAGCAGTGCAATCAAATCCATCTTGACACAATAAGATCCCAGAGCTAAGATCGGAAATTAGATTGCAAAGACTCAAGAATATGACTTCGAGATTCAACCCTCCAATATGGTAAGGGGAAATGGATTGTGCAAGTTGATTTCCGAAGATGAAACACTCAAAGTTCAATATGGCAAAAGAAAACTATGCTTTCTCAACTTTTTCAGAAGATAACCCATAGGTTCTCTTTGTCACCACTACTAATGAGTGGTATGCTGATACTACATATTACCTGACTTATGGAGAATGCCCTCCTCATCTTGATTATAAGTAAAGGAGAAAACTCACACTGAAGGAAGCTAAATTTGTAATTTGGAATCATGCACTTTGCAAAAGAGCCCTGGATGGTTGTTTCCTCAAGTGCGTAGATAAAGAGAAACAAGAAACGTTGTTTGAAGCATACCATGACCAAGAATGTGGTGGACATTTTTTAGCAATTGTCACTACACACAAGATCCTCCAAGGAAGGTATTATTGGCCCACCATCCTTTCAAACACTCGAGATTGGGTTTCTAAATGCAAAGCATGCCAACATTTCGTTGGAAGACCACAACTCACTGCATTACCACTCAGGCCTGTGGTTATTGAAGAACCATTTCATTAGTGGGGGTTGGACTTCATTGATGTTCTGAACCCTCAATCAAGCATAGGGAGCACCTATGTACTCACAACAACACACTACTAAACCAAATGGGTGGAATCCATTCTGGCCAAACAAGAGAGCACTGAAATAGTATGAAACTTCATCAAGGATAATATCATAGTTTGTTTCAGAGTGCCACAAAAATATTATAGCAGATAATGCTACCTATTTCTCTTCAAAAGAGCTAACTGCATTTTTCTTTAGCTACGTAATCTTCCTAACTCATTCTTCTGACTACTATCCATAAGGAAACGGACAGGCTGAATCAAAAAACAAGAACATTGTGACCATTGTCCGCAAGTTTGTAGATGAGAATCAAAGGAATTGGCACAAAAGGTTGTATGACACATTGTGGGTGGATAGGATCACTCCCAAGAAGGCAATAGGTATGTCACCATTCAAAATATTGTATGGAGTCGAAGGATAAATCCCTCTCATGATCGAGATGCCATATCTCAAGCTGTTATAGGAAATAGAAGATGGTTAGTACAAGGATTCCATTGACAAGAGGATCCTCTTTCTTGAGAAGCTAGAAGAAAATAGACTCCAAGTGGTGGATTGCATTAAGGAGCACCAATTGAAAGTAAATAATTTTTTTGATAAGAAGGGAAAGGCAAGATAATTCAAATCTGGAGACTTCATCCTGCTATGGGACAAGAGAAGAGAACCAAAACGCAGCCACATAAAGTTTGATTCATTGTGTCTCGGCCCATTCCAAATTCATGAAACTTGTGGCAAGAATGCTTATCTTCTCTCATATTTGGATGGAAAATCTTTGGAATTTCCTCAAAGAGGGAAATACTTGAAATTGTATCATAAGTGAAAGTGGGTTGTCCCCCACCTTGTACCATAGGTGATTTTTAGGTATGTTTCCCTTTCCGTTGTGTGGTTTCTTTCCCTTTCTATAGTGTGTCATGTGTTTCCTTCTTCTGATATTTATTTCTCAAAGTTGTTCATGACTCTGCAAGGCCTAATGGATAAGTCACTAGTCGACAAATTACAGGATCTAGAGATTGAGATCCCGGGTTCCCATGTCATGTCTTCACTATGCTTACTCCAAGTCATGTCCCCAAGCTAGAGCCAGCTGTTGTCACCCTAAAAATATCCCCCTCATTTTCTAAGTCAAATTTGAATATTTTGAGCTCATGCCCTCCATAGGTGTTCAAGTAAAGTTGGAAGTCGGAAAAGATAGAGAAATTCAGGCTTTGAAGTTGTCTAAACTCTTCAATTTGCATGTTTTGATAAATTTCCTATTTTCCTATCTAACCCGTGAAAATTCTATTGTTGTCCTCATTTGAATGAAATTTTCAATCTTTCTATGGCCATGGATCATCAAACCTTGTATTGTTTTCAATCCCTTGGTTTCTGAAAGAAATTTGAAAATCAGGCGTGAAATGGTGGAGTTTTCTTCTTCTCTGCATTTTTCCATAGTCATGAATGGCGGGCGTTTTTTTTCCCTGTAAAATTTTGGCTCCATTATTCATGGGTACGTGACATATCTGATTGGAAATGGGTCAATGAAGTAATTAGTGTTTTTGAGCCTCTTTGTAAAAATCTGTAAATTCATAAAGTGACCCGCAACCCCGATCATGTTATAAGGGAGAAAGTCAAATATTAAGCTCACATCGAAGGTCAAAGCAAGGAGGTGGGCCTGGAGAGTAATTTGTGTTTTTTGATCCCGCAGTGAAAAAAGGTAAAATTATAAAAGTGGCCCAAAAATTTGTCTCCACTCAAGTGAGGCCACGTGTCAAGACCATATTAAAACCAGGTGAGTGGGCCAAAATGTTCCAAAATACCAAATCTCTATAAAGTCACAAAATACAAAAGTCATCCTCCACTCCCGCTCCAGGAAATTTCTCCCACGTGGATGGCTCTGGTTTAAATTTTCAAAGAAAAGATGAACGGATTAAATTCAAAGTTGCAAAACAAGTGTAACGGCTGCATTGTGAAAAGTCTAGTTTTTCTCGCCATTGGAATTTGTTTGCAAATCAAGAATCTGAACATATGCAAATGATTGAAAAGAAATTGTAAATTGTTTCTTGCCAACGAAAAAGATGTTGTAACCACTTCTTAGAGGAGATTCAATGGCTTCTTCACACCATTTTACAGGGCTGGTAATTGATCTTGTAAACTCACGAGTTCATTGTACTTAGAGAAAGCAAAGGAGATAGCCATTTTCTTCCATTTCCCCCTCTTTCTCAATTTCCTTCATTTCCCCACTATGTATAGCTTCTATTTAAGAATCCATACTATAAGAAGGATTTTTTAGCCTCTTTGATGAGGATATTTCAGAAACTTTGAGTTCACAATCTTATCTCATCTTGCTTCCATTTACAGGGTTGTTTCTTCTCATAAATGCATGTGTTGAAATTCCTAACTAGTGCATGTAGGAATATGATTTTCTACCTACAGCATTAGTTATCCTATAAATTTTCTCACTCCCTTTCCCAAATTCATAGCAAATTCCCACCTTCCAGATAACTGCGAGCATTTGCCATAGAGTCAGTGCAGTGCCCCTGTTGGATGCGCAGCCAAAAGGCCACCAAAGAAATCCACCTTTTCACACACATGCATATACGACAGCTACACCGGTTCAGTAGAGGGACTTAGATTCCTAGAGCATTGGCAATGAATCTTCAAGTTTTTCCACCCAAAAAATTTCCTCGCCAACATAAGGGTAAAAGGACATCATCCATGGTGTGTGCAAAAGATTTGTATCTATGATCAAAATTAAATAAAGACTTGAACGTGCATATGTAGATGGTATAGATAATGACATATAAGACATCAATCTAACATGTGTAGTAAAATGATCATGTAAAAAAAGGAAAAAAGAGATTTCCCCAAGATAATGCAATATGGAACGATAGGATCCACATGCCCCCCAAATGAATGGAAGGGTATGTAATGAGGGTCATTTTTTACACCCTCAATAGTCGATAATGAACGGTAAAAAAGAGTGTTTCATCTAGAAATGGTCGAAGACAATGTTGTTTCTAACATGTTGTGAGAAATGTGTGTATTGATGAGATGCAATCTAGAAATGACATGTTCTTGAAATCTATAGCCAAAGTGTATATCACAATAAGATTAACGTATAAGTGATGATTTATTCTAAGCATATATCACTATGAGATGAATGAATGAGTGAGGATTTATCCCTAAGTGTATATCATGATAACATGAAAAGAGGGAGTGGTGATGTAACATAAGGTGTATACCAATACAAAATTCTATAATAGGTGATGATTTATCCTAAAGCGTAGGTCACTAGGATAGAAATGTCGCATGATGAAAGGTCAAATAGTAAATGTGTGATGAGTGTAAGGTCCATCACATGTCACCACCACATGTTCCCAGTGGGTTATTTCACCTCTTCCACCACATGGCCCCATCATCCACTCAGTACGGATTTCTCTTCCCCGTTACGTCATTTAATGTCTCGACCCACTCACAGTTGGTTAACACCCACATTTCAGCCTTCTTTGCTTGGCGAGATGCTTCAGATCAGTGCTCAAACCAATTCATTGAACACAACTGGGCCCACTCAGTCCTCTTACCATGTTACCAATGACTAACACGTGGCCTCCCACACTCCAAGCATGCATCCACACCCACCGAGTGTCAACCTAGCTTCAACTTGGCATGATCTCTAAGCCACCATGTTTTCAAACATTTCCCCATTGGAGATTCAAAGGTTTCCATTTCAGAAAAAAATACACTATTCATCTCTTCTTTTACAAAAAATGTCCAAAGCACTATTTTATGAAACTCCAAAGTTTTCTTTCCCATTGATACCCGAAAATGAGTTTTCCTCCCGAATTTTTTTGTTTTTGGAGTTTCTTGTTTCATAATTTTTGTCACTATTCATTTTGACGAGGTCCCAATTTCTACGAAACTCTGAAGACATTGGGGTATAAAGATATTGAGCTCGTCTCCACTTTTCATTATGTCATTGGCTCATCCTTCTCATTAATAACAGCATAATATTTTTTTATAGTAAAAAAAAGGTTGACATGATAATTTCCCATAAACACTTTAATCGATGTTATGAACTAGGTATTTAATAATAACCTTCCGCGACAGACATTACAATCAAACACATACAACTAAAATGACAAGATGCCACCATCAATACAACATTCAGAGAATATAATACTACATGAAAATTTCCACCAATGACACAATATTTAAAGAGGAATGACCACAATGAGCACTACACACCTAGTCCATCCTCCAGAACCAACATGATCCAAACCATCCACAATTTCCACCATGAGTGCAATAACTAAAATCAATCCTCCAAAATTAGTGAGAAAACCATCCCTTGATGGGGCTCGTGCCATAAAGGTAATCTATTTAATTGTGATGTGGCATGTTAGGTGGTTAAGGGCCTAATGAAGGGAATTACTTTGATCACTATATTATTATGTGTCGACTCTAAAAGTAAATCATCCTCAAATAATTTTTAGGAGGAGCTTCTCTACCCAATTACTACTCTTCCACTAGTTTGTGTACTTCATCCTTATCACTTAATGACATAGGTTGACTCTAGACCCTCCAAATCTAGCTTAGAGCATCTACAAATAGTTTTATAGAGATAATTTTATCATAGTCCATCCAACACCTAATTTTTTCCATAGGGAAAAAAATTTTCACCAAATTAACTTGGGAGGTTCAAGGCCTTTCGCTATATTGATTTTTAATAAACATTCAACTACGTACGTAGGGTTAGTTGAGATCATTCTAAAACAAGTGAAATTTCACTAGGAGGTCCCAAACTCAAGTTATGCATGACATTCCTTAAGTCGGTCAAAAATGATTCAAAGAATGTGAAATTACATTAATTTTACTTGAGTTAAATTAAGGAGTTTCTTGAAATCCAATATTTCTCAAATTTAGTATTATCAATCAAGACTATTTAATATCAATTTCAGACCAATAGAATTCTCATAAAATTCTCCATTTGCCCATTTTTACACAAGTGTAAAAATTGTCAACAATTCTAGCGATTCTACAGGGAAAGTTGTCTGCTAGCTTGTAGACCAATTCCTTGCTCTTATCGATTGGGCATGTAGTTAAAGCATATAAAAAACCTTCATTTCCTAAAAACAAAGTAAAGTTGGGAAAGGATCTAGAAACTAGATCACGTTCACGGATGCACTTATTCAATGGGAAAAAAATTACAATGTGCATGAAACACTTATTGAAATGGAAATCCTACTCTAAATAGACAGTGTAGGATTTTCAATAACAGTTTTTAAGAAACATTACGCATTCATAGGAATGGGAAGTTCCTCTCCATTCAGCCTTAAAAGCTAAAATGCATTGTGTTCTTCATAAGCTGAAATTATGTAAGGATCATTCTAGACTGTATCAAACTTCATGTGATTTCATGTTTTTGCATGATCAACATCCCATTTTAACACAATGTCTCCTTTATTGAAGATTCTTAACTTAGCCTTCTTATCAAAAAAATTCTTTATTTATTTTTTATTCTTTTCCACGCTCAGATGAGCTTCATCTCTTCACTCCTACACCTCCATTAACTCTACATAACAAACCTGCAATGGTTCATTTTCAAGTAATTGCATCTGATGCAGTAAATACAATGTATGCAACTCAACTAAGATGGGAATTCTTGTGTCTCTTCCATAAACAAGCATGTACGGTGAGTTACCAATTGATCCTTTAGGTGTAACTCTGTCAGCCAAAAGTGTTGGATTCGATATTAGATGTCAAGCTCTTTGGTTGTCTTTGAGTGTTCTTCTGATGATGCTCAAAAAAAAATATTATTAGCACTTTTAGCTAATCCATTACCTTGTGGGTAATAATTAGATGATGTACTTAAATAAATTTCATGCTTGATAGCCAATATTTTACCTTTGCACCAAGAAAAGCTAAGGCATTATCTTATATGATAGTTTCTGGAACACCAAATCTGTAAACTATACCTTCGTAAAAGGATAGTATCAAAATTTTGTTATCTTATTTTAAGGAAATTGCTTCAGTGCAGTGTGTAAAATAATCTATTGTAGTCAAGATCCACTTGTGTCCTTATGACGAAGGTGGATTTATCATGCCAATAAAGTCAAGACCCCACCGTATGAATGACTGATCCACTGAAATAAGCTACAGAGGTAGCAAAGCTAAACATTCTTTTCCAACAAAGAAAGCACATTTCTTACACTTTGTGATCCATTCGAATCAGTCCTTGAATATGCTTGCCAATAGTAACCAGAACTCATAATTTTTAAAGATGGAGTACGTGATGAAAAATGACCTCCTACAGGTCCTTCATGGAATTCAGATAATAATTGTTGAATTCTATCATAATCAATACATCGCAACAAAATTCCATTTATATCTCTTTTAAATAAAAATCCATTAATGAAAACATAAGGTACAACTTGTAACCCGAAATACCTTCGTTTATTCTTGTCATCGATCTTGATTCCTGGACTTCTTGACTGAGTTTGAGTTTTTGATTTTTTGGTTGTACGATAGTATCTGACTATGGATACGTAACTTCAGCATCATGTTTTGGATCTTCTTATTCTATAACCTACTATTTTTTCCATATAAGCAATTAGATGCTCACACAAACCTTTTCCTCGAAATATTTTCACAACACGGATTTCAACATTGTATTCCATAAATTTTGTAATCGACCCTGTTATCTTCTCGTCCAAGTCTATGTTCAACAAGAATCCTTTAACACTTGGATGAGAGACTAAAACATGTATTGTGTTACTAGAAATCATGTACTTGAAGTTTTTCAATCCTATAACTATTGAGAGTACCTGTTTCTCAAGAAAATTGTACCTTGTCTCGAAGTCATGCAAACTTTGTCTGCTTAGTGTTTTCACCATTAACCTGAGTTAAAATAGCTGAAATTGTCTCAGCTTTGGCAAGTGCATACATTGTAAAATATTTATCAAAAATTGGATTTTCAAGAGTAGGAGCTTGTGAAATGGTTGATTTAATGGCTTCAAATCCTTTTTCTCTCCTTTCTCCCTTCATTGGTCTAAGAGAAAGTCTTATATTTTTTTTAACATAGTTGTTAATGGTTTGACTAATGTGACAAAATCTGCAACAAATCTTCTAACAAAGTTGATTTTTTTTAGAATACTTTGTAATTCTTTATTATGATGAGTCAAGGAAAACTATGAAATAAATTCAAATCTAAAAGGATCAATAGCTAAACCTTTTTTAGAGAAAATATGACCAAGAAGTTTACCGTTATGTACTAAAAATGGACTTTTTGGGATTCAAAGATATTCCAAACTATTAGCAAAGCTGAAAAGTCTGCTATAAATGCATTAGATGTTCATCAGAATCTTTTGAAAATATGGTGACATCATCTAAGTAAAATAATATACATCTATTTAATATGTTGTGAAAATCCATGTCCATTGCTCATTGAAACATTGCACCGGCATTTGAAAGGCCATAAGTACCCCACTTTGTGGTGAAGGTTGTTTTATATCTGTATTCTTCACGCACAAGGATATGATTGTATCCACTATAACCATCCAAAAGAGATAATTTGTCTGAACCAGAAACTATTCTCAACATCTAATCCATATTAGGCAGCGGATAATGATCCTTTAATGAAGCTTTATTAAGGTCTCTAAAATCCACACATAACCTAATTTCTCCATTCTTTTTTCAAACAAGAACAAGATTAGCTACCCAACTTGAATGCTTAACTGGAAAAATAATAGCTGATTCGATCAACTTAGATAAATCTTTTGTCATTAATGGCTCAATTTTTGGATTTATGGGCCTTTACTTCTGCCTAACTGGCTTGTAATTTGGCTGTAAATCTATTATATGCTGAGGTAAAATAGGGTCAAATCCTCTTACATCTTGGTACTTCCAAGGAAAAACATCTCTGAATTCTTTACATAATTTGATAAATGACTGTTTTTCAGGTGAGAAACATACCTTTCCAATAAATAGTTTCTTTTCATCTTCCACCAAGATGTTTTCATAATTATTTGTGTGAGTTTAAATATTTCCTTTGTCCTTTCTTAACTGATCATCAGAACTGAAAATGTCTTCTAGCATGACCAATCCCTTGAGGAAAATTGTTTGTCTTCAATTGAACAATTTGATCACCGTATAAGTGTTGGAGTTTTTCTTGATTTACTGTAGAAAATTCAAGTTCTTGCTGCAAAAATATAGAGATATGCTCATCATATTCGAAAACTTGCCAATTTTCTTCATTACCAGGAACTGAAGGTTTGATAATTAGCTTTATATGTGGTTTTACTCTGATGTTTTTGATATGTTCTAGTACATAAAAGCTAGCACCAACTAATGCAAGTCTGTCTCCATGTTTATTTTCATCTCTTGGGAAAAATTGAATATTAATAGCATCAAAATCATCCATTAAGTATGAAATTTTATGTTTGTAAGATTTCAACAATGAATTATTACACACATTAAAGTTTTTTACTTGATTAATAACTAAATTTGAATCACCAAAAACTTGTAAAGTATTGATACCTCTCTTTCTGGCCCTTTGCAAGCCATGAATTAATGCTTCGTATTCAGCTACATTACAAGTACAAGAAAACTATAGACTTAAAGCTGAAAAGTACCTTTCATTTGAAGGGGAAGTAAGCATTAAACCTACACCTTGTCCTTTCTTATTTTTAGCTCCATCGAATTGAAGCTTCCACAACCGTTCTCCTATTTTTTTTTTGTTTTGGACAGCAAGGGAATTGGTTCATTTTCTTCATACAAGAAATAAAAACCAAATAAATCTTCCTTTGCTTCTTTGAAAGGGTCTTATGCATGTTGTTATTGAGTCATTTCATCCATAAACAAATTATAAACACCGTCTAGTGTAGAAACATGTGTTGTAACATCAAAATAAGATTGATCTAAAGTTGCATATTTTGCTGCAAGCGTTTGAAACATGGGGCTCGATATGAAATCTAGCCAAAGGCTCTGAATTTATGGTAACTTTGGCTCCATACTTTGTAGTAAAGAAAATAAATGACCGATCTAAAGAGAGAACCTCCTATTTTTGCTATAAAATCTCGTGATAAACATAAGGCAAAATAAGGAGGTAAATCTACAACACTTACATCTTGTAAAATAGTAACATTGGGATAAGAATGTAAGGTTACCTCTAGATTTTGATAATGCCAACTATGTTGGTTACCATACCATCTAGCTGCAACACATTTTTCTTTATAGGCTCATACTATAGACCCAAATTTTCTACGATTGCTTTTGGCATAACTGTGTTACTTGCACCACTATCAACCATGCAAATATGAACTAAATGGTCTCCAATAATCAGAGATAGATAAAATGGTGGTGGCTTCTTGATATCTTGAGTGTTAAAGACTTGTTATCCAATTTTTCCCCTCAGGAAAAATTGATCAAACAAAATCTTACACAGGAGAGATGGAGCGGTTGGTTCGGTCATATAAGATCGCATTCGTTTCCAAAAGATAAGGTTGTAGGAAGGCTTGGAAATGAAATGTAGGGTCATAAAATAATTGGCCAAGAAAACATTGAAGAAGATCAGAGCTCAAGAGGAAAAGCAATGGAGAAAGGATCAAATTTTACAGTTTTTGCATTTTTGGTGCTTCAGAGAAATAAGGCAAAAACTGGGTAGTCAATGTCCGAAGTCTGAAACTCTGAAAGTCTAAATTTTATACTTTTGGGTTTCAAGGTTTCTGAAACTCTTAGGAGAAAAGATTGGAAAATATCCCCTTAATGTCCAAAATCTTGATTTTTGAAAGTCTGAAATTTTGGACTTTTAGGTTTTCAGGCTTTAAGAGACCTCGAGAAGCATGCCAAAAAATAGATTGGAAATGTCTAAAATCCCAAAATCTAAAAGTCAATTTTTTTGGAATTTAGGATTTTCAAAGATTTTGGGAATCATGCCAGAAAACAAGTGAGCAAAAAGCCAAAAATCCTGAAAGTATAAATTTTCAGACTTTCGGATTTTGGTTTTTCAGACTTTCAGATTTCTGAGTTTCGGGGTTTCGGACTTCGGAGTTTCGGAAGTCTCGAACCTTAAAACACAAAAATTACCCCTCAATGTCTGAAATTGGTGGATGAATAGTAACCCAATCTCCAAAATGGAAATTTCTGAAAGACTAAATTTCAGGATTTTGGAGGTTGCATTCATTTCGGACTCCCAAAGGAACACAGAGCCAACAACCCACCATTTTTGAAGAATGACAGCTTGACCTTCAGATGGCCATAACTTTTGACTGGGAGCTCGGATTTGAGCTAGAGAGGAATTTTTGGAAAGCTCTTTGCATCTGCTACCATACACCAATAGTGACTCATGGTTTTCCTTTCTTTCCCAATAAGAAATATTACATGGAGGAATGGGTTTTGTCATAGCACCCATCACTTTTACAGGAGAATTCAATGCATTTTGGGGTGGTTGAAGCTGTATTTCAGATTTATTCTCTCCCCATTCTCTAATTATTCCTATATATTATAAGGAGGGCCATTTTATAAAGGTTAGAAATTTTGGCTTTACCACCCTCCCTTTTTCTCTTATCTATAATTAATTTTGTGGAGTTCAAACCTCCCCTTCAAACTGTAATTACAATCTTTCCTCTTGGCCATTGTAGTGTATTGTATCAAATTCATGGAGCAATAATACATGTCTTTGGATGATTTTCAACCCTCTCTTGTGTTCATTTCCTTCATCTGATATCTCATTACAGTATTGGTTATCTGTGCATGGTAGTTGTATTACATTTTAATTGTTTGTGTTTAATGAAAAAAGTAAGGGTGTTCAACATTCCTTTGGTGCATCATCACCTCTGGTCGTTATGTTTATTTCTTACATCTCTTAAACATGTCTCCTTTGAAGTTTAGAGTAGCTTTCATGAATATTCTGATATGAAACAGATCGGCCCCTATGAGGTTCTCTTCCATGAGTTACATCGTACACAAGTAAGATCTCAATAGAGAATCTTTGTAAATAAATTTCATCAGGTCTCTGGGTAACACACCCTCACTGTCACAAATCGATTTTGGAGATACAAAACTCAGTGCATGCTCTGGATCTGAAAAAAATATCCTGCTACCTTCATCTCCCAAGACATTTTCTCCAACATTGCATAGATCTCCTGTGCCCGTGGGTGTGATCTGTCACCTTGAAGGAGAATCCCGAATTTGAGGATGTAGTCGATGCTGAAACAGATAACAACAATAACAAAAGTTGGACAACCTGCTTGTTGGAGGCGCTCACGAAGGCTTCCACTATACTGTAAACGTGCCTGCAGCCTGCTGGAAGCTGACTTTTCAAAAAATGAAAAGGCAAGACAGCTCAACTAAAAAACTTTATCTCTTCTTCTACTACAGCTGCAAGATTTCAACTAAAACTTTATTTTGCAACAACTGATCACGACTGTGGTCGCGTGCAACCAGAACATCAGGATCAACACCAACGGCTCCTTGGGATCACCCTGCGGCAGCTGTCGCACGCACGTAACTCTCTGAACTTCACGAGCCACTGATTTTCTGAGAAAGTTTACTTCTCTACCCTGTAGCATGCGCATATTTAAAATACTTCAAAACATTCGGCACCCACTTTCCTAGGAGAATTTTCAGTTCTACGCTCCACTGATACTGCCTGTGCAGCACGATTTTGCAAAAAACAGCACACCCACCCATGGCAACATCAGGGAACAGATAGAAGAGCTTCAACCATCAATGACTCCACTTGGACTCCAGGTTTCACACGCTGATAGCAATTCATCTCAAATCCCAACAAAAAACAATCCTCCCCCGCTCACGCGGCCAGAACAGGTCAAAGAGAGCAGGTAGCAGCACAGGACGCAAGATATTTGCAAATCAAAGGAATTAAAGAAGGTGGGGGGGCTGGCTGGCAGAGGTAAGGCCAGTGGGAGATGGCCACGTACCAGGTCTAGATGGCAGGAAGGGGGGGTGAGGGACAGTAGGGCCTTAGGCACAAGTAGATAGAATTTTGACTTTAAAACACGTCCCCCCAAACTGCGCCACACCTACCCCCCCCATCATTCCACGCAACCCCTCCATTCCTTTATCTGTTTAATTTCAGTACCCATTGATCATTATATTCCAAACCTTAATCAGAATAGAAAGCCATCAAGCCATCGGTATAAATCTGTGTTTATTGCATTCAAATCCTACGATTTGTAAAATTATAAGCTACTTGCTTTCACGATGTAAGACCAAGCTAAAGGTTACAAATATAATTCTCAACATAACTAATTGAAAAACACACTAAGTTAAGAGGCTTGCACGGCTTAAGGTCTCATCTATTTCCCAAAACAAAACATATCAGTTAAAAGCCACACACTCGAATCTAAGGATTCGATTTACTAGTGTATAAATACATATATCGTTCTACACCCACGTCTTCTGGGTATTTTATTTTTAAAATATAATCCCATGTAAATGAAATACGCAACAACAGATACTTAAAAAAAAAGGAGTGTATATAATCCAAATTTACCAGAGTCACCAGAACATCTCCAACAGTAACTCAGTAACAGTAACAAGTAACAAGTTTATACATTGGGCTAAAGCAAGTCGAAAAAACCTCAGTCTTTTAATTCTCTGCAACTAACAGTGGGTTCTATCCCAACTCATCATACAAAAACTGAACCCCAAGCGATAATAAACCAAACGTCCGAACTCATCAACCCTTGTCGATGGGTTAAAGTCCTTGGCTCGACAACGAATAGGAGCAGGATGGAAATGGCTTCAAGGAAAGTAACCGCCCAAACGGGGCATTACATTCTCCTCCCCTTAAGAAAGCATCGTCCTCGATGCGACATAACACAGAGGAAAAGAAATGGCACGTAACCAACAACATGTAAAGGAGAAAGTACACTTTATGGTTTAAAATTTTAGTTAATTAAAGCAGGGTCACAAGGTAGCCTTAGGATCATTTGGTAGAAAATTTTAACTTTCAAGGTTCTGTGAAGATTGGCAGTTCCCTCTTGTTTATTATTTCATTAGTTCCTTTCCATTAGCATTATTCTTATTTTTAATTTCTTTTTAAAATTTCATCATTGAAGAGTTTGGTTTATTCCTTATTGTGGGTGCCCAACATGAACTGCTAACACAACACCCTATCAGGTTCAAAAAAGACACTACAGATTCACAAGCACACAAGTATATTCTTCATGATGTATTACACCACAAAAAAGGGTTACTCAAATACGGAATGGAATAGGCACAGTCCACATAACATAGTACTCGACACACATCAATGACTGACAATATTAAATACTCAAACAAAAGAGTACTACAATTCCAGACATTTCCTCAATTTTCCATCAAGATGAAAAAATTCACATAACTCCAAACAAATGCTACAGGTACATAGTGTCCACAAGGGAATCAATGACATATCCACAACACATCACAACACATAAGGGAGGATGTTGACAAAGGTTGTGGAATTTGGCTTTACATCTACCAATTGCAATTCTATGAATGTTTCTAAGTAATTATAACACATTTTCAACAAATCCATTTTGGGCATATCTTGCAATCATGACTGTCCACGATACCATATTTTTTAGAGGCATTCTGTCGAACAGTTCACGTGCCTTGTCTACGGTTTCACAATTTGCATACATGTCTACCAGGACATTTGCAACCACATCTGACAAAATTTCTCTATCCTTTATGCTTTGATGGATATCCATACCCTGTTCCAAAGGTCCCATTTTGGCACAGGATGGGAATATGTTGGCAAATGTAAACTGATTGGGTTGAAGGCCTATTTGTTGCATATGGTGAAACATTGTGACTTCCTCGTGAGGATAACCATGTCTTCTATATGCTGCAATAATTGTATCACCTGTGAGCAATGGAAGAGTGGATTGTCTTTCCTTGTGAAACCATGCTCATGAAAATACAGGTCTGCAATAATTGAAGGTCTGCAAGAATGGTATGAGCTACAAGAGAAAGGAGGAAAGGCATGAGTGGCATGCTTCCATAGGCGGAATTTCAGAGATGTTCAACTTATGTGTTGGTCCACAGCTCTCCCCAACCAGGCATCTAGTTAAAAAATGTTACAGCCCAAATTAAGAAATCAGATTTTGAACAAAAAAAGGAACATGAGAAAACCTGCGTGAGCATAAGCTGCTCGCCACATCCACCGCCATAGAATCAGTAACAGTGCAGCGCTCCAACGTTTTCCACCTAATTAGCCAAAGCAAAAAATCAAACAAGCCACATGTCTCCAGGATCCGACAACAGGGTGAGGTTGGACAAAAAACACCTGTAGCAGATGGAAAAGTCTGAAAGGAAAATAAAACTTTAATTAAATCGGTCGTATCTGTACAGAAGGAAGAAACGAGTTCGGTAATGAGGGATTAATACTGCACCAATCAGCGACAGGTACTAACAAAACATTTGATAATGTTTATCAAAAATCACAAGAAATATATGCACAAACATTAACTTTCAGATATTTCACACGGAACCCAAAGAAAATTAATAGGAGAAGGTGAAAATAATAGTACACTGCTAGCGACAGGTACTAATAATAATATTGTATATTCGTGAGCATATTGTTTTTTAAACATGTTATATCGAAATGATGCTTTATCAAACAACTGGGTTGGCTAGCGAGGGAAATTTTTCATTCCATATTCCTTTGGACTCAACTCCATTCTTTTGTAATCACTTCTGACATTCCATTAAACTCCATTTAACCTTGTAATCAGTCAGAGTCGACGCTCCATGCTGAAATTTAAGAATATTAAAAATTTGGTATTTATCTCCACCAAAGGATAAACTCTCGAAAATGAAGTTGACGCTACCTTCGATGAAACACTTGAAGATACAATTCCTTCACTTTAAATGATGTTGTGTTCCCTACATCCTACAAACATATTTTCGTTACAATTTGCATCATCACAAAAAATGTATCAAAAAATTCATAACAGAACAAAGTACTGCAATCAAAACAAGAGATTCATTACTGAATTGGGACCTGACTTGGAGAGAAATAATCAGATTCAATGGCAACGAAGGCCGAATCCAAAGAGCCAAATCACTCGCTGCTTTTCCATTATTGAACAAGCAGCGACAGTTCTTTCAAAAACCCATTTTCCTCTTTTGGATTTGTGAACCAAAAATAGAAAATGAGATGTCTAGAATAGACATCAACACAGTTTGGTTTTTTCCACGTGAGGAGGAAGAATACAAAGCACCTAAAGCGGATCATTTGACACCCTTCACTGAAACATGAAAAATGGCAGGTAGGTGTACTAGGTCTGAGCGGGAATCCATATTTACAAGTGAGTGGCGGTGGGATTTCGAGAAAATTTAAATTTTGAATATGAAATTTATTACGATCTGTAACGACCCATAAATTCCACACACGAACAACACAGTAAAAGACAGGATAAATTTTTTTTGACTTGTTTCGACACATATCACGACAAAACATGTCATCACAAAGTTACAAACAATTCTAGGAACCACTTGTTACGGGGATGACCACAAGGTCAGCACGGAAACGTTCACACCCAAAAGGATAATATACTTTTTCTTTTTGACAGAACAACAAAAAATTTCAACCACATGACACTCTCACAGCTAGGGCAAGCCACAGTAAGAAATGATTAAAGGTTATTTATTTTGATAAAACACTCTTTAACTCATGACTTATGTTTTCACAAAGATTCAATATATGATTCGCACAAATTCATCTTACCAACTGAGTTATTTTTTTATTTTTTTTATACACTGTAGAGTAGTTCACTTAAAGTCTTCTCCTACTTGCTAAATCTTATTGTCTTCCAGAGACTAACCATATTTTTCCCTTAATCTTGTTTAAGAGAGTTCACCAAAAAAGGGGTAGTGTACACTAGTGTCGCAAGGGATATCAGGTTATACAATGTTACTTAACAAAGCATAGTTTCATCTTTGATCACTTATGGAATTATATGCTCTCAAGTTGGTCACCTCTACACAAACTTATTTGCAATATAAATTGTAGTTTAACTTCTATAAGTATTAAACAACCCATTTTATTTTACTTATAACACACTATTACTAAGTCTTAGAAAGATTTAACTCAACATTTAATCGCAGGGATAAATTTTAACAATATTCATTTACGAAAACGAAAAAGGTTACATCAACCCTTAGAATACCGATAATCCATTAAGGTCACTCAACAAGCGGTGATCCAACTTTCTTTTATTTTCCAAGATAGACAGAAAATTCAAGGTTTCAAAGTTAAGACGACATAATCCACGATACAAAACACTAACACATTGATCCTTTTCTAAACTTTCCACTAGATGTTATCAGTAGTTGAACAATATAAAAAGGATTCATGCAAAATAACTTCTCAACTGAGGTTGATGTAAAAATCTACAAGTCTATCCCTCATCTACTTGTAAAATCCATCTGCAACAAATTTTTCCACAAGTTATAATAAAGTCTATATCATGCCAATCAAAGAAGGAGAAGACCTTGTACTTCAGTTAGGAGCAAAAGCAACGAAAGTAATAATCATATGAGAATGGCCCTTGGCCCTATAAGTAGAAAACAAACAATCAAGCAAAAAACAGAATTCCCATCAAGTAAGTAATTAAACAATAATTACAAGATTGAGATTTGATATATATACCAACCATCTAGAAATTTATCAAAGGTACCAAACGCATAGGATAAAATAATATATTTCTAAAAGAACAAGAGTTGATCGGCCCAAGAAAGGGGAAACACGGGTTTCATAAATTAACACAAAAACCCATGTATATTTGAGTTTCAAACCGGAAATCAATTAGAGTATACAAACAACATAAGTTTCGCAGTGAAGGCAAGAATACTAGTTTTGACCATTAACTACAAAGATCTTCCAATCGTCTAAGAAGGGTCAAAGTCTTACAGGCTAGTAGCAAACACGCGAGAGAAGAAGGGAGTTCCGTCACACCACAGTATACAATAATGTCATCAAAAATTTTTATAACACTAAAGATTTGCAAACCTCCACAACAATACTAATGTTTGGTTAATTTAAAATAAATTACCCATTTCCCAAAACAACCATATTTTAAGGCATCCCTTGGTAACACAGTCAACCGTCACACAATAGATACAAACATAATTTCTAAGTGACATTATAAAAAAAAAACCTTCTGCTATGAATCCATAAGACTATCAAATGAAAGATGAGTTTTTCCCGAAGATTAATCACATTTAAGGAAATTTCCATCACAAAATATTAAGGTAATTACGTGCATAAAACCGACCAATATTAATTAATAGCGTTAACACTACAAAGGAGAAATAAAGCAAGTTAGGAAAAATAGAAGAGCGCCATCAACAACAATTAATAGTGTCAACGAGGTACTGGATTCGCACAATGAAACCTCGAGCTTAGTTGATCCGAAAAGCTAGTTATGGTTCAAGTTGATAGGGATGGTCAACATACTTCTTGAGGATGGCCTTAAAATCCTAGAAACAAGATGAAAGATAAAATAAGAGTCTAAACACACGAGACGGAAAACACTTGCACACAAACCTTTTCCTTCTTCAAGTTTTAATACCGAAACTCTAAGCTGGCTAGCCCACACATTGCTCACACTAATCCTACAACCTTTCTTTCTCGATGCCAAAAGGTTATCAAAGGGACTTGCGAAGGAGCTAACAAAAAAAAACGTCAAAGACAACCTTGGGTGCTAGGGAGGGGGTTTCATAGTCATCGTAAACTTACTTCCATGATATCGAAAATACTAGCTTGATTAACATAATAACTTGCAACTCAATCGTAGAGAAGAATTAATACATAAACAAACAGACGAAGGTCTATCACTCGAGCAAGAGAAACATAACACCCAGAGGAGAGGGCACATGCATCCTTTCGACCAACATACTGACAACGATAAAAGCTAAAACAAGAAGAAATAAGCAGAAAGGGGATATCTCCCATCATGACATCCAACTGACAAATCAATGCAAGGAAAAAGTGGTTCGATTTCACAATAGTTTTAAATAAAATAACAGCAGAAAGGTGTAGAAATATCTTGCCTTTTTTTTTTTCTCCAGATTCAGAAGGTTTCATGGACACCACCCGGACCAGCAACAGCAATCCAAGCCTAATTCCATTTTCTTCAAGCTCATTGGGCGCCCAAGCATCGACCATCTTCACGTTGGCACAGGTAGGAGTTCACGGCCAGGGTGGGTGGTCTAAAATACTTGCCAACATCCTCCCAACGCGTGTTAAAAGGGAAAGCTACAGCGGAACATGGACATCCATCCATCACAATGGAAAATCCTCTTTTGGATCCTATTTAAGAAGCTGGAAATAGAATCTGGTCTCTTATTTATCACTGCACACCTGGCACAGTGCGCCTTATTATAGTGCCAGACTATATCTGCAAATTGCTTCACTATGCATTACCAAAAATCTCTACAAGAACATTTTCCTTTTTTTTTAAAGTGATGGACCTGCGTTGCATCTCTCACAACAATTTTCTTTGCAACGATCTTGGACAAAACCTGGTCCAGTGTGGCAGCCAACACATACATTAAGGTTCTGAATCTGAAAGATATCCTGCTACCTTCATCTCCCAAGACATGTTCTCCAACATTGCATATATCTCCTATGCCTGTGGGTGTGATCTGTCACCTACACAAAAAGCATGCACCATTTTATTGCCTTTAATCCAACTATATCCAAGTTTCTTTTTAATTCCTCTATCTTTCATCGATCTCCTAATAAGTTCAATATTGCAAAGCAAATCGTGCTTCAAGAATACTCTGATATGAAACAGATCCACCTCTATGAGATTCTCTTCCATGGGTTACATCGTAAAACAAGCAGAAAGGTTTCAATAGAGAATCTTTGCAATAAACTTCATCAGGTCTCCTGGTAACACTCTCACTGTCACATAGTCAATTTTGATAAACATATCTTGAAGGAGAAACCCGAATCTGAGGATGCATCTGATACAGAATAGAAAACAACATAGTTGGACAACCTGCCTGTTGGAAGCGCTCAAAAAGGCCTCTACTATTCTGCAACCTGTCTGCTGCCAGGCTAAAAACTTTTGCGGGTCGCTACTGTGGATCCCAGACAAGAACACACCTCGCAGCACTCAAAGAAAATGGAAGAAACAAGTCTGCTTCACTAGCTTGAAGCTCCATCTAAAAAAAACACGCACGCAGCGAGGAACCAGGAAGGAAAGACACCATGAAAATCATCTATTTGCTCCCTGTGATTACAATCTACAGTGTACAGACTGGTAAAAGACCGCTGATCAAGGTTGGGGAGGTATTTGAGACTTTTTTTTCACCTTTTGATGCATGTGGACTGCTTAGAACGGCTTCAACACCTTCCATGGGTGTTCTTACCCATTTGAGATCACATAATCACAACTGTTTTACCTTGGAAAATCATTCTTAGCTGTCACAGCTGAAGACTCCTTCATGCTCTGTTCAGATTTGATGCCAAGGAGATAAAGACCTTCAACCAGAAGTTGCCACAAACTTAATGAAGTGCATTAATACATTCACCTCAGCTATTCACATCGAGGAAAAACGTAGTTTGGAGGAGAGAGCCCTAACCACATTTTGAATCTTCAAGATAGTGCACTCAATAATTCGCACACAACTGTATACCGATTTAATGTTGGGGCTGGCAAACTCGTGGAGCTTTCCCGCGGTCGAGAAAATGATCAGGGCAAGTTCAGCATCGCAGAGGAGAGAGAGTTCGCTCGCCTTTTATCAACAGTCCCGATTTTCACTTGGAGAAAGTAACCTGATGACTTACAGGGTTTTGTATCCTCCTGCTCTGCACCATTCCTCTTCCCATTTCCTTCTTTCTTCCTTGTATTAGTACGGATACTACTCGGTTGCAGATTGGAAAAGCATCCAAAGAAATAGAAACAATAAAAATCCTTGGTCACAAAGTCGCTGTGTATGGATAAAGTATACCTACTTAATTCTGTCTGCCACCAACCAGGGAGAAAAGGTGTTTCAACCACCCACATGCAGTCCATCCAAGGAAAATATCACGCGGTCAGAGAAGGATATGTAGGTAGGCAATCAAGAAATCAAGAAGATTTGCAAATCAGACATAATAAATGAGGTGCGGCCACCAGCAAGAAGGACTCCAACACACCTAGAAGAAGGAGTTAATGAAGTGGCAGGTGGCCATCAAAGTTGCTCCCAAATTTTCCAAAAAAAATTTTAATCACCTCCACAATGGATATTTCGTTGAAAAGATTTAGCGTATTCCATGCAAAACGATTTTTTTTGGTTGTATTTATAATTTTCGTGTTCCTTGAAAATTCCATAGATCGAAGGCACGACAGACGAAAGAAGAAGAAATGATGCTTAAAAAAATAACTTCACAAACAGGGTAAAAGTCACCTAACGATAGAAACGGGAGCTCAATTCAGCATTCAATGACACGCAATAGGACAAGGACGTAACAGTGAAAGTCGATGCCAAATAGAGCATTACATTCTCCTCCCTTTAAGAAAGCATCGTCCTCG
Source organism: Taxus chinensis (assembly GCA_019776745.2). Taxonomy (NCBI): domain Eukaryota; kingdom Viridiplantae; phylum Streptophyta; class Pinopsida; order Cupressales; family Taxaceae; genus Taxus; species Taxus chinensis. The sequence goes on along the minus strand of CM034146.1, from coordinate 720,551,802 downwards.
ATGTGACATAACACAGAGGAAAAGAAATGGCACGTAACCAATAACATGTAAAGGAGAAATTACACCCTATGTTTTAAAATTTAGCTGATTAAAGCTCGGTCACAAGGTAGCCTTAGGAACATTTGGTAGAAATTTTAACTTTCAAGGTTCTGTGAAGATTGGCAGTTCCCTCTTGTTTGTTATTTCATTAGTCTCTTTCCATTAACATTATTCTTAGTTTAATTTCTTTAAAATTTCATTGTGGAGGAGTTTTGGTTTATTCCTTATTGTGGGTGCCCAACATGAACTGCTAACACAACACCCTATCAGGTTCACAAGACACTACAGATTCACAAGCACAGAAGTATATACTTCAAGACTGTATTACACCACAAAAGGTTACTCAAATATGGAATGGATTAGGCACAGTCCACATAACATAGTACACATCACACATCTATGACTGACATATTAAATACTTGAACAAAAGAGTACTACAATCCACCAGACATTTCCTCAATTTGCATCAATGAAAAATTCACATAACACCAAACCATGCTACAGGTACATAGTGTCCACAAAGGAATCAATGACATATCCACAACATCACAACACATATCCATCTGACATGAGTAACACATACATCAAAATACCACTACCAAAACATCACAATAACTCAACATATATCCTGAAACATCAACCATACAGACAAATATCATAAGCCTCCCTCAAACTCTTATGCCTCCCTCAAGTATCTTATGCCTCCCTCAAGTCTCTTATGCCTCCCTCAAACTCTTATGCCTCCCTCAAGGAGGCCGGTTGACCCTATGGCCGAAGACACATAGAGTTCGAACACTCCTAACCCAAGTGACATAATAACGCATGGTTCAACAACCCGCTAGTTATCTGTAACTCCTTGGGCCATACACCTATACAACGAATCGGGTCCATAGGTCCAACCATTTCATGGTGCATCCCATGACCCATTCCACACATCACGACAATAGAACCAGCATAACAATCCAATCAAAGTGCCAAGTGGCAAAGTACAAGCCTTGGGCAAGGCGGTAAAAATTCCAAATTTAAAAGAAGACCCAAAATCAAGCAAAATAAATGGCCAAATAGCCATAGTTAGTATCAAAATCCCCATGTTAGTGCCACAAACCAAGGAAATGCCCAAAATTGTAAAGCATGGCAATCAAGAAAAGTTGTTGGTCCTTACAATTAAAGTAAAAAGCTCAATTTACGAATAAAATCAACTTATAATAATGTCACATTACGATAATTGTGTGGCCTTATCTAGCCACCAAAGGGGTACTCAACGAGTTGCTAGCACTCGGAACATCAAGCCTCAGCTCGCAAAATACGTATCAATAATACAATTTCATCACCTCTATCTGAATCATCCCGTCACCACTTCTACAAGGCTAAACATAGTCATAGTTGCACTTAGGTTGCGTACATACAACCACATAGGGAGAGAGGAAAGAGTCACAGGTTGTTATCTACTAAACCAAATTTTGGCTCGAGTTATTTACCCATGGTACACCATTCCTCACTCTCAACATTAACTTCTACCGACTACCCTCAGGGTCGGTTAGCGTAAGGTTCACAACATAACATGTAACTACATCACTAACACAAAGGTGGTACATATACAAGGTAGATCACAATCATACATTCACCGGGTGTAACACACCACTTTACCACATTCTGCACCCAAAGTGCAATCACCATATGATAGGGTTCATACACTCACCGTATGACCCCAAATCACAACATGAAGCATTACATATTTGCACAAATCATACATACGATGAACATAGTACATCACAACATAACATCCATTGCTACATAACAAGGTGATACACACATCTCTTTAAAACATGGTAAAAACATCATGATATAACTTATTTCTTTTAACATCAATCTAGTCATACAACACATTGACACACCTACATATCACAATATGTCACAATGCTCCAACACTATGTCATCCACATTATAATTCTTTTCACACATCACAGACAGTAATTCCCACGTGAACTCTTCATAGAATCCACAAGAAGGAGAGAGAATACTCCCATCCCAAACACATCAATATGATAACAAATACGCACTGAGTGACATACACATCACGTGCGTTCACAATATCACAATTACGACAATAATCACATCACGCTTATACCACATTACTCTTCCAATATAAATCATCATCATGCAACATCATCATCTCCATGAAACAATATCATGTAACACCATCACCATCATGTAACATCACCATAGAACACCAATCCGGCCCATAGGTTCGAGAGCATGAACCTACGCTCTGATACCAAGTGTAACGACCCATAAATTCAACACATGAACAACACAGTAAAAGACAGGATAAATTTTTTTTTTGACTTGTTTCGACACATAACACGAAACAACAAGTCATCAGAAAGTTACAACCAATTCTAGGAACCACTTGTTACGGGGATGACCACAAGGTCAGCACGGAAACGTTCACACCCAAAAGGATAATACACTTTTTCTTTTTGACAGAACAACATTAAAGTTCAACCACATGACACTCTCACAGCTAGGGCAAGCCACAGTAAGAAATGATTAAAGGTTATTTATTTTGATAAAACACTCTTTAACTCATGACTTATGTTTTCACAAAGATTCAATATATGATTCGCACAAATTCATCTTACCAACTGAGTTATTTTTTTATTTTTTTTATACACTATAGAGTAGTTCACTTAAAGTCTTCTCCTACTTGCTAAATCTTATTGTCTTCCAGAGACTAACCATTGTTTTCCCTTAAGCTTGTTTAAGAGAGTTCACCAAAAAAGGGGTAGTGTTCACTAGTGTCGCAAGGGATATCAGGTTATACAATGTTACTTAACAAAGGATAGTTTCATCTTTGATCACTTATGGAATTACATGCTCTCAAGTTGGTCGCCTCTACACAAATTTATTTGCAATATAAATTTTAGTTTAACTTATATAAGTATTAAACAACCCATTTTATTTTACTTATAACACACTATTACTAAGTCTTAGAAAGATTTAACTCAACATTTAATTGCAGGGATAAAGTTTAACAATATTCATTTACGAAAACGAAAAAGGTTACATCAACCCTTAGAATACCGATAATCCATTAAGGTCACTCAACAAGTGGTGATCCAACTTTCTTTTATTTTCCAAGATAGACAGACTATTCAAGGTTCCAAAGTTAAGACGACATAATCCACGATACAAAACACTGAGACATTGATCCTTTTCTAAACTTTCCACTAGATGTTATCAGTAGTTGAACAATATAAAAAGGATTAATGCAAAAGAACTTCTCAACTGAGGTTGATGTAAAAATCTACAAGTCTATCCCTCATCTACTCGCAAAATCCATCTGCAACAAATTTTTCCACAAGAGTCAGTTCGCGAGAACTGAGCAAGATAAGGCTACACAAAACCACCATAACTATTATCTAACAATACCACAAAAGGAAGCACTTTATAACAAGAACTGGGTCAAACCTCTAAACACTATGAACACATCAAGTTAGAATAAAGTCTATATCATGCCAATCAAAGAAGGAGAAGACCTTGTACTTCAGTTAGGAGCAAAAGCAACCAAAGTAACAATCATATGAGAATGGCCCTTAGACCTATAAGGAGAAAACAAAAAATCAAGCAAAAAATAGAATTCCCATCAAGTAAGTAATTAAACAATAATTACAAGATTGAGATTTGATATATATACCAACCATCTAGAAATTTATCAAAGGTACCAAACGCATAGGCTAAAATAATATATTTCTAAAAGAACAAGAGTTGATCTGCCCAAGAAAGGGGAAACACGGGTTTCAGAAATTAACACAAAAACCCATGTATATTTGAGTTTCAAACCGGAAATCAATTAGAGTATACACACAACATAAGTTTCGCAGCGAAGACAAGAATACTAGTTTTGACCATTAACTACAAAGATCTTCCAATCATCCAAGAAGGGTCAAAGTCTTACAGGCTAGTAGCAAACATGTGAGAGAAGAAGGGAGTTCCATCACACCAGAGTATACAATAATGTCATAAAAAAAAATTATAACACTAAAGATTTGCAAACCTCCACAACAATACTAATGTTTGGTTAATTTAAAATAAATTACCCATTTCCCAAAACAACCATATTTTAAGGCATCCCTTGGTAACACAGTCAACCGTCGCACAATAGATACAAACATAATTTCTAAGTGACATTATCAAAAAAAAACCTTCCGCTATGAATCCATAAGACTATCAAATGAAAGATGAGTTTTTCCCGAAGATTAATCACATTTAAGGAAATTTCCATCACAAAATATTAAGGTAATTACGTGCATAAAACCGACCAATATTAATTAATAGCTTTAACACTACAAAGGAGAAATAAAGCAAGTTAGGAAAAATAGAAGACCACCATCAACAACAATTAACATAGGGGGATTAGACCAAAACTATTCTAGTGTCAACGAGGTACTGGATTCGCACAATGAAACCTCGAGCTTAGTTGATCTGAAAAGCTAGTTATGGTTCAAGTTGATAGGGATGGTCAAGGTACTTATTCAGGATGGCCTTAAAAGCCTAGAAACAAGATGAAAGATAAAATAAGAGTCTAAACACACGAGACAAAAAACACATTGCACACAAACCTTTTCCTTGTTCAAGTTTTAATACCGAAACTCTAAGCTGGCTAGCCCACGCATTGCTCACACTAATCCTACAACCTTTCTTTCTCGATGCCAAAAGGTTATCAAAGGGACTTGCGAAGGAGCTAACAAAAAAAATTATCAAAGACAACCTTGGGTGCTAGGGAGGGGGTTTCATAGTTGTCGTAAACTTACTTCCATGATATCAAAAATAATAGCTTGATCATTATAATAACTTGCAACTCAATCGCAGAGAAGAATTAATACATAAACAAACAGACGAAGGTCTATCACTCGAGCAAGAGAAACATAACACCCAGAGGAGAGGGCACATGCATCCTTTCGACCAACATACTGACAACGATAAAATCTAAAACAAGAAGAAATAAGAAGAAAGGGGATATCTCCCATCATGACATCCAACTGACAAATCAATGCAAGGAAAAAGTGGTTCAATTTCACAATAATTTTAAATAAAATAACAGCAGAAAGGTGTAGAAATATCTTGCCTTTTTTTGTTTCTCCAGATTCAGAAGGTTTCATGGACACCACCCAGACCAGCAACAGCAATCCAAGCCTAATTCCATTTTCTTCAAGCTCGTTGGGCGCCCAAACATTGACCATCTTCACGTTGGCACAGGTAGGAGTTTAAGGCCAAGGTGGGTGGTCTAAAATACTTGTCAACATCCTCCCAACACATGTCAAAAGGGAAAGCTACAGTGGAACATGGATATCCATCCAGCATAATGGAAAATCCACTTTTGGATCCCATTTAAGAAGCTGGAAATAGAATCTGGTCTCTTATTTATCACTGCAGACCTGGCACAGTGCGCCTTGTTATAGTGCCAGACTATGTCTGCAAATTGCTTCACCAGGCATTACCAAAAATATCTACAAGAAAATTTTCCTTTTTTATTAAAGTGATGGACCCGCGTTGCATCTCTCACAACAATTTGCTTTGCAACGATCTTGGACAAAACCTGGTGCAGTGTGGCAGCCAACACATACATTAAGGTTCTGAATCCAAAAGATATCCTGCTACCCTCATCTCCCAAGACATTTTCTCCAACATTGCATATATCTCCTATGCCTGTGGGTGTGATCTGTCACCTACACAAAAAGCATGCACCATTTTATTGCCTTTAATCCAACTATATCCAAGTTTCTTTTTAATTCCTCTATCTTTCATCGATCTCCTAATAAGTTCAATATTGCAAAGCGAATCGTGATTCAAGAATACTCTGATATGAAACAGATCCACCTCTATGAGATCCTCTTCGATGGGTTACATCGTAAAACAAGCAGAAAGGTTTCAATAGAGAATCTTTGCAATAAACTTCATCAGGTCTTCTGGTAACACTCTCACTGTCACATAGTCGATTTTGATAAACATATCTTGAAGGAGAAACCTGAATCTGAGGATGCATCTGATACAGAACAGAAAACAACATAGTTGGACAACCTGCCTATTGGAAGCACTCAAAAAGGCCTCTACTATTCTGCAACCTGTCTGCTGCCAGGCTAAAAACTATTGTGGGTCGCTGCTGCGGATCCCAGACAAGAACACACCTCGCAGCACTCAAAGAAAATGGAAGCAACACGTCTGCTTCACTAGCTTGAAGCTCCATCTAAAAAAAACATGTGCGCAGCGAGGAACTAGGAAGGAAAGACGCTATGAAAATCATCTATTTTCTCCCTGTGATTACAATCTACAGTGTACAAACTAGTAAAATACCACTGATCAAGGTTGAGGAGGTATTTGAGACTTGTTTTTCACCTTTTGAAGCATGTGGACTGCTTAGAATGGGTTCAACACCTTCCATGGGTGTTCTAACCCATTTGAGATCACATAATCACCACTGTTTTACCTTGGACAATCATTCTTAGCTATCACAGCTGAAGACTCCTTCATGCTCTGTTCAGATTTGATGCCAAGGAGATAAAGACCTTCAACTAGAAGTTGCCACAGACTTAATGAAGTGTATTAATACATTCACCTCAGCTATTCACATTGAGGAAAAACACAGTTTGGAGGAAAGATCCCTAACCACATTTTGAATCTTCAAGATAGTGCACTCAATAACTCTCACACAACTGTATACCGACTTAATGTTGGGGCTGGAAATCTCGTGGAGCTTTCCCGCGGTCGAGAAAATGATGAGGACGAGTTCATCATCATAGAGGAGAGAGAGCTCACTTGCCTTTTATCGACAGTCCCGATTTTTGCTTGGAGAAAGTAACCTAATGACTTACAGGGTTTTGTATCCTCCTGCTCTGCACCATTCCTCTTCCCATTTCCTTTTTTCTTCCTTTTATTAGTACGGATACTGCTCGGTTGTGGATTGGAAAAGCATCCACAGAAACAGAAACAACAAAAATCCCTGGTCACAAAGTCGCTGTGTATGGATAAAGTATACCTACTTAATGCTGTCCGCCACCAACCAGGGAGAAAACGTGTTTCAACCACCCACACGCAGTCCATCCAAAGAAAATCTCACGCGGTCAAAGAAGGATATGTAGGCAGGCAATCAAGAAATCAAGAAGATTTGCAAATCATACATAATAAATGAGGTGCGGCCACCAGCAAGAAGGACTCCAACACGCCTAGAAGAAGGAGTTAATGAAGTGGCAGGTGGCCATCAAAGTTACTCCCAAATTTTCCAAAAAAAAGTTTAATCACCTCCACAATGGATATTTCGTAGAAAAGATTTTGCGTATTCCATGCAAAACGATTTTTTTTGTAGTATTTATAATTTTCGTGTTCCTTGAAAATTCCATAGATCGAAGGCACGACAGACGAAAGAAGAAAAAAGGATGCTTAAAAAAATAACTTCGAAAATAGGGTAAAAGTCACCTAACGATAGAAACAGGAGCTCAATTCAGCATTCAATGCCATGAAATAGGACAAGGACGTAACAGCGAAAGTTGATGCCAAACAGGGCATTACACGATCGGACACTTCTGTCAGAGGCGTGACAGAAAAACAACACTTTCTTTGACCTGCTGCCAGCAGAAAAAGATCACCATGAAAATTTACACGGGACGAAGAAAAGTTTCAGACACTCTTAATGAAGTTCTAGGAAACGACTGATAGGACGAAGTCAAAGGCCATGCTCACGGTCAACCCGAAACGTACCACGAAGATACACTCAGTGCACTATGAGACGAAGTTTGAGTCTAGAGAAGCCCTTGAGCTCCACAAAATTATATGCATGCTACGGCCTGTGCATTGTACTAATGAAGGGTGCCTTGAGGTATTTTGTGCATAACTAGTAATACTGCATATGTTCTTTGTTCTCCAAATCTTTACAGAAGCAGAAGCATCCGTTGAGATCTAATGCATCATGTTATATTACTGGATAAGATTACAATGTGAAGCACTTTGTTCGTTTATTCTAAGCTCTATGCTGAAATGGGATTCGATGCTAGGCGGGCATAAAGTGGCTTGTTGAAAAGGCTTTAGAAAATTCAAATAAATATAGCCATGGAATGTCTTATTTGCAGGATATGTACAAATGGTGTTCTTAATGAGGCTGTAAGTTTTCCCAAGAAGTTCTTCAACAAAGTGTGGCCTCATGGAATGCAACCATCGCTTGATATGTACGTTTGGGGTACAAAAAATAGGGGGATTTAGAAACTTTCAAGCTGTTTCAATCGTGGGAACTTAGAAAATGCTATGGAATGGTATTTGTTAAGGGAGGATACCACAACCAAACTTGGTCTAATAGGCAATCTTTGTGGATAATGCTCTAATCAGTTTTTTTAAATGAGTATAAAATCCTTCTAGAAAATGCAATGGTGGAATTGTGGATGCACGCGGATTGTTTGATGGAATGTTGAAATTATGTGGGAGTCTTATGGAGTGCGGGTAAACCCTCCTCGAGGACCACTTGCACTACAGACACTAGTATTAACAAGCATGGTCTCCTTACCTTCATCCTGTATAATTTAAGTCTAATTTGTTTCGTCATTTGCATTATTATATAAATAGTAACCATTATATTCTTAAACTATTGGATATTTTAACCAAACTTTTAGTGTTAAATAATAAAACCCCCACCTCATGATTTACGTAACTGATTTATGCTTGACCATCAATTTTGCTTGCTACCTCAACATTATCCATTGCTAGACCCAAGGTATCAAAATTTGGAGTTCATGTCTATTGGTATTGGCGAGAGAAAGATGAGTTAACTGAAACAACCATTTGTCTACCTTGCAAAGTTAGAAAATGCAATTTTGAGAGACTTGAAAAAAAGAATCTGAGCCCCGTAAAGGTTATGTCAAGCATCGTATGTGTTCTTTTTTATGTAGAGAATCACTTCAATCAATATCTTAACATCGTTTAATTGTGTTTGCTCTCTTCGCAGCTCCTCTAGGAGCCCTGGTGCTCTGTTTTGTACTTTTAGGAAGCTTCCAAAACTGAAATGTTGACTTTCATTTTACACCGCCATTCGAACCCTGACAAACGAAATGTCTTTCCACCTTCACAAACCTCTATTATTTTTTTTAGAAAATTGCCTGGAACCTTTGGTTTAGGAAAAACACATCCCTAGTGAGTTTGGAAAAGGGGTATTGTGGGCTTCTGACTCAACTATGATCGAAGGCTCTAGGAAAACCTATCGTCGTTTGAAATTTGTCTTCCATTTCTCAGTTTTATCGACTCAAAAAAATTCTCCATATATAGGGGAACTTGTAGGAAATTTCTCATTGCACATTCATCCATCGAACTTTAGTTTTGGAGGTGTTTTTGTGAGCCCTTGAGCTAACTTTTAATCATTTTCAACTAGGCCAATTGCAACAGATGGCCCCAGAAATCTAGTCACCAATCGTAAACTATTCCCTTGTTCTTAATTATGTTTGTTCCTATGAACTCTTGGTATATAAGTGGGCACGTAGAAATCTAACCATGGTGTGTCTGCTGATCAGACGACAAAGTTTGAAAGTGGTTTCTTAGCCTCCGACCCTGTTTTTGTAGCTAACAGGAAAATGTAAAAAGAAAGTTGTAGGACCCCTGTTGGGTTACCAAACCACTATGGAAACTTTTGACACATGTAAAGAACTTTTTGAAAACTCCATAGCGTAACTTGTTGTGTGACATAGGAATTTTGACAAAATGGTGTTTCTCTCTCTCCTTTCTCTTTCTCTCTCCTTGGTTACGAAATGAAGTGAAATGAAATGAAATGAATTCGTGTTTCTACACCTTTTTCTTTCGAATGTAAATTATAATTATTATTATATGTAAATGGGGAACTAAAAAAACATTAATTATGTTAGATTAGGGTGGATTCCATGCCAGTGATTTATCATTGATTTCATGCTCACCTGGTTTTGCAGGATGCAAGAAAGATGGAAAAAAGGCGATGTGTAATTCATTATTTCTTATTTTAATTTATATAGGTCACTGTAAAATGAATATATGTATAATGTAGTCTTTTGTTACAGAAAATCTATTTTTGAAATTGGTAATATGTATGAGATGTTATTTCAAGGATATCTTAAGAAATGTGCATTAATCACAGGTTCAATTTGATTTATAGTTGTGTATGGTAAAAGGGTTTGGTATATATATAGTACATGAATTTGAATTTAATATGTTGTAATGCATTTTCAGTGTTTAATAAATGATTAATTAGCTATTGGGTTGTATTCTTACCATGTAAATGTAGTAAAGAGATTCAATCGAAACAGTCAACCCTAACATAAGATTCATCCATAACATGTCTTCAAGTGGGATCCTTCTTAGTGTGGAAGAAATTGAAATCGTAGAATGATCTTAAAATTTGTTCTAAATGGAATCTCCACTTTCTAGGTAAATAAAACCCCTAGTTTGAGTACTGTCATCATAACAACCTAGAATTTGACACTCATTTTAGAAGGATTTTTTTTTTGCGAACAGACCTTCCTCTGCACATATAATTCAGATAGCTAATTAAGCTAACTAATTTAACAATTCTTATTATCTTAATATCAAACATACATTCCTCTGCATAATAAAATCAAAAAAATAACTAAGGCTAGCTTATGCAGCATGTCTTAATTAATAAATCCATCTTATAACAATGTGATAACCTTATGCAGATGTAAGGGTTAATATATCCCTGATCTCCACGATCACCCTTAACATTCGTTAAAATGTTCACATTTAGCCTCTCTTGGTTTTACCATGTTACGATAGTGAAAACATGTGACTGATCCTCTAGTGGCTACCTAGAGTTTAACTTAGTAAACTCTATCCGGCATCCTACACTTTGGGATTTGAGGAATCACGGTGATTAGACAATGTACCGAGCTAGCACATTACTTTGGCCAAAGTTTTAGCTGTACTATGTACGCTTAGAATAGATGTTTGCACACAGCATCTAAACTTGTCTTCCCCTCACCTCCCAAATGTCTCATCACAATTATCTCGATTCATTAATCTTAGTCCATTCACTTACTGAATTAGAGTTTATGTGTTTAATTACTTAGGATAGAAGGATAAAGACACAAAGTGGTTATCACCTCATTTCCCCCTTTCATACATTCTAAAATTTGACAAATAAAGTGTCTTTTAATCTTAGTCAAGATTCTGATAGGTACTACTAGACTAATTTAGTCACAGCAAGCTTAACTTGTTTTCATCCTCCTAGTTAAGGCATTATTGATGTATTTAGGACTTCCCCTTTTTCCTCTATTTATTATAGGCTAGGTAAAGCTGCTTAAGCTATACCACTTACTTTGTAAGATAATTAACCTCTTCGTTGTGATTTCCTTTCATAGGTGTAGTAATTCACCTTACAAGATCAAGTTCATCATTCATAACTTTAGATCTCTTTCAATTAACATCTGAACTAGACTATCTGCTTTTAAGTTCAAGATGTTACCACATAATGATTTCCTCCTAAAGTCAGCCGAAGCATATTTTTATCTTAGCATGGTTAATTTTTAGTACTAATTTTAGCATTTTTTAAGTCAAGAGTAGATAGTAACACATCTTATATAAGGCTAATACCCCTTTACACGGTTAACAATTTACTCATAATTTTAGATTGTACTACCAATTGAGTTTGTCATTTAGGCATGCACTAGCTTATTTTATTTCTTGCATAGACTACTAACAAGATTAAATCTCATAACAATCAAGACAATGATCATATTCTGGATTCCATCTTGTAAAGGTAAACTATTATATTACCTGTTACTCCTTTAAATTCTACTTTTATACACATTTCTGAACCATTCCTTTCCCATACATGACCTCACAAAGATTTAGATTGATATTTAACGTCTTATACAATTTAGTAACTTAGCTCATTCATATTCATTTGTGAGGAAATACATTAAGAAATCAAATATTCCTTAAAGAGAAATCAAATATTTATACATACAAAAACTGCCATAGTTGTCAATCCTACATTTCATTAATACATGTATGACAATTTCTATCCACTAAGGACTAATAAAAGGTACAACTCTCCAAGGCAAGTTCAATTTACTATTAGTACATTTATAATTGGATCCAAGATCCATACGAAAAAATTCATTCAATGCCATCTTTCATAAGTCAGAGTGTAATGATCCATTCATCCATATTTAACCTGTGACATTGTTTAGTTTTGGGGTGTCATTTTACAGAACTAGCAAGAAGTCAATCCACATGCCCAACTACATTTTGACAAAAAAGAAGCTTAGTCATCTTAGTTAGCTAACAAATATTGCAAATATATTGCATCTGCAAAAATTAGGGAACAAGAATCTACTGTTAATCCATAACTAACTATGGAAGAGACGTAGGGAATATATGTGAAGCATTCCCGAAGGATTGCTTCACATACATTCCTTTCACTTCCTCAATCACAAGTCACGTGATGGGTAGGGGATTCTGGATCCCAAAATGTGTTGGATCCACCATCTTTGCACACCCAACACCATTCTGAACAATGATTAAAGCCAAACATTCAAGGAATTAAATTTATTTTTCATCCAACCTCATGCAGTTTAATTATCATAACAAATAAGTCAACCTTTTATTTAAAATCCAAGAAATGACTAAGTGTGAAATTCTAGAAAAATTTCGCTAGAGTTTCCCCTTGTATTTTCCACTTTCAAAATATTCTAGAAATCATTATTAGATAATATAATCCAAATAACAAAACAAATTCCATAAATGAAAAGGCATGGATCAAATGATCCATCCCTCCAAGTCAAATGAGCTTGGGATAATAAAAATGAAAGGAAATGAAACTAATGTCACTAAAATCCTTACCAAGCTGACTTTTAACCTTCATTTCTTTTATATTTCAATACCATTTTCCAAAGTGTCCCTTCATAAAGGGTTAAGCATCCCTACTATATGCATGAATATTGATTCCAACACTTAATCTTTTAATGCCATCAAATGTGCCTTTTTCTTATTCATAACTTGAAAAGAAAACATGAATGGAATTGGTTCTTTTTTTAAAGAAATGTGTACCAACAACCAATCATTCAATGTAATAACCAGCAACTCCCATTTACTTAGATGTCAATATGGTCATACGTTCTATTGTAAGAAACTAATTCCAGAACCCATAACCAATTTCCTTAACACATATTATTCACTCATTTGAGCAAGCCGTATACTATAGATTTTACAAATCCATACAAACGATAGAGGGAAAAACAAAAAAAGAGAATTCAGAAGAGTTTCCAGATTTATTTTAAAGCCTTGAAATCCATTCAAATTTTCAATCAAATACGAAAGCTCAAAAACCCACAAATTTCACAAAAGAAATAACTCCATCTACAATCGTATTTTTTGTGTTATAAACTCATAAAAACCAATAGAGTAAATCAAATTATTTTATTATTATTTTCCATAAAATACAACTAAAAATAAATCTTGGAGAAGCCACATGATTCCACTGATAAGAGAGCCATAACAACACAAATTCTACATATTTCATAAACCTATTACAACCAACAACTCTATGCCGAAATTTATAGATAAAAAACCCACGAAAATGAGTTGTATATCAATCAAATACAACCCATAACCACAAAATCATGATAACAAAACAAAACATGCTCATAGATGGATTTACAAACTATATTTTCAATCAAATTGTACATATTTCTAAAACCCATTAGAATCAGCAACTCTATGCTGAAATTTTCATATAAAAACCCACAAAAATGGTTTTCACATCAAATAAACATAACTCCAAACAACAAAAAAAATTTAGAAAAATAATAAGCTTAGAAAAATGGATTTACTACATGATCTCAATCAAAACTTGATTTGAAAAATATTTCTTTACCCAAAAATAGTTTCAAACTCAGCCATAAGTTTAATGTCTATTAAACTAATGGAAAAACCAAAGAAAATCAATTTCATCTTCAAATGGAAGACCCATAACTTAAAAACATTTTTAATACTATGGAAAGTTTATTTGCACCTTCAATGATAAACCCACAAAGATAAAAATATTTCTATAAATCAAAACTAAGAGAACAACGGAGAAACCCTTGCCTGAAGAAATTGATTTGCTCCAAATGTAACCGTTCTAGACTTCCCAATCACACAGAACTTCCTCAATGCTCTTAGCATAGATAATAGAGGGTTAAGAAGACAAAATCTATTCCACATACATATGCAGCAATAGATCTGGAAAAAGGGTTTCCAAAACTAGAGCTCTCTCTCTCTCCTAAAATCGAATACGTGAAAAACTCTACAAAAACTTATTTCTTTCTTCTTTTATTCCCCCTACCAAAAATTAAAAAAGTCACATGACTCAACGTGGGGGGAGATTTTGATATTAATTTTCTTTCATTTATTAAAGTAAGTCTCCCCTCATCCACGTGAATATCCACTAAAGTGGATAAATTATTATTATTTTAACTTTAGGCGATATCATTCTTTTTATGCCATGATATATATTAAATTAACTTTATTCCATATTTTTTTTAATTACATTATAAATTGAATTTACTTAATTTTTTTTTTAATTCCATTGTAAATTAAATTTAACTTTATTTTATTATAAATTTAATATTATTAATTTTTTAATGCCTTCATGTACACTTTCTTTGTGTCATCTAAACCGTAGAATCAAACATTACCTATCGATTCTATGGGGTCGACAATATTCCTTTGTTATTCTAATGACGGTAATTTTAAAATAAGCCACACATTAATGTTATAATGGAATTCCACTAGATTATAAGCCTGAGATATTTTTTTGCCAAAATAATACATCTCAAAAACAATTTCCGAAGTCATGAAATAATTATAATAATGACACAATCCGAACCAGATAACGAAGTTCCTACAATTATAATAAATGCGCATTTAATACTTATAATATACATTATTTAATTATTCTAAAGACATACATTTTCCATTTTTCATATTTATCTGTATAATTATACACCGAATAAAAATGGTTAATTAGTGGAATGTTACAATCATAGTCGTTATGTTTAGCGACATTTTGGTGAACCTATCTTTTAGGAACGACATGGTCCAACTTTATCCGGAGTATGTGGTTTCCTTCTAGTTTTGGTAACCGCGAGGAGAATGTCCTCTCTTTAGGCCCAACACCATGTTGAGTGGTCAAGACCACCTCGGAAGTCACCTTATGATTCCTTGTTCGAAGCAACGACTATGCAGTGTAACCTTACCATCTGTGGGGTAAGTAGAGTTAATTCTCCCTTAGTATCCTTTTGGATTTCCAGGTCTTACGAGGTTAAATCTAGAAATTAACTTCATCAGCGAATGAAGTCCCTATTGGATCTAGACGACATAAATGGAGATTGTGAAATACTTTTGTATGTCTTAAACTCTTGTTAATGAACTCCTTAGTTCCTATCAGTTAAATGTATTACCTTGGTTTCTATCAACATATCACCTTGGTCTTTTCTTGAAGGTGGTTTAGCATAAATATGTCCTCTTGCCTTAAACTCATATCTAGTTGAGGTGTACATCATTAGGTGCAGTTGGAATTAAATCAAACCTTAGTTGAATAGGAGGTTAGCTTCGGATACGTGTGTATTTTTAATGCTTCCAATCATATACTTATTCAAAATGGAAAATAACTAGTTTCGTAACTTTTTATGTTATAAAGTGACACAAAAAAAAAAGAGACCTAGCAAACATTGTAAATAAAATCAGAAACAATAGTATGTGTGATAATGGTTTAGGAACAAAAATTCACTTGAAGTCCTTATGGATGATTTAGGCATTTAATTTTTGTTAATATTGGATACAAATTGATTCTTGGTGGGACTTGGCCTTTGAGCCAATTTAGAGTCCACTAAAAATAAGATAAAATAAAATTATGTCTTGTAAATTAATTGAATCAAACTAAGATTGATACTAAAACAACCATAGTACGAAAACAAATTTTCTTTGAATGGAAGGAAGTTTATAGGAAAGAGAAACTTGAACCTTCACCTCCTTTGATGCGTCTTATTTTCCCTCGACAACTTCTGGTTGGTCCCCTTGCATAATGAGCGTAAATTTAAATGTCAACTAAACATATTTTGAGAAAACAAACTTTTAGCATAAGAACGAGAGAATTAGGAACTTTGTAGGTAATTGGAAATATGGAATTTAATTATGTAAGCTATGGAGATTGTCATAAGGGATAAAGAGAAAACTTAAATGGTCAAACAATAAGTTGAATGTGAAATGAATTGCAGAATCTGTATGTGGAAAATGTATAAAATCATCCTTGTATAAAAATGTTCCTAGAATGTTAATCATAACTAAGATGTAATCATGGAAATGATGTGTTGTGGGTTTGCTAATCCTTGAGTCCCTTTTCTTATGGTTTGGTTATTGCGAACATTTTTTCATTGGAGAAAGTGTGGCATCGAAATGTATATGGTGTTATCGTGTGTCTATGTTAGTCGACGACTTATGTAAGTGTCTTGTGCATTGTTGAGTTTATTTTCTTAGAGTCCTTGTGGTGTTGTCTAATGAGCAATGTAAGTTAGAAAAAATTTATCCTAGTATTTTTACTGTTGTATTTGTGTGTGTAAAATGTGGGCGTTACACTACCTTCTCTCAAAGATGCATTAAATGGTAAAGTTCCTCCCATGAAACTTGCTGACATTACCTAGTGCATTGTATTTGGGGAAAAGTTCATTTCCTCTGAGAGCTACTACAAAGAGAACAAATTGATCTGTAGATTTGGGGGACTATGACACAACCTTCCTACTCTTCATGCTTGGGTCTCCAAGCCCTAGATTATGATATTGGATGGAAAGTTAGACTTGTTTTGTTTTGCTAAAGAATATTTCATTGTAGATTTTTCTTCAATAGCTGATAGAAACACAATTCCATCCAAGCTCTGGGTATTCTAATCTAAGTAGTTGTTTATTAAACAATGGTTCCCCTTCTCTAACCCGCTCACTCAGTCACTCTCCTTCAAACCCATATGGAATAGGCTACCCCATCTACCCCTGCAATTTTGGAGTAGTGATTGTATCATATCTATTAAAAACACCTTGGGCACCATAATTTATATATATTCTCAAAGTACTGATTACACGCACACTTCTTATGCTAGGATCTTGGTGTAACTTGACACCTCTAAAAATATTCCCACAACCATTGATCTTAGAGTGCAAAGAAGAACTTTGTGACAACCTTTAGATTATGAAGGCCTACCATTTAGGTGTAGGAGGTGTTTCTGTTTAGGCCACACCTCTACAGACTGTGGGATGGAAATGTTAGGAATATTATAGTGCTTCACATATTTATGTGTGTGAATAATAATTACGTGTGTAATTATTATGGTTGAGAGATTATTGTTAGAGTTGTTATAATATATTGTTATGTGTGGGTTACGTGAGTTATTCTCACCCCACATAATTAGGCTTGGTTGAGATTTTGTAGTTGAGTTAGTTTCCTATATTCTAGAGAAATTCTAAGAAACTCTAGCCTATATATTAGGCTATTGTATTGTGTGAAAGATATGTAATACAATTATATTATTATTATTTATTAATTTTTGTGTTCGGCTGTCTTCTCCTTCTATATTTTCTTGCTCATAATTTGAGAGGTCATTTCATTTGGCATTAGAGCATGGTGATCTGATCTAGTTCCTTCGTTGAAATGGAAGCTTGAATTTTGTAAGGGGCAGCTCTAGTGTTGGTCTGGTTGCCCGCGTATGTCATATTCCCCTATGCAGTCCTGAAGTGTATATTTTCTATAGTTTTATTATGCTTGACTCACTTTTTCCATTTGGTTTACAAGATCTCAAAGAAACCACTACTCTCTCGTAATCTTAGCATTGAAAGGTCTATATATTGCCTAAAATCTGTCTTAGTAAAACATTCTTAACTTTCTCATTTCTCAATGAAATTGAAAAAAGTAAAGTGTTCCGGAAAGGTTGAGATGTGAGGAATAAAACCCAAAAAGCGTTTGGAACAAATATTTTTCGTGAATTAGCAGCTCATTACAGAAAAGTGACGTTTTCAAGAAGTGATTTATCATTAATACATGTGAGAAAGGCACAGATCTTTGAGGAAAATACTATAGTTGAAATTGCTCAGCCTAGGAGATTGGATGCCAAGCAACAAAGAAAGAGAAGAGAAGTAAATTGTGAGTTTTTTGCACAGCCAAATCTTATTGGAAAATGATTTTAATTTGTCATAAAGACTATAGTTTTGAAAAATTATTTTTTCCTATACTTTTTATTTAATAATTGCATTTAGAGGGCAATTATTACATTTTTTGGCACCTTTTTTTTGGGGAAATTGATTTTTTTGGAATCGTCATTTCCTCCCAAGTCTAACGAGTAGTCACATGATAAGTTTTCTCTCTATTTTGCGGAAAAATTTAATCATTGTGTCAATTTTAATTAAATTAAGCCATTTTACGGGAAATTGTAACTTCAATAACTTTTGCACGGTAATTCAAAATCGAGCGCCGTTTTTTCAAAAGTGTAGATTTTTTTATTCCTGTCCTATTGGTTTTAATTTTGGGAGAAAATAAAAACTTTGAAAATTACCCTCTATTTTTGCCCTCTTGTGGACGCATTATCGGTTGTACCCAACATCCTTAAATAAAAGGTTTCACATTGAGGGGAGAAGATTAAATACAATGTGGAAACCATGTAGTCTCATGTTCAGATTAAAATGAGTTAAGCATCCATATACCAGAGGCAGGAGGCATCGGAGGTTAGAGGTCACTCAGCGACCTCTAGTCAATCGCCAACGACGGGGCCGCACAGATGGTTTGGTGACATGTGTGTGTGTGTGTGTGCAATTTGATTTGTTTGCTTCTAGTGTGGTACATTTTACAGTTTTGAATAAGTCGAAATATCACATTGAGGGGGGAAACATGATCCAATGTTCCATTTCCATTATATCAGTTTTTTCTATGTATGTATGAGCATCAAATTTCAATAGATTTTCCTATGTTATTCCCTGTAGTGAGATATTGATGAGGGATGATAATAGTACTTGGCACATCATGATGTGGTTTTAGGTTAACCACTTGAAAACCTTCATTTGTGGTTTGTGGTAAACCAACTGTAAAACCATCATTCTTGGTTGTTGGTAATCCATTTGCAAAACCATCACTTTGTGGTTTGTGATAAACCAATTGTAAAACCATCATTCTTGGTTGTTGGTAAATCCATTTGCAAAACCATCACTTTGTGGTTTGTGGTAAACCAAATGCAAAACCACCATTCTCGGTTTATTGTCAACCGTTTGCAAAACCATCCCTGAGGTTTGTGATTATTCTGTGAAAATCACCAAATCATGAGCAAGTGCAAGTATAACGCAGGTTTTCCCTATGTTCGCACTAAGGGGGGGAATGTTAAGAATATTATAGTGCTTCACATATTTATGTGTGTGAATAATAATTACGTGTGTAATTATTATGGTTGAGAGATTATTGTTAGAGTTGTTATAATATATTGTTTCAACAATATATTATTATATTTATTGTTGTGTTTGGGTTACGTGAGTTATTCTCACCCCACATAATTAGGCTTAGTTGAGATTTTGTAGTTGAGTTAGTTTCCTATATTCTAGAGAAACTCCAAGAAACTCCATCCTATATATTAGCCTATTGTATTGTGTGAAAGATACAAAATACAATTATATTATTATTATTTATTATTTCTTGTGTTCAGCTCTCTTCTCCTTTTGTATTTTCTTTCTCAGACTTTGAGAGGTCATTTCAGGAAAAGCACCAACATGAGAGACACAACTAGTGGAAAGACTCTCTCCCGAGACATTTTTTTTTTTAAGCCAAAAAGGATCTTGACTCAAATGTAGATTAAGAAGATGAATCCAATTCTATCCCGGAAACCTCTTTGTCTAAAATTCTTGTTGTTGGCAGCAAGGATACTGAGACTAATAACATTTTTTTCCTAGTTGGATTCAATGAGAATAAGGAAATGGATTTATCTAAAGCTAACAACATTGCGGTTTCAGTTGGAGTTAATGGGGATAAGGAAAATACTCCGCATTTTGAGGTCACTCTTCAAAACAAGGAGGTTTCACGAGGTTGGATAACGGTGTGTAAAAAGAAAAAATAAAATTCTAAGAATAACAATCCACCTAGCTGATTATGTTCTTTTATACCATTCGGTTGTTCTCTATTACATCATTTTCCTTTTTTGGAAAAAAACTTGTTCGTCTCCTTTGGTGCTAGTATGCCACTACATTTTGGTTGTTTAATCAACAATTTTTGTGTTGATAAGTTGTTTTTTGGTTCTTTTATGAGTAGACCATTTTCTATTGCTGGGGTGTCATGTTTTATCTTGATTTTGATCATTTCTGCTATGTTGTAATTGTATTATTTTGATTTTGAGCCTTCATGTACAAGGGTATAGTCCCTTTCAAAAAACTATTTTCCAATAGTAAAAAATTTAAATCTTTAAATCAGTAACTTTTGTAGTGGGAAAGGAGAAACCCAAAGATTATAAGACTAAGAAAGGATATTAAGGACATAATTTTTTTTTATTGATATCCTTGACCCTACACATCCTTACCAAATTAAAATTACTTGTTTACAACCTTAGATTCTCTTAAATTAACTTTGGAGGCCTTACATTGTTTTATTTAGATTTGATTTTATTTTGCGAGAATTAGAAATTACACATCGCCCCACTCTGCCCCAATCCCCAACCCCACTTCACATGCTCCCCACACACACATACACAAGAATTCATTTTCTTTATAGCTACGTGTTCATGCCTTCACCATACTAATTTTAATATATTTATCTCTACTGGATGAAGCAATTAAAAGAAAACTATGAATTTTCTCTCTATGTCAAATGAATTAATAAATGAAATGTAATACGGATTGAGAAATATTTTAGCTGGCGTAATATATTGTTAAATTTATTCAACTATCCTACTCGACCTGGTAGAAAGGTAAATAAAAAACTATTATTTAAGTGAGGTGCTAAATATTGTATTTTAAAATGTTAGGACATATTTAATTTGAGAAAAATCATATAAACATTGAATGAATTTGTGGGAAATTTATATGTTAGATATTTAAATGGATATGTATTTTTTTAAATTGTTTAAAAATTACTATTTAGCATCAATTAAAAAAAAATAAAATTTATTATTGGTAAACAGTTTTTTGAAAGGGACTATACCCTTGTACAATATGACACAAAAGCTAGATATATCCATAGTAACATAACCAAAAGGGATCACAATCCAGATATGAACAAAAATCCCATCGGCAGAAAACAATCTGCCAAGAGAAAAGGCAGCAACCAACAATCCAATAGCTGAAAAATATCTAATAAACCGCAACTAAGCATCAGAACAGCTACCCAACAACTACATAATAGACCAAAAGCCTAGATATAATGATAAGAGCTAGAAAAAAGACAAGGATCATACCTTTTCCAAGATGGTGGGGGATTTAGGTTTCCCATATCCCTTATTTTTCCTATCCACCACCTTCCCTTCTTCATTTCTTTCTTCCATTGATAATGGAATAACCACTTCAATTAGTTTGAGAGGGGTGATATTTTCAGTAAGTGGAGTTGAAGTAGATTTTATTACTGTATTATAGTTCTAAAAAGTAGAATCGAGGGATAACTTCTCTACATTATTCGAAGAGACTTCCATGACGGGTGAGTTATCTTGCATGTGGATGCTAACTTTTGTAATTGGAGTTTCCTAGGGATCGATTGTTAGATGCTCTGGTAGAGAATATTTCCACCATGCGGGCTTGATTTTTTGTTGGAAATGTTCAGAATATTTTGTAATATGACCAGTGTTAAGACAACATCGACATCTGAAGGCAAGTCCTTCATAGTTCAATCTCTGTATCCAGAGTCTTTCACCAATCTGCAGCTTAATTTCTGCTGGTAAGGATTTGGATAGATCAAGATCCAAAAGGATCTGTGCATAAGTAGTGTGGGTTTGAATTGAGGTTTTATCATCAACAACTGCACATGAGCCTAGAGTATCCCCTATTGCAACCAAACAAGATCTGTTCCAAAGTTGGAGTGAGAGTCTAGGTAAACGAACCCAAACTGGGTAGGTTTCAAAAGAGTCTTTTGAGGGATCAAAATATGGAAACCAGGGCTTAGCCATGAGTCCATGTTCACCCCAAACCCAGTGTTGCATAAGAATTAAATCCCTATCTTCAAGGGTTTCAAAAAAAGCAATGAAATATGCTTTTGCACAAGGATAAAGTTCAATCTTACCTTGAATCTTTTCTCTCCATCTCTGCACAATCCAGTCATGTAGTTGAGAAAGTTTTGGCCAAAAGTTGTGAAATCTATAGATGAGACCCAGTTGGGAGATATTTTCTTCCTCCTTACGCACCTTTAGAAGCAGATCCGCCTCAAGCTTCAGTGTCGGGGTCTCCTCCTAGGGTTTCAATGGCATATCATAGTTCCTTATAGAGATCTTTGCTTGCTTGCAGACCACATCAGCAAAGGAGTTTACAGTCTTATTACCGCTGCGTGCAGAGGGTATAGATTTGTTTTTTAGTTCCTTTTCCACATATCCACTTCCCTCCCCACCATATGAATTCCTAGGAGATCTATCATCCCTAAAAGAGTGAACATTCTCCTCTATCAAAGGAGAGACCAGAGGTGGATCACAGACATGGCCGCCACTGCCGTCAAGTTTTTTTTCACAGTGTAGAGGAGGAGTAGATACATCCCTCCCTTCTGCTTCTATGACATTGCCAAGGTGTCTCACTCCTTTATCCACCAACTGGAGTAGAGACTTTTGAAAAGGTGACCATGTATCAGTGCAGCCAATAGCAAAAGGTTTAGGGTTCGAATCCACACTTCCAAGTGTCGAAGTATTAGGGTTCGAGTGGGTAAAACAAGTTTTCACCATCGCCGAGAGTATCAAATATCTTCTATGATATTAAAAGAGTATCAAATAAAATATATTAATATTAAATATCATGACAATGGCTACTAAATTTTAAAACATAATAAGATAATTTTTATATTAATTCATTATCTAATTTTATTAAAAAACTTATTTATTATTCATTATAAAACATTAAATAATTTTTAAATAAATAAAATACTTGTCTTTGACTCTAAAGTGTATTGATAAGGTGGACTTTCTACCCTGATTTTTTAAAATTTAATATTATTCTTTGAAAATTAGAAATTTGTCTGCATCTTATTTTTTATTTACCATTATTTCATTTTTAAATATGTTATATTGAATAAGGTATGTATATATTCTATACTATTAACACTTGCATTATTAAAGAAGAGAAATATGAATATCTAATTCTCGTAAAAATTTCCATCATTCATACTTTGACCTATATATTTTAAACTATCAACACTTGAATTATTAAAGAATAGAAAGATGAAGATCTACCTCCCTTAAATAGTTCCATCATTCATACTTCAACCACCAAGATACAAAGTGAATTACAAAAGGGGAAAAAATTGAAAAATTATTCGTTGTGTGGCAAGAGACAAATACGGTTTGTCTTCATCGTGTTTTTTATTTACCATTATTTCATTTTTAAATATGTTATATTGAATAAGGTATGCATATATTCTATACTATTAACACTTGAAGTATTAAAGAAGAGAAAAATGAAGATATACTTCCCTTAAAATTTTCCATCATTCATACTTCGACCGATATATTCTATACTATGAACACTTGAATTATTAAAGTAGAGAAAGATTAATATCTACCTCCCTTAAAGAGTTACATCATTCATACTTCAACCACCTAGATACAAGATGAATTACAAAAAGGTAATAAAATGAGAAATTATTCATTGCGTGGCAAGAGACAAATATGGTTTGGACCTATCTAAGAATAACACTTCTCCACCTAGCTGATTATGTTCTTTTCTGCATTCGATTGTTCTCTATTTCCTCATTTACCTATGCCAAGCAACAACTTGTTTTTCTGCTTTGGTGTTGGTTTTCCACTGCAGTTTGGTTGTTTATCAGCAGTTTTTGTGATGATAAGTTGTTTTTTTGTTATTTTATGAGAAAACGGTATTCTATTGCTAAGTTATTATGTTTATCCTGATTTTGATCATTTTTATTATGTTGTAATTGTAATATCTAGGTCTCGAGCATTCTTGTATAAGGGTATAGTCCCTTTCAAAAAACTATTTGCCATTAATAAAAAATTTAAATGTTTAAATTGTAACTTTTGTAGTGGGGAAGGAGAAACCCAAAGATTATAAGATGAAGAAAGGATATTAAGGACATAAAACAAGTTTTATTCATATCCTCGACCCTACACATCTTTACCAAATTAAAATTACCTGTTTACAACCTCTTATTCTCTTAAATTAACTTTGGAGGCCATACATTTTTTTATTTATATTTTTTTTTATCTTGCGAGAATTGGAATTTACACATCTCCCCACCCCACCCCACTCCCCACCCCCCACTTTGCATGCTCCCCTCACACACATACATAAGAATTCATTTTCTTCATAGCTATGTGTTCATGCCTTCACCATACTAGTTTTAACATATTTACCTCTACTGGATGAAGCAATTAAAAGAAAACTATGAAGCTTATCTATATGTCAAATGAATTAATAAATGAAATGTAATATGGATTAAGAAATATTTTAGTTAGGGTAATATATTGTTATATTTATTCAACTATCCTACTAAACATGGTAGAAAGGTAAATAAAAAACTATTATTTAAGTGATGTGCTAAATATTGTATTTTAAAAAGTAAGGATGTATTTAATTTGAGAAAAATTATATTAACATTGAATGAATTTGTGTGAAATTTATATGTTAGATACTTAAAAGGATATGTATTTTTAAAAATTACTATTTATCGTCAATTAAAATATATTAATATTAAATGTCATGATAATTGCTACTATTTTTAATACATAATGAGATAATTGTTTCGTTGATTCATTATCTAATTTTATAAAAAAAAATTATTTATTATTCATTATAAAACATGAAATAATTTTTATATTTTTATTAAAGAAATAAAATACTTGTCTTTGATTTGAAAGTGTATTGATAATGTGGACTTTCTAACATAATTTTTTAAAATTTAATATTATTCTTTGAAAATTCAAAATTTGTCTTCATCATGTTTTTTGTTTACCGTTATTTCATTTTTAAATATGTTATATTTAATAAGGTATGTATATATTATATAATATTAACACTTGAATTATTGAATTATTAAAGAAGAGAAATATGAAGATCTACTTCCCTTAAATATTTCCATCACTCATACTTCGACCTTTATATTCTATACTATCATCACTTTAATTATTAAAGAGGAGAAAGATGAAGATCTACCTCCCTTAAGAGTTCCATCATTCGTAATTCGACCACCAAGATACAAAGTGAATTATAAAAAGGTAAAAAAATGAAAAAAGATTCATTGCGTTGTAAGAGACAAATATGGTTTGGACCTATCCAAGAAGTGCCTAGTAGGAATCTCATGGAAATTTGTAACTTTCTAGGATTTATTCATGGGGAGATTAAATTCCTTTAAACTGATGTGACTAATTATGCGAACGATTGAGAATTATGTATGATAAAGAAATACATACAAGATAAATAAGGACATGTCACCTTTTCTTGGAATATAAGTACAAGTCACACTTTAGCTTCAAAGCTAATATAGTAATTATTAAATTATAAATTTTCAATTTTAGGTATCTACTTTTCCCTTTTAGCATTGAAATAGAAAATTACATGCTTAAATGAAAAGACACTAGAGTGTGTACACATACATTCTATTTTTTAAATTTGTTGGTTCTGCAAAAATGTTTGAATCCTCCATGATTAAACCTACAAGAAGTACTTAAGTTTGTTTCAATTAAAGAACAAATATATAACTTTGTTTTAAAAATGAATCTGTAACTTGAAAATTGTATTTGTAAGTGGGAAAATAGAGAGGAAAAAGTAAGGATGAAATATACCTATTTTCTTTTCTAAAACATAATCTTTTCAAATATTAGTAGAATTGGATATTTGAATTAAAATTTATCTATTAATAGATTGTGCTTGATCTATCCCCAAATTTTACAAAATAAAATTCTAAATTCATAGAGAAATCAACTATTACTTGAGATGAAACATAGCGGGTCCATAGGACTCTATAGTCATCTCAAAAACATCAAAACAAGAAGGTTTCCATAGGATTTTCTAGTGACCCTCATAACTTCAAACAAATGTATGAAGAAAGTTTCCAAATGTTATTCTACTCATCTTGATATTCTTACAATCCGATGGAATTAAATATATTGCAGTAAGTGCACCACCCTACTACATAAAGGGTCATTTAGAGACAAAAATTAGAGATGAAAGAGTAATCCCATCCCTACCATGAAGTTTCCACTACTCTTTGACACCTTTTGATACTGGTCTTGATACTGTTGATTATATTATGGACATTATTATGGTTTTGATTTCATCTAATGTTAGATGTTAGACCATGGATCATTGTTGATCTTGATTTAGTTATGATGTATGATGATTATTAGAGACATTTTATATATGTATTGATGATATATTGTTTGACATGGATATGTCATGGGTGTTGTTCAGACATGTGATATTTAGATATTGTGAGTAGACCTAGAAAATTGACATTATTTGATGATGATATAGTTGTTGATATAAAATGTGAATTATATTGTTGGATTGCCTTGATGATTGTTGTGATTCATATCTATAGATGGTTTTGAGATTATGTTTATATCATTTTTGGATGTTCTGATATGGACACAAGGCTGAAGGAGGTATTTGTGTTTTGCAGGATAAAAATATCACAACAAAATCGGGGGATTGGAGACCAACCACATTGGAATTTTAGATGAATTCAACAAGGTCACCATGGAAACTAATATTTTTTTGTGTGTTGTGTATGTGTTAGGGATTACCATGGAGGGGGATCACCTCTAAATGTGACCAAGGGGTTTTATGTATTTATTTTATTTGGTCCATTTGTTTATGTTTGCATGTGTTTATTTTGTGGGGCTTTTACCCTTTCTTTAATTATTAAATGGTGTGTAAATATTGTGAGTAATCATATTGTTAAAATAAATAAAATCAAATATGTCATAAGAATGCAATTAATAGAGTTTTTTGGCCATGATTTAAGTGTTGTAAGTATTGTGTAAGTAATGTGTAAGTGATGAGTAAGTTAAATTTTAAGTGTGACACACTCCACCTTCTTGGAAATTCGAAATTGTCCTTGGAGGATGATTTTCAAGGTTTGTGGGACAAGTTTAACTTGTCCCATACCTCTTAAATTTAATTAACAAACATACCTATAGTTGGAGAGTTGATT
This sequence comes from Taxus chinensis, assembly GCA_019776745.2. Lineage (NCBI taxonomy): Eukaryota > Viridiplantae > Streptophyta > Pinopsida > Cupressales > Taxaceae > Taxus > Taxus chinensis. The sequence continues at coordinate 720,524,388 of CM034146.1, read as the reverse complement.
TTATACTTTCATAATTCTTTTTGAGAAGGCAAATTTTAGGTTTTAATTGCACTTTTCTTACATGATTTTATTTCAGTCCTTTGGGGTGTGGGTTGGATTTGAGTGTGTAAGTAAACAGTCATATTATTTCACCCACCTAATTATTATGCATTGCAGAATGAAGTTAACTTTTTGTTGGGGTTGAGGATGTGTGATGTGGCATCCTACATGGATCCACCTAATCCTCTTCCCTTCCCTCTTCTATAAAATTTGATTTGCTTGCCTTATTTTGGGTTGCTTAACTGGGGAGATTGATTCTTGGGTGAATTCTTTTGTTGTTTTTTGGATCTCTTGATTTTGGAGTAGGTGGATGATTCTTGAAAAGTTGTACATGGTTGATTTTTGGATTGTTTTCTTGGAAAAAATAGCTATTTGGAAGTTGGACAACTCCATCATGGAGAGGTAAGAGTTTGGCTCTTGGAAATGCTCTTCTTTCCTTTTTATGAATATGTAAATTTTAATGCGTAAATGTTTAGTTATTGCTTGTTGGTTGGTTGGGTAGACTGGCTTAGGGATGGTTTAGGAGAAGACTATGGGGTGTATTCTTGTGGGAGGCATAAGGGTGCTTTTAGGGAGGTATAAGTGTGGAGGGAGTTGGGATTTGGGTTCCACATTGTACAAAGAAATAGTTTGCATTTCTTTACTCGTTATGGGGTGCCATAAGAGGTTGGGGAGGCATAAGAAAATGTGAGGAATAAGGGGTATTTGGGGGAGGCATAAGGGCATGTCAGGGATTTGAAATGATACTATATTTTGGCGGTTTGTAATTTAGGGGGTGATACCCATATTCCCCTTTGGGAGGCATAAGCAGCATCCCCCATAGTTTCTTGCTCCTTTGGCTTGCATTGATGAAGCCTTATGTATTTGTTTGTTATGTTTCAATGTGGTTGCAAATTGCACTGCTGTTTTGGACTGTGTTTTTTTTAAATATGAAAGTGTTGCATGTGTGTTTGTGGAAGCTTGTTGTTGCTATGAGTTGAAACACATCTTCTATTCCATTGTGGTTTGGGCTCGGGGACCAATGAAGAGGGATGGCTTCCCCTTGTCATTGGATGTATTTAGCTGGGTGGAGAGCGTTGCCTTTCCCCCTGTTCTTGTTGTGATCAAATTGAAATAAAGAAAATGGAGGATATCTGCATGTTGTTGTTCTAGAGCTAGAGGAAAAAGACAAGTTTGACAGTCCCTTGTTGAGATTAAATCTTATTGTAATCCTTTCCGACTTTGAAGTGGATGACCTTGTACTATTGTAATTGTGATGGAAAGATGCTTTTGTATTGGCTATGAAAGTTGCAATTTCGAAATGTGAAAGAGATATACTCTGTTTTCTGTTTTTTGGAATACAATGTGGAAGAAATGATACATATTCTGTATATGGTAATTTGAAATCAAATGGAAAGGAAGTTCATAAAGGAATCTTCATTTGAATCAATAAAAGTATTGTATTAATTTTCTCATATGGCATTATTAAGCATTGGAAATCTGTATTGTTGAACGTGCATTTTGAAATTCCTGATTTGGAAAGATGAATAAAGTGAATACGTATGAGAAGATAATGTCATAATGCTGCTATTCTTTACAAATGATATCATTTTAGAAAGAATCAGAATCTATATTCTTGGCATTCGAATACCTTGCTTGAAGGAAATCAAACTATAATAGGGTACCAACATGGTTTTGGAATTCAATGTTTAAAACTTAGAAGATGATAAATGAAATAGTTAGACCTCTATTCTTGAATCTGTATAGACTTCTGTTCAGATAAATTATCAAACTCTGCAAAATTAATTTAGCAAATGTTGAACAAAATGACCCTACAGCATCAAAAAAGAGGCAATTGAAATAATCAAATTGGACTTAATGAGGACATCAAAACAACCCCAAACCAAACTAAAAACACTTCATTAATTTTTTTTAAAGAACCTTTCAAATCGAGCCAAGGCAAAATCTGCAGACATTTTGTTGCGGTATAAAGAAACTTGATAAATTTGAATTGCAAATCAATCAAACAATTTAACACTTGCAATCTATCTTAAAAATCTCCCAATGTGAAATCCTCCATATCTGTTTGGCATGTTGAAAAAGTATTAATGACGAATTTGAACAAAATCATTATAAGTTAAGAATTTACTGTTTAGTGACAGAAAAACGTTTTCTCAAATTCGATCATTAAAACTTTATCCAAATTAAATTTTTACAGTTGTTGTGCAAAGAGGACATCGAGAGCTTTCCAGAAAGTCCTCGTTTGCCGAAAACCGAGTTCCCTATCAAAAGTTATGGCCTCCGGAAGTTTTTACTCCATTGGGCTTTGAAAATTTTCTAAGTTCGAAAAAGGGAAAGTTTCTTCCGCGCCTGTCTTTTGCGCCCGGGAGAAAAGTTTTTTCCGCACCCGTCTTTCGCACCCGGGAGAAAAGTTTCTTTCGCGCCCGGGAGAAAAAGCTTCTTCCGCGCCCGGGGGAAATTTCTTCCTGCGCCCCGCAGAGAGGATAATCCCTTATTGTGCTTTGAGGTAACTGTCACCCTCTTAGTGTTTGGGAAGGTGTTTTGATAATTGTTCCCCACCGCACTCTGGAGCCAATCAGTGTTGTGCCACATGGCTTAATGATAGCAAAAAAAAAGAAAAATGGGTTCCATAATTCTTCTAACTAAACCTAGGTTGTTCCTTGGTCTCGAGTGGTTGTTTTTGGATGGATGTTACTAAACCATCCCCCGCCATACCCGTCGGCCCTGAGTCAATCAAGAGCTGCCACATAGAATAAATATAAAACAACGGCAAAGGTAAATTTGAAGTTTAAACTTCAAATATTCCTTCAGAGAATCTGAAATATTTAAACATTTGCTAATGGTCAATTTCCCCATTTTTGCAACTTAGGACATCCATTTTTCCCGTCTTTAGACTTGCAAATTCAAGACGGGAGTGTCACAAAGTGCTGAAAGGAATGGGATTTCACCATAAAATGTCCGGGAAATAGGACCAAAATCTCACACAATGACCAAAGACATGAAATAACTAGTCCTCCCGAGAAAAATGTGCAACCCTATGGCCTACAGACTCGCCCCTAGGGAATATCTCCTATGAATCAGGCCATGTTGGAAACAGCATCTTGGGGAACTGTTATTTTACAAAAAAGAATACTTACATGTATGTTGCACATAACTTGAGTAACTGTGATGAATAAGGATGCTGACTTTACTTCTCTATCACTAGAACAGACCGATGTGAAATTTAATGACCCAAAAGATTGTGTGTTTCTAGGGACAGTATCACATGAGACTTTTATAAATCTTCTGTAACAAGAAACAAACTGCATTTTACGTAATCCTGTAAGAGCATTACGAGTATACCTAAGAAATATTCACCACTGCCTTACTGACCTGACAGAGAACTTTACAACCCTAAGTTTTGACCTTGTAATCACAAACAAGATATGCATTTCAGTACAGAATCCAGTACAATATATTTAAGTTTTTTTTGTCTACAAACTGGAATACATATTGTGGAAACTGTTAATTTGTAACCTGGTAAAGCTTGACACTCTTAATCAGAATCTTACAAGCCATACACTTTACTGAACTGATCAAAAATTATTCTTGGGTCTCAAGTGAGAAAATTTTACATGGTGTTACAAACAAAGCCCACCTGATACATTTTTTTTACCATGATATATATATTATGTGGAGAAAATAGAGCATTTAGTCTGTCTCATACTATCCTCTCCAGGATTCCTGCAATCACACATTTGTCAGGGTCTTGTCATAGAATTAAGGTACACTTGGTAATCCTGTGTAGTTTAATCGATTTGAAATTTCACTTAGCTTCAATTGTAAACAGGCCTATATAAGTAAAAGCTAAGACACTTTGGGATACAAAAATAGTTCCAAACTATACTTTCATTACAGCTGATTAAGTCATGCTATAAATAGCATTACACCTCTGAATATCGGAGTTCCATAATCTTTTTGCAAATATGGTGACATCATCTAAGTATTTAAATCTGCATCTATTAAATATTCTTTTAGAAATGTAAGATGCCTCCATCTGGAACACCCAATTTAAACATGTAGGACCGGTCCTTTTTGCAGAAGTCCATAAGTAACCTGCAGATATGTCTAATGAAGCAGAATGGTTCTATGTGCTTTTTTCTTTATTGCACTATAGGATTATCATTACTATCCACTATAACCATCCAAAAGAGATAGCGATTTTGTCTCCCCTAGTAACTGTTATGAACATTTAATCCAGAATAGTCAAGACTGGGTCAAAGAATACAATTGCAGAATCTCACTTTGTGGCCATACATAGTTTGCAAGATATTACTAGAACCACATATAATAGATTAAAAACTTACTGTCTTCATACTTTCATATAATTAGTTTAAGTATGCCAGGATAACCTGCACCTTGGCAGCTACTAAAATTTGTCAAAAGGCAAAGCCTCAGGGAATGTTTACTTACTAACCATTTAATCTTGTATGTTGGTTGTCTGACATTAAACTATTGACAGCTATGATCAGTCCAAACAAAGAGCGAATTCACCAGTTATATGACTTTGACCTAGCGGATAATGCTGCTGTTAAATGATAGTTTTGAAAAAAAAACTTCGGGAATCCACAGTTAACCTAATGTATGAATGAACATTTTTCAAAAACAGTACAAGATAAAGCTAGCCAATAGTGTTGCTCCAATGAATTAATTTCCTTAAACAATGTTTAGACTGGATATCGATCAACTTAGATAAATTCTTTTGTCATTAATGGCTCAATTTTTGGATTTACGGGCCTTTACTTCTATTTCCTAACTGGCTTAGCAATTTGGCTGTATAATCTATTGTATGCTGAGGTAAAATAGGGTCAAATCCTCTTATATCTTGGTACTTCCAAGGAAAAACATCTCTGAATTCTTTACATAATTTGATAAATGATTGTTTTTCAGGTGAGAAACATACCTTTCCAATAAATAGTTTCTTTTCATCTTCCACCAAGATGTTTTCATAATTATTTATGTGAGTTGAAATATTTCCTTTGTCCTTTCTTAACTGATCATCAGAACTGAAAATGTTTTCTAGCGTGACCAATCCTTGAGGAAAATTGTTTTTCTTCAATTGAACAATTTGATCACCATAGAAGTGTTGGAGTTTTTCTTGATTTACTAATAGATAAATTCAAGTTCTTGCTGCAAAAATATACAAATATGCTCATCATATTCAAAAACTTGCCAATTTTCTTCATTATCAGGCACTGAAGGTTTGATAATTAGCTTTATATGCGGTTGTACTTTGATGTTTTTGATATGTTCTAGTACATAAAAGCTAGCACCAACTAATGCAAGTCTGTCTCTATGTTTATTTTCAGCTCTTGGGAAAAATTGAATATTAATAGCATCAAAATCATCCATTAAGTATGAAATTTTATGTTTGTAATATTTCAACAATGAATTATTACACACATTAAAGTTTTTTACTTGATTAATAACTAAATTTGAATCACCAAAAACTTGTAAAGTATTGATACCTCTCTTTCTGGCCCATTGCAAGCCATGAATTAATGCTTCGTATTTAGCTACATTACAAGTACAAGAAAACTATAGACTTAAAGCTGAAAAGTACCTTTCATTTGAAGGGGAAGTAAGCATTAAACCTACACCTTTTCCTTTCTTATTTTTAGCTCCATCGAAGTGTAGCTTCCACAGTCGTTCTGCTATTTTTTTTGTTTTGGACAGCAAGGGAATTGGTTCATTTTCTTCATACAAGAAATAAACACCAAATAAATCTTCCTTTGCTTCTTTGAAAGGGTCTTATGCATGTTCTTATTGAGTCATTTCATCCATAAAAAAATTATAAACACCGTCTAGTGTAGAAACATGTGTTGTAACATCAAAATAAGAATGATCTAAAGTTCCATATTTTGTTGCAGCGTTTGAAGCATGAGGCTCAATATGAAATCCAGCCAAAGGCTCTGAATTTATGGTAACTTTGGCTCCATAATTTGTAGTAAAGAACAAAAATGACCGATCTAAAGAGAGATAACCTCCTATTTTCGCTATAAAATCTTGTGATAAACATAAGGCAAAATAAGGAGGTAAATCTACAACACTTACATCTTGTAAAATAGTAACATTGGGATAAGAATGTAAGGTTACCTCTAGATTTTGATAATGCCAACTATGTTGGTTACCATACCGTCTAGCTGCAACACATTGTTCTTTATAGGCTCATACTGCAGACCCAAATTTTCTACGATTGCTTTTGGCATAACTGTGTTACTTGCACCACTATCAACCATGCAAATATGAACTAAATGGTCTCCAATAATCAGAGATAGATAAAATGGTGGTGGCTTCTTGATATCTTGAGTGTTAAAGACTTGTTATCCAATTTTTCCCCTCAGGAAAAATTGATCAAACAAAATCTTACACAGGAGAGATGGAGCGGTTGGTTCGGTCATATAAGCTCACATTTGTTTCCAAAAGATAAGGTTGTAGGAAGGCTTGGAAATGAAATGTAGGGTCATAAAATAATTGGCCAAGAAAACATCGAAGAAGATCAGAGCTCAAGAGGAAAAGAAATGGAGAAAGGATCAAATTTTACATTTTTTGCATTTTTGGTGCTTCAGAGAAATAAGGCAAAAACTGGGTAGTCAATGTCCGAAGTTTGAAACTCTGAAATTCTAAAATTTTATACTTTCGGGTTTCGAGGTTTCTGAAACTCTTAGGAGAAAAGATTGGAAAATCTCCCCTCAATGTCCAAAATCATAATGTTTGAAAGTCTGAAATTTTGGACTTTCAGGTTTTCGGGCTTTTAGAGACCTCGAGAAGCATGCCAAAAATGGAGCGGAAATGTTTGAAATCCCAAAATCTGAAAGTCAAATTTTTTTGGAATTTTGGGTTTTCGAAGATTTTGGGAATCATGCCAGAAAACAAGTGAGAAAAAAGAAAAAAATCTTGAAAGTATAAATTTTCAGACTTTCAGATTTTGGTTTTTCAAACTTTCAGATTTCTGAGTTTCGGGGTTTTCAGACTTCGGATTTTTGGAAGTCTCAAACCTTAAAACACAAAAATTACCCCTCAATGTCTGAAATTGGTGGATGAACAGTAACCCAATCTCCAAAATGGAAATTTTTGAAAGACTAAATTTCAAGATTTTTGAGGTTGCATTCATTTTGGACTCTGAAGGAAGACAGAGCCAACAACCCGCCATTTTTGAAGAATGACAACTTGACCTTCAGATGGTCATAACTTTTGACTGGGAGCTTGGATTTGAGCCAGAGAGGACTTTTTGGAAAGCTCTTAGCGTCTGGTACCATACCCCAATAATGAATTATGGTTTTCCTTTCTTTCCCAATAAGAAAGAGTACATGGATTCATGGGTTTTGTCACAACACCCATCACTTTTACAGGAGAATTCAATGCATTTTGGGGTGGTTGAAACTGTATTTCAGATTTCTTCTCTCCCGTTTCTCTAATTATTCCTATATATTATAAGGAGTGGCATTTTTATACATTTTGGAAAAAAATTCTTTACACCCTCCCTTTTTCTCTTGCATGTAATTGATTTTATGGAGTTGAAACCTCCCCTTCAAACTGTAATTACAATCTTTCCTCTTGGCCATTGTAGTGTACTGTATCAAATTCATGGAGAAATAATACATGTCTGTGGATGATTTTCAACCCTCTCTTGTGTTCATTTCCTTCATCTGATATCTCATTATAGTATTGGTTATATGTGCATGGTATTTGTATTACATTTTAATTGTTTGTGGTTTAATGAAAAAGTAGGTGTTCAACATTCCTTTGGTGCATCACCTTTGTTAGTTTATGTTTATATTCTTACATCCCCTTAACCATGTCTCCTTCGCAAGTTAGAGTAGGTTTTAGAGTAGATCCTCTATGATTTGAATGTGTGCATATGAATAGAGGAATAGGAACTGACCTCCATTCAGAGAACATTCCCGATTGCAAAGTCCCACACTTTGGGAAAAGCTCCATGTTATGCAATCACACTGAGAGTTTCAACCCGTTGAGTTGTAGACATTCAGGGGTGCTGTGATTACACATCAGCAAGACCTTTTAAATGATCCATTTAACCTCTTTAATGTGGTCTTGATCCATTGTTCCAAGGACCATGTCATTTTTCTGAGCTTCCTTTTCTGCTGGTTTTGATGAAATTTGTAGCTTAGGAAGCTCGTGAGAAAGTAAATCTTGTTGTCTTGGAATACTTAGAGCATTCCAAAGTGAAATATTAATATTATGATTCTTCATTACATCAATAATGTTAAAAGAAGCAACCGATTTTGAAACAACTTCTACATTTTTAGCACAATCTTTATAAAAAACTAATTCAGCTTCAACAACTTTCGAAATATGAGGTATGAAGAGTCTTCTAGGATTGAATTGTAATTATTTTTGTTGATCCTTTTGAGCTGAACTTATTACTATTTTTGGAGGAACAACATAAGTGTTTGTTCTTTTTTGACCTGTAGTTGCTATTTTATTAGTGACTATGGGTATAACCGGTCTGTTTTAATGTTTTTCTCTCTCCTGACCCTTTTCCTAGGATCTATCCATGACTGCAATAAAATCTTCCTCTCCAAAGCTAACCAAATTTTGTTCTAGTAGTTTCTAACTACGAGATTCTTTCTTCCCACCCTCCATTTGAGGTAGGAAAAATGCTTCAGGTTGAGGTTGTGTAACAAGGCTTATACTCAAGAATACGTTTGGGCAATTGGCAGTTGAATGAGGTTGATTACAAGGTTCACACCATTCTTCTAAAACCATATTAACTAGGACTAAAGCGTTAGATGAACTAGGGGATTTTGGGTCAAATTACCTTGGTTAATAAGGTTGCCTATAATTCTTATTTTGATGATAAGGATGCCTATTCAGTTGACCTTTCTTATTTTAATAATAAGGTGCTTGATAACCCCTGGTAGGCTGTCTCAATTTGTGTTCAATTGATGTTAATTTGTTACCCATAGTTTGGAGTGCTTTGAATACATCATCTGATGGAGCTAAAATAGTAGGCTCTACAATAATGATAGGTTGCAGAATAGGTAACGAATCTTCTATAAGAGGGATCGAAGGCCTATGTGCCAAATTATCAGCTTGAATAAGGTTATTCTTGGCCCTAATGGGAATTTAATAAGTATATGGAAGAGTATCTTCTCCCATAGACTGAATCATAGTTGAAATATCACTATTTAAGGCTCCGAGGTAATATAGAAAAGCAAGTTCAGCTTAAGGCTTAACTTTTGTTGGAATTCTTTCCCAAGTTCTAGAAAAATGGATATTGAAGCTGGCCATGAATTCATGAGGGTCTCTTTTAATTGTAGACAGTTTCTCTATGAGGGATAAATGATCAAAATGATCTTTGAATAGCTTGATTAATTTCTCACTTAACTCATCCCAAGTTCTTATGCTCGCAATTTCTAAGGTTCTATACCATTGCAAGACTTTCCCTTTGAAGGATGCAGCTAGAAGTCTTAAGGCTACATCTTCATAAGTTATATTATGAACTACCGGAGGAATGACAAAGATCTGGAGTGAATATGTGAGCATCAAAACGTTGCACTCAACTGTAAAATGCTGTAGCTTCAAGATCGAAGCAAGAAATCACCCATGAGAGCAATATGCATGCATTAAGGAAAAAATGGTTCAAATCCCATACTCTATTCCATATCATTGCTTAAGATGAAAGGTTTACATATAGTAGTGGGGTGTGTAACTTCCCCAAAAATGTAACCGTCAAGAGGTGAGAGTTACATTCCCAGAATAGCCAGTCAAATGTAACTCCTATGATGCTCTATGACGTGTCTAAGGCCATAAAGACACCCTAGGACACCTAAGCATGGTGAATCACCTATGTGGAGGAATCCCATGTACTTAAGATATGTGCATGGTAAATATGCTACACTAGCACCCCCCTGAAGCATAGCTTAGGTAGACACATAGATGAAATGAAGGAGAAGTGGGTCCCAACAACAAGCCTGATGAGGTACCCACGTACAAGAAACTCTTGAAAAGTGGAGTAAAAGGAGAAAACCCAGTAGGAAATACTCCCCCCCAAAAGAGAGACAAGCCCACTCTCTAATCTAAGAAAGATGCCAATGGGTCCCGGCCATAGACGAGCCTGAAAAGGTACCCATGTACAAAGAATAAATCTCTCGGAAAGAAGAAGAAGAGAGAAGAAGAGGGAGATGAGAGGAATGCAGAAGATGGCATGGATGGATCTAAAATCTACATCTCTAGGAGGTCTCCCAGAAGAATATCGATCACGAGATCCTCTACCTCTGGACTGAAGAAGAGCCACCAACACTGAATTGTGTACCTACCCTTAGGAAGGAAAAAAATGACGTGTAAGAATTCCACCCAATCTTCAAAGGAAACTAAAGGTGACATCACAAAGAACTCTAAGTATGGTCCAAAATAGTATGACATAGGTCTAGCAAGTGAGTGCAAACGAACTGAAGGTAATGCCACGTGTGTAGAACTATCAAAGTGAAGAAGGGGAACACCTGTAGAAAGGATTTCCAATTGATGTGAAGGCAAAAAAACACCCCCAAGAACAAAAAATGGATCCACAAGCAAGGGTGGATCAATGAAGGTCTTCGGAAAATTGGAAGTGGTAAGAGTCCTAGAAGGGGCACTCCCAACAATGAAGATGATGAACTCCTCGGAAATATGTGTAGATGGATGAGAAACCTATAGTAAATCACAAGTGTACTCTGTGAAAAGATGACTAAGTTCAGGAAGATACTCATCCCAATGAGGGGGCTCAACAAACAGAAGAGCGATGTCAGATAGGTATGAGTCATCCAATGAAGGTAGAGGAGTAAAAGAGGCCTCAGACACTGAAGGAGGAAAAGAGGAGGGTGTGATGACTGTATGAGACTGTATAGGATACTTTTTGATATCTGATGAGATGTGGGATGTGTCAACACTCTCTGGAATAGTGAGAGAAGGAGGAGAAGAGTCCTCTATAGTACTCTTGACATCAGAACTGGGTGCACAATCCTTATCATCAGAAGTAGAACCAAGTGAGTTTGTGTCAGTGGAACTATCATCATATAAATAAATAGAGGAGACAATTAAATCAGAAGCAACAACAATGTCGACAGTATGTGAAGGGTCTCCATAGAGGGACTGAAGAATGCTCCATACACGGTGGGGTGGATTTGAGTCTACCACATGAAACCAGTGAGATGGAGAGACATGCATCATCATGGTACCAAAAACATGGTCACAAGTGTTGATAAAATCATTAATATGATGGTGATTAGTGGGTGTAGGAACTAGCCCAAGCAAGAAGTGTGAAAGACCCTCATAGGTGAAGTAACGTTCCATGGAAGCATGCAAAACTGAATAGTTATCTCTTCCAAGAAGAAGTGGCAGAGGCTGTAAAGCGATCCTACAACACTCAAGTCTATAAAGAGAACCCTCCATGATGTGGAATCAAAATTGCAAGGTGCACAAATGTAAGATGTCGGACTCGACCGATAATGCGTCTACGTGTAACAACCCAAGAGTACTAGTGAACCCCCTAGAATGCAAAAATTTATAAAGTAATGCATTTAAAAAACTGATAATCTCATCATGTAATATGTGAAAAATAATGCAACTTTGACTAAAGAAGTGCTCAAAACTGAGCAGCGAGTCAAAAGTTATAGCAAAAATATAATTCCCAAAACTGATGGAAAATGCCAATAAGCTTTGTAAATTGATTGAAAAAGTGCTTGAAATGGGTGCAAGGGGTGTCGTGTGGGTACTTGTTTTGAAATGGCATCAAATTTTAGGAAGGTTTTGTTTTGATTGCGAGGGGGGATTAGCTTCTTGCCAACCCTGGACCTCGCCCTCCATCTTCAACACACTAATGAAGAAAATTAAATACAAGTAAAATAGGCCCTAAATTATTACAATGCCATAAAAGGAATGTTTTTTCCCTTAAAACATTAAAAAAAGGATTGTTTTAACCACCGAATAATTCTAAAAGGAAATGGAAGTGCTAAGACCAAGCTATTTGATGGCTCTCCATGGCAAGTTGGCTGAGGGGAAGCATGAGCCGTTCGAACCAATGTTGCGTTGGTGCTAAGTGCGGATGCAACAAGAGTTGGCTGAGGGCAGGATTATCGTGAAGCAGTCAAAGGTGTTTAGACACGTGTGCAGGTTTGTAGCCATGACGCAGGATAGTGAGCCTGCAGAGATGTAACTGTTCACTGTAGAGCCAAACCAGCAGGGACTCAATGCCATGTTGAGGAGATCTTAGGGCCACGTGCTAGGTAAAACCATTCATGGTAGAGTTTAGTCGCAGTGCTACATTGAAATGACTAGGTGAATGGAGTGGGAATGACGGTTCCAATGGAATGTAACCTGTGAGCACAAGACTGGAATGCAGGTGCACTCAAGGCAAGAGTCAACCATGTGGGAACCCAACAACTAGTGGTGCAAGCAAGCTTGGTGAAGGGATGTAGAGGTAGGTGTGAAATGATGAGCCATGTAGTGAAGCCATGAACTAGGCCGAGACTTAGGATACACACATTCCAGCTTGGAAGAATCCTGGGTTCAAACCAAGATGTCATTTAAGGAACTCCAATCAGGAATGAGAAACGAGAGGGAACAACTAGAAGTCCTGAAGAAAAGGCACGACAATGATCCACGAGTAAAGCAAGCACGAGTAGTATAAAACGTGGAGGGGTCAACAAGCTCCAATGATGTAGGGGTGAATGGAAGGCCTAGCTAATGGAAATCTCGAGCATGCAACCAGGTGAAGAATGCACAGATCGAGCAGTAGAAGGGTCGTATTAGGTAGAGTTGTGAGTCAAAGACTCCAAGAAAAAAAATGACCAAAAATGAATGTCAAATGCAGAACGAGTCGTAAATAGAAAGAAGAGGGAGTCAATGCATGAGTTGGTGAATGCAGTGAATGCAACGACCGAGAAATAAAGTCAAGGCAGTATAGAAGCAATCACGAGCTCAGCAACTGATAGTGCAAATCAACCAAATACCCTTTAAAAAAGGCAAGTAGAGCACACACAAGGAGGAGATCTTGCACAAGAAACTACTAGGTGGAGAGTAGTAAACAACCAAGGTGAGCAACATGATTCCGATCCTTGAATGTCCTTTGTACGAGTAATCTTATTCTCACTATTGAATGATGGTAAACTTTTCATGGCACTATTGGGAATATCATGATAAATTGGAATTACTAAAGGGCTTCCATTAGAAAAGGTCACAAAATTCCTAGGTGGTTGAATAGCCATTGCAATAACTAGGATTTGAACAATGAGATTAATACGTGGTGAAGGAAGATTAGGTGGAGGGTTTCTAAAACTAGGCCTATTATAAGGTATGGTATTACCAACTCTTCTTCTTCTTACAAAATTCATAGGTAAAGAAATAAAATCAGAAGGAATTCCTCTTACCGATGATCTTGTAGTCACTTTAGGCATGGAACATGCTGCAAAATATGGTCTGAAATCAGCCATACAAAGGCGCCAAATAAATATTTTGATCTTTAGAATAAATTTTTGCAGCTTGTTGCTCATAAAAGTGACTTTTTTTTGTTGCAAATCTGTTGGGAAGTGTTGTAATTTTCCTGTAGATCTGATTCGTGGTCCCATCGGGCGTGCAAAAAACTGTTATCTCTCGAAATTGCACCCTGTAGAGAGATGACTACATGTGTTCTAATATTTCTCTTGATCTCTCTTTTTCATAGATACAATGGAAACATCTCAGGTCCGTTGGTATACCTATTGTTGAGGTGAGTCTCTGATATCAAGGCTGGTTCCTTTTTTGATGTATCCTAAACTAATTTTTAGGGGTTTTTAGGGTAAAAAGATGACTGTAACTGAATTAAAAATTGGGGTGATACACCAAACTTGTTGAGAGCTTTGACTAAGTACATGCACAATTGATTTGGGAATGGATTTTGAATGCACAAACCAATAATTTTTACCATAATATTAAGGAAAAACACTTGGTGTATTGAGGGAATGAGTCATAACAATACAATAAGATAACATGCACACTAATATTATGCAGGAATTACTAAATTTGAAGCAAGGTAAGATAAGTAATCAAGGAATTATATATTCATAAGAATTAATGAGATATACACACCACTGCAAATAATTGGAAAGACAAAAATCAATTCTCATTCAAGGGGCAAAAATGGAAAAAAATGCTTCAAGATTCCTATGTCAAAAAATTCCTCCTTTTTTCTTTGCAATTACACACAATATATAACAAAATTATCCACCCATCCCATCCTAAAATAGGATAAAAATTATACTCGCCCATGCATGTTAATTTTACCCCTTTATCATGAATAAATAAAGGAATAAAAATAGACATGCTAATACAATGAGGCATTAATAGCCTTGATTAAAAATACATCATCTATTTTTAACAAAGTAAGATGAATAATTTGGAAATAATAACCTTTTCTTGTTGTGTAAGTCTCCTCCAATGTGCATGCAATCTCTGTCTTCTAGTTCTTGATGTGACACTTACAATTTGATCCACTTGCAATGATAAAATTAGCACTTTAATCCTTCCCCTTGGATGCACATACAAAGAAAAACCTCTCTGTGTGATCCAAAATCATTCCTTTGTTTGTAATACTTTGCAAAAAATAATTCACACATATATCCCATCATGATGAGGTCCACTTGCAGGTTCTGATGTTGACAACTCCACTGTCTTCTTGTGGTCACATGAAAAGTTGACTCTTGTGCAAATAATTCCGTTGTTTACTTTTAAATCTTCCCACTATGGGGACCACCTATGATGTGCACACTTTGTCTTGATAAGGGTTTTGATCTTCTTTGAATAATCATTGCATTGATTAAGGTCTTCATACCTTTGCGTGGTCGACCAACATAATTTTTCCATGGCATAATGTTTGATTACATTTGATGGGAGGGCCATGGTAGATAATATAAGGTTCACCTTTTTGCTGGTTGGTACATATAATATAGTTTTTGAATTGAAATTAATCATTGGTACACCTCCTTTGGTGTTATCTTGACTTGGGCATGTATTATTATGTTAGCCCCTTTTGATATCATCATTGTGTCGACATTTGATTTTATCGAAAAGCATTATGGATTCGGACCCTTAATTGGTCAATGGAAATGAATTTTTGTTTGATTAATATGGGGCTTGTCCCCTCTTCACACGATGACCCGACCCTTCCTTTTTCGGTGGCTTGATATTAACTTTAATTTCAACCTTGGTTTACATTGAAATTGTAGCTCCAATCTCTACCATTGATCCCATGCTTCTTCTAACCTCCACCCTTGATCTGATTACTCCATGGTTAGAGATTAGGGTTTGGAATAAATGAAGTTGATGATCTATTCTATAACACTGAGTTGGGTTGCTTTAAAGTTAATGATGGATCTCTATCCATTGATTTTGTACCTTTTGATCTCTACCATCGAAATTTACTCTGGTAGTTGGCCTATGGTTTTGACTTGTACCATTGATCTTTGTACTTTGATCCCTCGACCGTTGATCTTTTACTCAGGTTGACTTAGATTGGAATACAGTTAAGTTGGCGAATATGTTTATTTATAACCTAAACCTCGATCATTTCGTATGAATGCCCGTTTTGGTGGGTGAAGCCCTGGAAAATTTTCTTTAGGCTGTCATTGTTGCTTCTCTCAAGCTTGTTTTTCTTCTGCGAATCCATATTATGTGAAGCTTTGAACATGAAATTTCTTTCCATTTTGGCTATTTAAGCTCAGAGCACGATTTGGTAGAGGTGGCTACGGGTATTGTTGTTTCAGTCTCTCTGCATCTTCTCTGAGATTGAAGGTTTTTCATGCTTTACGAGGCTCTGTGAGCTTTTGTAGTCTTTATAATCTCATCTTTTCTTGTGAGAGGCACTTTTGGTGAGTCTAAAACTCTTTTCAAAAATGGGAAACTCAAAACTTTGTTACGATGGATGGTATTGATGGAATGGACCTAACTAGGGGTATGCATTATAGTATTATCATATTTTCAGTTGCAACAATTGATTATTTACATGTAATCTGCAGCTATGTGTGCTATTATAGAATGTAATAGCTCACATAAATTTCCATTCCATGTTCGTCTTCAGCAAGGAAACAAAAAATCCCCGAAGGACTAATGCATTGCCTTGATGAAGGTGGGAATCATAGTCTAGGTGAAATGTTAGATTTGGGAACGACAAAAAAAGTTACAGTTTATAAGTTAACAATTCATTATTAAAGTTACAGGTATTTCAAAAAGTCATTATTTGTGCATGTAAATACATTTAATTATGTGTTTGAGTTGTTTATTCCATTATACTATCAATATACATGTCAAAAGGAGGAAAGCAGAAAGAAGTATACAACTCAAGCACAAAAATTATATGTTATTTATTCATGAAGAAGTACAATATTTTCCACACAGGCCGTGGGATGTAACTCATAACCACTAAAGTAAAAGATGCATGTACACAAAGCTAAAAGTAGAAGAATATAGATAAAACCCATCATTGCCTGCGGGTCTTCTGTTGGTCTTCATCCAGTTGTAGCTTCTTTATCCTCTTCTCCCGCATCATCTAGTTCCATCATCATCCCTGAGAAAAGGAAAGATAATTGTCGTCAGACATTGAGGTTATGGTTTAATCTGTATACTTATTCTAATAGTTTCATGTAAATGAATCAATTGACACCAACATGCATAAGGTACATCAGAGACAGATACAAAATTAATAAGAGAAAAATTCTACATCAGCACATATGATTCCCAAAATCATTCAAAAAATAAAGAGAAAAGAAAAAACTATGGAGCATAAAAGAGGCCAAAAAGCCTAAATATTTTCTAACCATTTCTTTAAGTGTGCAGGTACAGGTAGCAAACTAGAGAGTAGAAATCCTATGCAAAATCATTATTGTACAAAAGGGAAATAAAAACGGAAAAACAAGCCTTTCATAAAAAAAAATCATTAGATTTCAGCCAAGTGTAAATTACATAATGAGTATCAGAATTTGTAGCAATTGTTCCAAGAAAGGAAAATGTAGATGGAAGATTATAAAAGAAAGGTATTAAGACACTGAAATCAGAAGTGAGGAAGCAAGATACAAGTAACAGTTCTTAATGAGAAAAGTCTTCATCAAAACACAGAAAATGAGCAAAGGTATCTTCCAGTTTCATTAACAAACCTCTACGAGAAGCCATGACGAGGATAGTTACAAGAGATACCACAAGAAAGGAAACTTTAAAGGTATAAATGAGAGATATATTCTGAAAAGAGCAGTTAAAAGTGGTCAAGTATGTGTAGCAAACAAATGAGTACATCAAGTACAATTTCATGCAGAAGCCACTATAAATGATCGAATGACATTTACAGCTCAAAATCAAAGCTACAAGATCATATTACAGCTATAAAGAAATCTATGAGATGGCATAGTAACATATTCAAGAAAAAAAATAGATTCTATAATGAAATAGAGAGATCACAGTTGGTATAGAAGCACAAATAGCCATAAGTCACAAGAATTCAGTTGTTTTGATCAAGTGAAGATTCATCCCAAATAGTTTCAGTATATACAAGCTTTAAGAACAAAGAGTTACGATCTTATTCAAAGAAGTTGAGAGAGGATTTAAATATCACATTTTATTACAGCTATGATCAAAGGAAAATTGCTAAATAAGAATGATAAAGCAGTATTCAGGAAAGTTTCAGCATATTAGTGGTTCACTTATGAAAGGAGAATTTGTTTGTCCTAAAATCTTACATATAAAAGGAAGTACAGTCTTCAAAGGTTACAGATGGAATTCCAGAATTTTAGTTACTGAAGAAAAGTTTACATGAACAAAATCCAATTTCATTATTGTTTATCAAAAGGATTAAAGTGACAAACACTCAAGGAGATAGTAAGCTAATCAACACAGCTATACAAGGATGAGAGATTAGAACTCGGAGAATAACTTTGTATCTAGTTACAACAGCACTATATTGGATTATTATTCAAAATAGGGGAATCAAATTGAGATGCCTTACATAATGCAAATTGTGATAATATACTTTAGGAACTCATTAAAAATACCAAGGTTTTACTATGACTAACAAATACACTGTCAATCTGACAATGCATTTGCAAGATAAATCTTTCTAAATAAATATACCTTATTGCATGGCTTGGAGAACTACAGGTTTCAGTTTCTAATCAAAGACAATTGTAAATAGATGCATGTTAAGAGATTCAATTATTGAATGGATTAGTTGGTGCATCAAATCACATGAACTAACGGTTTGTGCAATATAGAATAAAGAAAATATGCATTACTTACAGAATATGAGGTGTTGATACAACTAAAACAGAATTCACCAGATTGTAAATGCTTATAGAAATGAAGGAGCTCCAATATCTCATAAGATGTCCAACAAGCATCATTTTTTTATCTAAATCAATCACTTACAATGCACGGATAAAAAGTTACAGATCTCAATTTAAGATGTAGTGTTTAAGTTACAATAAATAATAAGTTTAGAGTTAAAGCTAGTCACAAGCCCAATACAAAATTACAAGATGTTGGTCTCTTTGCTTACAAATGAGAGAAATCTGACATTCAAGAACATCATGTTCAAGTTCAAGGTGAGGGACAACATACAGTCAACCTCAGAATCAGAAAAGGAATTAAATAAAAGTTAAAAGCTTTAGGTACATGAATTTCAACCAAACTACACTATCAAACTGAATCAAAAATCAAACAAGTTATATACTCATTATTGTACATTAGATGTCCAGAGGTTAATTAAGTATATAGGATCAATTGTACAAAGATCAAGACAGATTCATTAATACATTCAGATGTTCATAGGCAGTAATGTTCTAACCAAAAGAAAATAGATTGATATCATAGTAGTGTGGTAAATCCCAAGCTAAAAGGAAGAATTTATGGGATAAGCATAATTAGAACATAATTATCTACATAGGGTGACAATTTCAGTCAAGATGATATAAAAATGTAAGTGAGCACAGCTACATCTCAAAGGATAAGATCAAATAAGTTTCAAATTTGGAGAAATGACTGAAATCTCTCACACAATCAAAGATACTCGAGCTCAGGCCAAAATAGAGGGAATCCAAACTTTCTTGAGAGTAATTCAAAAGGTAAAGACTACTGGGCTCTGCATAGAGTTCCCCCTAAATATTCCCAAGTCAGAAAACTCAGGGGAAGGGTTTTTATTAATAGCTAGATTAATAGCCAAAGGTTGATTTCAGACAAAGCAGAGAGAACCCAAATTTGGGTATTGTCAAAATTAGCATAGAAAAGCAAAATGTAGGGCTCTAGACTACAATAAAAATGCCCACTTTATCAAAGTTACAAGTTTGAAGATTCGAGCATCAAAACCTAAATACCTGAGTACAAAAATTGAATAAGAATCAAGGGGCATGACTGCATTAAAAAATGGATAAATAAAACCAGTTCGAACTAAGAAGATTTTTACCAAGTTCAAGGTTTTCAACCGAATTACTACAATTACCAGATTATGCATTCAAATGCCATGCGAGGAACGGAAAAAAAAATCCCTCAAAGAGAGCTCGTAAGTTATTAAAAGGTGGCCATAGAAGGAGAACATCAAATTCTAATATAAAAATGAGAATGGTCATTCAATAATAGTTACAAAAGACACACCAATGGCAGCATCATTGTCACGAAAGTAATAGTGCTCAAAGAATACAAACACCCACAACTATGAGTGTTCAAATCTAAAGCACAAGAAAGCAATCAAATTCCAGGAGAACAATGAAGCCATCAAGACAGTACAAAAGTAGAAATACCCATAACAGAAACAAGAAATACTATATTTCCTTTTGCAAAGATTTACAAAATCAAACGAACTCACCATTTTGGAAGACAGTTTGTCAAAAAATTCAAAACATCGTCAAAGGCAGTGAAAGAAAAGACGACACCAAGAAATCAACCAAGTCCATGGTTTCAAACTACTAGCCAGAGCTCCATATGTTTTCTCAGGGAAGATGCAGATCAACCAAACAAGAAACAACTACATATGCATTTTTTAGAGAGCTCAAAGATACTACAGCTTAGACAAAGAAACTTCATCATCAAAAGGGATAGAGAAATATAAGAAAAGAATTTCAGACTTGCCAAAAGTGCCTCTCATAGGAAAAACAAGCTTACAAAAACTACAAAAGCTCACAAAGGCTCGTAAATCGTGAAAAACCTTCAAGCTCGGAGAAGATACAGAGAGACCAAAATAGCAATACCCGCAACCACCTCTACCAAATCGTGCTCTAACCTCAAATAGCCAAAATGGAAAGAAATTTCACGTTTAAAGCTTCACATAATATGGATTCACAGAAGAAAAACAAGCTCGAGAGAAGCAACAATGACGACCTAAAAAAAAATTCCAGAGCTTCGCCCTCCAAAATAGGCATGCATAAGAAATGATCGAGCTTTAGGTTACAAATAAACATATTCAACAACTTAACCTTATTCCAATCTAACTCAACCTGAGTAAAAGATTAATAGTCAAGGGATCAAAGTACGAAGATCAATGGTGCAAGTCAAAACCATTGGCCAAATACTGGAGTAAATTTCGATGGCAAAGATCAAAAGGTACAAAATCAACGGATAGAAATCCATCATTAACTTCAAATCAACCAGCTCAGTGTTACAGAATAGATCATCAACCTCATTTATTGCAAACCCTAATCTCCAACCATGGAGTAATCAGATCAAGGGTGGAGGTTAAAAGAAGCATGAGATCGAAGGTACAGATTGGAGCTACAATTTCAATGTAAACCAAGGTTGAAATTAGAGTTAAAATCAAGCCACCAACAAAAGGAAGAGTTGGGTCATCGTGTGAAGAGGGGACCAGCCCCATATTAATCAAACAAAAAATCATTTTTATTGACCAATTAAGGGTCCAAAGCCATAGTGATTTTCGAAAAAAATAAAATGCCGACACTATGATGATCTCAAAAGGGGCCAAATATTGCAAATAATTTTCAGGGTCATAATTTTTTTATTTGATTTTTGACAGTTCTAAATGAAGTAATGTTGTAACATTGGTTGGAGTTACATTTCCTAATAATTAACATTTAGTTTCCAAATGCAAGAAATGATGAAAGAAGAATTTAGTACAAGAGAAAAAGGGAAGCTCCATACCATTTTTGACGCTTGATGGAGGCATCTCCCTAGGTATTTTTTTTTGGACTTTGACCAGTGAATCGCATTCGGTTAAGAGTTTCTAATGCCTTTTTCCGCAAATCCATTTTGCACATATCCAACAAGAATGACATTCAATGAATCCATTTTTTTTGTTCTTCATTCCCACCCATAATTTCAAACAGTCCACATGCCTTCTCTATACTGCTACTTCAAATGGAAGGAAAAAAAAAAATCCTTAGAGCAACATTTTCTCCCAAGTATTTTTACGAAGATAGAATGTATGCCTTATGCGTTAAGAAACTAATTTACTCCTATTCTATCACATAGACTTTGATGAAAACTCATTCCCACAACAAACTACAAATCCCATGCAACTGAAATGAGTCACCTGAAGAATCAAGGGATGAATGTTCTAAAGGGGATTATTTGGAGGGAACTGAAATAGAGGTTGTTGAAATGAAAAATTTAAACTCGTCCAAAAATCAAAGTACAAAGAGGGTGTTAGGCGAGGTGGCCTCAATGATGATGATACCCTTAGTAGTGCACTCCACTTGAAGCTTGCCATATTGCGGCCTATTTCTCAACTGCCCTTCTAATGGGTGATAATACACTAGCACTCTCGATAGAGCCTATCTTATTACTTTTCCAGGCTCACCTAAAATTGAAATTTCATTTTTTTATAAAGGAGGAACATATTTTCCATGGCTCTGAGCGAATGAATGTCATCAACATTGGAGAGATAGAGGATGGAAAAAAAAGAGCGTCTTACGCAGAGGGAGAGTGAAACAGAAAAATCTTGCATATACATGTATGGGATAGACGGGAAAAGGAACTTCCTCTGCCTTAATAAAAACAAATGCTCTAATTAAAATATAAAGAGAAGGAAATACGAAGTGGTAGCAGTGACTACCAAAAGAATGGAGCTGAAAAACTTACATTGCACAACACAGGTGGATAGAAGCAGAAGAGGTAAAATCAATACAGATAGAAACTATGCCCGAATGATGTGCCTCATAATCGTCCACCTTTTGCTTCTGCATAAAAGAAACAAACCCATGATAGGAATAATATATTATGAAAGATATGGAAATTGCCTTAGATACAGATACAAATCTAGACCAATCAATTTGTCTGCAGTAAAAAGAGGAGACTTTTGGGTGTATGTTTACTTTTGCATGAAGGAAGGAATAAACCCATAGCGTACTGATTTTAGACGGCTATTGGAGAAATATCTATTTAAAACAGTCCCCTCTCACATTCATAAACTTGACTAAGGCGTACACAGATTTATTTCATTACAACTTTCCAATTACTAGTATATTTACAATGTTAACTTGGGTTTCCCTGTGGTTGACGCCTCTGGATCTTGATCAGAGTGCTTGTATTATTCTGCAAAGAAATGAGAGGTTTGAAAGGTAGTCTAGGATGTGTCATTCTCCATATTCTGTTGAAGCTAAAAAATTGCAAAAAGGTTTTCTTGGGAGGTGAGAGCACGACTTCAGGGGAGAGGGTTGTGGACAGTGATAGTGGAGTATAAATTTACAGTTGTCAATTGGATTGCGTTGAAATTTGGGCACTACAGGAGATAGAAAAACTACTCCATGAATTAGTTGATAGCGTAAAAAGCATGAGGCAATGTTCTCCTCCAAAATCTATCACAAAGAGCTTCCATGATGTTGTCGATGAACTATATACTTCGTTATGCTTCCATGAAATTTTCTATAAGTTGCATGAAGCCATCTGTGATAGTTGTGCCATTTGTAGAAGCAGATAATAACCGCTCAAGATGACCACACACGAACATAATCCTCTTGGGTTCGTTAATTGTATAACAACGCCAATTATTCTCATTTCATATCAGGGAATACTCATTTAAGAAAGAGAAATCTTTAAAAATTATTTTAAACTTAGCTTCACACTTTATTTAGCTTATAGTGAGTGCATTTTGGATATTTCCATATTTTGGCTGTATAAATTAATATTCAACATAATCGGCATTGCCCTAAAACTTATCCACCATCAATGTAATGAAGATGTTGGTGTGTCTTATAATACTATTCATGCCACTTTTAATCCATGGAGAAGATCGCACAAGCATCAACAGAGTGAAAGGCAGTGAGTGTGACCCAAATTGCAATACTATTTTGATACAACATATCCTGTAATCGATTATGCCAAACACAACTGCTTGACGATCACACATGATCATCTGAGGGCCGGAAAAATTGCAGACAGTTGTAGAATTGACTATAGTTTTCGGCCTTTCACACACCGTAAGCCTCGGATACACCATATACACTGCACTCATATTGTGGTGCAGACCAAATCAGAGTCCATAATCTACTCTTTTCAAAGAAGTACCCTAGCAGGTCAACATTTTGCTAATAATTTCCCGCACTAACGTCACTTGAGGGTTCAGAAGCAATGTATGTTTCACATACATGGTTGAGGGAGAAACCTGGATTTGTGTGTTTTGCTTGCAAATAACTTGGTTTGCATGTGTCCTTTGTTAATTATTTAATATTCATAGCATTTTTTATGAAACTTTTCATGTTTTTTTATCAATGTTATGTCTTATGCACAATCTCGTAATGATCAATACAAAATTGTCTGTTCTTTTCAAATATGTTTCAATATTTATGACAGTGTATTAGCAAAGGTAAATTGTTCTCATTGTACACCTAGCAGGTTATATTTGGTAAAACACTATCAGTGCTTCAAGAGGTTGCTCATGTTCTTTATAAGTTATAATCATGATACTCCATGAGGTGACATGTCGCTCATTCATTTAACTAAACAAGTGGCAAGAATTTAATAAACATTTACATTTTTTATTCCTACATATAATAACTTTACATTTTCTTCGGCAGTATATGCCATTCATGGCCTTGTTTCTCATGGTGTCAAGTTTTTTATTAGATAACAATAAATTTAAGACAAAGATGTGAATGGAAAGCCTAAGAGAAAAATGTGAGACTTAAATGTGGGAAATATATGTCTACATGTCCCCTTCATATTACATGGATCAAATTTTTCCTACCAAATTAATATTTGCTATATGAAATCTACTTTATCATATATGAGTGCAATTATTACATTAAGTGGCCGGAATGATAAAAAGTGAAATTCCAATATGCGTTATTTGAGTAAACATAATAAGAACTAGTATCAAGAATATGAATAATGGTGTACAACATATACTTGAAGCCATATACAGGTGCCTCTCAGTAAGTTTCATTAATGTATCATTTAGTTCTAGCGTACAGATAACTAGAACTTACGCAAGTGAAAGAAATTGAAAATTTTGAGGAAATATGAGGGAATTGGGATTTTCTATTAATTTATTTTAATTTTCATAGTGTCAAGTTTTTTATTAGATAAGGATTAATTTAAGACAAAGACATTCGAACTAAAAGTATGAAATAAAATTATGGAACATAAATGTGTCAATTAAATACCTACATATGCCACTACTATTGTGCAGCTTAAATTATTCCTACCAAGATAAGATATGCTATATGTGTGCCACTTTATCATTTACGAGTGCAATTTGTCCATAAATTGGTCAAAATGATAAAAAGAGAAAATCCAATACATGTAACATGAGTGAAATTAATAAAAAATAGTAAGAATATTAACATACGGGAAAATCTAATACGTTCCATGTTCGAAACTTAACCTCAATGTTAGCTTGTTATTGAGCTTTGTAGCCCCAATTTTCATTTTTAAGCTTGATTAATTACAGAAAGATAAGGAATGCACGAAAAATGAGTTTGACTCCTGAAATTTCGGAGTTTTTTTGTCACTATTCACTCCGAAGAATTCGGGTCCGAAGACTTGGAGCTCGTCTTCGCCTTGCATTATGCCATTGGCTCAGCCTTCTCATTATTTGTTGCCCGTGTGACGTAAACAAATAAAAAACTGCAAACAATAGGTTTAATATTGTTTAAGCGTGTTACATCGCAGTCAGTCTTCAGATTCCAATTTAATATTGTTTAGTCGCTCCAATTTTAAGACGAGGTACGTGCTGTGAATTTTGAGTCGGCCAGATTCCATTGTAAATGAAATCTATAAATACATATCGAAGTAGCATTGTGAGCAGAACAAATTTGATTTCTGGTAGTTGAGATCGATTTTGTGTTTGTGCAATGTCGAATTTGAAAGTGGAGGACTCTTTTTCTTTTGTTTCTACTACTCCATCGAATGCCCATAATGAGTGGGACAATTCTTTTATACAGTCTGTAGAAACACCCTATTCACCCTCACATTTTACTTATTCTTTTTCCATCAACGTAGTTCTGACTTCGCTTTTAAAAGTGTTGATCTCATCTTCATAAAAGTGTTCTACCGTTGTGTATAAAACAACCACCCTAAAGAGGCTAGTGTTGATTAAAAATTTAGTATTTTGTAATCATTCAACGATATTTGTGCCTATTATATAGAATTTTATGAAATGATAGCATTTTTAACGATTTTAAGAAATCAACTTAAATGATTAATATATTAAATGATTTGAATGTATTTGTTTCTTAGTGGGCAGATTATATGATGAAAAACTTACAGCAAGCACAATGGAGAATAAATGGAGTTGTACCCAAATTCAAAGATTACATAAATAACGCTTCAATTACTACAGGATTCGGACAAATATTTTTGCATTCTCTCTTTTTAGTGGCCCCACTTTTAACAGATGACATTATAGAGAAAATATATCTTCAGAAGTCCAAATTTTATGAGTTGATATCGTTATCTTCCCGATTAACAGATGATTCCAAAGACTATGAGGTATTTTACGTTCCATATTAATTTTTATTTTTTCACTATAATGTAAATACAACTATGATTAAAATATTGACACTTTTCATTTGGTAATGAAGGAAGAGAAGCTCCATGGACAGACGGCCTCAGCAATTTCATCGTATATGGAGGACAATCCTGAATGTACAAAAGATGGAGCATTAAATCACATAAACAACCTTATTGATCTTTCACTTAAAGAATTAACATGGGAATTTCTCAATCCAAGAAATGAATTTCTTGATTGTGAGAGGATATGCTTCAATATTAGTAGAGGAACACAATTTATCTATGTATTTGGAGATGGATTTACCCATTCTAACAAGGAGATCAAGCATCAAGTATGTAAAGTTCTTATTGATCCTGTAAAAACACCGATCAAGATAGATCTCGTATGATAAAATGGCGGAGCCTATCTCTCATGGAGGTTTACAGGGAGATAGGCGGATTTAAAACGGTGACCTTCAAAATAATAGGGAGGATGCCCACCACTGTGCCACAACATTTATTTAGTTTAAAGATAGGTGGATTTGAAATGGTGACCTCTAAAAGAATAGGGAGGAGGCCCACCACCGTGCCACAACATTTATTTAGTTTGGTTTTGACTGTTTTTAAATAAATATCCCCCCCGCGAACGTGCATGAGGGATAGGTAGAACGTGATAAAATTAGTATTGGTCACTTTCTTTGGATTCTCATCAAAGATTAAGTTCCTTGGAAAAAAAATATCATCTCATATGTTTTACATAATTCCTTTCTCGGGAGTATAGTCTTTTGATATTACTTCATTTAGTCTATTGAATTAAGAGGTGTGCAACTTTTTTATATTTTTTATTTTATCCTATGAAATTCAAAACGTTTTGCCAAAGTATACAATACTTGACTAAAATTAATTATGTGCTTTTTTACATAAAGCCTTAGATAGAAGCATATTTTTTTTATATAGTTAAACAAGGGTTGACGTGATCATTTCCCGTAAATAATTTTATCAGAATTATTAACTTGGTATATAATAATAACCTACCATGATTGGCATTACAATCAAATACATACAACCACAATGACAACCTACCGCCATAAGCACATCATTTAGACAATATAATCCAACATAAAACCTGCCACCAATGACACAACATTTAAAGAGGAACGACTACCGCAAGTGCTACACACCTAATCCATCCTCCACAACCAACACAATCCAAACCATCAACAACGACCACCATGAGTGCAATAACTAAGAGCAATCCTCCACAATGAGTGAGAAAACCATCCCCCAATGGGGCTCGTGCCATAAAGATAATGTAACTTGAGTGGTGTCAGATACAACCATTGGACTAAACAAATCCACCCAACACCCATCAGCAAGAGTATGATATTTTTATATTACTTCATTTAATCTATTTAATTATGATGTGGCATACTTGGTGGTTAAGGGCCTAATGAAGGGCATGGTTTTGATCACTATATTATTATGTGTCACACTCTACTAGTAAATCATCCTCAAACCTATTTTTAAGAGGAGATTCTCTACCCAACTACTACTCTTCCACTAGTCTGTGTACTTCATTCTTCACACTTAATGACATAGGTTGATTCTAGACCCTCCAAAACTAGATTGGAGCCTCTACAAATTCGTTTATAGAGCTAATTTTATCATAGTCTAGCCAACACCTAATTTTGTCCATAGGGAAACAAAATTTCATGAATTTAACTTGTGAGGTTGAAGGCCTTTCACTATATTGATTTTTTTAAAAATTTCAACTATTTATGTATGGTTAGTTGAAATCATTCTAAAACAAGTGGAATCTCACTAGGAGGTCCCAAACTCAAGTTATGCATGACATTCCTTAAGTGGGTCAAAAATGATTCAAAGAATGCGAAATTACATTTTTTTACTTGAGTGAAATTAAGGAGTTTCCTGAATACTAATATTTCTTAAATTTAATATTGTCAATCAAGACTAGTTAATATCAATTTCACAATAATAAAATTTTCATAAAATCCTCCTAAATCAAATATTGCAATTTAGAATAGAGAAGGATCTAAAATCATTGAAATGCACGTTTGAACTTTTTATACACCTTAAATATCTACAAATCAACTTACTCTAACCTCAACTCACTTCCCCAAAACTTTACCAAAATTCCACCATGTGTGAAACTCTTCTTAGCACATGATAAACAGGGTTCCATGACTTAGACACACAAAATATAGTCATATGTGATAAAATAGGGTGGTGTTAGTATTTACCTTATTGTCATGGATTCCAAGGATTCATTTACTGAATTAATGACTTAACAATAATTTTTAAATAGTATAAATTCCTCCCACTCACAATAAAAAAAAGGATTTGTACAAGAAAAAAATGGAAAGATTTCAATAAATATTGAAACATTATCACCTGGGCATATACACAGGCATGTTTCAGTACATTAAGTAATTCATATATGAAAATCAGACAAATACATATAAAATATATATTCGTCATGATAGATTGAAAATTTACTATAGTCTCGTGAGATTTTAAAAGCTTAATCCTTAGTGGTATATGTCTATCTACATCATTTACTAATTTTATCCTTGTGTTCATGAGCTCTAACAAGATTCTTACCCTTCTTGTTAATTAGATCATTATCCACTATTAGAGATTATTCCATTCTTCTTCCACATTATCCACCTTCCCTTTTTTGATTCAATTTTATTTTCCCTAAATTTTTAGGTGAAGTACTCTAACCATGCACTAAACATCATAAGCTACTTTACCAAAGGGTGAACTAGCCTAGTTTACACGTGTGTATATAATAATGGTGTGTGTATCTAATAATCAGAGGTGGTTATGGATCTTAAAACATGTCATTAAACCTCTTCTAACTCCCCTTGAAGAATCATGACAATGACATGGGGATAGAGTACAAGAAAAAACCTAGAAATAACATGGGGAGACACAAAATCTGGAAAGACTGGGAATGGCGATGACACTACTAGAGAAGATCCTGACGAACACCCTGCATCTAGGGCTAACTATGCTCTTAGTGGGACTGTTAAGGGTTCCTTTTCCACAGCTCTACCTTATTTCAAAGATGCATTAACTGGTAAAGGTTCCCCCATGAAACCTGTTGAAATTACCTCATGGATTACATCTGGGGAAGAGATCATTTCCTTTGAGAGCTACTATAAGGAGCACATGCTAATGTGTAGATTCAGGGGACTGTGGCCCAACCTTCCTACTCTTCATGTTTGGATCTCCAAGTATTGAACTCCGATACTTGATGGAAGGTTAGACTTGTATCCTTGTGCTAAAGGTATCTTCATTGTATCTTTTTCTTCAATAGCCGATAAAAACACCATTGCATCAAAGCTCTAGGTCTTCTAATCTAAGTACTTGGTCATCAAGCCATGGTTCACCTCCTTGAACCCGCTCACTGAATTATTATCCTACAAAGCCATATGGATAATGCTACCCCATCTACACTTGCAATTTATGAGTTGTGATTGTCTCCTATCTATTGGCAACACCTTGGGAATCATAATTTATATAGATGTTCAAACTACTGATGACAACCACACTACCTATGCCAGGATCTTGGTGGAACTTGACACCTCTAAAAAACTTCCCACAACCATTGATCTTAGAGTGCAAGGCAGAACTTGGTGACAACCTTTAGATTACGAAGGCATACCATTTAGGAGTAGAAGGTGTTTCTGTTTAGGCCAAATGTCTATAGAATGTGGGATGCAAAAGCGCCAACATGAGAGACACAATTGGTGGAAAAAAATCCCTCCCATAATGCTTGGTTTTTGAAGCCAAAAAGGATCTTGATTCAAATGTAGATTCAAAAGATGAATCTAATTCTATCTCGGAAACCCCTTTATCTGAAATTCTAGTTGTTGGAAGCAAGGATAATGAGACTAACAACATTGTTGTCCCAGCTAGAGTCAATGAGGCTAAGGAAATGGATTTATCTGAAGCTAACAATAATGTGGTATCAAATGTATTCAATGGGGATAAGAAAAACAATCCTCCTTCTGAGGTCACTCTTCCAAACCTGGAGTTTTTAGAAGGTTGAATAACGGTGCGTAAAAATATATATTTCTAAGAATAACACCAAACCGGGTAAGGTCTCCTTATATTAACTTCAAACCGATAAATTTTATATTAACGTTGCCGTTTGCTCCACCTGACCCTGCCAGCTGGGGGAACAAAATGAGTTTTTGATATTCATTAATGAATCCCAGATTTTTGTCTTTATTATGGCACAGTTGGCACCTGCTCCACTCCATTTCAGTTATTCCTTACATGTGGTTTTAATTCTTCTGTGCAATGGAAACTCTCATGAGTCTTGCCGCTTTCCACAAACTTCGATAAAAAAATTAAAAAAACCATTAAAATGTTTTTCACCCAAATATGAAATGCCATAACTTTCGTTTTGGAGAAAAAATAACTTTTAATAATTTATTAATAATGTCTACCTTTTTATTTTTAATGTTAAATTAATCGAAGTGCATTTCACCCTATTAAAAGGAATTATCTTTTACATAATTTTTAAAATTAAATTAAAAATATATAGGAGGCATTTTATAATGGTTATTAGGAGATTCGGAGTGGATATAATATAGTGTTCATGATTTATTTTAATTTTAATATTAAATTTGATGTTCATTTGATTGTTATGGAACAATTTTAACCTTAAATTTATTACTCATTTGTCTTTCACTTGAAAACTTTTTGTTTTCACTTTAAGAAGTCAATTGGAAGATAATAATTTTTTAACCATATGATATAGTTTATGAACCATTTTTCCTCGATGATACTTTTGTGGGGCTAACTAAATTACACCTTAATTGATGTCATTTGTCAACAATAAATAGAATCACATGAGAAAATTTACTTGAGTTAACAATAAATGTGGTATCAAGGTTTTGGAGTCGTAAAAGAAATTCCAAAATGCACTTGAGAAGCATAGTTGAATAAGGGTAGTAAAATATAGGAAAATTTCAAGACAAGAAACTGGAAATCAAAATATCTTAATGTATTTCAAATAGATATATCTAATATATTTGTACTAGTTGTATTATTATAAACTAACATGTAATATACAAAAACATAATCGAGTAGATGCCAACAAGGTCATATTTACACAATTATTTCAAGTTAAACAAGTCTCATAAGAAACCACCAATGATTATGCAGTTAACCTTAAGACTTTAATATTTTAAATGTTATATTGACCAAAGAATATTGATCTTCACATTTATTAATAGTATGCTAAGAATTCCTATAGAAAATTAAATATAGTGTTTATTTGTCTTTTAATAAACATTTTCATACAATAAAAATAATTGAAGCTATATGATACATGCATGGATAGGGGATACACTTAACGAAGACATTAGACCATGTAACATGAAGAACAAAAACAACATAGAGTGACTAACATCCTAGCAAACAAAATAAAAATTAAAAAAATATCATTTTATTCAATTTCAATAAGCAAACACAATTTGTACACACAATAAACTCTTTCCAAGAAGATACATTCTCCAGCAATCTCTAATAATGTGCATCTAAACTAACCATATGATTAAATCAACCTTCCATTACTTTTCTAACTTCTATGTTATCAACTAATCCCTCTAAGATTCAAACCTCTTTCAAGCATAAACATGTATTTATACAAGTACATGATTCACCTACTTACAATATTTCTCTCAGCTAAATCCTAATTGTATAACATATTTTTGGATCCTCCGAACCATGCCCCATTAATAAATGTTATGATTATTAAATTCAAGATAATGACCAAATATTTCGTTAACGCATCACAAGCATAACACAACTAAAAATAAACCATAATTCCACTCAATAACCACAATATTTAGTTGGGTACACCCTCTATGTTGAATACTTATCATTATATTCTCTATACTTTTGACTAAGTTGTTAGGACTCTTACACTCCCTGAGTTCATGTATGCACACCACACATTTGCGCAAAGTAATTCGCTGAATTTTTTTCTTGAGTTGTTTCCCTATGCATAAGTTGTAATGATATTTGGGGATTAGTAAATAGATGCATACCAAGAATACTGAGTTAGGTAAATTATCTTTATTAGCTCCCTCTAATTACATTCCCCATAATTCTTAATAAGTTATTCCAAACTCTTTCATTCCTTGATGTCATGTGTGTACACCACACATCTTCACAAAGAAGTTCAAGGTAAAAGTTTTAATTAAAGTGTTTTATATTTTTAAAATTTCAATATAATGAATATATATATGTATATGTATACACATCTACACACACACACACACACACACACACACACACACACACACACACACACACACACACAGAGAGTCAACCCACATTCTTATTTATGGACCTTAATAGTTTCACTTTCTTTCTTTCATGATTTTACTATTTTAAGAAATGTTAGTAAAATGCATGGGTATATGATTTATAACATTGAATTCTATTACATTGCACATATTTTTCCAACTTATCCCATAACTCGTGCTATGGTAGTTGAGCAACTAAAATGTTAAATATAGGAAAAAATATTTGTCATATATGTAACCGGGCACTAGCTTACATAAATTGTCAGCATTTGAGCTCATGTTTCAGAGGAAACATATAGCGGTTATACAATTATAAGTAAGTGTACAACTAAACTAGTGAGCCCCTTCAACAAAGTAGTTACGAATAAAGGACATCCACGCCATCAAAGTAACCTAGGGAAAAACCCCAACCTCAATTGTTTTGACTCTCAATGTTGGGTGTCTCCAAACCTTGCATTCAACAAGCCTTGATTCCTAGTGGGCTTATTGAATACCATACATCAACACCAATAAACCAAGGCCCCTTCAACAATATAACAAAATTTGAAATTATAAATTGAAAAAAATACTCTCTCATTATCTCCTTTTCCATCTATATAACCAACACATCTGTTGAAAGATTCAATATTAAGCTTACTTATATTCTCGAGAGACGCCTAGATATAAAAAAAAGTGGGGTCTACCTAGAAACAACAAGTACTGGCAGCTGATGGTTTTAGCAACTAAGAGCATGGTCCCATGGAGGAGCTATAGCTCCTATTTTCTTTGTAGCGGAATTTCCCATGTTTATTTTTGAAACCTACAACAAGAAATAATAGAATCTAGGCCTAAAAAATAAGAGATCCATTTTTTTCCGCATAAACTTAAGAGATGGTTAGAGAGGGTGTCAGGAGTTCCCCCTATAGTTTAGGCTGCTTTTTGTCGATGCGGAATATAATATGTATTCACAATATTTTTTTGGGTGATTTTAGAGGAAAATATGATTTTATTTACCTACTAATAACCATAAAAATCCAATATTATCCTGTAATATCTCAACGACTATTTTTGAGGAAATTAATAAAAAACTTGGGACCTTAAAACTACTAAAATTGTCCTAAATTTTCTTAGCAGGACCCGTTGAGATATTTATGGAGCCCCCCTCCATGGGACCATGCTTCAGAAAAATAACAATTATACACGTTAGCATTAGGAAACGCTTTAACTAAAAACCATCATCTTAATGCGGGAAAACAATTTCTATGACCTCAATTGTTGAAAAAAATATACCATGTGAATAATTGTTTGATTTCTCAGGTTCCCTTCTTTGAAAAAATATTTTGTGGTTGCAATTGGTGTTGGAGTACCGGGTAACATTCAAGTGAGATTAGTCATCCCAACAAGGACGAGAAATTAGTCATTGATAAATCAGTGACTGATATATTCATGTACATATGATTGAAAACCCCAAGAGATTGATACCCACTGAAAAATAGAGATTTGGAGGAAAATTTCCCTATTCCAATAACTCTATAACAAAACTAGAAATAGTCAGAATCATCCACATAGGTTCCTTGTGCTCTTCCCATAACACCCCATTTACACACATGTGCCTATCAAAACCATAAAAATAATTATATAGAAATTGGAAAAACTTACTGTTTGGGACACAATATAATTTATTAATCAAGGGGAAACTTCTAAAATAGTCTGTGGAATCCACCCTTTAATAACCTTGCATAGCTCCGTAACTACTGTCCACAAAATACTCCAACTATTGTGGTTCGTGTCAAGGCTGTATAATCTCATATTGCCATCAACATCCATCGTCAATAATATCTTTGGGGATTTCCCATATTCAGAGGCATTAAAATTGAAATGGTCATTAGAATTAAATTTGTCAATTTCTTTTAGAACCATTGAGGACTAATATTAGAAGTGGTTTTTCCATTATCTAAGGATTTCAACCAAGGAAGAGGTTAATACACTCTAGGTAGACAAGAAGCTTCGAAAAATGAGGGGAAGGTAGATGTCTTCATTAAAATAGAAATGATAGTAGCCACATTTTTTAGGTTTCATTGTTGAATAATTCTTAACTTGGAAGAAGCGTATCAGTTTGGAAAACAAGGGCTGCGTTGCAGCAGCAGTACCTGCCATAAAAGCTTGAAAGAAAATTGTTTATATGCGAAGCAAGGTATTGGTAAGGAATTGAGAACTGAGTGAGATTCCTCCTGGTTGGGCTGTTTTCATTTGTTAAATCTTAACTGAAATTGACAATGCCTCTGCAGAAGCCTTCCATAGCTACTTTGGATGAATGGTTTGCGTATGTGTTTTGAAATAGATTTTAAAGGTTTAAATGTCTATAAGCCAAAGAGATTACAGAAATTACCACTAGCTGAAACATCTATAGATTGCATGGGGGGGGGGGGCGGGGGGACTAGAATGCAATGAAGTATGCAAATAACATTAAATGAAAACCATGTTTAGTGTTTTTAATCAACAAAAACAGCAAGTCTGCTAAAGAGAACAAATACATGGTATAAGCCCTCGCTTTACAAGTAAACTATTTCCATGCGTTTATGCATACACAGGGTTTCAATAATATTACCAAAGAGTATTGAAGTGTTTGACTATCAAACTAGTATCATTTTTTCTGTATTCTAGAACTTGTGTGTTGGTATTATTGGCATGGGCAAAGTACGCAGGCCCATTTTATGCCATCATCATTGTGGTAGGAGGCATTCGTAGCTTCTGCTCAGTAAGGCTAGAGCTGAACCTTTTCATAACCTGCAGAAGAACTTTGAATCAATAAAGGAAACATATAGGTGGAAATGCTTACACGATTAGATGTCATCATTAATCCACATGCATAAAGTGATTGGTTTGGAAAGTAAATGCAATTACGATAGACAATTTATAGGTAAACATGAGTAGAATTTAGAAAGGATAAACAGGATCAACTCAAAAGAGTTTGGCTAAAATGGAGATATTTTAGCAAGTTATTAAAAAGAATTAGCATGCTACTCTATTGCAATTGGAAGATTGGAATAGTGGAAAAACAATTTCCAAATGAGATCGAAATCAATCACTCAAAACAAAACAACAAGGAAAATATAATTCATTTTTCAGATAACTAAATGCAAATGTGCCTACCTCATTAACCCCTTTTTGCAGCTGTTGATGGTCTGAGAGAGTCAACTTGAGTGATCAACTTCCCCTTGTAATTTCTGCCCTGCAAAATCAATTTCAGGGTTAGAATATAAAATGCATTGCTAAAACTAAATGTAACCATTAAATTTGCAGACCTACTCTGTGGAAACATAAATGCAATATGAATCATGGGGTAGTAGTCATTTTTGAATGCCAAAAAAGAATTAACAAGCTACTCTAATTATATCAGAACACTCAAAACAAAACAACAAGGAAAATATAATTCATTTTTCAGAATATCAGCATAAATTCCCTTGTTGAAAGAGAGTCAACTTGAGCGATCAGACTTCTGTCCCTTGTAATTTCTGCCCTGCAAAATCAATTTCAGGGTTAGAATATAAAATGCATTGCTAAAACTAAATTTAACCATTAAATTTGCAGACCCACTCTGTGGAAACGTAAATGCAATATGAATATGGGGTAAGTCATTTTTGAATGCCAAGAATTATATCAAACACCTGAGTTGAAAGGAGTAGAGCAGCCATGCTTTGATTAGTTGCACCATAAATAAATAACCTCAAACAAGTACTGAATAATACAATCAAACAAATAAATAATAAGAAAAAACAATAACAGGCATACATAGAGAACAAATTATGTGTGGTCACACTCAATACAACAGAACGAGATGAAGAACATTAAAGAAACCAAATGAAATGAAACGAAACACCTGAAGAGAAGGGAGGGAAGAATAAATAGCTACAATACTGCGAACATTATGATCCATAAGAGATGCAATGACAGGAAAAGCCTACCTACCAAGCTGAACTACAACTTTTATCCATCTGGAATTCTAAATACCATTGAGTTAGAAATATATGTGGCATTTCAATATATATGGTACATCCTTAAACTATCCCCAGATATCCAAATAACATGTGCAGTTTCTCAAACTACAGACCCCATTTGGGTAGCATTTGGTAAATGTAAGCAAAATATAAATGCCCTTCCCAAATTGAGAGGCATGCATCCTTAGTCTTGCCTAGTTACAAACAAATTGAATCCTCTTGAATGGAAATAAATTGTATTAAACACAATTTTCAAATGAGATCTAAATCCTTTTCAATCATTGAAAACAAAAGAGAAAGAAAAGTAGGATTCATTTTTCAGATAAGTAAATGCCATTATGCCTACCTCGTTAACCCCTTTTTGTAGCTACTGATGGTCTGAGAGAATCAATTTGAGTGATCAGACCTCTATCCCTTATAATTCATGCTCTGTAAAATCAATTTCAGGGTTAGGATATAAAAAGCATTGGTAAACCAATAAATTCTCAGAAAAATTCTGTAAAAACACAAATGCAATGTGGATCATGGTCTACATCCAATTTTGAATGCCAAAAATTATATCAGATAAATTCGCCTGATACCACATCTTTTTCAGGTATTCTTTGAAACAGTCCATATTTTGTATAGATATCTACTAGGGTACTTGCAGCTACATCTAACAAATCATTATGCTTTGATGGTTGTAAATGCACATTCTGCTTACTACACACAACGTCTCTGAAGATTACATATCTTAAATTATTGCAGACTTGTATTTTCATGAGCATGGTTTTCATAAAGAACATATTTAAATGTATGTCAAGTGCAGAGTTTTGGTAGATGTACGTAAAGAGTTTGACCAAGTGAAAGGACAAGACAGTTTGTCATGGAATACAATTATTGCAGCATACAGAAGACATGGTTATTGTCATAAGGCACTCACACTGTTTCACCATATGCAAGAAACAGGTCTTTAACCCGATCAGTTTACATTTGTGCACATACTCCCAGCCTGTGACAAAATAGGAGCTTCGGAATAGGATATGGACATCCATCAAAGCGTAAAGGATATAGGAATTTTGTCAAATGTGGTTGCAAATGTCCTGGTAGACATGTATGCAAAATGTAGAACTGTAGACAAGGCACGTAAATTGTTTGACAGAATGCCTTTTATAATTACTTAAAAACATTCATGGCCAAAATGGTGGTGTCATGGACAGTAATGATTGTTGGATATGCACAAAATGGATTTTTTGAAAATGCGTTATAATTACTTAGAAACATTCATGCAATTGCAATTGGCAGCAGTGAAGCCAAATTCCACAATCTTTGTCAGCATCATCGCTGCCTGTGCCAAAGTGGGAGCTTTGAAACAGGGTATGGACATCTGTCAAAGCATAATGGATAGAGGAATTTTGACTGATGTAGTTGCAACTTCTTGGCACAGATGTATGCAAAATGTGAAAGCATAGACAAGGCATGTGAAGTGTTTTATAAAATGCCATGGTTGCAGGATATGGACGAAATGGATTTGTTGAAAAGGTCCATTAAGTGTTTGATAGAATGCTTGAAAGAAATGTGGTCTCATGGACCGTTTGATAGACTTCTGAAGCAACCCACTCAGGTAAGTCAAACAAGTAAATTATTATGTACAGTTTAAAAATGCATACACATTTAATATTATGTACTGATTGTGCATATGACAGAGATGCCATGGAGCGAGGAAGGGCAGAGACTATTTTTCGTTGGATTGGGAAACCCTGGGAAGGGTGAGTGGACAGGGATATCCTTTGAAAAGATGCAGCAACATATACTGATAAAAATCAGTAAGCAGAATTAGATGCGGCTAATTTGAAGATGCAACAAGGTCAATTAGAAACACATCTTTAAGTTGACAACAAGAACACACCTAATCATGTTAGTCAGACATACTAACACATGAGGGTTGATGATGCAATGAGTCTTCAAATACAATTAAATGAGCTTGCATATGAAGATGGGAAAAACATATTTCTATTGAAAAAGTAAAAAGGAAACAAACATATTTAAAAATACGTCTTGGATTTGAGTAAGCAAATATGACTTGGCAGATAGTAAATTGAGACTTAATAATAATTATTGATTTTCAGATAAAGTTCATTTTTATATATGGGATTTTTTCTTAAACCTCTACATACTAGAATGCAATTTAACCTGTTCAATCACTGTGTGAAAGAGCAGATGAAGAGTAAGAATTTCCCATTCAAATGTTGGGTTTCTTGGACTAAGATTAGTAGAGTTTTGATAGATGCATGTAAAGAGTTTGAGCAAGTGAAAGAACAGACAATTTCTCATGGAATACAATTATTGCAGTATACAGAAGACATGGTTATTGTCACAAGGCAGTCACACTGTTTCACCATACTCCCAGCCTGTGCCGGGGAGGCACCCTTGTGATGTGCATTAGAATTTATAAATGTATATACAAGAGTTCAGTCAATTTATGATCCCCCTAAGGATATCATATCAAGAAGATATTTTTTCTAATAACACAATTGTGGATTTTATCTACTAGAGTAAGGGTTTAAAATGAACATTATCAAGACTTGTGGAAGGAGCATGTTGCAAAGAAAATGTATTTTAATAGAAAATAAGATGGACGACTTAGACAACAAAACCAAAGATAAGTACTAGAAAGACATTGAACAAATGTAATTTCCTAGATACATCTATGGCTTACTAGGAAAGGAAGAAGCATAATACATTGGCTGCAGAAGAGCAACCTCAAATGCAGTAACTGTAGCAGAAGTTTGCATGCATTACAGATATGTAGGACATATTGAAGAAGGTTCCTGGTGGACACATTTAAAGGAACACACAAACAGTGTGGCATATGAACAACTTCACTGTGATATTAGCTTCAATGAGCCAAAGAAATCAAGCATTGGAAGACATTGTGAAGCATTTTGAAAGGACACTACACCAAATGGAAACTTCAAGTTCATGTATTTGGATTTAGTATTAAGAACAACAAACACATGGAAGATAAGCAAGATTAGATCAAGTTCTGACTCAATATGGGCTAGATTGATGAATCAGAATGTGGTGCAGTTAGTTCAATGCATGTAAATCTATATTTGGTAGTACATATTCATTGTATCATGAAGTCAAGTATTGATGGAAGCTATATACATTGGGGAGAGATGTATAAGTCCACACTTCACATAATAGAAAGAAAAGATAAACTAAACCATTGGCAGTGTTATCATTTGTCTAAGCTTGGACACAAACCAGTGCCTTGAAGATAAACAACAATAATTGTAGGAACTGCTACGCAAAGCACATGCAAAACCTGACAATCTTGCACTTAGCCATTGTATTGATCAAAGAACAATCAACGATGGGACATGGAGTTTATATATCAATTTATAATGTGTAAAAAATATAACAATCAAAATTAGGCACCTGCTGCTGCTGATCAAAGGCATATTGAATTAGTTGCAGGAACTGCAATCCATATTTAGCATTATCCTGATTACTTACAAACATTCATGCAATTGCAATTGGCAGATGTGAAGGAAAATTCCACAATCTTTGTCAGCATGCTTGCTGTCTGTGCCAAAATGGGAGCTTTGGAACAGGGTATGGACATTCGTCAAAGCATAATGGATAGAGGAATTTTGACTGATGTAGTTGCAACTGCCTGGCACACATGTATGGGAACAAAATGGTAAGATTATAAATGATAATAGCAAAGCATCTACCAAAGAGCTTAGCTGCTAATATTGTCTGTAAATGCAAAGGAGAATAAATGGATGCAAATACCTTTCTAAAATCATTATCTCCTGGACTCTCAACAATCTTTTCTCCAGAACAGAAGAAACCCTGGCCTAAGGGGCAATACGGCACAATTCCAATACCAAGCTCCCTACAAGTAAAACTCAGTGTTTTCATTCAAAATAAGAGACAAATGGTAGCATGGAAAATTCTAACCTCACATACCTGCAAGTTGGAATAATTTCTTCCTCTACATCCCTAGTCCACAAAGACCACTCTAATTGAGCTGCTATAATAGGATGAACAACATGTGCTCTCCAAATTGTTGATGCAGAAGCCTCAGAAAGTCCAATGTATTTTACTTTT
Organism: Taxus chinensis; assembly: GCA_019776745.2. Classification (NCBI taxonomy): domain Eukaryota; kingdom Viridiplantae; phylum Streptophyta; class Pinopsida; order Cupressales; family Taxaceae; genus Taxus; species Taxus chinensis. Next base: position 720,483,989 of record CM034146.1, on the reverse strand, counting down.
CCTTCTTCAACAAGTTTCTTCAGTTCTCCAATCTATAATAGACACAAGAATACATAATATCAAACTGGTACACAGTTATTGAAGACTACTATTAAGGCATAATATATAAATTAAAAATCAATGAAATGATTACTGAAGTATAAAACTTGCTAAGATGGGAAGAGGAAATATTGACGATATAAATACGGTAAGAAATTTAATATTTTTACATGAAAATGGAAGTCAAATATTTAAGGACAGCTTCCCACCTGAAATACATGAAGACAAAATACATGTAAGACTCCATATATGGGCTACAAATCTATCCTTCCACCAAATCATATGGGAAGAAATTAAGAATTATGAGCATCACAAACCCAAGACTCCCTGCTGCTATGGGCAATGTCACTATTAGTGCTAACTGCCTATTAGTCCACAATGATGGTGGCAAGCATATGACTATGAGTCACACAATGAAAATACTTGCAATCATGAACCCATGCGATGGTAGATGTGATGGAAGGACCTTTCTCAGTTCTACAATTCATCTCTAAAGAGTGAGCATATACCTATGCAATCATAAGACTACATCTCTACTAGAAAAGGGGAACCAGATGGATTTTGCAGGGATGCTCTCACTCTTTGACGTACTAAAATATTTGCCAATTTCTATTAATAACTACAAGAAATATATACAGAAACATTAGCTTTAATATATTTCACACGAAGCCCAAAGAAAATTAATAGGAGAAGGTGAATACAACAGTATCCTACGCGGCAGCCATGAGACCACATTTCTTTGAGGCATTCTATCAAACAGTTCATGGGCTTTTTCAAGAAATCCATTTTATGCATATCCTGCAATCATGGAACTCCTTGAGATCACATCTCTTCGAGGCATTCTATCAAACAGTTCACGTGCATTTTCAACAAATTCATATTGTGCATATCCTGCAATCATGGTATTCCATGAGCCTACATTTCTTTGAGGCATTTTATCAAATAGTTCACGTGCCTTGTCTATGCTTCCACATTTTGCATACATGTCTACCAGGCAGTTGCAACTACATCAGTCAAAATTCCTTTATCCATTATGCTTTGATGGATGTCCATACCCTGTTCCAAAGCTCCCATTTTGGCACAGCCAGGGAGGATGCTGACAAAGGTTGTGGAATTTGGCTTTACATCTGCCAATTGCAATTGCATGAATGTTTCTAAGTAATTATAACACATTTTCAACAAATCCATTTTGGGCATATCCTGCAATCATGACTGTCCACGATACCACATTTTTTTGAGGCATTCTGTCGAACAGTTCACGTGCCTTGTCTACGGTTCCACATTTTGCATACATGTCTACCAGGACATTTGCAACCACATCTGACAAAATTCCTCTATCCTTTATGCTTTGATGGATATCCATACCCTGTTCCAAAGGTCCCATTTTGGCACAGGCTGGGAGTATGTTGGCAAATGTAAACTGATTGGGTTGAAGGCCTATTTGTTGCATATGGTGAAACATTGTGACTGCCTCGTGAGGATAACCATGTCTTCTGTATGCTGCAATAATTGTATCACCTGTGAGCAATGGAAGAGTGGACTGTCTTTCCTTGTGAAACCATGCTCATGAAAATACAGGTCTGCAATAATTGAAGGTCTGCAAGAATGGTATGAGCTACAAGAGAAAGGAGGAAAGGCATGAGTGGCATGCTTCCACAGGCGGAATTTCAGAGATGTTGAACTTATGTGTTGGTCCACAGCTCTCCCCAACCAGGCATCTAGTTACAAAATGTTATAGCCCAAATTAAGAAATCAGATTTTGAACAAAAAAAGGAACATGAGAAAACCTGCGTGAGCATAAGCCGCTCGCCACATCCGCTGCCGTAGACCCTGCAATGTCTGAAACCCCTGATTTAATCAGTAACAGTGCAGCGCTCCAACGTTTTCCACCTAATTAGCCAAAGCAAAAAATCAGATTCATGCAACAAGCCACATGTCTCCAGGATCCGACAACAGGGCGAGGTGGACAGAAAACACCTGTAGCAGATGGCAAAGTCTGAAAGGAAAATAAAACTTTAATTAAATCGGTCGTATCTGTGCAGAAGGAAGAAACGAGCTCGGTAATGAGGGATTAATACTGCACCAATCAGCGGCAGGTACTAACAAAACATTTGATAATGTTTATCAAAAATCACAAGAAATATATGCACAAACATTAACTTTCAGATATTTCACACGGAACCCAAAGAAAATTAATAGGAGAAGGTGAAAATAATAGTACACTGCTAGCGACAGGTACTAATAATAATATTGTATATTCGTGAGCATATTGTTTTTTAAACATGTTATATCGAAATGATGCTTTATCAAACAACTGGGTTGGCTAGCGAGGGAAATTTTTCATTCCATATTCCTTTGGACTCAACTCCATTCTTTTGTAATCACTTCTGACATTCCATTAAACTCCATTTAACCTTGTAATCAGTCAGAGTCGACGCTCCATGCTGAAATTTAAGAATATTAAAAATTTGGTATTTATCTCCACCAAAGGATAAACTCTCGAAAATGAAGTTGACGCTACCTTCGATGAAACACTTGAAGATACAATGCCTTCACTTTAAATGATGTTGTGTTCCCTACATCCTACAAACATATTTTCGTTACAATTTGCATCATCACAAAAAATGTATCAAAAAATTCATAACAGAACAAAGTACTGCAATCAAAACAAGAGATTCATTACTGAATTGGGACCTGACTTGGAGAGAAATAATCAGATTCAATGGCAACGAAGGCCGAATCCAAAGAGCCAAATCACTCGCTGCTTTTCCATTATTGAACAAGCAGCGGCAGTTCTTTCAAAAACCCATTTTCCTCTTTTGGATTTGTGAACCAAAAATAGAAAATGAGATGTCTAGAATAGACATCAACACAGTTTGGTTTTTTCCACGTGAGGAGGAAGAATACAAAGCACCTAAAGCGGATCATTTGACACCCTTCACTGAAACATGAAAAATGGCAGGTAGGTGTACTAGGTCTGAGCGGGAATCCATATTTACAAGTGAGTGGCGGTGGGATTTCGAGAAAATTTAAATTTTGAATATGAAATTTATTACGATCGAACACATCTGTCAGAGGCGTGACAGAAAAACAACACTTTCTTTGACCTGCTGCCGGCAGAAAAAGATCACCGTGAAAATTTACACGGGACGAAGAAAAGTTTCAGACACTCTTAACGGAGTTCTAGGAAACAACTGATAGGACGAAGTCAGAGGCCATGCTCGCGGTCAACCCGAAACGTACCGGGAAGATACACTCAGTGCACTATGAGACGAAGTTTGAGTCTAGAGAAGCCCTTGAGCTCCACAAAAGTATATGCATGCTACGGCCTGTGCATTCTACTAATGAAGGGTGCCGTGAGGTATTTTGTGCAGAATTAGTAATACTGCATATGTTCTTTGTTCTCCAAATCTTTACAGAAGCAGAAGCATCCGTTGGAGATCTAATGCATCATGTTATATTACTGGATAAGATTACAACGTGGAGCACTTTGTTCGTCCATTCTAAGCTCTATGCTGAAATGGGATTCGATGCTAGGCGGGCATAAAGTGGCTTGTTGAAAAGGCTTTAGAAAATTCAAATAAATATAGCCATGGAATGTCTTATTTGCAGGATATGTACAAATGGTGTTCTTAATGAGGCTGTAAGTTTTCCCAAGAAGTTCTTCAACAAAGTGTGGCCTCATGGAATGCAACCATCGCTTGATATGTACGTTCGGGGTACAAAAAATAGGGGGATTTAGAAACTTTCAAGCTGTTGCAATCGTGGGAACTTAGAAAACGCTATGGAATGGTATTTGTTAAGGGAGGATACCACAACCAAACTTGGTCTAATAGGCGATCTTTGTGGATAATGCTCTAATCAGTTTTTTTAAATGAGTATAAAATCCTTCTAGAAAATGCAATGGTGGAATTGTGGATGCACGCGGATTGTCTACTGGAATGTTGAAAGTATGTGGGAGTCTTATGGAGTGCGGGTAAACCCTCCTCGAGGACCACTTGCACTACAGACACTAGTATTAACAAGCATGGTCTCCTTACCTTCATCCTGTATAATTTAAGTCTAATTTTTTTCGTCATTTGCATTATTATATAAATAGTAACCATTAGATTCTTAAACTATTGGATATTTTAACCAAACTTTTAGTGTTAAATAATAAAACCCCCTCCTCATGATTTACGTAACTGATTTATGCTTGACCATAAATTTTTCTTGCTACCTCAACATTATCCATTGCTAGACCCAAGGTATCAAAATTTGGAGTTCATGTCTGTTGGTATTGGCAAGAGAAAGATGAGTTAACTGAAACAACCATTTGTCTACCTTGCAAAGTTAGAAAATGCAATTTTGAGAGACTTGAAAAAAATAATCTGAGCCCCGTAAAGGTTATGTCAAGCATCGTATGTTGTAACGACCCAAAAAAAAACTCACACACGAACAACACAGTAAAAGACAAGATAAATTTTTTTTTTTTGACTTGCTTCGGCACACAACACCACACAACATGTCGTCACAAAGTTACAACCAACTCTGGGAACCACTTGTTACGGGGATGACCATAAAGGTCAGCACGGAAACGTTCACACCTATCAAGGACAATACATTACTTTTCTTTTAGACATGACAACAAATAAGTCCAACCACAAAACACACTTACAGTTAGGGCCATCCACAATGAGATATTCTTGAGGGTTATTTATTTTAAAAAGACATCTTGCAATTCCCTAGCTTACGTTTTCAAGGAGGTTCAAGATATGATTCATACAATTCATCTTACCAAGCTAAGTTTATTCTTTTGACACTGAGTAATCATCCTTAAATCTTCTCTATTATGGCATTTATTTTCTAAATTCGTGTATTTAGAGAAAGGGGTAATTTAATTTCACAAGGCCATCTATTAACACTTACGCTACTAGAACTTGTTCATAGCCCATATGACAACATGGGTTTGAGTTTAACATACTTAAGAGAAGAAAGACAAGGCACCTTGGAGAAAGGTTAGAGGGAGAAGGTTGAGTTCATGTCATCTTCAAGGCCTCATTAGCTATTACCAAGATATAATTGAAACTTGAAAACTTAACCAGAATTATTAAAGACTTTACTTAGGGTTTTACCTAAATGAGTTTTATAAGAATAAAACAATTTACCATCCAGATGGCTAAGAGATAGATTGTGTGGTTTCAAAATTGTTTTCTCCTGCTTATTAAATCTTATCATCTTCTAACAGATCTAATCAGTTCATTTCACCTTAGGGTCAATTTACAGAATTTCACCATAAAAGGAATAAATGTTCACTAGAGGAGCTAGGGTTATCATGTTATATAATTATTACTTCACAATGGATAGTCTCGCCTATGATCTCTTTAAATGGAATTCCTTGCTCTCTAGTTGGTAACTTCTACGTTAATTTATTTGCAATATAACTTTTAGTTGAACTCCTAATAAGTGTTAAACAACCCACGTTATTTTACTTATAACTCGCATTATTAATAAGTCAAAGAAATATTTAACTCAACATTTATTTTCAAGGGATAGAGTTTAATAACACTCATTGACCAGAACAAAACAAGGTTACATCCACACTTAAAATACCGATAATCCAATAAGGTCACTCAACAAGCAGTAACCAAATATTCTTAATATTTTTAATGATGGTCAGACAATACCAAGGTGTCCAAAGTTAAGATGACTAAAGTCCACAAATACATTATACTAAGACCATTGATCCTCTTCTTACAGTTTTTCAGTAGTATGTAATCAATAGTTGAACAATATAAAAAGGATTCATGCAAAAGAATTTCTCAACTGAGGTTGATATAAAAATCTACAAGTCTATCCCTCATCTACTCACAAAATCCGTTTGCAACAAATTTTCCCACAAGAGTCAGTTCACGAGAACTGAGCAAGATAAGGCTACACAAAACCACCGTAACTATTATCTAACAATACCACAAAAGGAAGCACTTTATAACAAGAACTTGGTCAAACCTTCAACACTATGAACACATCAAGTTATAATAAAGTCTCTATCATGCCAATCAAAGAAGGAGAAGACCTTGTACTTCAGTTAGGAGCAAAAGCAACGAAAGTAACACTCGTATGAGAATGGTCCTTGGCCCTATAGGGAGAAAATAACCAATCTAGCAAAAACAGAATTCCCATCAAGTAAGTAATTACACAATAATTACACGATTGATATTTGATAAATATACCAACCATCTAGAAAATTTATCAAAGGTACCAAACGCATAGGCTAAAAATAATATATTTCTAAAAGAACAAGAGTTGATTAGCCCAAGAAAAGGGGAACCACGGGTTTCAGAAAATTAACACAAAAAGCCATGTATAATTGAGTTTCAAACCGGAAATCAAATAGAGTTTACACACAACATAAGTTTTAAAGCGAAGGCAAAGTATACTAGTTTTCACCATTGAATACAAAGATTTTCCAATCATTCAAGAAGGGCCAATAGTCTTATAGGCTAGTAGTAAACACGCAAGAGAAGAAGGGAGTTCCGTCAAACAAGAGTATACAATAATGTCATCAACAAATTTTATAACACTAAAGATTTACAAACCTCCCACTACAATACTAATGTTTGGTTAATTTAAAAATAAAATTACCCATATCCCAAAACAACCATATTTTAAGGTAACCCTTGGTAACACAGTCAACCATCACACAATAGATGCAAACATAATTTCTAAGTGACATTATCAAAACAATACCTTCCACTATGAATCCATAAGACTATCAAATGAAAGATGAGTTTTTCCATGAAGATTAATCACATTTAAGGAAATTTCCATCACAAAATATTAAGGTAATTACGTTCATAAAAAACCGACCAATATTAATTAATAGCATTAACATTACAAAGGAGAAATAATGCAAGTTAGGAAGAATAGAAGAGCGCCACCAACAATAATTCACAGAGGGGGATTAGACCAAAACTATTCTAGTGTCAACGAGGTACTGGATTCGCACAATGAAACCTCGAGCTTAGTTGATCCGAAAAGCTAGTTATGGTTCAAGTTGATAGGGATGGTCAAGGTACTTCTTGAGGATGACCTTAAAAGCCTAGAAACCAAGATGAAGGATAATATAAGAGTCTAACCACGCAAGACAGAAAACACATTGCACACAAAACCTTTTCATTCTACAAAGTTTTAATACCAAAACTCTACAGCTGGCTAGCCCACTCATTGCTCACACTAATCCTACAACCTTTCTTTCTCGATGCCAAAAGGTTATCAAAGGTACTTGCGAAGGAGCTAACAAAAAAAACGTCAAAAGACAAACTTGAGTGCTAGGGATGAGCTTCATAGCTATCGTAAACTTACTTCCATGATATCGAAAATACTAGTTGGATCAACATAATAACTTGCAACTCAAACGCAGAGAAGAATAAATACATAAACAACAGATGAAGGTCTATCACTCGAGCAAGAGAAACATAACACCCAAAGGAGAGGGCACACACATCCTTTCGACCAACATACTGACAACGATAAAAGCTAAAACAAGAAGAAACAAGCAGAAAGGGAAAATCTCCCATCTTGACATCCAACTGACAATTCAATGCAAGGAAAAAGTAGTTTCGATTTCACAATAATTTTAAATACAATAGCAGTAGAAAAGTGTAGAAATATCTTTCCTTTTTCTCCAGATCCAGTAGGTTTCATGGACACCGCTCGGATCAGCAACAACAACCCAAGCCAAATTCCATTTTCTTCAAGATCGTTGGGCGCCCAAACATCAACCATCTTCACGTTGGCACAGGTAGGAGTTCACGGCCAGGGTGGGTGGTCTAAAATACTTGCCAACATCCTCCCAACACCGCTCCAAATTAGCCCTAGAACCTATGTAGGCCCCATTTTTGGCAATTGAACTTGATCCTTTCGTCATTCATCCAACACCTCCACCATCTCCATATGCATCTGATTGTTTTCTGATTTGGACCTCCTAACCTTGGTGCTCTCATATTAGGAGCAGCCCTAGTCTGAGATGAAGCAAAAGATGATGGCTTTAAAACCAAAAAAAAATCTCTTGGTACAGACTCCATATCCATAAAACAGTCCCTAGACTCAGCATCCTCAATTAAGGCTGACCAGTCACTAGATTGCTTCACCAGGCATTACCAATAATCTCTACAAGAACATTTCCCTTTTTTTTTTAAAAGTGATGGAACCGCTTTGCCTCTCTCACAACAATTTGCGTTGCAACAATCTTGGACAAACCTGATGTAGTGTGGCAGAGGAATACTTTTACTTTCCTGTTCACTCAGCACATGTTCTGAATCTAACAAAAATCCTGCTACCTTCATCTCCCAAGAAATTTTCTCCAACATTGCATAGATCTCCTGTGCCTGTGATCTGTCACCTACACAAAAAGCATGCACCATTTTATTGGCTTCGCCGAGTTGAGCACGTGCTACGGGCCAAGCTAGGTCCCGCGCTAGGAAAGTCTCATGTTAATTTTACAACCAAATTGTTTATACATTAACTCACCATATACCAACTCTGTGGGCTATGGCCGAGCCAACCAAGATCACCCAAACTTAATTCCACATGCAAACCGAGTGATCCATTCACAACACAACAATCTTGATACCGCCAAGTTGATAGGCCAACAAAAACGAGCCAAAGTGTGACCGAAGTCACCGGAATCGAACACACGATGGAGACAGACACTCATCTACGGGGCATAGTGGAAGAAATGAAATAGCAAGGCAATTTATGCTTCGTGAATATTCTGATATAAAACAGATCTACCTCTATGAGATACTCTTCCATGAGTTACAACGTAAAACAAGTAAGAAATCAATAGAGAATCTTAGTAATAAATTTCATCAGGTCTCCTGGTAATACTCTCACTGTCACATAGTCGATTTTGACAAAAATATCTTGAAGGAGAATCCCAATTTGAGGATGCGTCTGATACAGAACAGAAAACAACATAGTTGGACAACCTGCTTGCTGGAGCGCTCAAAAAGGCTTCTACTATACTGCAACATGCCTGCTGCCTGGCTAATCACTGTTGCAGGCTGTTGTTGTGGATTCCCGAACAAGAACACACCTCACAGCACCCAAGGACACGTTTGGAACAGGGAAGGAGCAGCAGCAAGGAAGGGGAATCAAACCCGCCCTCAAACTCCCACAACCCACAATCGGCCTACAATGTTTGAGAGAGAGAGAGTAGGCAAAATAAGAGTAGTACAGGAGCAGGTTCATCTGCTAAGAGGATTTTTACCAGGTGAGCGGCCACCAAAAGAAGGAATCCAAGAGCAGAACAAGGAAGTGGCCAAAATAAAAACACGTGGTACACTTTTCCCAGCCGCACAAACCCCAAGAACAAGCCAAGCGCCTCCCAACCATACGCATTGAATAAATGATCCAAATGAGATCCAGATGAGGAAAAACGGGACTCCACCGACTCCCATCTCCCTCACGCAAGGACAGAAAACATAAATTACCACCCACTGCCAGCTACAACCTAGTTTACTGCATTCTTACTTCAATTTCCATCCTGATATGCCACACAATGCTTATGTTTTCATTGAGAGAAAGATTGTATTATCTAATTAAGGCCAATCACCCTTGCGGTCAATTAGGAAAATGGTCCTACTTTGACAATTCAAGTATATCTTGTCTTTTAGGAAGATAGCTACAAAGCCAACCCCATGATTTGAAGCTCGGACACAAGACATAATGATTACCTCATGCTCCTGGCTCTAAAAGGCATCTACCGTAATGATATATAAACCTTTTCCTTCATCAGATTTGAGGACAGCATCAAACTCTCGGTGCAAACATTTCAGCTGTAGCTTGTAAGGTGTGATAATTCCAACAGAAACCTTTATGCCTGCCAACTTAGTGACTCGTTGAAGAAGCTCATATAATTGCAAAGCTAGGCAAGGGAAAAAAATATAATGGCGCATAGGCTAGGAGAAGAGTAAGATAAATTTTTTCTTCATTCAGTTGGGTGGAACGCATTAACTGCACAAGACTAGCCACAACGACCTCCTCCTTCCAATCTCACGCAAAAGGACAAGGACGTAACCGTGAAATTCGATGCCGAACAGGGCATTACATATGTGTTCTTTTTTATGTAGAGAATCACTTCAATCAATAGCTTAACATCGTTTAATTGTGTTTGCTCTCTTCGCAGCTCCTCTAGGAGCCCTGGTGCTCTATTTTTTACTTTTAGGAAGCTTCCAAAACTGAAATGTTGACTTTCATTTTAGACCGCCGTTCGAACCCTGAGCAATGAAATGTCTTTCCACCTTCGCAAACCTCTAGTATTTTTACTAAAAAATTACCTGGAACCTTTGGTTTAGGAAAAACACATCCCTAGTGAGTTTGGAAAAGGGGTATTGTAGGCCTCTGATCGTTGTTTGACTAGGTCAAACTGACTTAACTATGATCGGTGGCTCCAGGAAAACCTATCACCGTTTGAAATTTGTCTTCCATTTCTCAGTTTTGTCGACTCAGAAAAATTCTCCATATATAGGAGAACTTGTAGGAAATTTCTCATTGCACATTTGTCCATCGAACTTTAGTTTTGGAGGTGTTTTTGTGAGCCCTTGAGCTAACTTTTAATCATTTACAACTAGGCCAATTGCGACAGATGGCCCCAGAAAACTAGCCACCAATCATAAATTGTTCGCTTGTTCTTAATTCTGTTTGTTCCTATGAACTCTTGGTATATAAGTGGGCATGTAGAAATTTAACCACGGTGTGTCTGCTGATCAGATGACAAAGTTTGAAAGTGGTTTCTTAGCCTCCGAGCCTGTTTTGAACATTTTTGTAGCTAACAGGAAAATGTAAAAAGAAAGTTGTAGGACCCCTGTCGGGTTACCAAACCACTGTGGAAACTTTTGACACATGTAAAGAACTTTTTGAAAACTCCATAGCGTAACTTGTTGTGTGAAATAGGAATTTTGACAAAATGGTGTTTCTCTCTCTCCTTTCTCTTTCTCTCTCCTTGGTTACGAAATGAAGTGAAATGAAATGAAATGAATTCATGTCTCTACACCTTTTTCTTTCGAATGTAAATTATAATTATTATTATATGTAAATGGGGAACTAAAAAAACATTAATTATGGTAGATTAGGGTGGATTCCATGCCATTGATTTATCGTTGATTTCATGCTCACCTGGTTTTGCAGGATGTAAGAAAGATGGCAAAAAGGCAATGTGTAATTCATTATTTCTTCTTTTAATTATATAGGTCACTGTAAAATGAATATATGTATAATGTAGTCATTTGTTACAGAAAAGCTATATTTGAAAATTGGTAATATGTATGAGATATTATTTCAAGGATATCTTAAGAAATGTGCATTAATCACAGGTTCAATTTGATTTATAGTTGTGTATGGTAAAAGGGTTTGATATATATATAGTACATGAATTTGACTTTAATATGTTGTAATGCATTTTCAATGTTTAATAAATGATTAATTAACTATTGGGTTGTATTCTTACCTTGTAAATGTAATAAAGAGATTCAATCAAAACAATCAACCCTAACATAAGATTCATCCATAACATGTCTTCAAGTGGGATCCTTCTTAGTGTGGAAGAAATTGAAATCGTAGAATGATCTTAAACTTTGTTCTAAATGGAATCTCCACTTTCTAGGTAAATAAAACCCCTAGTTTGAGTACTGTCATCGTAACAACCTAGAATTTGACACTCATTTTAGAAGGATTTTTTTTTTTTGCGAACAGACCTTCCTCTGCACATATAATTCAGATAGCTAATTAAGCTAACTAATGCAACAAGTCTTATTATCTTAATATCAAACATACATTCCCCTGCATAATAAAATCAAACAAATAACTAAGGCTAGCTTATGCAGCATGTCTTAATTAATAAATCCATCTTATAACAATGTGATAACCTTGTGCAGATGTAAGGGTTAATATATCCGTGATCTCCATGATCACCCTTAACATTCGTTAAAATGTTCATATTTATCCTCTCTTGGTTTTACCACATTACGATAGTGAAAACATGTGACTGATCCTCTAGTGTCTACCTAGATTTTAACTTAGTAAACTCTATCTGGCATCCTACACTTTGGGATTTGAGGAATCACGGTGATTAGACAATGTACCAAAGCTAGAACATTACTTTGGCCAAAGTTTTAGCTATACTATGTACGCTTAGAATAGATGCTTGCACACAACATCTAAACTTGTCTTCCCCTCACCTCCCAAATGTCTCATCACAATTATCTCGATTCATTAATCTTAGTCCATTCACTTACTGAATTAGAGTTTATGTGTTTAATTACTTAGGATAGAAGGATAAAGACACGAAGTGTTTATCACCTCATTTCCCCCTTTCATACATTCTAAAATTTGACAAATAAAGTGTCTTTTAATCTTAGTCAAGATTCCTAATAGGTACTACTAGACTAATTTAGTCGCAGTAAGCTTAACTTGTTTTCATCCTCCTAGTTAAGGCATTATTGATGTCTTTAGGACTTCCCCTTTTTCCTCTATTTATTATCGGCTAAGTAAAGTTGCTTAAGCTATACCGCTTACTTTGTAAGATAATTAACCTCTTCGTTGTGATTTCATTTTGTAGGTGTAGTAATTCACCTTACAAGATCAAGTTCATCATTCATAACTTTAGATCTCTTTCAATTAACATCTGAACTAGACTATCTGCTTTTAAGTTCAAGATGTTACCACATAATGATTTCCTCCTAAATTCAGCTGAAGCATATTTTTATCTTAGCATGGTTAATTTTTATTATTAATTTTAGCCTTTTTTAAGTCAAGAGTAGATAGTAACACATCTTATATAAGGCTAATACCCCCTTTACACGGTTAACAATTTACTCATAATTTTAGATTGTACTACCAATTGAGTTTGTCATTTAGGCATGCACTAGCTCATTTTATTTCTTTCATAGACTACTAACAAGATTAAATCTCATAACAATCAAGACAATGATCATATTCTAGATTCCATCTTGTAAAGGTAAACTATTATATTACCTGTTACTCCTTTAAATTCTACTTTTATACACATTTCTGAACCATTCCTTTCCCATACATGACCTCACAAATATTTATATTGATATTTAGTGTCTTATAAAATTTAGTAACTTATCTCATTCAGATTCATTCGTGAGGAAATACATTAAGAAATCAAATATTCCTTAAAGAGAAATCAAATATTTATACATACACAAACTGCCATAGTTGTTATACACAATCCAATCCTACATTTCATTAATACATGTGTGACAATTTCTGTCCACTAAGGACTAATAAAAGGTACAACTCTCCAAGGCAAGTTCAATTTACTATTAGTACATTTATAATTGGATCCAAGATCCATACAAAAAAATTCATTCAATGCCAGCTTCCATAAGTCGAAGTGTAATGATCCATTCATCCATATTTAACCTGTGACATTGTTTAGTTTTGGGGTGTCAGTTTACAGAACTAGCAAGAAGTCAATCCACATGCCCAACTACATTTTGACAAAAAAGAAGCTTAGTCATCTTAGTTAGCTAACAAGCATTGCAAATATATTGCATCCGCAAAAGTTAGGGAACAAGAATCTACTATCAATCCATAACTAACTATGGAAGAGACGTAGGGAATATATGTGAAGCATTCCCTAAGGATTGCTTCACATACATTCTTTTCACTTCCTCAATCACAAGTCACGTGATGGGCAGGGGATTCTGGATCCCAAAATGTGTCGGATCCACCATCTTTGCACACCCAAAACCATTCCGAACAATGATTAAAGCCAAACATTCAAGGAATTAAATTTATTATTCATCCAACCTCATGCAGTTCAATTATCATAACAAATAAGTCAACCTTTTATTTAAAATCCAAGAAATGACTAAGTGTGAAATTCCAGAAAAATTTCGCTAGAGTTTCTTCTTGTATTTTCCACTTTCAAAATATTCTAGAAATCATTATTAGATAATATAATTCAAATAACAAAACAAATGCCATAAATGAAAAGGCATGGATCAAATGATCCATCCCTCCAAGTCAAATGAGCTCGGGATAATAAAAATGAAAGGAAATGAAACTAATGTCACTAAACTCCTTACCCAGCTGACTTTTAACGTTCATTTATTTTATATTTCAATACCATTTTCCAAAGTGTCACTTCATAAAGGGTTAAGCATCCCTATTATATGCATGAATATTGATTCCAACACTTAATCTTTTAATGCCATCAAATGTGCCTCTTTCTTATTCATAACTTGAAAAGAAAACATGAATGGAATTGGTTTTCTTTTTAAAGAAATGTGTACCAACAACCAATCATTCAATGTAATAACCAGCAACTCCCATTTACTTAGATGTCAATATGGTCATACGTTCTATTGTAAGAAACTAATTCCAGAACCCATAACCAATTTCCTTAACACATATTATTCACTCATTTGAGCAAGCCGTATACTATAGATTTTACAAATCCATACAAACGATAGAGGGCAAAACAAAAAAAGAGAATTCAGAAGAGTTTCCAAATTTATTTTAAAGCCTTGAAATCCATTCAAATTTTCAATCAAATACGAAAGCTCAAAAACCCACAAATTTCACAAATCAAATAACTTCATCTACAATCGTATTTTTTTTGTTATAAACTCATAAAAACCAATAGAGTAAATCAAATTATTTTATTATTTTTTTCCATAAAATACAATTAAAAATAACTCTTGGAGAATCCACATGATTCCACTGATAAGAGAGCCCATAACAACACAAATTCTACATATTTCACAAACCTATTACAACCAACAACTCTATGCCGAAATTTATAGATAAAAAACCGACGAAAATGAGTTGTATATCAATCAAATACAACCCATAACCACAAAATCGTGATAAGAAGAAAAGAAACATGCTCAGAGATGGATTTACAAACTATATTTTCAATCAAATTCTACATATTTCTCAAACTCATTAGAATCAGCAACTCTATGCTGAAATTTTCATATAAAAACCCACAAAAATGGTTTTCACATCAAATAAACATAACCCCAAACAACAAAAACTTTTTAGAAAAATAATAAGCTTAGAAAAATGGATTTACTACATGATCTCAATCAAAACTTGATTTGAAAAATATTTCTTTACCCAAAAATAGTTTCAAACTCAGCCATAAGTTTCATGTCTATTAAACTAATGGAAAAACCAAAGAAAATCAATTTCATCTTCAAATGAAAGACCCATAACTGAAAAACATTTTTAATACTATGGAAAGTTTATTTGCACCTTCAATGATAAACCCACAAAGATAAAAATATTTTTATAAATCAAAACTAAGAGAACAACGGAGAAACCCTTTCCTGAAGAAATTGATTTGCTCCAAATGCAACCGTTCTAGCCTTCCCAATCACACAGAACTTCCTCAATGCTCTTAGCATAGATAATAGAGGGTTAAGAAGACAAAATCTGCTCCACATACATATGCAGCAAAAGATTTGGAAAAAGGGTTTCCAAAACTAGAGCTCTCTCTCTCTCTCCTAAAATCGAATACGTGAAAAACTCTATAAAAACTTATTTCTTTCTTCTTTTATTCCCCCTTCCAAAAATAAAAAAAGTCACATGACTCAACGTGGGGGGAGATTTTGAAATTAATTTTCTTTCATTTATTAAAGTAAGTCTCCCTCATCCACGTGAATATCCACTAAAGTGGATAAATTTTTTTTTTTTTCAACTTTAGGCCATATCATTCTTTTTATGCCATGATATATATTAAATTAACTTTATTCCATATTTTTTTTAATTACATTATAAATTGAATTTACTTTTTTTTTTTTTAATTCCATTGTAAATTAAATTTAACTTTATTTTATGATAAATTTAATATTATTAAATTTTTAATGTCTTCATGTACACTTTCTTTGTGTCATCTAAACCGTAGAATCAAACATTACCTATCGATTCTTTGGGGTCGACAATATTCCTCTGTTATTCTAATGACGGTAATTTTAAAATAAGCCACACATTACTGTTATAATGGAATTCCACTAGATTATAAGCCTGAGATATTTTTTTGCCAAAATAATACATCTCAAAAACAATTTCCGAAGTCATGAAATAATTATAATAATGACACAATCTGAACCAGATAATGAAGTTCCTACAATTATAATAAATGTGCATTTAATACTTATAATATACATTATTTAATTATTCTAAAGACATACATTTTCCATTTTTCATAATTATCTGTATAATTATACACCGAATAAAAATGGTTAATTAGTGGAATGTTACAATCATAGTCGTTATGTTTAGCGACATTTTTCGTGAACCCATCTTTTAGGAACGACATGGTCCAACTTTATCCGGAGTATGTGGTTTCCTTCTAGTTTTGGTAACCGCGAGGAGAATGTCCTCTCTTTAGGTCCAACACCATGTTGAGTGGTCAAGACCACCTCGGAAGTCACCTTATGATTCCTTGTTCGAAGCAACGACTATGCAGTGTAACCTTACCATCTGTGGGGTAAGTAGAGTTAATTCTCCCTTAGTATCCTTTTGGATTTTCAGGTCTTACGAGGTTAGATCTAGAAATTAACTTCATCAGCAATGAAGTCCCTATTGGATCCAGATGACATAAATGGAGATTGTGAAATACTTTTGTATGTCTTAAACTCTTGTTAATGAACTCCTTAGTTCCTATCAGTTAAATGTGTTACCTTGGTTTCTATCAACATATCACCTTGGTCTTTTCTTGAAGGTGGTTTAGCATAAATATGTCCTCTTGCCTTAAAATCATATCTAGTTGAGGCGTGAGAGAGAGCCGGGGAAGGAGAAATAGAAGAGATATTTTTATCTCATATTATTCTGAATAACACAAAGCACACGTACAGTATTTATAGGACAGAAATTTGTACTAGACTCCCTAACTAAATGGAGAAGATCCACAATAGAAGCAAAGAATGATGGAAGAAGAAGATAATGTGATAAGATTGACACCTATGACACATATAATAATCAACGTATCCTAACATTCCCCCCCTTATTACATTATTCTTGCAAATGTGACCTCTGAAAGATTCAAATTTCACTTTTCTAAGAGATTTAGTGAGAATGTCAGCAACTTGTGCTTCAGTAGGACAGTACTGGAGCTGAATTTGATGGTTCAAGACGTGCTCTCAAATGAAATGGCAGTCAATTTCAATATGCTTTGTTCGTTCATGAAAGACTGGATTCTGCACGAGCTTCAACACACTCTGATTGTCGCAATAGAGAATAGGTGACTATTTTTCAAGAATTCCTAGGTCATCCATAATGCGACGTATCCATATCACTTCGCACACAGCTCCTCGTGCGGCGTGATATTCTACCTCTGTGGATGAGATAGAAACAACATTCTGCTTCTTGCTTATCCACGAGATAGGTCCAGATCCGAGATGAAATATGTATCCTGTAGTTGACTTCCTATCATCAACAGATCCAGCATGGTCTGAGTCGACATATCCCTGTAGGAAGAATTGATCATTCTTTTTATATTCCAGACCATAATTAGTTGTTCCTCAGACATATCTCAAAACATGCTTTGCTGCATTCCAGTGACATTTCTTTGGCTCTTGCAGGAACCTGGAAAGATAGCTGACAGCATAGCAGAGATCTGGTCTGGTGTATGTCAAATAGATGAGCCCTCCAACCAATTTCCTGTAGAGAGTAGCATCTACTTGAGGTGAGTCCTGGAATCTTGAAAGTTGCAAGCCTTTTTCCATGGGAGTGGATATAGGTTTACAGTCAGACATTCTATACTTTTCCAGGAGTGTCTTGGCGTACTTTGCCTGGGAAACAAAGATGTGATGCTCCTTTTGCCATATTTCCAAGCCAAGACAGTAATGTAGTAGCCCCAAATCTGTCATGTCGAAGGTTATTTTGAGATCATTCTTTACAATATCAACCTGATCTTTTGAACTACAAGTGATCACAAGATCATCTACATAAACAACCAGAATGATAATTTCTTTTCCTACCTTCTTTATATATAAATTTGAATCTAAGGGGCTACGAGTTAACCCATGCTGCAAAAGGTGATCGTTGATCTTGATATACCATGCCCTGGGAGCTTATTTCAGTCCGTAAAGAGATTTGATGAGACGACATACCTTTTTAGGCTGATTTTCATCAACAAATCCTTTAGGTTGGGTCATGTATACTTCTTCTTTCAGATCACCATTTAGGAAAGAACTCTTGACATCCATCTACTGAAGTCTCCATCCTTTCTATGCTGCAAGTGCGCAAACTACTCTGATGGTCTTCATGTTTGCAGTGGGTGCAAAGGTTTCTTCATATTCGATGCCTTCTTTTTGAGCATATCCTTTGGCTATAAGTCATGCTTTATGTTTGTCGATGGATCCATCTGCCTTATATTTTGTCTTGAAGACCCATTTGCAGCCTATGGGTTTCTTTCCTGTAGGCAGATCGACAAGTTCCCATGTCTGATTTTTCATGAGCGAGTCATATTCTGTTTCCACAGCTTCCTTCCACTGAGTTTGACTGAGTGCTTCATGAACATTATCTGGCTTGGAGCTATTCATCAATGAACTCATGAGTGCAAAGTTTACCTCATTTCTTGTTTGACTCCTTGTTTTGACTCCGGATGATGTATCTAGGAGTTGTTGCAAATGTGAGTCCTTGATAGTTCTTTGTACCCACTTCGGATACGAGAACTTGACTACTTTTGAGAAGAACTTGTGTCGTTGCCGTGAGGATTGATGTGGAGTCACATTCTGTAGTTCTCCAAGGTCAACAAATAGTTCTCCTGGTAGCATTTCTTTTCTCTGAGTAGTCTCCTCCAGCTCATCATCTGATTCAGAGACTAATCGGTGAGATGTGTTTGGAAGTGGATCTTCTGCTGGTACTATTGAGTCAAAGGATGATTCGTCACAACCCACATCCCAAATCTCGTATATTTTCTTTGTCTTAGGATCCATAAGACGATATGCCTTCGAGGTAGTACTGTAGCTAAGAAGCATACATGGGAGTGTTTTTGGCTCTACCTTCTTTCTCTTCTGAGCTGGGACATGCATGTATGCTGTGCAACCAAATACTCGCAAATGAGAAATTGATGGTTTTTTACCACTCCATACCTCTTCTGGTGTCTTTTTTAGTAGAATCTTTGTTGGTGCCCTGTTGAGAAGATATACAGCCATTTGTACTGATTCAGCCCAATAGCGATCTCCTAGCTTTGCAGTTGATAGCAGGCCTGGCAATTTGCCATGGTCTGTAGACCTTTTTTTGTATTTTAACCGTAAATTAAAATTTAATAAAAAAAAAACCGTCAATTTAGCCAGGTAATTTTTTTAATAAAATTGTATTTCAGCAAGTTTATATTATTTAAAAACCGTAATGGTTTCATAATAGTCCAAGATACTAATATATAAGGTGATATTACCCCCCTCGATATGAGCTGAGTATGAAGATCCGATTGGATTTTCCAGATTCATTTTACAACACGATTCTATAAATCAGTATCTGATAATGATTTTTAATAATTCCTCAATTTTTTGCTTTAGGAAATATACCCATATGTTGTGAGAGTGATCATCCACGAACAACTGGAAGTATTTGTATCCTGAAAATGAAGCAGGCAATGGGCCATTCAGATCGGTATGAACTACCTCCAAACATTTCTTGGCATGGAAGGTGCTCGCTTGAAACGGATCTCTGTGTTGTTTTCCTGCAAGACATCCAGGACAAATAGGCAAGGAACTAGACAATTTGGGTAATCCACGGACCATTGCTTTTGAACTCATCTGGTGTAATGAACCGACTGACAAGTGTCCATATCTAAAATGCCATAAGGCAGTTGATTCTATTATTGAAGAAGATAAAGCTATTGCAGAAGATGAAACCGTATCTAAAACAAATAACTTATCTTTTACAAAAGCTTTAGCAAGAACCGTACCTTGTTGGGAGATTAAGCATGATTTAATGCCATTTTGAACAAGAAATTCAACCTTAAGGTGATGATTCAAGAGCTGAGTAACTGACAAAAGGTTGCTAGTCAAGCAAGGAACATATAGTACCTTTGTAAGTGTACATTTTCGTGGCCCTAGAGGAATGGTCACATTCCCTATTCCTTGTAGGAAAATTTAAGGAATCTTTGTTATCAGACTATCCAAGAAGAAGCTTGAGATACAGACATAAATACAGGAACATGATTCATGTATTTTGAATAACGTAAACTTAAAATTAAGATTGTCAATTAAGATATGCTTGCTTGCACCAGAGTCTATCAACCAGATTTTACTAAAAACGTGGGATTGAAAGGTAACTATATCACAAAACGAGTACATGAAATTTCCTTACTGACAGGCAGGGGCTGACCGTCAAATATCCAGGCCTGGTTGATAGCATGCAGCGAGCCATCTCCATCACTGTGCGATTGTGACGCTCAACAATGCCATTTTGCTGGGGCGTGTAGGGAGCAGTCAGGTGTTGCTTAATGCTGTGATGGTTTAAGAAGGTGAAAAAATTCTTTGATGTGAATTCCCCCCCTCGATCTGAGCGGAGTAGAAGAAGTGGTTGTCCAGACTCTTTGACAACACGATGATAGAAGTTCTGAAAGTGTTGAAGAGCCTCACTTTTCTGCTTTAGGAAATATACCCCCATCTTGCGAGAGTGGTCATCCACAAACAACTGGAAGTATTTGTATCCTGAAAATGAAGCAGGCAATGGGCCGTTTAGATCGGTATGAACTACCTCCACACACTTCTTGGCATGGAAGGTGCTCGCTTGAAACAGATCTCTATGTTGTTTTCCTGCAAGACAACCAGGGCAAATAGGCAAGGAACTGGACAATTTGGGTAGTCCACAGACCATTGCTTTTGAACTCATCTAGTGCAATGAACTGACTGACAAGTGTCAATATCTAAAATGCCATAAGGCAGTTGATTCTATTGTTGAAGCTGATAAAGCTACTATAGAAGATGAAACAGTATCTAAAGTAAATAGCTTATCTTATACAAAAGATTTAGCAAGAACTGTACCTTGTCGAGAGATTAAGCATGATTTATTGCCATTTTGAACAAGAAATTCAACCTTAAGGTGATGATTCAAGAGCTGAGTAACTGACAAAAGGTTACTAGTCAAGCCAGGGACATATAGTACCTTTGTAAGTGTACATTTTCGTGGCCCTAGAGGAATGGTCACATTCCCTATTCCTTCTGCAATGTACTCTTTGTCATCCGCTATCCAAACTCAATCTCCAGTTGGCTCTTTGTGTAGTGAATCAAACAGCTTCTTGTCACCTGACATATGCTTGCTTGCACCAGAGTCTATCAACCAGACTTTCTTCGTGGGTTGAGAAGTTTGAGAGATGAGTACAAACATTCTTACTACAATGGGCTCCTTCTGATGTATCCTCATCAGAGTCATCATCTTCTTGTTGGGCTGCAAGATGTCCTTTTTGCTTTCTCCAGCGGTGACGTCGTTTGGACTTTTGAAAATCTTTATGCCTGCATATGCTTGTATGGCTTGAAGGCCCTTGTTTCAAGCTGTTGTGCTAGCAGTGATCAGTGTTGTGAGTATTGGTTCTGCAAATGTGACACCATCTCTTTGACTTTTGATCTTTTTGTTTGGGTTGTGCTGGATTTGGCTTCTCTAAGGGACCTTTCCGATTCTTCTGGCACGATTAGGCTTTGAGAACAAGACTTTGTCCTAAGACTCCCCATGCGATGAAGTGATAGCTTCTTCCTATTGCAGCAAATTCACAAGCTCTTCAAATGTCACTGTTTGTTTAGACACATTCAGTGTTGTAACAAACACTCGAAATTGAGAAGGGAGTCCTCTCAAGGTGATTGGGACGAGTAGGTTAACGTCTACCATTTCACCGAGCTCTAATAACTCCGATCTCAACTAAGCCATGCGACGCAGGAATTCCTCCACTTTCTCGTCAGACCCCATAGAGAGGGTGTGCAACTTTGACTGAAGATGAAGAATCTTTGTCTGATTTTTGGCTTCATATATGGTTGCCAACTTGTCCCAGGCCTCCTTGGGTTTCTCCGCATTCTGAACATGCACATCATCACTGATACTGAGCATTATCAGCATCAAGGCTTTAGCACTAGCCATGTCATATTTTATTAGTTCATCGGGGGTTGTGGGAGTAGGCACAGACCTTGTGACAATTCCCCATAATCCTTCAAGCTGAAGGATTGTCTTCATTTTTGTTTTCCAGGCCGCAAAATTAGGCGCTTTGAGCAACTGAGCATCAGACAGAAGTAACTTCGGAGTAGACATTGTAATAAATTTTTTTTTATTTATTTGAAAAGTTATTACAATTTGGACTCACTCTCAAGAATTATTGGCTCGTAGATGCTCGCGATATTTGCGTGCTATGAGACGGCGACGCTTTGTAGGGCATTCTTATTCATCGTCATAATCGGCATCGTATCCAGCTTCTAATTCTTCTCGTACTCACTTTGCTTGGCAGCTGACTTCAAAAGAAAGTATTCAAGGAGTCCTTCTCGAACTAGTTTGTCAAATGCAAGATTGCTGCAATTTCGAAGCTCATTCAGCAAAGCAAAGTAGAACCTGGAGCTCTCAAGAGCTTCTGCATGGTGTTCTTTGGCTAGCGAGTTGTTATTATGGCTTTCAGCTGTGGCGACCGTGTTATTGATGCTCTCAATCGAGTTGTCTACGATCGACATTTGACGTAGTGTTGAAGAAACTATTTGTAGACTCAAAGAACTACCTCGACAGTGCTACACAGGTTGAAGGTCTCCACGCATGTGCTGCCTTTCCTCAGCAGGTGGCTGAGTAACTCTCCACGTCCAGCTACAGCGGTCTCTAACACACTCAGGTTTCGAACATGGCTCGGCTGGCCGTGAGTTAGATGTAATTGATTTTAGTGCCACTGCACCACGCGCCTCTTGCGTTTCAGATCTCAAAAGATGCTCAAAGATCTTTGATAATACAATGTATGAGCTTCAGCATTCAGTCACACTCTTACGGGAATGGGTTGATCCCAAATTGAAGACTCCACACGCAGCAGCAGTTCTCCACGTGAACTTCCACATTTTTTTTTTTTGTCCAATACACCAGCAAGAATGTTTCCTCTTCACGCAGCACACTCTTCCATGCAGCAGCAACAGCAAGACTCTTCCATGTAGCAGCAAAGCTTCATGACTCTTCCACGTAGCAGCAAAGCTTCAGGCACTCACTCAGTGGTCGAAGAAAAGCTTCAGGCACTTTGTAATGGTGCGTTTTCAGAATTGGAGGGTGTAATCTGCAACAACGAAAGGATTAACAAGCTCAGCTTTGCAGGCTTTGGCCTCACCGGAAAGATCTTGCCCTACACCTCCAACTGCGCCAATTTGCAGTCGCTTTGATACCAAACTGAGAGAGAGCCGGGGAAGGAGAAATAGAAGAGATAGTTTTATCTCATATTATTCTGAATAACACAAAGCACACGTACAGTATTTATAGGACATAAATCTATACTAGACTCCCTAACTAAATGGAGAAGATCCACAATAGAAGCAAAGAATGATGGAAGAAGAGATAATGTGATAAGATTGACCCCTATGACACATCTAATAATCAACGTATCCTAACAAGGCGTACATCATTAGGTGCAGTTGGAATTAAATCAAACCTTAGTTGAATAGGAGGTTAGCTTCGGATACGTGTGTAGTTATAATGCTTCCAATCATATACTTATTCAAAATGGAAAATAACTACTTTCGTAACATTTTATGTTATAAAGTGACACAAAAAAAAAGAGACCTAGTAAACATTGTAAATAAAATCAGAAACAATAGTATGTGTGATAATGGTTTAGGAACAAAAATTCACTTGAAGTCTTTATGGATGATTTAGGCATTTAATTTTTGTTAATATTGGATACAAATTGATTCTTGGTGGGACTCGGCCTTTGAGCCAATTTAGAGTCCACTAAAAATAAGATAAAATAAAATTATGTCTTGTAAATTAATTGAATCAAACTAAGATTGATACTAAAACAACCATAGTACGAAAACAAATTTGATTTGAATGGAAGGAATTTTATAGGAAAGAGAAACTTGAACCTTCACCTCCTTTGATGCGTCTTATTTTCCCTTGACAACTTCTGGTTGGTCCCTTTGCATAATGAGGGTAAATTTAAATGTCAACTAAACATATTTTGAGAAAACAAACTTTTAGCATAAGAACGAGAGAATTAGGAACTTTGTAGGTAATTGGAAATATGGAATTTAATTATGTAAGCTATGGAGATTGTCATAAGGGATAAAGAGAAAACTTAAATGGTCGAATAATAAGTTGAATGTGAAATGAATTGCAGAATCTGTATGTGAAAAATGTATAAAATCATCCTTGTATAAAAATGTTCCTAGAATGTTAATCATAACTAAGATGTAATCATGGAAATGATGTGTTGTGGGTTTGCTAATCCCTTGAGTCCCTTTTCTTATGGTTTGGTTATTGTGAACATTTTTTCATTGGAGAAAGTGTGGCATCGAAATGTATATGGTGTTATCGTGTGTCTATGTTAGTCGACGACTCATGTAAGTGTCTTGTGCATTGTTGAGTTTATTTTCTTAGAGTCTTTGTGGTGTTGTGTAGTGAGCAATGTAAGTTAGAAAAAAATTATCCTAGTATTTTTACTGTTGTATTTGTGTGTGTAAAATGTGGGCGTTACACTACCTTCTCTCAAAGATGCATTAAATGGTAAAGGTCCCCCCATGAAACTTGCTGACATTACCTAGTGCATTGTATTTGGGGAAAAGTTCATTTCCTCTAAGAGCTACTACAAAGAGAACAAATTGATCTGTAGATTTGGGGGACTATGACACAACCTTCCTACTCTTCATGCTTGGATCTCCAAGCCCTGGATTATGATATTGGATGGAAAGTTAGACTTGTTTCATTTTGCTAAAGAATATTTCATTGTAGATTTTTCTTCAATAGCTGATAGAAACACAATTCCATCCAAGTTCTGGGTATTCTAATCTAAGTAGTTGTTTATTAATCCATGGTTCCCCTCCTCTAACCCGCTCACTGAGTCACTCTCCTTCAAACCCGTATGGAATAGGCTACCCCATCTACCCCTGCAATTTTGGAGTAGTGATTGTCTCATATCTATTGAAAACACCTTGGGAACCATAATTTATATATATTCTCAAAGTACTGATTACACGCACACTTCTTATGCTAGGATCTTGGTGGAACTTGACACCTCTAAAAATCTTCCCACAACCATTGATCTTAGAGTACAAAGAAGAACTTGGTGACAACCTTTAGATTATGAAGGCCTACCATTTAGGTGTAGGAGGTCTTTCTGTTTAGGCCACACCTCTACAGACTATGGGATGGAAATGTTAGGAATATTATAGTGCTTCACATATTTATGTGTGTGAATAATAATTACGTGTGTAATTATTATGGTTGAGAGATTATTGTTAGAGTTTTTATAATATATTGTTTCAACAATATATTATTATATTTATTGTTATGTGTGGGTTACGTGAGTTATTCTCACCCCACATAATTAGGCTTGTTTGAGATTTTGTAGTTGAGTTAGTTTCCTATATTCTAGAGAAACTCTAAGAAACTCCAGCCTATATATTAGGCTATTGTATTGTGTGAAAGATACATAATACAATTATATTATTATTATGTATTATCTCTTGTGTTCGGCTGTCTTCTCCTTCTATATTTTCTTGCTCATAATTTGAGAGGTCATTTCATTTGGCATTAGAGCATGGTGATCTGATCTAGTTCTTTCTTTGAAATGGAAGCTTGAATTTTGTGAGGGGCAGCTCTAGTGTTGGTCTGGTTGCCTGGGGATGTTGTATTTCCCTATGCAGTCCTGAAGTGTATATTTTCTATAGTTTTATTATGCTTGACTCACTCTTTCCATTTGGTTTACAAGCTCTCAAAGAAACCGCTACTCTCTCGTAATCTTAGCATTGAAAGGTCTATATATTGCCTAAAATCTGTCTCAGTAAAACATTCTTAACTTTCTCATTTCTCAATCAAATTGAGAAAAGTAAAGTGTTCCGGAAAGGTTGAAATGTGAGGAATAAAACCCAGAAAGCGTTTGGAACAAATATTTTTCATGAATTAGCAGCTCATTACAGAAATGTGACGTTTTCCAGAAGTGATTTATCATTAATACATGTGAGAAAGGCATAGATCTTTGAGGAAAATACTATAGTTGAAATTGCTCAGCCTAGGAGATTGGATGCTGAGCAAAAAAGAAAGAGAAGAGAAGTAAATTGTGAGTTTTTTGCACAGCCAACTCTTATTGGCCAATGATTTTAATTTTTCATAAATACAATAGTTTTGAAAAATTATTTTTTCCTATAGTTTTTTATTTAATAATTCCATTTAGAGGGCAATTATTACATTTTTTGGCGCCATTTTTTGGGGAAATTGATTTTTTTGGAATCTTCATTTCCTCCCAATTCTAACGAGTGGTCACATGATAAGTTTTCTCTCTATTTTGAGGAAAAATTTAATCGTTGTGTCAATATAAATTAAATTAAGCCATTTTTACGGGAAATTGTAACTTCAATAACTGTTGCACGGTAACTCAAAATCGAGCGCCGTTTTTTCAAAAGTTTAGATTTTTTTATTCATGTCCTATTGGTTTTAATTTTGGGAGAAAATAAAAACTTTGAAAATTACCCTCTATTTTGGCCCTCTTGTGGACACATTATCGGTTGTACCCAACATCCTTAAATAAAAGGTTTCACATTGAGGGGAGAAGATTAAATACAATGTGGAAACCATGTAGTCTCATGTTCAGATTCAAATGAGTTAGTATCCATATACCGGAGGCAGGAGGCATCGGAGGTTGGAGGTCATTCAACGACCTCTCGTCAGTCGCCAACGACGGGGCCGCATAGATGGTTTGGTGACATGTTTGTGTGTGTGTGCAATTTGATTTGTGTGCTTCTAGTGTGGTACAGTTTGTAGTTTTGAATAAGTGGAAATATCACATTGAAGGGGGGAAACATGATCCAATGTTCCATTTCCATTATATCAGTTTTTTCTATGTATGTATGAGCATCAAATTTTCAACAGATTTTCCTATGTTATTCCCTGCAGTGAGATATTGATGAGGGATGATAATAGTACTTGGCACATCATGATGTGGTTGTAGGTCAACCACTTAAAAACCTTCATTTGTGGTTTGTGGTAAACCAAATGCAAAACCACCATTCTCGGTTTATTGTCAACCGTTTGCAAAACCATCCCTGAGGTTTGTGATTATTCTGTGAAAATCACCAAATCATGAGCAAGTGCAAGTATAAGGCAGGTTTTCCCTATGTTCACACTAAGGGGGGGAATGTTAGGAATATTATAGTGCTTCACATATTTATGTGTGTGAATAATAATTACGTGTGTAATTATTATGGTTGAGAGATTATTGTTAGAGTTGTTATAATATATTGTTTCAACAATATATTATTATATTTATTGTTGTGTGTGGGTTACGTGAGTTATTCTCACCCCACATGAATAGGCTTAGTTGAGATTTTGTAGTTGAGTTAGTTTCCTATATTCTAGAGAAACTCCAAGAAACTCCAGCCTATATATAAGGCTATTGTATTGTGTGAAAGATACAGAATACAATTATATTATTATTATTTATTATTTCTTGTGTTCATCTCTCTTCTCCTTTTTGTATTTTCTTGCTCAAACTTTGAGAGGTCATTTCAGGAAAAGAACCAACATGAGAGACACAACTAGTGGAAAGACTCTCTCCCGAGACATCTTTTTTTTTGAAGCCAAAAAGGATCTTGACTCAAATGTAGATTAAGAGGATAAAT
The DNA here is from genome assembly GCA_019776745.2 of Taxus chinensis. Lineage (NCBI taxonomy): Eukaryota > Viridiplantae > Streptophyta > Pinopsida > Cupressales > Taxaceae > Taxus > Taxus chinensis. The sequence continues at coordinate 720,456,138 of CM034146.1, read as the reverse complement.
CCAATTCTATCCTGAAAACCTCTTTGTCTAAAATTCTTGTTGTTGGCAGCAAGGATAGTGAGACTAATAACATTTTTTTTCCCATTTGGATTTAATGAGAATAAGGAAATGGATTTATCTGAAGCTAACAACATTGCGGTCTCAGCTGGAGTTAATGGGGATAAGGAAAATACTCCGCATTTTGAGGTCACTCTTCAAAACAAGGAGGTTTCACGAGGTTGGATAACAGTGTGTAAAAAGAAAAAAGAAAATTCTAAGAATAACACTCCACCTAGCTGATTATGTTCTTTTATACCATTCGGTTGTTCTCTATTACATCATTTTCCTTTTTTGGAAAAAAACTTGTTCGTCTCCTTTGGTGCTAGTGTGCCACTGCAATTTGGTTGTTTTTCAACAATTTTTGTGTTGATAAGTTGTTGTTTTTTGGTTCTTTTATGAGCAGACTATTTTCTATTGCTGGGGTGTCATGTTTTATCTTGATTTTGATCATTTTTTCTATGTTGTAATTGTATTATTTTGATTTTGAGCCTTCATGTACAAGGGTATAGTCCCTTTCAAAAAACTATTTTCCAATAGTAAAAAAATTAAATCTTTAAATTGTAACTTTTGTAGTGGGAAAGGAGAAACCCAAAGATTATAAGACTAAGAAAGGATATTAAGGACATAATTTTTTTTTTATTGATATCCTTGACCCTACACATCCTTACCAAATTAAAATTACTTGTTTACAACCTTAGATTCTCTTAAATTAACTTTGGAGGCCTTACATTGTTTTATTTAGATTTTATTTTATTTTGCGAGAATTGGAAATTACACATCGCCCCACTCTGCCCCAATCCCCAACCCCACTTCGCATGCTCCCCACACACACATACACAAGAATTTATTTTCTTTATAGCTACGTGTTCATGCCTTCACCATACTAATTGTAATATATTTATCTCTACTGGATGAAGCAATTAAAAGAAAACTATGAAGTTTATCTCTATGTCAAATGAATTAATAAATGAAATGTAATACGGATTGAGAAATATTTTAGTTGGGGTAATATATTGTTAAATTTATTCAACTATCCTACTCGACCTAGTAGAAAGGTAAATAAAAAAACTCTTATTTAAGTGAGGTGCTAAATATTGTATTTTAAAATGTTAGGACATATTTAATTTGAGAAAAATCATATAAACATTGAATGAATTTGTGGGAAATTTATATGTTAGATATTTAAATGGATATGTATTTTTTAAAATTGTTTAAAAATTACTATTTAGCATAAATTAAAAAAAAGAAAATTTACTATTGGTAAATAGTTTTTTTGAAAGGGACTATACCCTTGTACAATATGACACAAAAGCTAGATATATCCATAGTAACATAACCAAAAGGGATCACAATCCAGATATGAACAAAAAGCCCATCGGCAGAAAACAATCTGCCAAGAGAAAAGGAAGCAACCAACAATCCAATAGCTGAAAAATATCTAATAAACCACAACTAAGCATCAGAACAGCTGTCCAACAGTTGCATAATAGACCAACAGCCCGGATATAATGATAAGAGCTAGCAAAAAGACAAGGATCATACCTTGTCCAAGATGGTGGGGGATTTAGGTTTTCCATATCCCTTATTTTTCCTATCCACTACCTTCCCTTCTTCGTTTCTTTCTTACATTTATAATGGAATAACCACTTCAATTAGTTTGAGAGGGGTGATATTTTCAGTAAGTTGAGTCGAAGCAGAGTTGATTACTGTATTATTTTTCTAAAAAGTAGAATCCAGGGATAACTTCTCTGCATTATTCGAAGAGACTTCCATGACGGGTGAGTTATCTTACATGTGGATGCTAACTTTCGTAACTGGAGTTTCCTGGGAATCGATTGTTAGATGCTCTGGTAGAGAATATTTCCACCATGCAGGCTTGATTTTCTATTGGAAATATTCACAATATTTTGTAATATGACCAGTGTTAAGACAACATCGACATCTGAAGGCAAGTCCTTCATAGTCCAATCTCTGTATCCAGAGTCTTTCACCAATCTGCAGCTTAATTTCTGCTTGTAGGGCTTTGGATAGATCAAGATCCCCAAGGATTTGTGCATAAGTAGTCTGGGTTTGAATTGAGGTTTTCTCATCAACAACTGCACATGAGCCTAGAGTATCCCCTATTTCAATTAAACAAGATCTGTTCCAAAGTTGGAGTGGGAGTCTAGGTAAACGAATCCAAACTAGGTAGATTTCAAAAGAGTCTTTTGAGGGATCAAAAGATGGAAACCAGGGCTTAGCCATGAGTCCATGTTCACCCCAAACCCAGTGTTGCATAAGAATTAAATCCCTATCTTCAAGGGTTTCAAAAAAAGCAATGAAATATGCTTTTGCACAAGGATAAAGTTCAATCTTACCTTGAATCTTTTCTCTCCATCTCTGCACAATCCAGTCATGCAGTTGAGAAAGTTTTGGCCAAAAGTTATGAAATCTATAGATGAGACCCAGTTGGGAGATATTTTCTTCCTCCTTACGCACCTTTAGAAGTAGATCCTCCTCAAGCTTCAGTTTCGGGGTCTCCTCCTAGGGTTTCAATGGCATATCATAGTTCCTTATAGAGATCTTTGCTTGCTTGCAGACCACATCAGCAAAGGAGTTTACAGTCTTCTTACCGCTGCATGCAGAGGGTATAGATTTGTTTTTTAGGTCCTTTTCCACATCTCCACTTCCCTTGCCGCCATAGGAATTCCTAGGAGATCTCTCATCCCTAAAAGTATGAACATTATCCTCTATCAAAGGAGAGACCAGAGGTGGATCACAAACATGGCCACCACTGCCGTCAAATATTTTTTCACAGTGTAGAGGAGGAGTAGAGACATCCCTCCCTTCTTCTTCTATGCCATTTCCAAGGTGTCTCACTCCTTTGTCCACCAGCTGGAGTAGAGACTTCTGAAAAGGTGACCATGTATCAGTGCAGCCGATAGCAAAAGGTTTAGGGTTCAAATCCGCGCCGCCGAGTGTCGAAATATTAGGGTTCGAGTGGGTAAAACAAGTTTTCACCATCGCCGAGAGTATCAAATATCTTCTATGATATTAAAAGAATATCAAATAAAATATATTAATATTAAATATCATGATAATTGCTACTAATTTTAAAACATAATAAGATAATTGTTATATTAATTCATTATCTAATTTTATTAAAAAACTTATTTATTATTCATTATAAAACATTAAATAATTTTTAAATATTTATTAAATAAATAAAATACTTGTCTTTGACTCTAAAGTGTGTTGATAAGGGGGACTTTCTAGCCTGATTTTTAAAATTTAATATTATTCTTTGAAAATTAGAAATTTGTCTGCATCTTGTTTTTTATTTACCATTATTTCATTTTTAAATATGTTATATTGAATAAGGTATGTTTATATTCTATACTATTAACATTTTCATTATTAAAGAAGAGAAATATGAATATCTAATTCCCGTAAAGATTTCCATCATTCATACTTTGACCTATATATTTTAAACTATCAACACTTGAATTATTAAAGAATAGAAAGATGAAGATCTACCTCCCTTAAAGAGTTCCATCATTCATACTTCAACCACCAAGATACAAAGTGAATTACAAAAAGGGAAAAAATTGAAAAATTATTCATTGCGTGGCAAGAGACAAATACGGTTTGTCTTCATTGTGTTTTTTATTTACCATTATTTCATTTTTTAATATGTTATATTGAATAAGGTATGCATATATTATATACTATTAACGCTTGATGTATTAAAGAAGAGAAAAATGAAGATATACTTCCCTTAAAATTTTCCATCATTCATACTTCGACCAATATATTCTATACTATGAACACTTGAATTATTAAAGTAGAGAAAGATGAATATCTACCTCCCTTAAAGAGTTACATCATTCATACTTCGACCACCTAGATACAAGGTGAATTACAAAAAGGTAATAAAATGAGAAATTATTCATTGCGTGGCAATAGACAAATATGGTTTGGACCTATCTAAGAATAACACTTCTCCACCTAGCTGATTATGTTCTTTTCTGCATTCGATTGTTCTCTATTTCCTCATTTACCTATGCCAAGCAACAACTTGTTTTTCTGCTTTAGTGTTGGTTTTCCACTGCAGTTTGGTTGTTTATCAGCAGTTTTTGTGATGATAATTTGTTGTTTTTTTGTTCTTTTATGAGAAAACGGTATTCTGCTGCTGGGTTGTTATGTTTTATCCTGATTTTGATCATTTTTATTATGTTATAATTGTAATATCTAGGTCTCGAGAATTCTTGTATAAGGGTATAGTCCCTTTCAAAAAACTATTTGCCATTAATAAAAAATTTAAATGTTTAAATTGTAACTTTTGTAGTGGGGAAGGAGAAACCCAAAGATTATAAGATGAAGAAAGGATATTAAGGACATAAAACAAGTTTTATTCATATCCTCAACCCTACACATCTTTACCAAATTAAAATTACATGTTTACAACCTTTGATTCTCTTAAATTAACTTTGGAGGCCATACATTTTTTTATTTATATTTTTTTTATCTTGCGAGAATTGGAATTTACACATCTCCCCACCCCGCCCCACTCCCCACCCCCCACTTTGCATGCTCCCCTCACACACATACATAAGAATTCATTTTCTTCATAGCTATGTGTTCATGCCTTCACCATACTAGTTTTAACATATTTACCTCTACTAGATGAAGCAATTAAAAGAAAACTATGAAGCTTATCTATATGTCAAATGAATTAATAAATGAAATGTAATATGGATTAAGAAATATTTTAGTTAGGGTAATATATTGTTATATTTATTCAACTATCCTACTAAACATGGTAGAAAGGTAAATAAAAAACTATTATTTAAGTGATGTGCTAAATATTGTATTTTAGAAAGTAAGGATATATTTAATTTGAGAAAAATTATATTAACATTGAATGAATTTGTGTGAAATTTATATGTTAGATATTTAAAAGGATAGGTATTTTTAAAAATTACTATTTATCGTCAATTAGAATATATTAATATTAAATGTCATGATAATTGCTACTATTTTTAATACATAATGAGATAATTGTTATGTTGATTCATTATCTAATTTTATAAAAAAAAAATATTTATTATTCATTATAAAACATGAAATATTTTTTATATTTTTATTAAAGAAATAAAATACTTGTCTTTGATTTGAAAGTGTATTGATAATGTGGACTTTCTAACATAATTTTTTAAAATTTAATATTATTCTTTGAAAATTCAAAATTTGTCTTCATCATGTTTTTTGTTTACCATTATTTCATTTTTAAATATGTTATATTTAATAAGGTATGTATATATTATATACTATTAACACTTGAATTATTAAAGAAGATAAATATGAAGATCTACTTCCCCTAAATATTTCCATCATTCATACTTCAACCTATATATTCTATAGTATCATCACTTTAATTATTAAAGAGGAGAAAGATGAAGATCTACCTCCCTTAAGAGTTCCATCATTCGTAATTCAACCACCAAGATACAAAGTGAATTATAAAAAGGTAAAAAAATGAAAAAATATTCATTGCGTTGTAAGAGACAAATATGGTTTGGACCTATCCAAGAAGTGCCTAGTAGGAATCTCATGGAAATTTGTAACTTTCTAGGATTTATTCATGGGGAGATTAAATTCCTTTAAACTGATGTGACTAATTATGTGAACGATTGAGAATTATGTATGATAAAGAAATACATACAAGATAAATAAGGACATGTCACCTTTGCTTGGAATATAAGTACAAGTCACACTTTAGCTACCAAGCCAATATAGTAATTATTAAATTATAAATTTTCAATTTTAGGTATCTACTTTTCCCTTTTAGCATTGAAATAGAAAATTACATGCTTAAATGAAAAGACACTAGAGTGTGTACACATACATTCTATTTTTTAAATTTGTTGGTTCTGCAAAAATGTTTGAATGCTCCATGATTAAACCTACAAGAAATACTTAAGTTTGTTTCAATTAAAGAACAAATATATAACTTTGTTTTAAAAATGAATCTGTAACTTGAAAATTGTATTTGTAAGTGGGAAAATAGAGAGAAAAAAGTAAGGACGAAATATGCCTATTTTCTTTTCTAAAACATAATATTTTCAAATATTAGTAGAATTGGATATTTGAATAAAAATTTATCTATTAATAGATTGTGCTTGATCTATCCCCAAATTTTACAAAATAAAATTCTAAATTCATATAGAAATCAACTATTACTTGAGATAAAACATAGCGGGTCCATAGGACTCTATAGTCATCTCAAAAACCTCAAAACAAGAAGGTTTCCATAAGATTTTCTAGTGACCCTCATAACTTCAAACAAATGTATGAAGAAAGTTTCCAAATGTTATTCTACTTATCTTGATATTCTTACAATCCGATGGAATTCAATATATTGCAGTAAGTGCACCACCCTACTACATAAAGGGTCAGTTAGAGACAAAAATTAGAGATGAAAGAGTAATCCCATCCCTACCATGAAGTGGCCACTACTCTTTGACACCTTTTGATACTGGTCTTAATACTTCTAATTATATTATGGACATTATTATGGTTTTGATTTCGTCTGATGTTAGATGTTAGACCATGGATCATTGTTGATCTTGATTTAGTTATGATGTATGATGATTATTAGAGACATTTTATATATGTATGATGATATATTGTTTAACATGGATATGTCATGGGTGTTGTTCAGACATGTGATATTTAGATATTGTGAGTAGACCTAGAAAATGGACATTATTTGATGATGATATAGTTGTTGATACAAACTGTGAATGATATTGTTGGATTGCCTTGATGATTGTTGTGATTCATATCTATAGATGGTTTTGAGATTATGTTTATATCATTTTTGGATGTTCTGATATGGACACAAGGCTGAAGGAGGTATTTGTGTTTTGCAGGCTAAAATATCACAACAAAATCGGGGGATTGGAGACCAACCACATTGGAATTTTAGATGAATTCAACAAGGTCACCATGGAAACTAATATTTTTTTGTGCGTGTTGTGTGTGTGTGTTGCGGATTACCATGGAGGGGGATCACCTCTAAATGTGACCAAGGGGTTTTATGTATTTCTTTTATTTGGTCCATTTGTTTATGTTTGCATGTGTTTATTTTGTGGGGCTTTTACCCTTTCTTTAATTATTAAATGGTGTGTAAATATTGTGAGTAATCATATTGTTAAAATAAATAAATCAAAGATGTCATAAGAATGCAATTAATAGAGTTGTTGGCCATGATTTAAGTGTTGTAAGTATTATGTAAGTAATGTGTAAGTGATGTGTAAGTTAAATTTTAAGTGTGACACACTCCACCTTCTTGGAAATTCGAAATTGTCCTTGGAGGATTATTTTCGAGGTTTGTGGGACAAGTTAAACTTGTCCCATACCTCTTAAATTTAATTACCAACCATACCTATAGTTGGAGAGTTGATTTTATACTTTCATAATTCTTTTTGAGAAGGCAAATTGTAGGTTTTAATTGCACTTTTCTTACATGATTTTATTTCAGTCCTTTGGGGTGTGGGTTGGATTTGAGTGTGTAAGTAAAAAGTCATATTATTTCACCCACCTAATTATTATGCATTGCAGAATGAAGTTAATTTTTTGTTGGGGTTGAGGATGTGTGATGTGGCATCCTACATGGATCCACCTCATCCTCTTCCCTTCCCTCTTCTATAAAATTTGATTTGCTTGCCTTATTTTGGGTTGCTTAACTGGGGAGATTGATTCTTGGGTGAATTATTTTGTTGTTTTTTGGAGCTCTTGATTTTGGAGTAGTTGGATGATTGTGGAATAGTTGTACCTGGTTGATTTTTGGATTATTTTCTTGGAAAAAATAGCTATTTGGAAGTTGGACAACTCCATCATGGAGAGGTAAGAGCTTGGCTCTTGAAATGCTCTTCTTTTAGGAATGTAAATGTTAATGTGTGAATGTTTGGCATGTTTGTGGGATGTTAGGTAGATGGCATAGTATTTTTTTAGGAGAATACTATGGGGTTTATTTTTTGGGAGGCACAAGGGTGTTTTTAGGGAGGTATAAGTGTGGAGGGAGTTGGGATTTGGGTTCCACCTTACAAAGAAAAAAATTGCATTTATTTACTCATTATGGGGTGCCATAATAGGTTGGAGAGGCATAAGTAAATGTGAGGAATAAGGGGTACTTGGGGGAGGCATAAGGAATGTCAGGGATTTGATATACTATATTTTGGCGGTTTGTAATTCAGGTGGTGATACCCATTTTCCGTTTTGGGAGGCATAAGAAGTATCCCCCATAGTTTATTGATCCTTAGGCTTTCTTGATGAAGCCTTAGTATTTTTTGTCATGTTTTAATGTAGTTGTAAACTACATGCTGTTTTGGATTGTGTTTTTATTGTGAAAGTGTTACTTGTGTGTTTGTAGAAGCCAGTTGTTGCCATGAATTGGATCACATCTTTTATTGCATTGTGGTTAGGGCTTGGGGGCCAATGAAGAAGGATGGATTATCCTTTTAATTATATTTCTTGGTTAGGTGGAGAGGGTTGACTTTCCCCTGCTCTTGTTGTGATCACATTGGAAGAAAGAGAAATCTGCATGTTGCTGTTCTGGAGCTGAGAAAAAGACAGTTTGACAATCCCTTGTGAAATGAAATCTTATTGTAGCCCTTTCCCACTTTGAATTGGATGATCTCTATTTTAATTGTAATGGAAAGATTATTTTTTATTGACAATGAAAGTTGAAGTTCGAAATGTGAAAGAGTTATAGTCTGTTTTCTATTTTTTGGAAACAATGTGAAGGAATGATACATATTTTGTATGTTGTATTTTGAAATCAAATGGAAAGTAATTCATAAGAATTTCATTTGAATTAATGGAAGTATTTTTTATTGTTCATATGATATTATTTCCATTGGAAATATGTGTTTAACATGCGCTATGAAATCCCTATTTGGAAAGTGGAAAATTGAAACATGTGAGAAGAAAATGTATTATCCTACCCTGTTTAAAATATATGATTTTGGAAAGAATAGAAACTACGTTCTTGTTTTAATATTTGATTGAAGGAAATAAAACTATTTAAGACCAACATGCAATGAATTCAATGTTTTATTTCATGACAAAAGCGATAGTTAATCTCTATTCTTGAAATGTATAGACTTCTTTCAATTCACTATATACTTTGTAAAATTCCTTTAACAAATGTTGAAATAACCTTGTAAATAGATAAGAGGCAAATGAAATAATCAATTGTACTTAATGAGGCCATAAAAATCCAAAACCAAACTAAAAACACTTAAGTAAATGTTTGAAATCCTTCCAATCGAGCCAAGGCAAATCTGCAGGCTTTTTGCGGTAGAAAGAAACTTGTAATTTTCAAATGCAAATCAATCCAACAATTTTACACTTGTAATATATCCTAACACTTTCCTAATGGAAATATCCATGTTTTTTTGACATGTTGAAGGAGAAAGAATGAAAAAATTGAACAAAATTTTTATAAGTTAAAATTTACCAGTTTGCACTGTAAAAGCTTGCAGAATGTTTTCCCAAAATTGACCACTTAAACTTTATCAAAATAAAAAATTAATGATTCCTGTGTAAAGAGGACGTTGAGATATTTCTAGAAATTTTTTGTTATCCTAAAACTAATCTCTCTATCAAGAGTTATGGCCTTCTAAATTTTTTCTTCACTTGGCGTAAAAAAAAATTGGGAAAAATTTCCTTGGCGGGCCCGCTGGCCTGAATTTTTCCCTTAGTTCTTCGAAATTTTTTTGGGAAAAATTTCCTAATTTTCCCTACCGATCCATATCCAATCATAGGCTACCACATGGCACCACGAGGTGTTGGCAGAGGGGTGGATCCCGTTTTAACTTAGGATCTCAGAAATATTTTGGGAAATTTTTTAAATTTACCCCAGCGCCCCGCAGCCAATCAGGATCTGCCACATGGCTTCATGAGGCATCGGTAGAGGAGTGGGTTCCTTTTTTCCGTTTGCGTTTTGGGAAAATTTTGGGAAAATTTTCTAAAGTTTCCCCGCCACCCCCCCGCCGGCCCTTAGCCAATCAAGAGCTGCCACATGGAATTGCGAGGCATCGGTGGAGGTGCGGTTGAAGTTTACCCTTTTTTTCTTTCAAGGTGCTAAAACTATTTTATCTCTACTTCCCCACTTTCCCCATGCTGCCTTGGGAGGTGCCATGTGTCCCTTGCAGACTTGCGAACTCGCGGGAGTGTGGGTGCAAAGGTGGCTTTTCACCCTCGTCCGGGAAATTTTCTAAAATGTCTCGAGTGGACCCATTGAGCCAACTCCTCCTCCCAGAAATATTTCTCCCTGTGGCCTGCAGACTCGCCGCTAGGGAAAATTTTCTCACCTAGGCCCGCAGGCCTGCTCTTGGGGAAATTTTTCACCCCAAGGCCCGTCGGCCCATAACTTGAGAAATATGATGAGTTAGGAGGACTTATTTATATCACTAGAAAGGCGAGGAAATTTCCTATCCACTGGGAGTGTTTTAGGGAAGTTTTGAGATTGTTAATTTTGGGAAAAATCAAGTTGAAGCTTTTAATCCTGTTAAAGAGTGGTATAGTGAGAAATTACCCTCCTAACCTAAGAGAACTTTATAACCCTAAGTTTTGACCTCGTAATCTTTAATAATTGTTGTATTGAGAAAAATATAATCTAGTAAATTAGAATTGACCTGGAAACTTGTTGTGGCAACTGTTGTCTTGTAACCTGGTGGTAGACACTCTTAAACAAACAAAAATTTCCATAAATTTTCCTAACTAATCCTAGGTTGTTCTTGGGTCTCAAGTGGGTTGTTTTTACGGGTGTTACATACCACCCCCACCTTTTACATTTTTTTACCATTTATATATATATATATATATATATATATATATTTGCAAAAACTAAAGCATTTAATTTATCTCATCTATCCTCTCCAATACCTTCACTCCCACCTTTGTAGATTCAACATAGAATTAAGGTTTTTTGGTATTGTTTTAGTTTAATCAAGTTGAAATCATTTGTGAGTTGTAGGTTCTGGTTGAAATAGAGTATCATCCCCATCCTCTATTTCATCATACTATATTACTGCCAAAAACATGTCATCTACCTGTGTTTTTTTTATAAAGATATTTTTGTTTTAGTTTCTATCCATCTATAAATCTTAAAATGTATTGAAATTGGCTTTAATATCCACAATATTTTTTAGGAAAATAAAATATACGAAACACTTTTTTGGGTTATTCCATTGATATGGAAGCATTGAAATATTTTAGATCATTTTTGTACATATGTTATACCCTTTGGGGATGGTGTGAATGTGCAATCCCTCAATGATTTTGAATGGATGTGCATACTATATTCTTTGGAGGAGTGTAAGAGGTTTCAGATGGTGGAGTTAGGTTGAGAAAGGAGTGGATGGGGAAGTTATATCTACCATGTCAAAAGTAGGAAGGATCCCAAATCTATTTAATTCTAAAACTGAAGGTATTTGAAAATTATATGTTAATGTTAATCACAGTTATTTTGGAAAAAATTCCTTAATTTGACATGCATTTCTATTTTACTCCAAACCCTTTAATAAAAGTGACGTGTCTACATCTAAGTGTGTATATTCATTTTCATGAAAAATATTCTATTTTATCGTAATTACGTAATGAAACACAAAAGTGGGGTGAACAGGGTATCGTGGAAGGATTCTATCCATTTCCACTAGAAAGTTAATGTCATTATTGAGGAGGATGACGATTCCAGTTCGGAAAAGTGTCCCTTTGGGGTGGATGCAAACCGTGTCATTATTAGCAGATTAGAAACTCGACATGCATTAGAAATTAATTTACAGATATTAGCTAGTATAATGGACAGTTTCATACAGGAGACTATTCAATTATTTTATAAATAGAAACTTCCTTTTCCTCCCTGACCGTTTTGTATATAATGTGCTCTGGTTAATTAATAAATAACGTGATTTGCTTCACTACGAGGTATTGTGTGATTTTGTAGGTAATTATATCACAAAAAACAAAAGAGGTTTCAGAGACCAACCATAGCGGAATATTAGATGGATACAATGACGTCAACATGGAAAATTGTGTAATTTATTATTGTTGATGTGTTTGTTTTAGGGGGAATAACCTCCAAATGTGACCATAGGCTATGTGTGTAAGTTTTCTCCTTTTCTTTTATTTATTAGGGAGTATGTGATTTATTTTTTTATGTAATCCATTTAGTCATTGTTGATTTATGTTCCTTAATTAAATAGATTAATCATGTTTATTAAGTTATTTGGGGATGTGACAAAAGGCGGCATTTATTAGAGTAGTTGGTCCTTTGGATCTTATGATTTATGTTGAGTGTATTTGACTTTGAGCCTTGTGCACCCTACCTTACTTGGGAATTTCGGATTTGGGCTTAACGACCATTTTTGTAGGCTTGTGGGACAAGTTAAGCTTGTCCCACACCTCTTAATTTCATTTACCAACTATACCTACGGGTTGGGGGGTCATATATAGACCCCATTATGTGTTTTTTAAGGAAAAAGGTGACATTTTTTGCACTTTTCTTATAAGGTTTTTAAATTATGTCCTTTTGGGGTGTGGGTTTGGGTTATATGTAAGAGGCTTGTCATTTCTCTCAACCACCAATTTATTGTGCCTTGGGGTTGAGGTTTGACTTGTATGTGGAGTTGAGGATAAGTGATATGTGACATCCTACATGGAGCCACCTCACCATCACCTTCTCTTTTTCTTTATATGAAATTTTATTTGTTTGTTTGGGGATTACTTCATTTTATTTGCACACTTTTCTTTTGGAGTTAAAGAGTTTTTGGAGTGCTTGTTTTAGTCTTGGAGATTTTTGGAGTTGGAATGAGCTTAAAGGAGCTTGGAGTGTGATTCTTTGAGCATGTTCTTACTATGCAAAGGTAGGAAATACACCCTTGTTTTTCTTGTTTGTATTGCATGCAAGTGAATGGTTTGTGTGCTTTTTGGGATCATGGGTAAAATTCCTAAGTATGGTATAGGAGAAAGCTATGGGGATTTTCTATTGTATGGATGAATAATAGTTTTGTTGAATGTTTTGAGAGGGACTTAGGTTGGGTGCCCAACATTTTGATAAGAAACTTGATTGATTTTCTTACATGGTTCTTTTGAGGGAGACATAAGAGATTGGAGGGAGGCATAAGAGAATGTAGGAAGAATAAGAGGATCTTCAACGAGGCATAAGATTTATGTCGGGGTTTTGAGTTATGTTATGGAGGGTTTTAAGTTGCCGCATAATCCCATAGGGAGGCATAATTGATCTCCCCATAGTTCCTTACTCTATTGGTTTGAATTTTCCACCCTTGTGTATTTTGAAATTTGTATTCTTGTGATTTTTATCTTCTTCTTAAATGGGTGTTAAATCATTGTGAAAATGTGTATTGTGATGTGAAATTATTGTGTTAGTTGCCATGGGTTGTCTCCATTTCTTATTGCACTTTGGTTGGGGCTCGGAAGCCAATGAGGAGGATATCTTATTCTCTTCATTGGATTATTGGTTGGGTGGAGAGTGATGCCTACTCCCCCAGTTTTTTAATTTTGATTAAAGAAAAGAAAATGGTGGAGATCTTGTTGAAGATTTCGGACTTGGAGCATTTGCAGAAGTCAAAAAGGAAATACTTTATTCTAAAAACTTTCCCTATAGTTCCCACTTAAGGTGGAAGGCTAGTAATCTTGAATTTTAAAGAAATTTGTATTGTATATTTTATTTATCAAGTTGTAAATTTTTGATTGAGAAGGAATTTTTTTTTGTATTGTAAGAAAATGAGCTATGCTCAAGAAGGAAAAAATAGAAGTTCATTGTTGCTTGTAGAAGTTTTCTTTGTTGTAAGAATGAAGGGAGAACCTGGAAGTTGTAAATCATTGAGAATGTATTCTTAGTAGATCTTAAACGTATAATAGTTGTGTGTTTTTTCCTTCAATAAGTGGTTGTAGTTGTAATGAAAGGATGAACTAAATTATAGTGAATTACTTTGTTGAAAGATTACATTCTTGTTGTGGAAAGGAAAACATTGATACTTAAAAATAAATTGAGCTTCATTTCTTCATTTGAGCTTGAAAGCAATTTTATTGGAAAAGTATTCTTCTAGTTGTATTCTTATTTACTATTGAAAGAGAAAATCTACGCATTTAGTGATTAAGTCATGGGAATGAATAAATGCTATTAACCTCTCAAATAGTGTCTATAGGAATATAAATTTAAGCTAAGGTTAACTATAAACCACACTAGTAAAATTTGTTTTTGGAAAAAATGTAGAATTGATGGTTCTATTTCGGAAGAAAAGGACCACCACCATGTGCGGGGTGGAGGTCTCCGAACCACTAGCCTTCTTAAAGCGGAGGTCTTTGAACAGCCACCCAGGTAGGGCGGTGGTTTCCAAATCGTCACCGAGGTACGACGGTGGTCCCAAGAGTGTCGGTCTACTTAGGGTGGATCAATGAATTTCTTCAGAAAATTTGAAGTGGTAAGAGTCCTAGAAGGGGCACTCCCAATAATGAAGATGATGAACTCCTCTGAAATATGTGTAGATGGATGAGGAACCTATAGTAAATCACAAGTGTACTCTATGAAAATATGACTAAGTTCAAGAAGATACTCATCCCAATGAGGGGGCTCAACAAATAGAAGAGCAATGTCAGATAGGTATGAGTCATCCAATGAAGGTATAGGAGTAAAAGAGGCCTCAGACACTGAAGGAGGAAAAGAGGAGGGTGTGATGACTGTATGAGACTGTATAGGGTACTTTTTGATATCTGATGAGATGTGGGATGTGTAAACATTCTCTAGAATAGTGAAAGAAGGAGGAGAAGAGTCCTCTATAGTACTCTTGACATCAAAACTGGGTGCACAATCCTTATCATCAGAAGTAGAACCAAGTGAGTCTGTGTCAGTGGAACTATCATCACAAAAAGAAATAGAGGAGAAAACTGAATCAGAAGCAACAACAATGTCGACAGTATGTGAAGGGTCTCCATAGAGGGACTGAAGAATGCTCCAAAGATGGTGGGGTGGATCTAAGTCTACCACGTGAAACCAGTGAGATGGAGAGACATGTATCATCATGGTACCAAAAACATGGTCACAAGTATTGATAAAATCATTAAGATGATGGTGATTAGTGGGTGCAGTAACTGGCCCAAGAAAGAAGTGTGAAAGACTCTCATAGGTGAAGTAATATTCCGTGGAAGCATGCCAAACTGAATAGTTATCTCTCCCAAGAAGAAGTGGTGGAGGCTCTAAAGAGACCCTATGACACTCAAGTCTATAAAGAGTTCCCTCCATGATGTGGAATCAAAATTGCAAGGTTCTAAAATTTAAGATGTCAAACTCGACCGATAATTTGTCTACGTGCAACAACCCAAGAGTACTAGTGAACCCCCTAGAATGCAAAAATTTATAAAGTACTGCATTTAAAAAACTGATAATCTCATCATGTAATGTGTGAAAAATAATTTAACTTTGACTAAAGAAGCGCTCAAAACCGAGCAGCGAGTCAAAATTTATAGCAAAAATATAATTCCCACAACTGATGGAAAATGTCAATAAGCTTTGCAAACTGATTGAAAAAGTGATTGAAATGGGTGCAAGGGGTGTCATGTGGGTACTTGTTGGAAATGGCATCAAATTTTAGGAAGGGTTTGTTTTGATTGCGAGGGGGGATTAGCTTCCTGCCAACCCTGGACCTCACCCTCCATCTTCGACACACTAATGAAGAAAATTAAATACAAGTAAAATAGGCCCTAAATTATTACAATGCCATAAAAGGAATGTTTTTTCCTTAAAACATTAAAAAAAGGATTGTTTTAACGACCGAATAATTCTAAAAGGAAATGGAAGTGCTAAGACCAAGCTATTTGATGGCTCTCCATGGAAAGTTGGCTGAGGGGAAGCATGAGCCGTTCGAACCAATGTTGCATTGGTGCTAAGTGCGGATGCAACAAGAGTTGGCTGAGGGCAGGATTATCATGAAGCAGTCAAAGGTGTTTAGACACATGTGTAGTTTTGTAGCCATGACGCAAGATAGTGAGCCTGCAGAGATGTAACTGTTCACTGTAGAGCCAAATCAGCAGGGACTCAATTCCATGTTGAGGAGATCTTAGGGCCACGTGCTAGGTAAAACCATTCATGGTAGAGTTTAGTCATAGTGCTACATTAAAATGACTGGGTGAACGGAGTGGGAATGACGGTTCCAATGGAATGTAACCTGCGAGCACAAGACTGGAATGCAGGTGCACTCAAGAAAAAATTCAACCATGTGGGAACCCAACAACTAGTGGTGCAAGCAAACTCGGTGAAGGGATGTAGAGGTAGGTGCAAAACGAAAAGTCGTGTAGTGAAGCCACAAACTAGGTCGAGACTTAGGTTACACACATTCAAGCTTAGAATAATCCTGGGTTCAAACCAAGACATCATTTAAGGAACTCCAATCAGGAATGAGCAGCGAGAGGGAACAACTAGAAGTCCTGAAGAAAAGCAATCAATGATCCACGAGTAAAGCAAGCACGAGTAGTATAAAACGTGGAGGGGTCAACAAGCTCCAACGATGCAAGGGTGAATGGAAGGCCTAGCTAAGGGAAATCTCGAGCATACAACCAGGTGAAGAACGCACAGATCGAGCGATAGAAGGGTCGTATTAGGTAGAGCTGTGAGTCAAAGACTCCAAGCGAAAAAAATGACCAAAAATAAATGTCAGATGTAGAACGAGTTGTAAATAGAAAGAAGAGGGAGTCAATGTATGAGTTGGTGAATGTAGTGACTGCAATGCTCGAGCAATAAAGTCAAGGCAGTATAGAAGCAATCACTAGCTCAACAACTGATAGTGCAAATCGACCAAATACCCTTTAAAAAAGGTAAGTAGAGCACACGCAAGGAAGAGAGCTTTCACAAGAAACTACTAGGCGGAGAGTAGTAAACAACCAAGGTGAGCAACATGATTCTGATCCAAGAATGTCCTTTGTACGAGTAATATTATTCTCACTATTGAATGACAGTAAAATTTTCATGGAACTATTGGGAATATCATGATAAACTTGAATTACTAAAGGGCTGCCATTAGTAAACGTCAAAAAATTCATAGGTGGTTGAATAGCCATTGCAATAACTAGGATTTGAACAATGAGATTAATATGCGGTGAGGGAAGATTAGGTGGAGGGTTTCTAAAACTAGGCCTATTATAAGGTATGGTATTACCAACTCTTCTTCTTCTTACAAAATTCATAGGTAAAGAAATAAAATCAGAAGGAATTCCTCTTACCGATGATCATGTAGTCACTTTAGGCATGGAACATGCTGCAAAATATGGTCTGAAATCAGCCTTACAAAGGCGCCAAATAAATCTTTTGATCTTTAGAATAAATTGTTGCAGCTTGTTGCTCATAAAAGTGACTTTATTTTTTGTTGCAAATCTATTGTGAAGTGTTGTAATTTTCCTGTAGATCTGATTCGTGGTCCCATCGGGTATGCAAAAAATTGTTATCTCTCGAAATTTCACCCTGTAGAGAGATGACTACGTGTTCTAAAGATTTCTCTTGATCTCTCTCTTTCATAGATACAATGGAAACATCTCAGGTCCGTTGGTATCCCTATTGTTGAGGTGAGTCTCTGATATCAAGGCTGGTTCCTTTTTTGATGTATCCTAAACTAATTTTTAGGGGTTTTTAGGGTAAAAAGATTACTGTAACTGAATTAAAAATTGGGGTGATACACCAAACTTGTTGAGAGCTTTGACTAAGTACATGCACAATTGATTTGGGAATAGATTTTGAATGCACAAACCAATAATTTTTACCAGAATATTAAGGAAAAAACACTTGGTGTATTGAGGGAATGAGTCATAACAATACAATACGATAACATGCACACTAATATTATGCAGGAATTACTAAATTTGAAGCAAGGTAAGATAAGTAATCAAGGAATTATATATTCATAAGAATTAATGAGATATACACACCAATGCAAATAATTAGAAAGACAAAAATCAATTCTCATTCAAGGGGAAAAAATGGAAAAATTTTCTTCAAGATTCCTATGTCAAAAAATTCCTCCTTTTTTCTTTGCAATTACACACAATATATAACAAAATTATCCACCCATCCCATCCTAAAATAGGATAAAAATTATACTCGCCCATGCATATTAATTTTACCCCTTTATCATGAATAAATAAAGGAATTTTTGTATATATTTTCCCTCTCGGGTCAATATAGAAAAACATAGTGTCGACAAGGGAAAATTCGTGCCCCAAGGCACAGGTAAAGGGCGCACAATATAGAGTGTCAACAAGGGAAAATTCACGCCAAAGCCGCAGGTAAAGGGCGTACAACACGGAGTGTCGACAAGGGAAAATTTGTGCCTAGGCACAGGTAGAAGGCGCACGTCAAAGGATGTCGACACAAATGTGGAGGCGCCTTTGGCGCAGGTAAGAGGATGTCGACACAAATGTGGATGTGCCTTTGGCGCAGGTAAGAGGATGTTGACACAAATATGGATGCACCTTTGGCGCAGGTTAGAGAGTGTCGACACAAATATGGATGCGCCTTTGGCACACCTTCAGGAGGCGCAACATTCTGAGCGTTGACAAGAAGCAGACCCTGACCCAAATATTCAGACGGCCATAACTTTTCATAGGGAGCTCAGATTAACGCAAGGTTGGACAAATTCTTAAAAACTCAAAATAGAATTCGCCACTTTTTGGGTTTGCTAAGGCTCTCATCTACCGTCATAATGAGATGAATTAAATGCAATATGGAGGTGGTTGGGGTAGATTTGGAATTCCTCTCTCTATCCCCTCTCTCATTCTTCCTATAAATTTTAAGGAGGGGCTTCTTTCTTAAGGTTGGACATTCTTGTTTTTCTCCTCCCTTCTTCTCTTTGGCAGGTGAATTTTTGGAGTTCAAACCTCCCATCTAAAACTGTAATACAACTTTGCCTCTTGGCATTTTGTAGTGTATTGTATCAATCTTTGGAGAAAATAACGCATGTATGTGGATGATTCTCAACCCTCTCTATGTTCATTTGCATCCTCTTGATCTTTCACTGTAATTTTTGTTATCTGTGCATGATCTTGCATTGCATTTTAATGGTTTGTGTTTATTGGCAAGACAGGTGTTCTTCATTCCTCGGTGCATCACCTTTGTTATTTTAGGTTAATTTTTATGCATATTTTTACCCTGTCTCCTTGGCAAGTTAGATTAGGTTTTTGAGTAAACCCTCTGCATTTTTATGTGTGCATATGAACAAAGGAATATGAACCGACCTTCATCCGGAGAGCTTTCCCGATTCACAAGGTCCCACACTTGGGAGAAGCTCCATGTAATGCAATCGAGTTGCAGACATTCAAGGGTGTTGTGATTCACCATCAACAAGAATAAAAATAGACATGCTAATATAATGAGGCATTAATAGCCTTGATTAAAAATACATCATCTATTTTTAACAAAGTAAGATGAATAATTTGGACAATAATAACCTTTTCTTGTTGTGTAAGTCTCCTCCAATGTGCATGCAATCTCTATCTTCTAGTTCTTGATGTGACACTTACAATTCAATCCACTTGAAATGATAAAATTAGCACTTTAATCCTTCCCCTTGGATGCACATACAAAGAAAAACCTCTCTGTGTGAGCCAAAATCATTCCTTTGTTTGTAATACTTTGCAAAAAATAATTCACACACATATCCCATCATGATGAGGTCCAGTTGTAGGTTCTGATGTTGAAAACTCCACTGTCTTCTTGTGGTCACATGGAAAGTTGACTCTTGTGAAAATAATTCCATTGTTTACTTTTAAATATTCCCACTATGGGGACCACCTATGATGTGCACACTTTGTCTTGATAAGGGTTTTTATCTTCTTTGAATAATCATTGCATTGATTAAGGTCTTCATACCTTTACGTGGTCGACCAACATAATTTTTCCATGGCATAATGTTTGATTACATTTGATGGGAGGGCCATGGTAGATAATATAAGGTTCACCTTTTTGCTGGTTGGTACATATAATATAGTTTTTGAATTGAAATTAATCATTGGTACACCTCCTTTGGTGTTATCTTGACTTGGGCATGTATTATTATGTTAGCCCCTTTTGATATCATCATTGTGTCAACATTTGATTTTATCGAAAAGCATTATGGATTTGGGCCCTTAATTGGTCAATGGAAATGAATTTTTTTTTTATTAATGTGGGGCTTGTTCCCTCTTCACACGATGACCCAACCCTTCCTTTTTCAGTGGCTTGATATTAACTTTAATTTTAACCTTGGTTTACATTGAAATTGTAGCTCCAATCTCTACCATTGATCCCATGCTTCTTCTAACCACCACCCTTGATTTGATTACTCCATGGTTAGAGATTAGGGTTTGGAATAAATGAAGTTGATGATCTATTCTATAATGCTGAGTTGGGTTGCTTTAAAGTTAATGATGGATCTCTATCCATTGATTTTGTACCTTTTGATGTCTACCATTGAAATTTACTCTGGTAGTTGGCCTATGGTTTTGACTTGTACCATTGATCTTCGTACTTTGATCCCTCGACCGTTGATATTTTACTCAGGTTGACTTAGATTGGAATACAGTTAAGTTGGCGAATATGTTTATTTAAAACCGAAACCTTAATCATTTTGTATGAATGCCCATTTTGGTGGGTGAAGCCCTAGAAAATTGTCTTTAGGCTGTCATTGTTGCTTCTCTCAAGCTTTTTTTTCTTCTGCTAATCCATATTATGTGAAGCTTTGAACATGAAATTTCTTTCCATTTTGGCTATTTA
Source organism: Taxus chinensis (assembly GCA_019776745.2). Taxonomy (NCBI): domain Eukaryota; kingdom Viridiplantae; phylum Streptophyta; class Pinopsida; order Cupressales; family Taxaceae; genus Taxus; species Taxus chinensis. The sequence goes on along the minus strand of CM034146.1, from coordinate 720,435,293 downwards.
AGCTTAGAGCATGATTTGGTAGAGGTGGCTGCGGGTATTGTTGTTTCAGTCTCTTTGCATCTTCTCTGAGATTGAAGGTTTTTCATGCTTTACGAGGCTCTGTGAGCTTTTGCAGTATTTATAATCTCATATTTCCTGTGAGAGGCACTTTTGGTGAGTCTAAAACTCTTTTCAAAAATGGGAAACTCAAAAATTTGTTACGATGGACGGTATTGATGGAATGGACCTAACTAGGGGTATGCATTACAGTATTATCATATTTTCAGTTACAACAATTGATTATTTACATGTAATCTACAGCTATGTGTGCTGTTATAGAATGTAATAGCTCACATAAATTGCCATTCCATGTTTGTCTTCAGCAAGGAAACAAAAAATCCCCGTAGGACTAATGCATTGCCTTGATGAAGGTGGGAATCATAGTCTAGGTGAAATGTTAGATTTGGGAACGACAAAAAAAGTTACAGTTTATAAGTTAACAATTCATTATTAAAGTTACAGGTATTTCAAAAAGTCATTATTTGTGCATGTAAATAAATTTAATTATGTGTTTGAGTTTTTTATTCCATTATACTATCAATATACATGTCAAAAGGAGGAAAGCAGAAAGAAGTATAAAACTCAAGCACAAAAATTATATGTTATTTATTCATGAAGAAGTACAATATTTTCCACACAGGCCGTGGGATGTAACTCATAACCACTACAGTAAAATATGCATGTACACAAAGCTAAAAGTAGAAGAATATAGAGAAAACCCATTATTGCCTACGGGTCTTCTGTTGGTCTTCATCCAGTTGTAGCTTCTTTATCCTCTTCTCCGGCATCATCTAGTTCCATCATCATCAGATTGTAAATGCTTATATAAATGAAGGAGCTCCAATATCTCATGAGATGTCCAACAAGCATTATTTTTTTCATCTAAATCAATTACTTACAATGCATGGATAAAAAGTTACAGATCTCAATTTAAGATGTAGTGTTTAAGTTACAATAAATAACAAGTTTAGAGTTAAAGCTAGTCACAGGCCCAATACAAAATTACAAGATGCTGGTCTCTTTGCTTACAAATGAGAGCAATCTTACATTCAAGAACATCATGTTCGAGTTCAAGGTGAGGGACAACATACATTCAACCTAAGAATCGGAAAAGGAATGAAATAAAATTTAAAAGCTTCAGGTACATGAATTTCAACCAAACTACACTATCAAATTGAATCAAAAATCAAACAAGTTATATACTCATTATTGTACATTAGATGTCCAAAGGTTAATTAAGTATATAGGATCAATTGTAAAAATCTCAAGATGGATTCATTAATACATTCAGATGTTCATAGACAGCAATGTTCTAACCAAAATAAAACAGATTGATATCAGAGTAGTGTGGTAAATCCCAAGCTAAAAGGAAGAATTTATGGGATAAGCATAATCAGAACATAAATATCTACATATGGTGACAATTTCAGTCAAGATGATATAAAAATGTAAGTGAGCACAACTACATCTCAAAGGATAAGATCAAATAAGTTTCAGATTTGGAGAAATGACTGAAATATCTCACACAATCAAAGATACTCGAGCTCAGGCCAAAATAGAGGGAATCCAAACTTTTTGAGAGTAATTCAAAAGGTAAATACTACTAGGCTCTGCATAGAGTTCCCCCTAAATATTCCCAAGTCAGAAAACTCAGGGGAAGGGTTTTTATTAATAGCTAGATTAATAGCCAAAGGTTGATTTCAGACAAAGCAAAGAGAACCCAAATTTGGGTATTGTCAAAATTAGCATAGAAAAGCAAAATGTAGGGCTCTAGACTACAATAAAAAAGCCCACTTTATCAAAGTTACAAGTTTTAAGATTCGAGCATCAAAACCTAAATACCTGAGTACAAAAATTGAATAAGAATCAAGGGGCATGACTGCATTAAAAAATGGATAAATAAAACCAGTTCGAACTAAGAATATTTTTACCAAGTTCAAGGTTTTCAACCAAATTACTACAATTACCAGATTATGCATTCAAATGCCATGCGAGGAACGAAACAAAAATCCCTAAAAGAGAGCTCATAAATTATTAAAAGGTGGCCACAGAAGGAGACATAAAAGTCTAATACAAAAATGAGAATGGTCATTGAGTAATAGTTACAAAAGACGTGCCAATGGCAGCATCATTGTCACGAAAGTAACAGTGCTCAAAGAATACCAACACCCACAACTATGAGTGTTCAAATCTAAAGCACGAGAAAGCAATCGAATTATAGGAGAACAATGAAGCCATCAAGACAGTAAAAAAGTAGAAATACCCATAACAGAAAAAAGAAATATTATATTTCCTTTTGCAAAGATTTACAAAATCAAACGAACTCACCATTTTGGAAGACAGTTTGTCAAAAAATTCAAAACATCTTCAAAGGCAGTGAAAGGAAAGACGACACCAAGAAATCAACCAATTCCATGGTTTCAAACTACTAGCCAGAGCTCTATATGTTTTCTCAGGGAAGATGCAAATCAACCGAACAAGAAACAACTACATATGGATTTTTTAGAGAGCTCAAAGATACTACAGCTTAGACAAAGAAACTTCATCATCAAAAGGGATAGAGAAATATAAGAAAATATTTTTAGACTTGCCAAAAGTGCCTCTCATAGGAAAAACAAGCTTACAAAAACTACAAAAGCTCACAGAGGCTCGTAAACCATGAAAAACCTTCAAGCTCAGAGAAGATACAGAGAGACCAAAATAGCAATACCCGCAACCACCTCTACCAAATCATGCTCTGACCTCAAATAGCCAAAATGGAAAGAAATTTCATGTTTAAAGCTTCACATAATATGGATTCACAGAAGAAAAAAAAGCTTGAGAGAAGTAACAATGACGGCCTAAATTTCTTTTTCCAGAGCTTCGCCCTCCAAAATAGGCATGCATAAGAAATGATCGAGCTTTAGGTTACAAATAAACATATTCAACAACTTAACCTTATTCCAATCTAACTCGATCTGAGTAAAAGATTAATAGTCAAGGGATCAAAGTATGAAGATTAATGGTGCAAGTCAAAACCATTAGCCAACTAATTTATGAGTCTGTTACTTATTTTTTCTCTTTTCATCCATGCCCTCAACTATTTTTTTTCATCCAACTTATCCTCTCAGTTAAGAGACAATAGAACATCAACAAAATCAATTAGTGTTGTCAATTGAGTTGTGGATGTCCAACCCCCTTGAAGTCATTTCTTCGATGTAGAGGAGAGAGCTTTGGGCCAAGTTGCTACCTTGACTTACTGTAATGTCCACAATTTCCACTCTCAAAACAAAGGAATCTAATGAATTAATGGTCAAGTTTATAGTAGTAAATTTATTTTTTATTTATAAGTGTTTAGCAAGGTTAGACATTTTCTCATTAATAAATTTCTAGGTTAGAGAATTTCTACACAAGCTTGTGAATAAAGGAATTAAATTAATAATTAAATATTATAATTTACTTCCTAAGCTATATTTACATTTTTTAAACATCTACAAGTCCCATTAGTTAAATTAGTTATCAAGCACCAAGGTAATATTATTTTCTAACTCAAAGGTTAATTGATTTACCTAGCCACTAAGTGGCCCCATTCACCCCATTACCCATGTTATTTTTTTTAATTAAAATGTTACATTCCCAAAAGAATACCCTCCCACTTAAGAGTTGTATCATTGGAGAGGACTTCGTAGAGACATGGCCTAGTTTATGTCATGATGTTTAAAGTACCAGAAGGTAAAGGTCGAGCATCAACATCTAGTTGGCCTTCTCTTTCCTCATGCTATACTGAAGTGGAAATGGGACACCATTTCCATGGACTTCATTATTGGGATACCGTTGTCGAGATATCACCACGATGCCATCATGGTCACGGTTGATAAATTGACAAAAGTGGCTAACTTTTCTTTAGTGAAGACAACTTATACAGCTAGTGCAATGGCACGGGTATATTTGGATGAGATTGTCAGGTTACACGGGATTCTTTGGAATATCATTAGTGACCGCGATCCTTTGTACACTTCCCATTTCTAGACTACCATGCAGCACACCCTTGGGACGAGAATAAAATTCAGCATAACATATCACCCCAAGATAGATCGACAGACTGAGTGAGTGAATTAGATTTTAGAGGACATGGTGAGAATGTATGTCATGGATCAACAATCTAGATGGGAAGAGTACCTGTACTTGGTGGATTTTTCCTACAATAATAATTTTCAGAGTTCTATAGGCATGGCTCCTTTCTAGGATTTATATGGTAGAGAGTGAAGGATACCCTTTAGTTGGGACAGGTTAGAGGACAGGGTTTCTCTTGCACTAACTTTGTTACAGGACATGGAGCAGCATGTGGTTTTGATCAGACAGAGATTGTAGGAGGCACAGGACAGGTAGAAGAAGTACGCAAATCAACATATAACTAGATGTATTTTTCATGTGGGCATGAAGGTGTTCCTTTTTGTTAGGCCACATAAGATCCCTATCTGTTATGGAAAAGGTTCTAAGTTAGCTCCTAGATTCATGGGTCCTTTTGAGATCTTTGAGCATATTGGTCCTTTGGGCTACCATCTAGCATTGCCACCTAGCTTGTCTCGCGTACATGATGTGTTTCATGTTTCAGTTCTTAGAAGATATGTTGTATATCTTTTTCATGTGTTAGTTTGAACCTCATAGTAGGTGCAGGATCAGAGGTAGGTGATGGTGGAGCTCGTTTGCATGCTAGATCATAGGATCCTGGGCCTTTGAGGCAGAGAGGCTGATCAAGTTCAGGTGTAATGGGACACATATGATGAGACCACAGGTACATGGGAGGATGCTACTTTACTACGAGTTCGGTTTTCACATTTGTTCCAGTGACTTCTTGGAGGAATTCGAGTCTAAGGGTAGGGGGTGTAGTTCCCACTTCCCTTTGACACCTTTTGATACTAATCATGATATTGGTAATTATATTATGGACATGATTATGGACCTTATTATAGTGTGATGTTAGATGTTAGATCATAGATTATTGTTGACTTGATTCAGTTATGATGCATGATGATTATAATAGACATTTTGGTTATTGATTTTTATATATTGTTTTACATGGTTATATTATGGATGTTATTCAGACATGTGATATTTGGATATTGTGAGTAGACCTATATTTATAAATTATTTGATGATGATATAGTTGTTGAGTAAAATTGCAAATGATCTTGTTGGTTGTCTAGATGTCGTTGTGATTCATATATGTCGATGATCTTGGAATTTTATTTATGTTATTTTGGATGTTCTGATATGGCCATGAGGCTGAAAGAGGTATTTGTGTTTTACAGGTTAAAATATCACAAAAAACATGGGGGGAATGGAGACCAACCGCATTGGAATTCTAGATGAATTCAACAAGTTCACCATGGAAACTAGTATTTTTTTGTGCGTGTTTGTATGTGTTAGGTACTCCTATGGGGGGATCACCTTTAAATGAGACCAAGGGGTTATGTGTTTTTAATTATTTGACCCTTTTTTTAAATATTGCATGTGTTTTTTTGTTTGATGCATTGCCCCTTTCTTTATTTATTAAATGTTGTCTTAATATTATGGGTAAGCATGTTGTTAATATTAATTAAATAAAATATGTCTTGAGAAATTAATGAATAGAGTTGTTGCCCTTGATTTAAAGTGTTTTAAGATATATGTAAGTTAAATTTTGAGTGTGAAACATTCCACCTTCTTGGAAATTCAAATTTTTCCTTTGAGGCTGATTTTGGAGGCTTGTGGGACAAGTTAAACTTGTCCCATACCTCTTAAATTTAATTACCAACCATACCTATGGTTGGAGAGTTGAGATTAGAAATTTATAATGATTTTTGAGAAGGAAAATTGTAGGTTTTAATTGCACTTTTCTTACATGATTTAATTTCAGTCCTTTGGAATGTAGGTTGGATTTAAGTGTGTAAGTAAACTGTCATATTATTCACCCACCTATTTATTATGCATTGAAGAACGAAGTTGACTTTGGGGGTTGGAATTGAGGATGTGTGATGTGACACCCTACATGGACCCACCTCATTTTATTCCCTTCCCTCTTTTATTAAATTTGAATTCCTTGCCTTGTTTTGGGTTGCTTCATTTTTGGAGATTCCATTCTTGGGTGAATTCCTTCTTGTTTTGGGAGCTCTTGCTTTGAAGAATTTTTTGGAAGATTGTTGCATGCTAGTGCTTGGCTGATTTGGATTCCTTGGATTGGGATAAAGATTATTGTTTTTGAACTTGGAACAACTCCATCATGGAGAGGTAGGAGCTTGGCTCTTGTCATGCTCTTCTTTAATGAATATATATGTTAATGTATAAATGTTTTGGCATGCTTTTGGGCTGTTGGGTAGATGGCCTAGGAATGGTATAGGAGAATACTATGGGATTTATTTATTGGGAGGCACAAATGTGTTTTAGGGAGGTATAAGGGTAGAGGGAGTTGTGATTTGGGTTCCAACTTACAAATAAATAGCTTGCTTTTATTTAAAAGTTATGGGGTGCCATAAGAGGTTGGGGAGGCATAAGGAAATGTGAGGAATAAGGGCTACTTTGGGGAGGCATAAGAAATGTCAGGGCTGTGATATACTATATTTTGGTGGATTGTAATTCAGGTGGTGATACCCATTTGCCCTTTTGGGAGGCATAAGACGCATCCCCCATAGTTTCTTGCTCCTTTGGATTTCTTGAGGAAGCGTTAGTATTTTTTTTCATGCTTTAAAGTAGTTGTAAACTAAATTCTATTTTGGACTGTGTTTTTTATTGTGAAACTTATTGCTTATGTGTTTGTGGAAGCTTTTTGTTGTCATGAGTTGGATCACATCATTTATTTCTTTGTGGTTGGGGATTGGGGGCCAAGAAGAAGGATGAATTCTCCTCGTCATTATATTTCTTTGTTTTGTGGAGAGTGTTTCCTTTCCCCTGCTCTTGTTGTGATCAAATTGGAAGAATGAGAAATCTACATGTTATTGTTTTGGAGCTGACATAAATATAGTTTGACAGTCCTTTGTAAAATGAAATCTTATTGTAACCTTTCCCACTTTAAGTGGATGAACTTGTATATGTTTCTAATGGAAATATGTTGTAGTGGTTATGGAATTGTAAATTGGAATGTGAAAGAATGACACATATTTTGTATGATGTATTTTGAAATCAAATGGAAAGAAAGTTGTAAGAGTTTCATTTGAATTAATGGAAGTAGTTTTTTCTTGTCCATATGATATTATTCCATTGGAAATATGTGGTTATAATGTAATATGAAATCCCTATTTGGAAAGTGGAAAAGTGAAACACGTGAGAAGAAAATGTATTATTTTTCCCTGTATATAATATATAATTTTGGAAAAAATAAAAGAAGGAAGTTGTAAATTTGTCTTTTGGAATAAATAAAATATTGCATAACCTTCCTTAAATTTCATCATTTTATTGAATTTAATCATCTAGATGTGAGTTGTAATCTCTTTTTGAAAGGAAAAAATGTGTATAAAGGAAGTGTAATACTTTGTCCTTTGAAATATGTGAAAATTGGAAATTAGAGATGTATTTTAGTTTTTGATTAATTTGAATTAAATCAAATAAATGTATTAGATTAGAATTGGAACATATTATAATACTTGGAAGAAGAAAATGGCAAATAAACCCTTTAAAATTTGATCTCTGTTTTGAATTTTTCAAACTGGCAATTATTTAATCCAAAATAAACAGACCAAACCTGTAATAATGAAATAACAAACTAAGCGATTAAATTGAAATATTTTTCCTTAAACAAATCCAATTAAACAAAAATACTTAAAGGAAATCTTTCAAAACCTGGAAAATCTGAGTTTAAAGCTTTCACAGTCGTTTTGCTGTCAAAATTGTAATTTTTCAAATTTGTACTAAATCAAATGGATCTACCTCACAAAATTATCCAAAATCCACCTATGAATAATTCATCATATCTATTTGAAATGTTGAGAGAGGAAGAAGATCAAATTGAACAAATCTCACAAGTTAAAATTTGCCAGTTTGCACTGTAAAAGCGTGTAGATTGTTTTCTTGAAATTTAACCCTTAAACTTTATCAAAATAAATAATTAATGATTCCTGAGTAAATAGGACATCAAGAGATTTCAAGAAAGTCCTTGTTTTCCTAAAACCAAGTTCTCTATCACAAGTAATGGCCTTCTGAAGTTTATTTCTTCACTTAGCATCAAAAAAAATTTGGGAAAATTTTCCTTGGCGGGCCTGCGGGCCCGAATTTTTCCCTTAGTACTTAAGTAATTTTTTTGGAAAATTTTCCTACTTTTCCCCACCAACCCACAGCCAATCAAAGGATACCATGTGGCATAATGAGGCATTAGCGGAGGGGCAGATCTAAAAAAAAAAGTGGGAAAAAGTTTCTAATTTTTTTCGCCGTTCGCAACCAATCAGAGGCTGCCACATGACGTCGCAAGGTATTGGTAGACTAGCGGGTCCCCTTTTGCCTTTTTCTGTTTTAGAAGATTTTAGGAAAAGTTTCCAAATTTTTCCCTCTGGCTGCAGCCAATCCAAATCTGCCATGTTGCATCGCGAGGTGCCGGTGGAGGCGCAGGTGAATGTTACCCTTTCTACCCTTCGGGGCATTACAAATTTTTTCTCCCTGCGATCCCACATTCCTTGTGTTGGCTTTTGAGATGCCACGTGTCCCTCGTGGACTTGCAGGATCGTGGGTGCAAAGGTCACTTTCCACCCCTTGGGAAATTTTTCTCCTCGCGACCCGCAGACCTGTCCATGAGGAAATTTTTCTCCCCGCGGCCCTGCCACCCGCCCTTGGGGAAAAATTTCTCCCCTGGGCCCGCAGGCCTACTCTTGGGGAAAATTTTCACCCCAAGGCCCACCGGCCCATAACATGGAAAATATGAGGAGTTAGGAGGAATTTTTATATCATTACAAAGGTGAGGAAATTTCCTATCCAATGGGAATGATTTTGGGAAATTTTGAATGCATTAATTTTGGGTAAAATCAAGTTGAATCTTTAATCTTGTTAGAGAATGGGTATGGTGAAGAATTACCCTCTGAACCTAATTTAACCTTCTAACCCTAAATTTTGGGACCTTGTAACCTCTAATAAATGTTAACAATAGAAAAGTATATTCTAGTGGATTAGAATTGTTCTAGAACTTGTTAGTGACAATTGTTGTCTTTTAACCTAGTTGTAGACTCTTTTAAAAAAAAAATTATTCCATAATTTTCCTAACTAATCCTAGGTTGTTCTTGGGTCTCAGGTGGGTTATTTTAGCGGGCATCACATTATACCTTTCCTTTATAATCTTCCATCTGCATTTTCCTTTCTTGGAACAATTGCTACAAATTCTGATACTCATTATGTAATTTACACTTGGCTGAAATCTTATGAAACTTTTTGATGAAAGACTTGGTTTTTCAGTTTGTATTTACCTTTTGTCCAATAATCATTTTTCAAAATATTTCTTCTCTCTAGTTTGCTACCTATACCTACACACGTAAAGAAATGGTTACAAAATTTTTAGGCTTTTTGCCCTCTTTTATGCTCCATAGTTTTTTCTTTTCTCTTTATTTTTGGAATGATTCTGGGAATCATATGTGCTGATTTAGAATTCTGCTCTTATTAATTTTGTATCTGTCTTTGATGTACCTTATGCATGTTGGTGTCAATTGATTCATGTTATCACCGAATCACAACACCCCTATGTTTATACAAGTGCATATACTTGAACTCACGGGGTGATTGGATAACATGGGTACTATCTCCAAGTTGTGGGACTTGCTACTTGATAGAGACCTCCAGAGAAAGCTGGTTCTTACTCCTAAACTACCTGCCACAATCTACTCTAATGCAGGGGAAACTAACTATTGTAATCTAAATTCCAAGGGACCAGGGAGAGAGAATGCATAAAATGAAAGCCTACACTACAACAGTGATACACCAGAAAAGGAGGGTGTGAGAGTAGTCTTCTAATGCATGAGATACAGAAGGAAAGTGCACACTAGAAGGGGTGATGACAGTTCTCCATAATCTAGCAAAATGTATTCAAAACAATATTTCAAACATACACAATGATAATGGATCCCTGCAAGAACATAATAATAGACACAATATTCTTGTAATCAAGGTTGAAGGGGCAAGAAGAATGCAAGAAAACACAGCAGGGGAAGATACATCCACAAACTTATATTTTATTGCTTCCTGATATGCATAGTTCAATCGGTTACAAGATAAGGTCCTGGATCACCATGCAAGGAGTCCATAACAAAGGCCTACAGCACATTGGCTTCACAAAGAAATTTTGGCAGAGATTTTCTACAAAGACTATCTCTCCCTTACAATGAGCCCAACACTCCAATTTATAGAAAAATTGAGAAGAGAGAGAGAAGGAAAAAAAGGAAATCCTGAAATCTGTCCTTCAACCACTTGCAAGAGGCATTAAATGGAGTAAAATGATTGTATATTACTTACAAAAGGCTCCCCATACTGTCCTAGGTGCTGCAGTAGAGAAATAATGGTGACCATGCCTCATAATTGCACTCCCAACTACCAAATAAAACACTATTATGAACCCCACCACGTTTTATAAAAAATACCCACTGATTTCTTATCAAATCCAGAATTTCTTGATTGCTGTGTGTCGGGCTCAGAGCAACAATTCCAACGGTACCAATTTTTGCAATTTTGTTGAGAAACACAAAATTTATGGCCTTCTGAGTGTGGGAAGCTATTTTGGGTCTGGCAGGCATTTTCTGTCATTTGACGGGAATGAGCATTAACTGACTGGAAGTGAATATGTTTATTTTAATTATTTATATATACCCTCATTGAAAATATGTTTCTGTCATGTGGCGTAGAGGATGTCGTGCTCGTTCCAGAAAGTCCAATTTTGTGAAAATCGGAGCTCGGAGTCAAAAGTTACGTCCGTTTGAAGTTCACGGGTCAAACATTGACTTTTCTTCTTTGTTGTGGCTATTTTGGCAAAATCATGCCCCATGCGTACTTTTTTCTTGGATTTCCTGGAAGAATTCTCCCGCATTGGCTGATTCGGGCTTCCTTGTCCCTGCTTGCGGATTTTTCACCTTTTCGCGTCCCGCGCGTACTTTTGTCCTGGCTGTCCCAGACGAAAATCTCTGAACTGCCCGAAATGGACCGTCTTTCGGAAAATCAGTCGATTCGTGTCCCGCACGTACTTTTTTCCTAGCTGTCCCAAACCGCGCGAAACAAAAAAAATTGACGATTTTTATTACCTTTGGCCGCTTCGGCTTTTCGCGTCACCCGCGTACTTTTGTCCCAACTATCCCGCGGACCGCCTGGGACAAAAATGTCTGACTTAGCCGATTTTTTTTATTTTGGCCCCAAACTTGGTATGACGAACCTCGGTACGACCCACACTGGTACGATCCGCACCCTTCAAACCCACAATGCTTCAAAACAATCCTGCAACCTTATTTTTTGTATTTTTTCCATTTTTTGTAACTCGTTGGGATTTTTCCTTGGATGAGAGAGTTAAAGAGAAACCGAGGGGGCCCCCAAAAACATGATTTCGGGCCTTGAATCAATTTACTTGCTCGGGACTGAAGAATTTGATGCATGTTATCAAAATTACCTTGAGGGGTGAATTTTGGATAACAATTCATTTACATGAAACTATTAGCATACGTTTACAGATTAAACCTTGACCTTAATGTTTGATGACAATTATCATTCCTTTTCTCAAAGATGATGATGGAACTAGAAGATGCGGAAGAAGAGGATGAAGAAGCTACAACTAGATGAATACCAACAAAAAACCTGTGGGAAATGATGGGTTTTCTCTATATTCTTCTTCTTTTAGCTTTGTGTACATGCATCTTTTACTTTAGTAGTTATGAGTTACATCCCATGACCTGTGTGGAAAATATTTTACTTCTTCATGAATAAATAACATTTAATTTTTGTACTTGAGTTGTATTCTTCTTTCTACTTTCATATTTTTGACATGTATATTAATAGTATAACGGAATAAACAACTCAAACACATAATTAAATGTATTTACATGTAGAAATAATGACTTTTTGAAATACGTATAAATTTAATAATGACTTGTTAACCTATAAACTATAACTCTATTTTTCATTCCCAAATCTAACATTTCACCTAGACTATGATTCCCACCTTCATCAAGGTAATGCATTATTCCTTCGGGGATTTTGTGTTTTCTTGCTGAATACGAACATGGAATGGAAATGTATGTGAGGTGTTACATTCTTTAACAACACACATAGCTAAGGATTACATGTAAATAATCAATTGTTGCAACTAAAAATATGATAATAATGTAATGCATTCCCCTAGTTTGGTCTGTTCCATCAATGACATCCATCATAATGAATTTTTGAGTTTACCATTTTTTAAAAGAGTTTTAGACTTTCCAAAATGGCCTCTCACATGAAAAATGAGATTAGAAAGACTAAAGAAGCTCACAGAGCCTGGTAAAGCATGAAAAACCTTCAAGCTCATAAAAGATGCAGAGAGACCAAAATAACAATACCAGCAGCCACCTCTACCAAATCATGCTCTGAGCTTAAATAACCAAAATGGAAAGAAATTTCATGTTCAAACTTTCACATAATATGCATTCATAGAAGAAAACAAACTCAAGAGAAGAAACAATGGCAGCCTAAAGAAAAATTTCCAGGGCTTCTCCCTCCAAAACGGGCATGCATACGAAATGATCAATCTTTAGGTTATAAATAAACATATTTTCAAACTTAACCATGTTCCAATCTAACACAAATTGAGTAAAAGATCAATGGCCCAAGGATCAAAATACGAAGATCAATGGTGCAAGTCAAAACCATAGGCCAACTACACGAGTAACTTTCGATGGAAAAGATCAAAAGGTACAAAATCAACGGATAGAGACCCATCATTAACTTCAAAGAAACCCAACTCAGCGTTACAGAATAGATCATCAACCTCACTTATTCCAAACCCTAATCTCTAGCCATGGAGTAATCAGATCAAGGGTGGAGCTTAGAAGAAGTGTGAGATTGATGGTAGAGATTGGAGCTACAATTGCAATGTAAACCAAGGTTGAAATTAAATTTAAAATCAAGCCACTGAAAAAGGAAGGGTTGGGTCATCATGTGAAGAGGGGACCAACCCCATATTAATAAAAAAAATCATTTCCATTGACCAGTTAAGGGTCTGAAGCCATAATTATTTTCGATAAAATCAAATGCCGACACTATGATGATCTCAAAAGGGGCCAACATAATAATACATTCCAAAGTCAAGATAAAACCAATGGAGGTGTACCAATTATTAATTTCAATTCAAAAACCATATTTTATGTACCAATCAACAAAAAGTTGAACCTTATATTATCTACCATGGTCCTCCCCTCAAATGCAATCAAACATTATGCCATGGAATAATTATGTTGGTTGGCCACGCGAAGGTATGAAGACCTTAATCAATGCAATGATTATTTAAAGAAGATCAAAACCCTTATCAAGACAAAGTGTAAACATCATAGGTGGTCCCCACAGTGGGAAGATTTGAAAGTAAACAATGCCATTATTTGCACAAGATTCAACTTTTCATGTGACCACAAGAAGACAATGGAGTTGTCAACATCAGAACCTGCAAGTGGACCTCATCATGATGGAATATATGGGTAAATTACTTTTTGTAAAGTATTGCAAACAAAGGAATTATTTTGGCTCACACAGAGATATTTTTCTTTGCATGTGCATCCAAGGGGAAGGATTAAATTACTAATTTTATCATTGCAAGTGGATCAAATTGTAAGTATAACATCAAGCACGAGAAGACAGAGATTACATGTACATTGGAGTAGACTTACGCAACAAGAAAACACTATTATTGTCCAAATTATTCATCTTAATTTGTTAAAAATAGATGATGTATTTTTTATCAAGGCTATTAATGCCTAATTTTTTTAGCATGTCTATTTTTATTCCTTTATTTATTCATGATAAAGGGGTAGAATTAGCGTGCATGGGCGAGTATAATATTTATCATATTTTAGGATGGGATGGGTGGATAATTTTGTTATATATTGTGTGCAATTCCAAAACAGAAAGGAGGAATTTTTTGACATAGGAATCCTGAAGAAGATTTTGCCATTTTTTCCCCTTGAATGAGAATTAACTTTTGTCTTTCCAATTATTTGCAGTGGTGTGTATATCTCATTAATTCTTATGAATTTATAATTCCATAATTAATTATCTTACCTTGCTTCAAATTTAGTAATTTCTGCATAATATTAGGGTGCATTTTATCTTACGGTATTGTTATGACTCATTCCCTCAATACACCAAGAGTTTTTCCTTAATATTCTGCTAAAAACTATTGGTTTGTGCATTCAAAATCCATTCCCAAATTAATTGTGCATGTACTTAGTAAAATCCCTCAACAAATTTTGTGTATCACACTAGTTTCTAATTTAGTTAAAGTCATATTTTTACCCTCAAAACCCCTAAAAATTAGTTTAGGATACATCAAAAAAGGAACCGGCCTTGATATCAGAGACTCACCTCAATAATAGGTATACCCACAAACCTGAGGTGTTTCCATTATATCTATGAAAGAGAGAGATCAAAAGAAATATTAGAACACATATAGTCATCTCTCTACAAGGTGCACTTTTGAGAGATAACAATTTTTTGCATGCCTGGTGGGACCATGAATCAGATTTGCAGGTAAATTACAACAATTTACAACAGATTTGTAACAAAACAAAATTCACTTTTCTGAGCAAGAAGCTGCAGAAATTTATTCCAAAGATCAAAAGATATATTTGGTGACTTCGTAAGGCAGATTTCAGACCATTTTTACAACATGTTCCATTCCTAAAGTGACTACAAGTTCATCAGTAAGAGGAATTCCTTCTGAGTTTATTTCTTTACCTTTGAATTTTGCAAGAAGAAGAAGAGTTGGTAATACCTTACCTTATAATAGGCCTAGTTTAAGAAACCCTCCTCCTAATATTCCTTCACCACGTATTAATCTCTTTGTTTAATTCCTAGTTATTCCAATGGCTATTTAACGACCTAGGAATTTTGTGACCTTTACTAATGGTAGCAATTTACTAATTCTAGTTTATCATTATATTCCCAATACTACCATGAAAATTTTACCATCATTCACTAGTGAAAATAAGATTACTCTTATAGAGGACATCAAATATGTTTCATCCCTTTGTGATGTTCATAATATAACTCATGAAGATGTAGCCTTAAGACTTCTAACTACATCCTTCAAAGGGAAAGTCTTGCAATGGTATATAACCTTAGAAATTGGGAGCATAACAAATTGGGATGAGTTAAGTGAGAAATTAATGAAGTAATTCAAAGATCATTTTGATCATTTATCCCTCATAGAGAAATTGTCTACAATTAAAAGAGCCCCTCATGAATTCATGGCTAGCTTCAATATCCATTTTTCTAGGAAATAATTCTAACTAAAGTTAAGCCTCAAGATGAAATTGCTTTTATATATTACCTCAAAGCCTTAAATAGTGATATTTCCACTATGATTTAGTTTATGGGAGGAGATACTCTTCCAGCTACTTATTACATTGTCATTAGGGCCTTGAAAAACCTTATTCAAGCTAGTAAGTTGGCACCTAGGCCTTCGATGCCTCTTATAGTTGATTCGTTACCTATACCGTAGCCTAACACTATTACAGAGCCTACTATTTTAGATCCATCAGATGATGTATTCAAAGCACTCCAAACTATGGGTAACAAATTGACATCAATTTTAAAAAATTGGCATAGCCTAGCAGGCCTTGTTAAGCACCTTATTAGCAAAATAAGAAAGGTCAACTTAATAGGCATCCTTATCATCAAAATAATAATTATAGATAGCCTTATTAGCCAAGCCAATTTGACCCAAAATCCCCTAGTTCATCTAACACTTTAGTCCCACTTAATATGGTTTCAAAAAAATGGTGTTAACCTTGTAACCAACCTCATTCAGCTGCCAATTTCCCAAATGTATTCTTGAATATAATCCTTGTTGCACAACCTCAACCTAAAGCATTGTTCCTACCTCAAATGGAAGGTGGGAAGTAGGAAGCTCATAGTCAGAAACTATTAGAACAAAATTTGGTCAGCTTCAGAGAGGAAGATTTTATTGCAGTCAAGACTAGATCCTAGGAAAAGGGTTAGGAGAGAGAAAAACATTAAAAGAGACTAGTTCTGCCCATAGTCACTAATAAAATAGCAAATACAGGTCAAAAAACAACAAACACTTCTATTTTTCCTCCAAAAACAGTAATCAATTCAGCTCAAAAGGATCAACAATAGCAATTACAA
Source organism: Taxus chinensis (assembly GCA_019776745.2). Classification (NCBI taxonomy): domain Eukaryota; kingdom Viridiplantae; phylum Streptophyta; class Pinopsida; order Cupressales; family Taxaceae; genus Taxus; species Taxus chinensis. The sequence goes on along the minus strand of CM034146.1, from coordinate 720,418,952 downwards.
TCTTATCCCAGAAGACTCTTCATACCTCAAATTTTCAAAGGTGCTGAAGATGAGTCAGTTTTTGCTAAAGATTATGCTAAAATGGTAGAATTTGTTTCAAAATCAGTTTCTTCTTTTAACAATGTTGATGTAATGAAGAAGCATAATATTAATGTTAGTGCGAAATCACAGCACCCCTAAATGAGTGATACAGGTCTACTTTTCTAAGGTAGAGTCATTTGGTGTGATTTCATAACATTGAACTTTTCCTAAGTTGTGGGACCTTGAAAAATGGAAAATCTCTCCAAATTAAAGGTTGGTTCCTTATCCCTTTGTTTAGGTGCATACATAAGGATTTCCAAAGAATCTATTTCTATACCTAATCTAAAACTTGCCAAGGAGATAAGGATAAAAGAGTATAAGAAATAAGAAATAAATAAAATATGATGAACACTTATCTTTCCAATAGAAACCAAAGGAATGATGAACACTTATCTTTCCAATAGACACAAACCAACAAAATGCATACAATAAACAAGCATAGATAACTAGATCTGTAATGGAAGACCAAATGGAAGCAAAAGAGACAAGAAAGGATCTAAGATCGATCACAGACATGTTTTATTTCTTTATGGATTGATATAGTTCATTACAAAGTAGCCATAAGGCAAAAAAGTATTCCAATTTTAATCGAAGGCCTGAACCAAAGGAATGATGAACACTTATCTTTCCAATAGACACAAACCAACAAAATGCATACAATAAACAAGCATAGATAACTAGATATGTAATGGAAGACCAAATGGAAGCAAAAGAGACAAGAAAGGATCTAAGATCGATCACATACATGTTTTATTTCTTTGTGGATTGATATAGTTCATTACAAAGTAGCCAAAAGGCAGAAACGTATTACAATTTTAATCAAAGGCCTGAACCCCACAAATCCCTTTGTTAGAAGGATAAGAGAGCCTACAAACCAAAGAATGTCCAACCCTTTACAATGAATTCTGCCCCCATATTTATAGATTCGACTCAAAAAAACAAAAGAGAGAGAGAAGTGGGAAAAGTAGGTTGAAGCTCAACCACTGTTATTAATGCTTCTGATAAAATCTGCCCCCAAATCCATCTTTTTTGCATCGATCCTTGGTTCGGTGCCTGGAAAGAAGAGGAAACGAAGGAAACAAAATAGAATCCGATCAGGTTGTTTAGGAAAGAATATCCTACATTGAAATCTTGAAGACGTTTCTCCATTTTCCTTCACCTAACCTCCTCAAAATTTAAGTTTTAGACCTTCATGGCATGGGCAAGGTCAAGATCTTTCCAATGGTGTCAGATTTGTAATATTTTAGGCCCTGAGTCGAAAGAAATGCCCCTTCAAATTTTGTATCGATTCCGTACAAATGGGCAGGAAATTTTTTTGAAGAATGGGCCCCCCTTCTAGTATGGGACATGTGGCAGTCAAATTAGAACAAAAATCAGGCTTACGAGTCCGTAATTTATCTTTTTGGCCTTTTGCGCAAAAACTGCAAAACTTAAAAAACTCCCACAGCCCCAAAGCTCTGCCAAGACACGTGGCTCCTTTTGGTTGGTTCGGGAATGTGCTCCCATCTTTACCCTTGTGCCTTTTGACAAAAGGGAAATTTTCAAATTTTCCTCCAACTCCCCGCTTTGGCCTTGACTTAGTCCCAAATGCTGATTTTTTCCCTTGGGCGGAGTTATAGGTCATTTTGTAACTTTTACCCTCTTTGAGATAACAAGGGTCAAAGAATTAACTTTTCCTCGATGGTCCACTTTGGCCTTGACACGTGGCAACTTTGCGCTCATTTGGAAACATTTTCTCTATTCGGCCCTTGAATCAGTGCCATTAAGACATTTAGCAGCCTTCGCCATCCTGGCCCATGCATTGACTATTCAACTAACTCCACCCCATCGGAATAACACGTGGAGGCATCGCACTTACTTAAAAACTCATACCAAATTTTTCCTTTGGAGGAGTTTCGGGTTGACACTTTTTGGCCTCCGTTGATCTATGGACTTTTTAATGGTCCCTCTTACTTTTAGAATTTCTGCTATGTGGCGAGCTCACACTCATTTGGGTCTCCACCTTGGGACCAACTCTTGGAGATGCATCACACTGAAACTTGGCACTCTCCATTGATACATCTATACTTAGCCAATTTTTAAGCTTTCATTTTGACTTTGTTTGACCATTTTCTATGTGGAGGGATGGCGTAAGTTTGAGTCTCCACCCTAGGGTTCCTTTCCAAATATTTTCCAAGTTGACACCTGGCACATTTTCTCTCACTTGGAGACTTATCAACACCCCACAATTTCCTTGAGGTTCTAGACGCATGGGATCCTGGCACAAGTTTGGGTTCTCCCTTTTTGGATTCACCTTTAGAGAAGTTTTGTTAAGACACGTGGCTCCTTCCGCTACCTCCTCCATATTTAGTCATTTTGAACCCTTTTCTGAACTATTTCGAGCACGAGGACCTTGAAACTTCACCATTTCTTCCCCTTCTTGTCTCTGATTCCTCTGCAGCATCACCCATTTTTATCTTTCCCTATTATCTCATATCCGATTCTACCTGAAACTTGGAGAACATATTTAAGACGTGGAAATGGCTCGATGGAGTCGTTTCTTTTGTACAAGGTATTTTAGTCTTTCTTGGCCTCTGCCACTTTATGGTTGAATCCTTCTACGACCAATTTGCAGGATCTGGATGATTTTTCTCAGTTCCTCTTGTGTAGGGTTGTGGCCGATCCAATATTTGGCACGAGGGAGAAATATGGATAGCAATTAATATTTCACTTTGGGATGCTCTAAGTATTCCAAGACAACAAGATTTATTTTTTCCCAAGCTTGCTAAGCTACATATTTCATCAAAACCAGCAAATAAGGAAGCCCAGAAAGAAGACATAGTCCTTGGAACAATGGATAAAGACCACATTAAAGAGGTTCAATGGATGGTTCAAAAGTTCTTGTTGATGTGTAATCATAGCACCCTTGAATGTCTACAACTCGATGGGTTGAAACTCTTAGTGTGATTACATAACATGGAGATTTTCCCAAGGTGTGGGACTTTGCGATCAGGAAAGTTATTCAGATGCACACATTCAAATCATAAAGGATCTAATCTAAAACCTACTCTAACTTTGAAGGAGAGAGGGTTAAGGATATGCAAGAATATAAACCTAAACTAACAGAGGTGATGCACCAAAGGAATGTTGAACACCTGATTTTCCATTAAACACAAACAATTAAAATGTAATATAGCTACCATGCACAAATAACTTATATTGTAATGAGATATCAGATGAAGGAAATGAACACAAGAGAGGGTTGAAAATCATCCACAAACATGTATTATTACTCCATGAATTTGATAAGGTACACTACAATGGCCAAGAGGCAAGATAGCAATTACATTCTGAAGGGGAGGATTGAACTCCACAACATCAATTACAGACAAGAGAAGAAGGGAGAGTGCAAAGCCAAAACTTCCATCTTGTAGAAAAATTCCCCTCCCTATAATATATAGGAAGAATTAGAGAAAGGGGAGAGAAGAAATCCAAAATCCAGCTTCAACCACACAAAAATTCTTTGAATTCTCCTTTAACAGTGATGGGTGTCATGACAAAACCCATGCCTCCATGTACTCTTTAGTGTTTGGAAATAAATGAAACCCATACTTCATTATTGGGGTAGGGTAGCAGATGCAAAGAGCTTTCCAAATAGTCCACTCTTGCTTAAATCTTAGCTCCTAGTCAAAAGTTATGGAAATCTGAAGGTCGAGATGTCATTATGAAAAAATGGTGGGTTGTTGGCTCTGTCTTCCTTCTGAGTCCGAAATGCATGCAACCTCTAAAATACCAAAATTCAGAATTTTAGACATTTCCATTTCAGAGATTGGGTTATTGTTCATCTGCCAATTTCAGACATCGATGGGTAATTTTTGTGTTTTGAGGTTCGAGACTTCCGAAACTCCAAAGTCTGAAACCCTAAAACTCATAAATCCGAAAGTCTGAAAAATCAAAATTTGAAATTTCAAAAATTTTGACTTTTGGGATTTTGTGAATTTTGCTCCCTACTTTTCTGGCATGATTCCCAAAATCTTTGAAAACCAAAAATTCAAAAAAATTGGACTTTCAAACTTCGGGATTTTAGACATTTCCACTCCATTTTTGATATATGCTTCTCGAGGTCTCTGAAACCCTGAAATCCTGAAAGTTTGAAATTTTGGACTTCAGAATTTTGGAATTTGACGGGTGATTTTCCAATCTTCATGCCTGAGAGTTTCCAAAACCTTGAAACCTGAAAGTATGAAATTTTAGACTTTCGAAGTTTCAGACTTCGTAGATTGACTTCCCAGTTTTTGCCCTGTTTCTCCAAAGTGCCAAAAATGCAAAAGCTATAAACTTCAATCCTTTCTCCATTGATTTTACTCTTGAGCTCTGATCTTCTTCAAAATTTTCTTGGCCAATGATTTTCTGAGCCTGCATTTCATTGTCGAGCCTTCCTGCAACCTGATCTTTTGGAAATGAATGTGAGCTCATATGACTGAACCAACTGTTCCATCTCTCCTTGTGTAAGATTTTGTTTGATCATTTTTTTCTAAGGGTAAAAATTTGATAACAGGTCTTTAATGCTCATGATACCAAAAATCCACCAACCATTTTATCTATCTTTGATTATTGGAGACCATTTAGTTCATATATGCATGGTTGATAGTGGTGCAAGTAACAAAATTATGCCCAAAGTAATTGTAGAAAAGTTACGTCTACAGTATGAGCCTATAGAGAACAATGTGTTGTAGCTAGATAGAACAATAACCAACACAATTGGCATTATCAAAATCTATAGGTAACCTTACATTCTTGTCCCAATGTTACTATTTTACAAGATGTAAGTGTTGTAGATTTACCTCCCTATTTTGCCTTATGTTTATCAAGAGATTTTACAGCAAAAATAGCAGGTTATCTCTCTTCATATCGGTCATTTTTTTTCTTTACTACAAGCTATGGAACCAAAGTTACCATAAATTTAGAGCCTTTGGCTAGATTACATATCGAGCCAAATGATTCAAATGCTACAACAAAATATGCAGCTTTAGATCAATCTTATTTTGATGTTACGACACATGTTTTTGCACTAGAAGGTGTTTTTAGTTTGTTTATGGATGAAATGACTCAATAAGAACATGAGTATGACCCTTTTAAAGTAGAAAAGGAAGATTTATTTGGTGTTCATTTCTTGTATGAAGAAAATGAACCAATTCCCTTACTGTCCAAAACAAAAAAAACTGTAGAAGGGTTGTGGAAGCTTCACTTCAATGGAACTAAAAATAATAAAGGACAAGGTGTAGGTTTAATGCTTACTTCCCATTTAAACAAAAGGTACTTTTCAAAAGATTTTGATGAACATCTAATTCATTTACAACAGACTTTTTAGCTTTGCAGATAGTTTGGCATATCTTTGAATTCAAAAAATTCCATTTTTTTAGTACATCACGATAAACTATTTGGTCATATTGTCTATAAAAAAAATTTAGCTATTGATCCTTTTAGAATCGAAGCTATTTCACAGTTTTCCTTGCCTAATCATAGGAAATCATTACAATTTTTTCTCATAAAAATCAACTTTGTTAGAAGATTTGTTCTAAATTTTCCTGCATTAGTCAAGCCATTAACAACTATGTTAAAAAATATAAGAATTTCTCTTGGACCAGTGAAGGGAGAAAAGGATTGGAAGCCATTAAATCAACCATTTCACAAGCTCCTACTCTTACAAATCCAATTTTTATTAAATATTTTACTATGTATGCACTTTTCAAAGCTAAGACTTTTTTAGCTATTTTATCTCAGGTTAATGATGAAAACACTGAGCAACCAATTGTTTTCTTTAGAAAAATTTTGCATGACTATGAGAAAAGGTACAAATTTCTTGAGAAACTGGTACTCTCAATAGTTGTAGGATTGAAAAAATTCAAGTACATGATTTCTAGTGACAAAATACAAGGTTTAGTCTCTCATCTAAGTGTTAAAGCATTATTGTTGAACAAAGAGTTGGATGAGAAGAGAACAAGGTAGATTAAAGAAGTTATGGAATACGATGTTGAAATTCGTGTTACGAAAAAAATTCGAGGTAAAGGTTTGTGTAAGCATATAATTGCTTATATGGAAAAATAGTAGGTTGCAGAATCAGAAGATCCAGAACAAGATGTTGAAGTTACGTATCTGCATTCAGATACTATGGTACAACCAGAAAATCAAAAACTCAAACTTAGTCAAGAAGTCAAGGAATCAAGATGGATGACAAGAATAAACGAAGGTATTTCGGGATACAAGTCGTACCTTATGTTTTCATTGATGGTGTTTCATTTAAAAGAGATATAAATGGAATTTTGTTGCGATGTATTGATTATGATAGAATTCAACAATTATTATCTGAATTCCATGAAGGACCTACAGGAGGTCATTTTTCAGCATGTACTACATCTTTAAAAATTATGAATTCTGGTTACTATTGACCCAACATATTAATGGACTATTTCGAATGGATCACAAATTGTAAGAAATGTTCTTTCTTTGTTGGAAAAGAATGTTCATCTTTTCTGCCTCTGCAGCCTATTTCAATGGATTAGTCATTCATTCAGTGGGGTATTGACTTTATTGGCATGATAAATCCACCTTCCTCATAAGGACACAAGTAGATCTTGACTGCAATAGATTACTTTAGACGATGGACTGAAGCAATTACCTTAAAATAAGCTAACGAAACATTGATGCTATCCTTTTATGAAGGTATAGTTTACAGATTTGGTGTTCCAGCAACTATAATTTAAGATAATGCCTTAGCGTTTCTTGGTGTAAACATAAAATATTGGGCTATCAAGCATGAAATTTATTTAATTACATCATCTAATTATTACCCATGAGGTAATGGATGATCTGAAAGTGCTAATAAAAATATTTTGAGGATCATCAGAAGAACACTCAAAGACAACCAAAGAGATTGACATCTAATATTGAATCCATCACTTTGGGTTGATAGAGTTCCACCTAAAGGATCAGTTGGAAATTCACCGTACATGCTTGTTTATGGAAGAGACACACGAATGTCCATCTCAGTTGATTTACATACATTGGATTTAATGCATCAGATGCAATTACTTGAAAATGAACCATTGCAGGTTTGTTATGTAGAGTTAATGCAGCTGCAAGAGCTAAGAGATAAAACTCATCTGAATGTGGAAAAGAATAAAAAACAAATAAATAATTTTTTTCATAAGAAGGCTAAGTTCAGAATCTTCAACGAAGGATACATTATGTTAAAATGGGATGTTGATCGTGCAAAGCCAGGAAACCACATGAAATTCGATACAATCTGGACTGGTCCTTACATGATTTCATCTTACAAAGAATACAATGTATTTTATCTTTTAAGGCTAAATGGAGAGGAATTTCCCATTCCTATGAATGGTATGCTTCTTAAAAACTATTATTTAAAATCGTACATTATCTGTTTAGAGTAGGATTTCCATTTCAATAAGTGCTTCAAACACATTGCAATGTTTTTCCCATTCAATAAGTGCATCCGTGCATGTGATCTGTTTTCTAGATCCTTTCCCAACTTTAGTTTGTTTTTAGGAAAGGCAAGTTTGGTTATGTGCTTTAACTCCATGCCCAATCGATAAGAGAAAGGCACTGGTCTACAAGCTAGTAGGAAGCTTTCCCCACATAATCGCCAGAATTGTTGACAATTTTTACACTTGTGGAAAAATGGGCAACTGTAGGATTTTATGAGAATTCTATTGGTATGAAATTGATATTAACTAGTCTTGATTGATAATAATAAATTTGAAAAATATTGGATTTCAGGAAACTCCTTAATTTCACTCAAGTAAAATTAATGTAATTTCACATTCTTTGAATCAGTTTTTACCCACTTAAGGAATGTCATGCATAACTTGAGTTTGGGACCTCCTAGTGAATATCCACTTGTTTTATAATGATCTCAACTAAGCCTACATATATAGTTGAATGTTTGTTAAAAATCAATATAGTGAAAGGCCTTGAACCGCACAAGTTAAGTTGGTGAAATTTTGTTTCCCTGTGGAAAAAATTAGGTGTTGGATGGACTATGATAAAATTAGCTCTATAAAACTATTTTTAGATGCTCCAAGCTAGATTTGGAGGGTCTAGAATCAACCTATGTCATTAAGTGATAAGGATGAAGTACACAAACTAGTTCAAGAGTAGAAAATGAGTAGAGAAGCTCCTCCTAAAACTGATTTGAGGATGATTTACTTCTATAGTGTGACACATAATAATATAGTGATCAAAACAATTCCCTTCATTAGGCCCTTAACCACCTAGCATGCCTCATTAAAATTAAATATATTAAATGAAGTAATATTAAAATATCCTACTCTTACCAATGGGTGTTGGGTGGATTGGTTTAGTCTAATGGTTTTATCTGACGCCACTCAGGTTCAATTACCTCTATGGCACGAGCCCCACGAAGGGATGGTTTCCTCACTTATTATGAAGGATTGATTTTAGTTATTGCACTCTTCGTGGAAATTATGGATGGTTTGGATCGTGTTGGTTCTGGAGGATGGATTAGGTGTGTAGTGCTCGTTGTGGTCATTCCTCTTTAAATATCATGTCATTGGTAGAAATTTTTATGTAGGTTTATCTTCTCTGAATGTTGTACTGATGGTGGTAGCCTGATATTTTACTTGTATTTATTTGATTGTAATGCTAGTAGCGGAAGGGTTATTATTATATACCTAGTCCATAACACCGATAAATTTTTTTACAATAAATGATCATGTCAACCCTTGTTTAAATATAAAATCCTATTAATTCTCCTATGAATGAGAAGGATGAACCAATGGCATAATGTAAGGTAAAGATGAGCTCGAAGTCTTTGGACCCCAATGTATTTAGAGTTTCAAAGAAATTGGGAGCTCATCAGAGTGAATAGTGAAAAAAAACTATGAAACAAGAAAATTCAAAAACAAAATATTTCAGGAGGAAAAGCTCATTTTTTAGGTATCAACAAGAAAGAAAACTTTGGAGTTTCATAAAATAGTGCTTCAGAATTTTTTTGTAAAGTAGCGATGAACAGTATTTTTTTCTTTAATGGAAACCTTCGAATCTCCAATGGGGAAATGCCTGAAAGCATGGTGGCTTAGTGATCATGCCAAGTTGAAGTTAGGTCGACACTCAGTGGGTGTACATGCATACCTAGAGTGCGTGAGGCCGCGTAATATTCATTGGTAACATGGTAAGAGGACTGAGTTTGGCCCAGTTGTGTTCGATGAATTAGTTTGAGCACAGATCCAAAGCATCTTTCCAAGAAAAGAAGGCCAATGTGTGTGGGTGCCAATCCGCTACAAGTGGGTCAAGACATTAAATGATGTAACGGAGAAGATAAATCCCTAATGAGTGGATGATGGGGCCATGTGGTGGATGAGTTGAAACAACCCACTGGGAACATGTGGTGAGGCCATGTGATGGACCTTACACTCATCACACATTTACTATTCGACCTTTCATCATGTGACATATCTAGCCTAGTGACATACGCTTTAGGCTAAATCATCACCTATTCTAGCATTTTGTAGTGGTATACACCTTAGGTTATATCACCACTCCCTCTTTTTATCTTGTCATGATATACGTTTAGGGATAAATCATCACTCATCCATTCATCTCATAGTGATATATGCTTAGAATAAATCATCACTTATACGTTTATCTTCTTGTGATATACACTTTTGCTATATATTTCAAGAACATGTCATTTCTAGATCGCATCTCATCAATACACACACATTTATCACAATGTGTTAGTAACAACACACACTTTCGACCATTTCTAGATAACACACTCTTTTTTACGGTTCATTGTCGATTGTTGAGGGTGTAAGAAATGACCCTCATTACATAACCTTCCATTCATTTGGGGGGGCATGTGGCTCCTATCATTCCATCTTGCATTCTATTCCATCCATCCAGCAACATATTGCAGTGTCTTGGGGAATCATTTGTTTACATTTTTTTACATGATCACTTTACTACGCATGTTTAGAATTATGTCTTATATGTCATTATCTATACCATCCAAATGTGTGCATTAAAGTATCTATTTATTTTTTTTATCATAGATACAAATCGTTTTCACGTACCATGGATGCTAGATCCTTTTACCCTTCCTACACTGGTCATTTGGGGCATCCACATTTGTTTCTTCTAGGTGTTATTGTTTCAATTTGTACTTAACACTTTACATCACTTGGTTATTCATGCTTTGACATATTAGTTAATTATCTTACATGCTAATACCTGTCTTCATGTGCAACATTTGTTTTGTGGGATTAAATACTTTCATGACTACTCATTTTACTTGTTTTTTCATTGGTTTCTTCTTATATGCGGGACTTGCCCTAGGTTTGGAGACATTTCCCCCATTTTTGTCCTTGATCATTATCTCTGTACATATATGGCCTTATGAGAAACAAGTAGTCAAATTGGGAGCACAACAACAATAAAAATAGCATCAATAACAATACTTCGCAATGGCACACTTGCATACTAACCATGCAGGTACACACATCACTAGTTGCACACGTGTTTCCACCCTAGGTTAACTCTCATCTCTTTTTTGCACATTTTTATCTCTAATTTCCATGCTCCTCCATATTTTTGTTATTGCACGCTTTGTCTAGTCCTTCATCACATTTCTACTACACTCTTCAAGGACATTAGGTATGTATCTCTATCTAATTTATGTTACCGAGATTTCCATTCACCAACATAAAGTGGGGGAAAAATGTAGTCACAAAATCTTGTAATTTAGACATTATTTATCTCGGTTTCATACTACTATTTAGAAGGTTCTTGAGTGAAAACAATACTAATTAACCCCCATCTTTTGGCCACCTTGTTTCATTTTATTTCATCATTATCAACCTTTTATATCTACATGCCTAGTATTTTTAAGTCATTTTCCATTATTTTATCCTCGACTGGGAAATTGTAGGTCCCCCGATACCACCAGGGGTGTTCTGGTCCTTTTCACACATTCCTACCACTTTTTGCAATCTTTCTAACCATTTTAGATCTTTATCTTTTTGGTGGTTGGTCATCTTAGGGTCAATTAACAAACTAGATCAAGAGAACCCTATAAATATAAAGTTATGATACCATATTGAGGAACCTAGAACTATTTACTAGTATCCTCCATCTAGATTTGAATCCATCTATTGCATTAGAGATAACTTACATCCACATAGATCCATAATCAAGGCATAAGGCTATGACAACTGCATCAAAATTCATATGGGGAGGGATGTTATTCAATACACACATGTTATTACATTTTCTACATTTATTTATTATTCGCTACTTCACAAAGTATGGCTAGAACAAGAGCTCATAGGGCACATTATGCACACATTCATTAGAAATACATTTGTCTCTGAAATTTAGTGCAGTGCTTAGTAAGTAAGCCCACTATTGTGGCAAGTAAGTTCAGTCTGACCCATTCATTTACATATTTCATTTTTAGGGTTTTGAAACTTCTTCTTGGTATTTTGACCATATTTAAATCATCTTTGATTATTGGTGGCATCCGGTATGGACCAAAAAAATTTATGCAACATAAAACGAGGGTTTCAGGACACCTCTCAGCCCTATGAGATTAAGTTTTAGGTCTTTTGCGTAGACTAGGGCATGTAGTTTTAAGACCAGAGAGCCCACAGGTGCCTCAATCCCTCTCCAAGCACTCCAAATCCATTCTTTTAAGAGATTATACATTTTCATTCTTGCTTCCATATTCTTCAGTTAGCTTTGTGACACAATCCTACTAATGTCTTCTATTCATATGAGTTCTTTCCACTTTCTCTCTTGCACATTATGGTTTTAATTTTGTTATATTAGTTATTTAATTCATTTACACACTTCTTTACTTTTTTTTTTATGTTCTCCTAGGTTAGATTAACTAAACATTACATTATCCCCATTTTTAATTAATCACAAATGGTGAAATAATGATAAATTTTAGAATGTTTTTAATATCAATGTCAATTGTCCCAAAAAGCAACATTTTAAAATTTCCCACATTGGCACATGTTGAGAGGATGTTGAAAAAGATTTCAAAGTCTAGGTTTATACCTATCAAATACATTTGCTTACAATTTTACAAGTCCTTTTCAACAATCCCATTTTTTTTAAATGATGGTGAAAATGAATTGATGGGGTGTGCCATCTATTTATTGCATTTTTTGAAATAGTCTCAATGGCACCTTTGGAGGATGAAGTCTTCTATAATCTACAATTATGATATGTGAAGAAAAGATATCATGTTTTGGCATTTGGTTAAACACATGAAACTTAAAAATAATATTAATTATTTATTATTTATTCTTAAAAACAGGTAAATAAATATAATTTTCCCTTAATGTTTAAAATGAGTGTGTTATCCATTTTTGCCCATCAGGAAAACTAGTAATTGGGTAGATAATCTCCTCTTGAAACTAGGTTTGCGGATGATTTTCTGGTAGAGTGTGACACATAACAATATAGTGGTCAAAACAATGTCCTTCATTAGGTTGTTAACCACCTAGCATGTCACATCACAATTAAATAGATTAAATGAAGTAATATAAAACTATCATACTCTTACCAATGGGTGTTGGGTGGATTTGTTTAGTTGAATGGTTGTATCCAACACCACTCAGGTTACATTACCTCTATGGCATGGGCCCCTTTAGGGGATGGCTTTGCTCACTCATTGTGGAGGATTGCTCTTAGTTATTGCACTCATGGTGGTTTTTGTTGATGGTTTGGAATGTGTCGGCTGTGGAGGATGGATTATGTGTGTAGTGCTCGTGGTGGTCATTCCTCTTTAAATGTTGTGTCGTTGGTGGGAGTTTTTATGTTGGATTATCTTCTCTGAATGTTGCATTGATGGTGACAGGTTGTCATTGTGGTTGTATGTATTTAATTGTAATGTTAGTCGCGACAGGTTATTATTATATACCTAGTTCATAACTTCGATAAAAGTATTTACATGAAATGATCACATCAACCCTTGTTTAACTATAAAAAAAATTATGCTTCTATGTAAGGCTTTACGTAAAAAACCACATAATAAATTTCAGTCAAGTATTGTATACTTTAGCAAACATTTTGAATTTCATAGGATAAAATAAAAAATATAAAAAAGTTGCACACCTTTTAATTCAATAGACTAAATGAAGTAATATCAAAAGACTATACTCTTGAGCAAGGAATTATGTAAAAAATATGAGATGATATTTTTTTTCCTAGGAACTTAAACTTTAATGAGAATCCAAAGAAAGTGGCTAGTACTAATTTTACCATGTTCTACCTATCCCTCATGCACATTCGCGGGGGGATATTTATTTAAAAATAGTCAAAACCAAACTAAATAAATGTTGTGGCACAGTGGTGGGCCTCCTCCCTATTAATTTGGAGGTCACCGTTTAAAATCTTCCTATCTCCCTACAAACCTCCCTGAGATATAGGCTCCACCATTTTATGATATGAGATCTATCTTGATCGGAGTTTTTATAGGATCAATAAGAGCTTTACATACTTGATGCTTGATCTCCTTGTCAAGAATGGGTAAATCCATCTCCAAATACATAGATAAATTGTGTTCCTCTACTAATATTGAAGCATATCCTCTCGCAATCAAGAAATTCATTTCTTGGATTGAGAAATTCCCATGTTAATTCTTTAAGTGAAACATCAATAAGGTTATTTATGTGATTTAATGCTTCATCTTTTGTACATTCAGGACTGTCCTCCATAAACGATGAAATTGCTGAGGCCTTTTGTCCATGGAGCTTCTCTTCCTTCATTACCAAATGAAAAGTGACAATATTTTAATCATACTTGTATTTACATTATAGTGAAAAAATAAAAACTAATATGGAACGTAAAATACCTCATAGTATTTGAAATCCTCTGTTAATTTGGAAGATAACGATATCAACTCATAAAATTTGGACTTTTGAAGATATAGTTTCTCTATAATGTCATCTATTAAAAGTGGGGCCACTTAAAATAGAGAATGCAAAAATATGTTCGAATCCTTTAGTAATTGAAGCATTCTTTATGTGATCTTTGAATTTGGGTACAACTCCATTTATCCTCCATTGTGCTTTCTGTAAGTTTTTCATCATATAATCTGCCCACTAAGAAACAAATACATGCAAATCATTTAATATAATAATCATTTAATTTGATTTTTTAAAATCGTAAAAAATGCATCATTTCATAAAATTCTATATAATAGGCACAAATATCATTGAATGATTACAAAATACTAAATTTTTATTCAACACTAACGTCTTTAGGGTGGTTGTTTTATACACAACGGTACAACACTTTTGTAGGGATGATATTTGACAAAAAACCTCCCATTTAATTATTCTTTTTGGACTAAAAATCATGCTTATTTACTACCTTTAATTCATGTTTAATATTTTAAAAATGGAAATAAATTGAAGTCACTCATGTTTAAATTAATACAAATACCCTAGTTTATACCTTCACATTAGATAGGTTACAATAAGTTTAAATTTTCTAACTATGTTTTAATGTGAATATACATTTTCAAGTTAATTGAAATGAATGCTAACATTATAAAACTAATATGTTAACAATATAAAAAACAGAAGAAGCATAAATACCACTTCTGTAATGTGTGGCATCATGTCACGTCAGTAGTTGTGCTTGCAAACTCACGAACTATTTTAAAAATAAATAGAAGGATTTCCTTAAAAAAAATCGGAATGTTTTGTAAAAGAGAAACATCCCAACCTTGAACAACTGCCTCTGTAATAATTTTGAGTTCCTCAAGTGATGCATAATCATCAAAAAGGTCATCAAAAATTGTAATGAGGGTTGTTATTTTTGCTATAGCAATCCTGCTCTTGGAAAACTCCAATTCATCCGCCGCACTAATTGCCCACAAAAAAAGTTCAATTGTACGCTCTCTAATTTTAAACAAGTTAGGGACACCTGAATCTATCCACCATCTGATATACAAATAAATAAATTATCAATATATTAATAATAATATAATCGTTCAAAGTTATGATGTAAGAATTCAGTTATGTAAAAAAAGTCCACGACTTTCAAATTCGACATTGCACAAACACAAAATCGATCTCAACTACCAGAAATCAAATTTGTTCTGCTCACAATGCTACTTCGATATGTATTTATAGATTTCATTTACAATGGAATCTGGCCGCCTCAAAATTCACAGCATACCTTGTGTTAAAATTGGAGCGACTAAACAATATTAAATTGGAATCTGAAGACTGACTGCGATGTAACGCGGTTAAACAATATTAAACCTATTGTTTGCAGTTTTTTATTTGTTTACGTCACACGGGCAGCAAATAATGAGAAGGCTGAGCCAATGGCATAATGCAAGGCGGAGACGAGCTCCACGTCTTCGGACCCGAATTCTTCGGAGTGAATAGTGACAAAAAAAACTCCGAAATTTCAGGAGTCAAACTCATTTTTCGTGCATTCCTTATCTTTCTGTAATTAATCAAGCTTAAAAATGAAAATTGGGGCTACAAAGCTCAATAACAAGCTAACATTTAGGTTAAGTTTCGAACATGGAAGGTATTAGATTTTCCTGTATGTTAATATTCTTACTGTTTTTTATTAATTTCACTCATGTTACATGTATTGGATTTTCTCTTTTTATCATTTTGACCAATTTATGGACAAATTGCACTCCTAAATGATAAAGTGGCACACATATAGCATATCATATCTTGGTAGGAATAATTTAAGCTGCACAATAGTAGTGGCATATGTAGGTATTTAATTGACACATTTACGTTCCATATTTTTATTTCATACTTTTAGTTCGAATGTCTTTGTCTTAAAATAATCCTTATCTAATACAAAACTTGACAGTGTGAAAATTAAAATAAATTAATAGAAAATCCCAACTCCCTCATATTTACTCAAAAATTTCAATTTCTTTCACTTGCGTAAGTTCTAGTTATCTATACCCTAGAACTAAAGGATATGTTGATGAAATTGACTGAGAGGCACCTGTATATGGCTTCAAGTATATGTAGTACACCATTATTCATATTCTTGATACTATTTTTTATTATGTTTACTCAAATAACACATATATTATATTTTTTTACCATGAACACTATATTATATCCACTCCGAATCTCCTAATAACCATTATAAAATGCCTCCTATATATTTTTTATTTAATTTTTAAAAATTATGTAAAAGATAATTCCTTTTAATAGGGTGAAATGCACTTCGATTAATTTAACATTAAAAATAAAAAGGTAGACATTATTAATAAATTATTAAAAGTTAGTTTTTTCTCCAAAACGAAAGTTATGGCATTTCATATTTGGGTGAAAAACATTTTAATGATTTTTTTATGTTTTTAGCGAAGTTTGTGGAAAGCGGCAAGATTCATGAGAGTTCCCATTGCATAGAAGAATTAAAACCACGTGTAATGAATAACTGAAATGTAGTGGAGTAGGTGCCAATTGTGCCATAATAAAGACAAAAATCTAGGATTCATTAATGAATATCAAAAACTCATTTTTTTCCCCCCGGCCGGCAGGGGTCAGGTGGAGCAAACGGCAACGTTAATATAAACATATCGGTTTAAAGTTAACGACGATGCAATGTGGGACCCGTACGACAGATCAACAGATGCTCGGTAATCTTGACTAAGATTAAAAGACACTTTATTTGTCAAATTTTAGAATGTATGAAAGGGGGAAA
Organism: Taxus chinensis; assembly: GCA_019776745.2. Lineage (NCBI taxonomy): Eukaryota > Viridiplantae > Streptophyta > Pinopsida > Cupressales > Taxaceae > Taxus > Taxus chinensis. The sequence goes on along the minus strand of CM034146.1, from coordinate 720,402,140 downwards.
TGAGGTGATAACCACTTCGTATCTTTATCCTTCTATCCTAAGTAATTAAAAACATAAACTCTAATTCAGTAAGTTAATGGACTAAGATTAATGAATCTGAGATAATTGTGATGAGACATTTGGGAGGTGATGGGAAGACAAGTTTAGATTCTATGTGCAAGCATTTATTCTAAGCGTAAATAGTCTAGCTAAAACTTTGGCCAAAGTAATGTGCTAGCTTGGTACATTGTCTAATCACCGCAATTCCTCAAATCCCAAAGTGTAGGATGCCGGATAGAGTTTACTAAGTTAAACTTTAGGTAGACACTATAGGATCAGTCACATGTTTTCACTACTGTAGTGCGGTAAAACCAAGAGAGGCTAAATATGAACATTCTAACAAATGTTAAGGGTGATCGTGGAGATCAGGGATATATTAACCCAGCTTACATCTGCACAAGGTTATCACATTGTTATAAGATGGATTTATTAATTGAGACATGCTGCATAAGCTAGCCTTAGTTATTTGTTTGATTTAATTATGCAGGGGAATTTCTGTTTGATATTAAGATGATAAGACTTGTTGCATTAGTTAGCTTAATTAGCTATCTGAATTATATATGCAGAGGAAGGTCTGTTCGTTTAAAAAAATCCTTCTAAAATGAGTGTCAAATTCTAGGTTATTATGATGACGGAACTCAAACTAGGGGTTTTATTTACCTAAAATAGGAGGTTCCATTCAGAACAAAGTTTAAGATCATTCTACGACTTCAATTTCTTCCACACTAAGAAGGATCCCACATGAAGACATGTTATGGATGAATCTTATGTTAGGGTTGACTATTTTGATTGAATCTCTTTACTACATTTACAAGGTTAGAATACAAACTAGTAGTTAATTAATCATTTAATAAACACTGAAAATGCATTACAATATATTAAATTCAAATTCATTTACTATATATATCAAATCCTTTTACCATACACAACGATAAATCAAATTGAACCTATGATTAATGCACATTTCCTAAGATATCCCTAAAATAACATCTCATACATATTACCAGTTTTCAAATATAACTTTTCTGTAACAAAAGACTACATTATACATATATTCGTTTTACAATGAACTATATAAATTAAAATAAGAAATAATGAATTACACATCACCTTTTTGCCATCTTTCTTACATCCTGCAAAACCAGATGAGCATGAAATCAAAGATAAATCACTGGCATGGGATCCACCCTAATCTAACATAATTAATGTTTTTCAGTTCCCCATTTACATATAATAATAATTATAATTTACATTCAAAATAAAAATGAGTAGAAACATAAATTCATTTCATTTCATTTCACTTCATTTCGTAACCAAGGAGAGAGAAAGAGAAAGGAGAGAGAAACACCATTTTGTCAAAAGTCCTATTTCACACAACAAGTTACACTATGGAGTTTTCAAACAGTTTTTTACATGTGTCAAAAGTTTCCACGGTGGTTTGGTAATCCGACAGGGGTCCTACAACTTTCTGTTTACATTTTCCAGCTAGCTACAAAAAGGTTCAAAACAGACTCGGAGGCTAAGAAACCACTTTCAAACTTTTTCATCCGATCAGCAAACACACCACGGTTAAATTTCTACGTGCTCACTTATATACCAAGAGTTCATAGGAACTAACAGAATTCAGAACAAGCGAACAGTTTACGATTGGAGGCTAGTTTTCTAGGGCCATCTGTCGCAATTGGCCTAGTTACAAATGATTAAAAGTTAGCTCAAGGGCTCAAAAAAACACCTCCAAAACTAAAGTTCGATGGATGAACATGCAATGAGAAATTTCCTACAAGTTTCCCTATATATGGAGAATTTTTCTGAGTCGACGGAACTGAGAACTGGAAGACAAATTTCAAACGGCGATGGGTTTTCTTGGAGCCACCGATCGTAGTTGAGTCAGTTTGACCTAGTCAAACAACAATCAAAGGCGTACAATACCCCTTTTCCAAACTCACTAGGGATGTATTTTTCCTAAACTGAAGGTTCCAGGTAATTGTCTAGTAAAAATACGAGAGGTTTGCGAAGGTGGAAAGACATTTCGTTGCTCAGGGTTCGAACGGTGGTCTAAAGCGAAAGCCAACATTTCAGTTTTGGAAGCTTCCTAAAAGTACAAAACTGAGCACCAGGGCTCCTAGAGGAGCTGCGAAGAGAATGAAAACAATTAAACGAGGTTGAGCTATTGATTGAAGTGATTCTCTACATAAAAAGAACACATACGATGCTTGACATAACCTTTACGGGACTCAAATTCTTGTTTTTCAAGTCTCTCAAAATTGCATTTTCTAGCTTTGCAAGGTAGACAAATGGTTGTTTTAGTTAACTCATCTTGCTCTCGCTAATACCAACAGACATGAACTCCAAATTTTGATACCTTGGGTCTAGCAATGAATAATGTTGAGGTAGCAAGCACAATTGATGGTCAAGCATAAATCAGTTACGTAAATCACGAGGTGGGGATTTTATTGTTTAACGCTAAAAGTTTGGTTAAAATATCCAATAGTTTAAGAATCTAATGGTTACTATTTATATAATAATGTAAATGAAGAACCAAATTAGACAGAAATTATACAAGATAAAGGTAAGGAGACCATGCCTATTAATACTAGTGTCTGTATTGCAAGTGGTCCTCGAGGACGCTTTACCCGCACTTCGTAAGACTCCCACATACTTTCAACATTCCAGCAGAAAATCAGCGTGCATCCACAATTCCACCATTGCATTTTCTAGAAGGATTTTATACTCATTTCAAAAAACTGATTAGAGCATTCTCCACAAATTAGATCACCTATTAGACCAAGTTTGGTTGTGGTATCCTCCCTTAACAAATACCATTCCATAGCATTTTCTAAGTTCCCACGATTGCAACAGCCTGAAAGTTTCTAAATCCCCCTCTTTTTTGTACCCAAAACGTACATATCGAGCGATGGTTGCATTCCATGAGGCCACACTTTGTTGAGGAACTTCTTGGGAAAACTTACAGCCTCATTAAGAACACCGTTTGTACATATCCTGCAAATAAGACATTCCATGGCTATATTTATTTGAATTTTCTAAAGCCTTTTCAACAAGCCACTTTTTGCCCGCCTAGCATCGAATCCCATTTCAACATAGAGCTTAGAATGGACGAACAAAGTGCTCCACGTTGTAATCGTATCCATCAAATATATAACTGCAAATAAGACATTCCATGGCTATATTTATTTGAATTTTCTCATGGCTATATTGTTAAAGTCAAAGACTCTCTGGAGCTCCTTTCGTAAACCTTCTCGCTGACCTTTCACCCAAAAAAATAAAAAAAGCATTTCGTGCATATCTTGCAGTCAAATTGTTCACAAAACCATGTTGTTATTAAGAAATTGTATTAAACAGTTCACCTATGTTGTGTAAGGTTCAACATTATGCATACACGTCTACCAGAGCGTTAGCAACTACAACATCTGACCAAATTCCTCTAAATTTTATGCTTTGATGGGTGTCCATGAACCTAAAATAGAGTGTAATAGTTGAATAGAGCAAGAGGAAGGATCAACAGTCGCGGCGGTGGTAACAGAAGAAGGAGAGAAGGTCTTATTGCAGGCTTCGTATAATTTCTGAATTGTACTAGTAGACACTAGAGACTCGAACCCAAGCCGATTATTTTTGTTGTTGTGCAGTCGTGGCCTTCCAAATAAGCAGAATGGGAAGGCTTGGGGCGGATTGAAAACTTTTATGGAGGGTTTCTGAGTGGAAGAATGATAAGCGGCGGGGTCGTATGGCAATATGACCGCTTCTCCTAACACGTCGTGGAGAAAATAGGTTCTGAAACAGAAAACGATGTGGTTTAGGAGGGCGCGTGTTCGATCCATAGGTTAGACATTTAGGTATTCGGTTGAAAATTTGGTGGATTTCATGCATTTGTGAAGACTTTAAATTACGTACAAAGTGGGGGAGGATCCGACCAGTAAGTGTGGGCCAGGCGCCTTTATCGTTGTTCCTGTCATTTCTAGCAGTTGGTTTGGATTTTAGTGTGTTTATTGCCTTTGGATCTCAAATAAAGTTTATTGTATTAATGTGCAAGGAATCCCACCCTCCTTCCAGAGTCCACCACCCTCCATTAAACTCCTCTTCCCATTTCAACCACTCTCAAAATTTCCTTCCCTAGTGCTTCCCCCCGCTTTTATGTATTTTTATTTCTTTTTTTATATATTTTATTTTTAAAAAAATGTTGAGCGCTATAGGTAGAGTCGTGGTAGAGGCACCCTTACCAGTGCTATAAAAAGAATATTTAGCCTCAGATGCTGGGTGTTCGCCAGGATCTTCTTCAGTAGTGCCATCTCCATTCCCAATCTTTCTAGGTTTTGTGTCTCCCCATGTTATTTCTATGTTTCTTCTTGTACTCTATCCCCATGTCATTGTCATGATTCGTCATGGGGGGTTAGCTAAAGTTTAGTGACATGTTTAAGATCTATAACCACCTCCCATTATTATATATACACACCATTATTATATAAACGCATGTAAACTAGGCTAGTTGACCCTTTGGTAAAGTAACTTATAATGGTTAGTGAATGGTTAGAGTATTTCACCTAAAAAATTATGGAAATTAAAATTGCATCAAAGAAAGGAAGGTGGATAATGTGGAAGAAGAATGGAATAAGCTCTAATAATGGAGAATGATCTAATCAAGAAGAAGGGTAAGAATCTTGTTAGAGCTCAAGAACACAAGGAGAAAAGTAGTAAATGATGTAGATAGACATATACCACTATGGATTAAGCTTTTAAAAACTCATGAGACTCTAGAAAATTTTCAGTCTATCATGAAGAATATGTATTTTATCTGTATTTGTTTGATTTTCATATATGAATTACTTAATCTACTCATACAAGCCTGTGTATGTGCCCAGGTGATAATGTTTGAATATTTATTGAAATATTTCCATGTTTTTCTTGTATGAATCCTTGTTTTTATTTTGTGTGGAGGATTTTATACTATTTAAAAAATATTGTTAACTCATTAGTTAAGTAAATGAATCCTTGAAATCCATGACAACAAGGTAAATACTAACACCACCCTATTTTGTCACATATGACTATATTTTGTGTGTCTAAGTCATGGAAACCTGTTTATCAGGTACCAAGAAGAGTCTCACACATTATGGAATGTTGGGAAAGTTTTGGATAAGTGAGTTGAGGACTGAGTAAGTTGATTTGTAGATATTTAAGGTGTATAAAAAATTCAAATGTGTATTTCAACGATTTTAGACCCTTCTCTATTCTAATCTGCAATATTTGATTTAGGAGGATTTTATGAGAACTATATTTGTGTGAAATTGATATTAAATAGACTTGATTGATAATACAAAATTTGAGAAATATTGGATTTTAGGAAACTTCTTAATTTCACTCAAGTAAAATTAATTTAATTTCACATTCTTTGAATCAGTTTTGACCCACTTATGGAATGTCATGCATAACTTGAGTTTGGGACCTCCTAGTGAGATTCTACTTGTTTTAGAATGATCTAAACTAACCCTACATACATAGTTGAATGTTTTTTAAGAATCAATATAGTGAAAGGTATTTAACCTCACAAGTTAAGTTGGTGAAAGTTTGTTTCCCTGTGGACAAAATTAGGAGTTGGATGGACTATGATAAAATTATCTCTATAAAACAATTTCTACAGGCTCCGATCTAGTTTAGGAGGGTATATAATCAACTTATGTCATTAAGTGAGAAGGATGAAGTATACTGACTAGTGGAAGAGTAGTAATTGGGTAGAGAAGGTCCTCCTAAAACTAGGTTTGAGGATGATTTACTGGTAGAGTGTGACACATAATAATATAATGGTCAAAACAATGTCGTTCGTTAGGCCCTTAACCACCTAGCATGCCACATCACAATTAAATAGATTAAATGAAGTAATATACAAATATCATAATCTTTCCTATGGGTGTTGTGTGGATTGGTTTAGTCGAATGGTTGTATCTGAGGCCACTCAAGTTAATATAAAAATTAGATAATGAATTAATATAAAAATTATCTCATTATTTATTAAAATTAGTAACAATTATCATGACATTTTATATTAATTTAATATTAATATATTTTAATTGATGATAAATAGTAATTTTTAAAAATACATATCCTTTTAAATATCTAACATATAAATTTCACACAAATGCATTCAATGTTTATATTATTTTTCTCAAATAAAATATATCCTTAATTTTTAAAATATAATATTTAGCACCTCACTTAAATAATAGATTTTTATTTACCTTTCTACTAGGTTGAGTAGGATAGTTCAATAAACTTAAAGATATATTACCCCAACTAAAATATTTCGCAATCCATATTACATTTCATTTATTAATTCATTTGACATATAGATAAAATTCATAGTTTTTTTTTAATTGCTTCATCTAATAGAGGTAAATATGTTAAAACTAGTATGGTAAAGGTGTAATGCCCCGTTTGGCGGTAAACCCTTTTCGAAGGTTGATTGGGCTAGTAACTTTCCTTGAAGCCATTTCCATCCTACTCCTATTCGTTGTCGAGCCAAGGACTTTAACCCATCGACAAGGGTTGATGAGTTCGGACGTTTGGTTTATTATCGCTTGGAGTTCGGTTTTGTTATGAGTTGGGATAGAACCCACTGTTAGTTGCAGAGAATTAAAAGACTAAGGTTTTTCGACTTGATTTAGCCCAATGAATAAACTTGTTACTGAGTTACTATTGGAGATGTTCTGGTGACTGGTAAATTTGGATTATATACACTCCTTTTTAAGTATCTGTTGTTGCGTATTTCATTTACATGGGATTATATTTTAAAAATAAAATACCCAGAAGACGTGGGTGTAGAACGATATATGTATTTATACACTAGTAAATCGAATCCTTAGATTCGAGTGTGTGGCTTTTAACTGATATGTTTTGGTTTGGGAAATAGATGGGACCTTAAGCCGTGCAAGCCTCTTAACTTAGTGTGTTTTTCAATTAGGTTATGTTGAGAATTATATTGTAACCTTTAGCTTGGTCTTACATCATGAAAGCAAGTAGCTTATAATTTTACAAATCGTAGGATTTGAATGCAATAAACACAGATTTATACCGATGGCTTAATTTCTATTCTGATTAAGGTTTGGAATATAATGATCATTGGGTACTGAAAATAAACAGATAAAGGAATGGAGGGGTTGCGTGGAAAGAAGGGGGGTAGGTGTGTGGCGCAGGTTGAAGGGGATGTGGTTTTAAAGTCAAAATTCCATCTGTTTGTGCCTAAGGCCCTACTGTCCCTCACCCCCCCTTCCTGCCTTCTAGACCTGGTACGTGGCCATCTCCCACTGGCCTTACCTCTGCCAGCCGCCCCACCTTCTTTAATTCCTTTGATTTGCAAATATCTTGCGTCCTGTGCTACCTGCTCTCTTTGACCTGTTCTGGCCGTGTGAGCAGGGAGGAGTGTTTTCGTTGGGATTTGAGATGAATGGCATGAGAAGCGTGTTCTGGATAGTGGATTCATTGATGGTGAAATGAAGTGTCTATCACCCTGATGTTGGGAGGGTGGGTGTTTTGTTGTCGTTTCCTTGCCATCAGGGAGCGTAGAACTTTGGAAACAACGTTTTGGCTTCTATGCAGTAGCTGACGGGTTGTAGAGAAGTAGAATTAGTCTAAGAAAATCTGGCAACCAGAGAGAGTTAAGTGGACAGCTTCACGCATGGCGATCCCATGGAGCCGTTGGTGTTGATCCTGATGTTCTGGTTGCACGCGACCACAGTCGTGATCAGATGTTGCAAAATCCTTCAGCTGTAGTAGAAGAATGAGATAAAGTTTTAGTTGAGCTGTCTTGCCTTTTCATTTTGGAAAGTCACTTCCAGCCAGGCTGCAGGCACGTTTCAGTATAGTGGAAGCCTTCGTGAGCACCTCCAACAAGCAGGTTGTCCAACTTTGTTGTTATCTGTTCAGCATCGACTACATCCTCAAATTCGGGATTCTCCTTCAAGGTGACAGATCACACCCACGGGCACAGGAGATCTATGCAATGTTGGAGAAAATGTCTTGGGAGATGAAGGTAGCAGGATATTTTTCAGATCCAGAGCATGCACTGAGTTTGTATCTCCAAAATCGATTTGTGACAGTGAGGGTGTTACCAGCAGACCTGATGAAATTTATTTACAAAGATTCTCTATTGAGATCTTACTTGTTGTACGATGTAACTCATGGAAGAGAATCTCATAGAGGCAGATCTGTTTCATATCAGAATATTTATGAAACACAATTTGCTCTGCTATTATATGAGCTTCTTCAACAAGTCACCAAGTTGGCAGGCATAAAGTTTTCTGTTGGAATTATCACACCTTACAGGCTGCAGCTGAAATGTTTGCACCGAGTGTTTGATGTTGTCCTCAATCTAATGAAGGAAAAGGTTTATTGATCATCACGGTAGATGCCTACCAGAGCTAGGAGCGTGATGTAATCAGTATGTCTCGTGTCCGAGCTTCAAATCATGGGGTTGGTTTGTAGCTGTTTTTCACCGCGTGAATGTGGCGCTAGCACGAGCTCGCAGAGCACTTTGGGTTAAGGGAAAGCAGCGGCATTGAATCAATCATATGCATATGGAGATGGCGTTTTAAACCAGGCATGTTAAACCTGCCCTTGCAATCTTCTGCTACCCTTTTATTATGTCATGAATTGAATGTCATTCTATTTTTTTTATCTGTTATGGCATTTAGAATGGGCTTCTACTTTTTCCTTGTGAATCGACCCTGATTGAAGGAAAGGAAGGACTGTTGGGAGTTGTTTGTTTTTCATACCCTGATAGCAACTGTGACAGCCTGTATACATTCCTTTCTGCCTCGTTTTTCTTTTCAAAATAAAAGAGTAACTGTCATGTGATAGCAAAATAATGGTTGAAGTTTTATACTGTGGGTGTTAGATCTTTAACCTGGGTGCTTTCCTGCTTAATTCTTAAAATTCGGGTGACATTTAGAGACAATAGTGAACAATGGCCGTTGATTTCGATTTCTAAACCAGCAATAGCAGATATAAACTTGAGCCATGAATAACATTAGTGGATATTTGTAGATTTGTCGACTCATGGCCAGTTTTAGGCTAAATGTTTGTTTTTGTCTTGGTAAAAGCTTTTCTTGGGCTGAATTTGTGTGTAGACCTCGCATAGTGAGCATGATGTTTTCTTAGAGGCCTACGTGAGTGGAATATTGACTGCTCAATACAGATCCTGTGACGTGAGTCACTGTATCATAAGATAAAAGAGTTCAATCGAAATCTGTAGTAGCAGATGTTTTCTTTGGAGTGACTATGAGGATAGGTCGAGTAGACTGTCGTGAAATAAATGGGTATGCCCAAGCTATTCATATGTTATTTTAGAGATGGAAGAGAAGGCTTAGTTCGTAGGAAGAGTATTTTTCTTTGTATTCCTCCTTCGCTGACTGTAAACCTTGTGATTGTGACTCGAGTTGGGTCACGGTAGAGGATCTTGTGTTGATTCACTTATATTTTTCAACAGACTATCCCTTGCTTGTTTAAATTTAAGTATCGAATGAAATGGGTTTCTATTAAATCCATTTTGTAGCTTAGCAAACCTTCAATAATTCAGATAGGGACTTTCTGAGTAAGTGTTGACTGAGGCATGTATGAAAATAGAATGGTTACCTTTCTTCGAATTGGGTTAGACTTGTATGAAAATGGAAAAAGGTAGGAATCGACTCAGTTACATATTTTAGTGAGCTAAGTCCTTAACTCTTACAACGATCATACGAGTGGTGGATTACGGGTTTATTACTGATTATGTGAGGTAAGATAATAACAACCTTTGGTGAAAAGACTACTTCTTGATCCTTGCTTGTGTAATCCAACTATAGTTGTTGAATGTAATTTAGTTGGATAGAATCTAATTTATTTAACTTCTTGAAGAAAAATAATTAGGTTCGGTGAGAATTACTTGGTATTTTGAATCTTCAGATCTAGTTTTTGTGTTGTGAGTATTATATGTATGTTGGTTTATTCGGTCGAGTGAAGTTAACTTTAATCTTTGACTGATTTGTGTTCATATATGGTTGGGGCCTATATTCTTCCTAAAACATGGATGTGCGTTAATGCAGTCTTGTTAACAAGCAATTTTGAATATGTTAAGTCATTTGACTGATCTTTATCCTTTTGGTTAATAATAATAGAATGATGTTGGGTGTTAGATTTCAATCATGTAATCCATAGGATTACATGACTGAAATCTTAATACTCTCAGCCTTGTTGTCTTCACCAATAAGGTCTCACCTTGATTATCTTTGGAATATCTCTCTCACTTGAATATTGGGATTCCTCCTTGTTGGCTGGTATAAATCTCTTCATCTTGTGAAACATATTGATTAGTGGTTTGTGATTTGATCCATTCTTGAGTTTAGAATTTTACTTTCATGATATTATAAAATGTTAGCTTACTGTTGCAATGGGTAGTCTTAACATGCTCAGTTCTAGCGAACTGACTCTAGTTAATATTTGTGCAGATGGATTATGCGAGTAGACTAGAAGAAAAGAGTGTAAAAGGTTCATCTGTACAATTTATGAAGTTCCTTGTAAAAATGTCCAATGTGTTGTAAATTGTCTAACATTGCTTGTAAAGAGAGTTTATATGACCTCTTGCCTGGAATTGTTCGGAGAATTACGTGAAGTAGTAGTTTTGTCCTTTTTTGTAATTTGGCTGGTAACTCTTCTTAGTGAGAAATGTTATTCAATCCTTTCACTGGCATAAGCATTGTAAAACTTTGATCTTGAGAATTAAGTGTTAAATTAAATCTTTCTAAGACTTTGTATTGATGGGTTATATGTAAGTTTTAATGGGGTGGCTTTTCCTTACAGAAGTTACCTAAAAGTTTTGTTCAAAGAAATATGTTGTGGTTTAGATCCCCTTGAAAACAAACAATACCTTAAGTAATCAAGAGTGAGACCATCCTTGCAAAGTGAAATTATATCACGTGATATCCCTAGCTAAACTAGTAAACACTACTCTTTTGGTGAACGCTTAAAACAAGCTTAAAGGAAAACAATGGTTAGATTCTAATAAGATTTAACAAGTAAGAGAAGAAAATTTAGAAACCACTCAATTTATCTCTCAGCCTATTTAAAAGTAAGTAGCTTCCTCTTGATAAGCTCTTTCGGTGAAGCCTAAGTAAGAGCGCTAATAATTACGTATAAAACCTCAAGCTTCAATTAAACCTCAGTAAGAACTAATGATGTCTTAAGGGTGAACTCAATTGACCATCTTCCTTTAACTTTATCCAGGGTACCTTGTAATTTTTCTATTAAGTTTGTTGAACGTGAACCGATGTTGTCGTAAGGGCATGAACGAGTTCTAGTAACGTAAGTGTGAATAGATGGCCCTGTGGAATTAAATTACCATCCTTATCAAATAATATATAAAACAAATAATTGTTATAAAGGAGAAGACTTTAAGTGAACTACTCTACAGTGTATAAGAACATAACTCAGTTGGTAAGATGATTTGTGCGAATCATATATTGAATCCTTCTGAAAACTTAAGTCATGAGTTAAAGGGTGTCTTATCAAAATAAATAACCACCAATCATTTCTGACTGTGGCTTGCCCTAGCTGTGAGAGTGTCTTGTGGTTGGGCTTCTTTGTTATTCTGTCAAAAATAAAGAAAAAGTATATTATCCTTTTGGGTGTGAACGTTTCCGTGCTAACCTTGTGGTCATCCCCGTAACAAGTGGTTCCTAGACTTGGTTGTAACTTTGTGACGACATGTTGTGTCGTGTTTTGTGTCGAAGCAAGTAAAAAAAAAAAATATCCTGTCTTTTACTGTGTTGTGTGTGTGTTGATTTTTGGGGTTGTTACACTTGGTATCAGAGCATAGGTTCATGCTCTCGAACCTATGGGCTGGATTGGTGTTGTATGATGATGTTACATGGCGGTGGTGGTGTTACATGATGATACTACATGATGATGATGATGTTGCATGATGGTGGTAGATATTGGAAGAGTAATGTGCTTCAAGCGTGATGTGATTATTGTCGTAATTGTGATATTGTGAACGCACGTGATGTGTATGTCACTCAGTGCGTATTTGTCATCATGTTGATGTGCTGGGGATGGGAGTATTCTCTCTCCTTCTTGTGGATTCTATGAAGAGTTCACGTGTGAATTGTTGTCTGTGATGTGTGAAAAGAATTTTAATGTGGATGACATAGTGTTGGAACATTGTGACATATTGTGATATGTAGGTGTATCAATGTGTTGTATGACTAGATTGATGTTAAAAGAAATGAGTTGTATCATGATGTTTTTACCATGTTTTGAAGAAATGTGTGTACCACCTTGTTATGTAGCAATGGATGTTATGTTGTGATGTATTATGTCTATCATATATATGAGTTGTGTGATATGTAATGATTCATGTCGTGATTTAGGGTCATACGGTGAGTGTACAAACCCTATCGTATTGTGATTGTACTTTGGGTGCAGAATGTGGTAAAGTGATGTATTGCGCCCTGTGAATGTATGATTGTGATCTACCCCGTATACATACCATACGTGAGACGTTATGGTAGCTATGTGTGTACCACCATGGTGTTAGTGATGTAGTTATATGTTATGTTGTGAGCCTTACACTAACCGAACCTGAGGGAAATCGGTAGACTGTGTATGTATGGAGTGAGAAAATGTGTACCGTTGACCAGTCACTCGAGCCGAGTACGAGATAGGAAGTGGAGCCTTACATAGGCTGAAAACCCACTTTCGTTTGTTTGGTATGTGTGACACTTGTTCAATGGGTGTCATGCATATTGTGTTTCGCAGACACCTCAGGCTCAGTAGATGGTGACTTGTACTCTTTTCTCTCTCCCAATATGGTTGTCGTATGGATTTAACCTATGTGACTTTGACTATGTTGGGCCTTGTTGAAGTTGTGGCGAGATGATTCTGATTGAGATGATGACAGTTGTATTATTGATATGTATTTTACGAGCTGAGGCTCGATGTTCCGAGTGCTAGTAACTCGTTGAGTACCCCTTGGTGGCCAGATAAGGCCACACAGTTATCGTAATGTGACATTATTATAAGTTGATTTATTCGTAAATTGAGCTTTTTACCTTATTTTGTAAGGACCAGCAACTTTTCTTGATTGCAATGCGTTACAATTTTGGGCATTTCCTTGGTTTGTAGCACTAACATGTGGATTTTGATACTAACTATGGCTATTTGGCCATTTATTTTGCTTGATTTTGGGTCTTCTTTTAAATTTGGAATTTTTACCACCTTGCCCAAGGCTTGTACTTTGCCACTTGGCACTTTGATTGGATTGTTGTGCTGGTTCTATTGTCGTGATGTGTGGAATAGGGTCATGGGATGCACCATGAAATGGTTGGACCTATGGACCCGCTTCATTGTATAGGGGTACGCCCCAAGGAGTTACAGATAACTAGCGGGTTGTTGAACCACGCGTTATTATGTCACTTGGGTTAGGAGTGTTCGAACTCTATGTGTCTTGGACCATAGGGTCAACCGGCCTCCTTGAGGGAGGCATAAGAGCTTGAGGGAGGCATAAGAGCTTGAGGGAGGCATAAGAGATTGAGGGAGGCATAAGAGTTTGAGGGAGGCATAAGAGTTTGAGGGAGGCTTATGATATTTGTCTGTATGGTTGATGTTTCAGGATATATGTTGAGTTATTGTGATGTTTGGTAGTGGTCTTTTGATGTATGTGTTACTCATGTCAGATGGATATGTGTTGTGATGTTGTGAACATGTCATTGATTCCCTTGTGGACACTATGTACCTGTAGCATTTGTTTGGAGTTATGTGAATTTGTTTCATCGATGCAAATTGAGGAAATGTCTGGTGAATTGTAGTACTCTTTTGTTTGAGTATTTAATATGTCAGTCATTGATGTGTGTCGAGTACTATGTTATGTGGACTGTGCCTATTCCATTCCGTATTTGAGTAACCCTTTTTTGTGGTGTAATACAGACATGAAGAATATACTTGTGTGCTTGTGAATCTGTAGTGTCTTTTGAACCTGATAGGGTGTTGTATTAGCAGTTCATGTTGGGCACCCACAATAAGGAATAAACCAAAACTCTTCAATGATGAAATTTTAAAAGAAATTAAACTAAGAATAATGCTAATGGAAAGGAACTAATGAAATAATAAACAAGAGGGAACTGCCAATCTTCACAGAACCTTGAAAGTTAAAATTTCTACCAAATGATCCTAAGGCTACCTTGTGACCCTGCTTTAATTAACTAAAATTTTAAACCATAAAGTGTACTTTCTCCTTTACATGTTGTTGGTTACGTGCCATTTCTTTTCCTCTGTGTTATGTCGCATCGAGGACGATGCTTTCTTAAGGGGAGGAGAATGTAATGCCCCGTTTGGTGGTAAACCCTTTTCGAAGGTTGATTGGGCTAGTAACTTTCCTTGAAGCCATTTCCATCCTGCTCCTATTCGTTGTCGAGCCAAGGACTTTAACCCATCGACAAGGGTTGATGAGTTCGGACATTTGGTTTATTATCGCTTGGATTTCAGTTTTTTGTTATGAGTTGGGATAGAACCCACTGTTAGTTGCAGAGAATTAAAAGACTGAGGTTTTTCGACTTGCTTTAGCCCAATGTATAAACTTGTTACTGAGTTACTGTTGGAGATGTTCTGGTGACTCTGGTAAATTTGGATTATATACAGCTCCTTTTTTTAAGTATCTGTTGTTGCGTATTTCATTTACATGGGATTATATTTTAAAAATAAAATACCCAGAAGACATGGGTGTAGAACGATATATGTATTTATACACTAGTAAATCGAATCCTTAGATTCGAGTGTGTGGCTTTTAACTGATATGTTTTGGTTTGGGAAATAGATGGGACCTTAAGCCGTGCAAGCCTCTTAACTTAGTGTGTTTTTCAATTAGGTTATGTTGAGAATTATATTGTAACCTTTAGCTTGGTCTTACATCATGAAAGCAAGTAGCTTATAATTTTACAAATCGTAGGATTTGAATGCAATAAACACAGATTTATACCGATGGCTTAATTTCTATTCTGATTAAGGTTTGGAATATAATGATCAATGGGTACTGAAAATAAACAGATAAAGGAATGGAGGGGTTGCGTGGAATGATGGGGGGGTAGGTGTGTGGCGCAGGTTGGAGGGGACGTGGTTTTAAAGTCAAAATTCTATCTAATTGTGCCTAAGGCCCTACTCTCCCTCACCCCCCCTTCCTGCCATCTAGACCTGGTACGTGGCCATCTCCCACTGGCCTTACCTCTTCCAGCCGCCCCACCTTCTTTAATTCCTTTGATTTGCAAATATCTTGCGTCCTGTGCTACCTGCTCTCCTTGACCTGTTCTAGCCGCGTGAGCAGGGAGGAGTGTTTTTGTTGGGATTTGAGATGAATTGCTACAGCGTGTTCTGGATAGTGGATTCATTGATGGTGAAATGAAGGTTATCACCCTGATGTTACGAGGGTGGGTGTGGGTTCCAAAATCGTGCTGCACAGGCCGTATCAGTGGAGCTAGAACTGTTCTCCTAGGAAAGTGCGTGAGGAAGTATTTTATATGCAGTAGCTACCGGGTAGAGAAGTAAACTTATCTCAGAAAATCAGTGGCCGCCAGAGAGAGTGAAGTGGACAGCTCGCCGCGGGTGATCCCAGTGGAGCCAGTTGGTGTTGATC
The DNA here is from genome assembly GCA_019776745.2 of Taxus chinensis. Classification (NCBI taxonomy): domain Eukaryota; kingdom Viridiplantae; phylum Streptophyta; class Pinopsida; order Cupressales; family Taxaceae; genus Taxus; species Taxus chinensis. The sequence continues at coordinate 720,386,437 of CM034146.1, read as the reverse complement.
CTGATGTTCTGGTTGCACGCGAGACAGTCGTGATCTTGTTGCAAAATCTTACACTGTAGTAGAAGAACGAGATAAAGTTTTAGTTGAGCTGTCTTGCCCTTTCATTTTGGAAAGTCACTTCCAGCTAGGCTGCAGGCACATTACAGTATAGTGGAAGCCTTCGTGAGTGCCTCCAACAAGCAGGTTGTCCAACTTTGATGTTATCTGTTCAGCATCGACTACATCCTCAAATTCGGGATTCTCCTTCAAGGTGACAGATCACACCCACGGGCACAGGAGATCTATGCAATGTTGGAGAAAATGTCTTAAGAGATGAAGGTAGCAGGATATTTTTCAGATCCAGAGCATGCACTGAGTTGTATCTCCAAAATCGATTTGTGACAGTGAGGGTGTTACCAGTAGACCTGATGAAATTTATTTACAAAGAGTCTCTATTGAGATCTTACTTGTTGTACGATGTAACTCATGGAAGAGAATCTCATAGGGGCCGATCTGTTTCATATCAGAATATTTATGAAGCACTTTTTGCTTTGCTATTATATGAGCTTCTTCAACGAGTCACCAAGTTGGCAGGCATAAAGTTTTCTGCTGGAATTAATCACACCTTACAGGCTACAACTGAAACGTTTGCACCGAGTGTTTGATGTTGTCCTCAATCTGATGAAGGAAAAGGTTTATTTATCATTACGGTAGATGCCTTCCAGAGCCAGGAGCGTGATGTAATCATTATGTCTTGTGTCCGAGCTTCAAATCATGGGGTTGGTTTATAGCTGTTTTTCACCGCGTGAATGTGGTGCTAGCACAAGCTCGCAGAGCACTTTGGGTTAAGGGCAAGCAGCGGCATTGAAACAATCATATGCATATGGAGATGGCGTTTTAAACCAGGCATGTTAAACCTGCCCTTGCAATCTTCTGCTACCCTTTTATTATGTCATGAATTGAATGTCATTCTATTTTTTTTATCTGTTATGGCATTTAGAATGGGCTTCTAATTTTTTCCTTGTGAATCGATCCTGATTGAAGGAAAGGAAGGACTGTTGGGAATTGTTTGTTTTTCATACCCTGATAGCAACTGTGACAGCCTGTATACTTTCCTTTCTGCCTCGTTTTTATTTTTGAAATAAAAGAGTAACTGTCTATGTGATAGCAAAATAATGGTTGAAGTTTTATACTGTGGGTGTTAGATCTTTAACTTGGGTGCTTTCCTGCTTAATTCTTAAAATTCGGGTGACATTTAGAGACAATAGTGAACAATGGCCGTTGAGTTCGATTTCTAAACCAGCAGTAGCAGATATAAACTTGAGCCATGAATAACATTAGTGGATATTTGTAGATTTGTCGACTCATGGCCAGTTTTAGGCTAAATGTTTGTTTTTGTCTTGGTAAAAATCTTTTCTTGGGCTGAATCTGTGTGTAGACCTCGCATAGTGAGCATGATGTTTTCTTAGAGGCCTACGTGAGTGGAATATTGACTGCTCAATACAGATCATGTGACGTGAGTCACTGTATCATAAGATAAAAGAGTTCAATCGAACTCTGTAGTAGCAGATGTTTTCTTTGGAGCGACTATGAGGATAGGTCGAGTAGACTATCGTGAAATAGATGGGTATGCCCAAGCTATTCATATGTTGGTTTAGAGACGGAAGAGAAGGCTTAGTTCGTAGGAAGAGTATTTTGCTTTGTATTCCTCCTTCGCTGACTGTAAACCTTGTGATTGTGACTCGAGTTGGGTCACGGTAGAGGATCTTGTGTCGATTCACTTATATTTTCAACTAGACTATCCCTTGCTTGTTTAAATTTAAGTATCGAATGAAATGGGTTTCTATTAAATCCATTTTGTAGCTTAGCAAACCTTCAATAATTCAGATAGGGACTTTCTGAGTAAGTGTTGACTGAGGCATGTATGAAAATAGAATGGTTATCTTTCTTCGAATTGGGTTAGAATTGTATGAAAATGGAAAAAGGTAGGAATCAACTCAGTTACATATTTTAGTGAGCTAAGTCCTTAACTCTTACAATGATCATACGAGTGGTGGATTACGGTTTATTACTGTTTATGTGATGTAAGATAATAACAACCTTTGGTGAAAAGACTACTTCTTGATCCTTGCTTGTGTAATCCAACTATAGTTGTTGTATGTAATTTTAGTTGGATAGAATCTAATTTATTTAACTTCTTGATGAAAAATAATTAGGTTCGGTGAGAATTGCTTGGTATATTGAATCTTCAGATTTAGTTATAGTGTTGTGAGTATTATATGTATGTTGGTTTATTCAGCCGAGTGAAGTTAACTTTAATCTTTGACTGATTTGTGTTCATATATGGTTGGGGCCTATATTCTTCCTAAAACATGGATGTGCGTTAATGCAGTCTTGTTAACAAGCAATTTTGAATATGTTAAGTCATTTGACTGATCTTTATCCTTTTGGTTAATAATATTAGAATGATGTTTGGGTGTTAGATTTCAATCACGTAATCCATAGGATTACATGACTGAAATCTCAATACTCTCAGCCTTGTTGTCTTCACCAATAAGGTCTCACCTTGATTATCTTTGGAATATCTCTCTCACTTGAATATTGGGATTCCTCCTTGTTGGCTGGTATAAATCTCGTCATCTTGTGAAACATATTGATTAGTGGTTTGTGATTTGATCCATTCTTGAGTTTAGAATTTTACTTTCATGATATTATAAAATGTTAGCTTACTGTTGCAATGGGTAGTCTTAACATGCTCAGTTCTAGCGAACTGACTCTAGTTAATATTTGTGCAGATGGATTATGCGAGTAGACTAGAAGAAAAGAGTGTAAAAGGTTCATCTGTACAATTTATGAAGTTCCTTGTAAAAATGTCCAATATGTTGTAAATTGTGTAACATTGCTTGAAAAGAGAGTTTATATGACCTCTTGCCTGGAATTGTTCAGAGAATTACGTGAAGAAGTAGTTTTGTCCTTTTTTGTAATTTGGCTGGTAACTCTTCTTAGTGAGAAATTTTATTCAATCCTTTCACTGGCATAAGCATTGTAAAACTTTGATCTTGAGAATTAAGTGTTAAATTAAATCTTTCTAAGACTTTGTATTGATGGGTTATATGTAAGTTTTAATGGGGTGGCTTTTCCTTACAAAAGTTACCTAAAAGTTTTATTCAAAGAAATATGTTGTAGAGTTTAGATCCCCTTGAAAACAAACAATGCCTTAAGTAATCAAGAGTGAGACTATCCTTGCAAAGTGATTTATATAACGTGTTATCCCTAACTGAACTAGTAAACACTACTCTTTTGGTGAACGCTTAAAACAAGCTTAAAGGAAAACAATGGTTAGTTTCTAATAAGATTTAACAAGTAAGAGAAGAAAATTTTGAAACCACTCAATTTATCTCTCAGCCTATTTAAAAGTAAGTAGCTTCCTCTTGATAAGCTCTTTCGGTGAAGCCTAAGTAAGAGCGCTAATAATTACGTATAAAACCTCAAGCTTCAATTAAACCTCAGTAAGAACTAATGATGTCTTAAGGGTGAACTCAATTGACCTTCTTCCTTTAACTTTATCCAGGGTACCTTGTAATTTTTCTCTTAAGTTTGTTGAACGTGAACCGATGTTGTCATAAGGGCATGAATGAGTTCTAGTAACGTAAGTGTGAGTAGGTGGCCCTGTGGAATTAAATTACCATCCTTCATCAAATAAATATATAAAACAAATAATTGTTATAAAGGAGAAGACTTTAAGTGAACTACTCTACAATGTATAAGAACATAACTCAGTTGGTAAGAGGATTTGTGCCAATCATATATTGAATCCTTCTGAAAACTTAAGTCATGAGTTAAAGGGTGTCTTATCCAAATAAATAACCTCCAATCATTTCTTACTGTGGCTTGCCCTAGCTGTGAGAGTGTTTATGGTTGGACTTCTATGTTATTCTTGTCAAAAATAAAGAAAAAGTATGTTATCCTTTTGGGTGTGAACGTTTCTGTGCTGACCTTGTGGTCATCCTCGTAACAAGTGGTTCCCAGAGTTGGTTGTAACTTTGTGATGACATGTTGTGTCGTGTTTTTTGTAAAGCAAGTCAAAAAAAAAATATCCTGTCTTTTACTGTGTTGTGTGTGTGTTGATTTTTGGGTTGTTACAAAAGGCATGGACACATAGCTATAAAGAAAATGAATTCTTATGTATGTGTGTGTGGGGAGCATGCAAAGTCGGGAGGTGGGAGTCGGGTGGGGTAGGGAAATGTGCAATTTCTAATTCTCGCAAGATAAAAGCAAATCTAAATAAAACAATGTATAGCCTCTAAAGTTAATTCAAGAGAATCAGAGGTTATAAACATGTAATTTGAATTCGGTAAGGATGTGTAGGGTCGAGGATATGAATAAAACTTGTTTTATGTCCTTAACATCCTTTCTTAGTCTTATAATCTTTGGGTTTCTCCTTTCCCACTACAAAATTTACGATTTAAACATTTAAATTTTTTATTATTGGAAAATATATTTTTGAAAGGGACTATACCCTTGTGCAAGAAGGCTCAAAAGCTATATATTACAATTATAGCATAAAAGAAATGATCAAAATCAAGATAAAGCATGATATCCTAATAGCAAAAAAAAAATTGCATAGAAAAGAATAAAAAAACAACTTATCAACACAAAAATTGTTGATAAACAACCAAACTACAGTGGCACACTAGCACCAAAGCAGAAAAAACAAGTTTTTTTCTAGAAAAGGTAAATGAAGCAATAGAGAACAACCAAATAGTAGAAAAGAACATAATAAACTAGGTGGAGGAGTGTTATTCTTAGAAATATATATTTTTACACACCATTGTTCACCCTTCTAAAAACTCCAGCTTTGGAAGAGTGACCTCAGAAGGAGGATTTTTTTTCTTATCCCCATTGAATACAATTGATACCACATTGTTGTTAGCTTCAGATAAATGAATTTCCTTAGCCTCATTGACTCTAGCTGGGACAACAATGTTGTTAGTCTCATTATCCTTGCTGCCAACAACTAGAATTTCAGATAAAGGGGTTTCCAAGATAGAATTAGATTCATCTTTTGAATCTACATTTGAATTAAGATCCTTTTTAGCTTCAAAAACCAGGCATTATGGGAGGGCTTCTTTTCACCAATTGTGTCTCTCATGTTTGCACTTTTCCATCCCACATTCTATAGACGTTTGGCCTAAACAGAAACACCTTCTACTCCTAAATGGTATGCCTTCGTAATCTAAAGGTTGTCACCAAGTTCTGCATTGCACTCTAAGATCAATGGTTGTGGGAAGATTTTTAAAGGTGTCAAGTTCCATCAAGATCGTGGCATAGGTAGTGTGGTTGTCATCAGTAGTTTGAATATCTATATAAATTATGATTCCCAAGGTGTTGCCAACAGATAGGAGACAATCACAACTCATAAATTGCAAGGGTAGATGGGATAGCCTGATCCATATGGGTTTGTAGGTTAATAATTCAGTGAGCGGGTTCAAGGAGGGGAACCATGGATTTATGACCAAGTACTTAGATTAACAGACCTAGAGCTTGGATGCAATGGTGTTTTTATCAGCTATTGAAGAAAAAGCTACAATGAAGATACCTTTAGCACAAGGATACAAGTCTAACCTTCCATCAAGTATCGGAGTCCAATACTTGGAGATTCAAACATGAAGAGTAGGAAGGTTGGGCCACAATCCCCTGAATCTACACATTAGCATGTGCTCCTTATAGTAGCTCTCAAAGGAAATGATGGGGTTCCCTAGATGCCTAATCCATGAGGTAATTGTCAATACGTTTCATGGGGAAACCTTTACCATTTAATGCTAGCTTTGTAATGAAGGTAGTAGCAATCTACAGATGTACCATAAGAAGTCACATCTATGATCATATTTTAGATCTAGGTATAGAGTGTTCATCAGGATCCTTCTGCAGTAGTCCTCATCGTCATTCCCAGTCTAAACAAATTTTGTGAATCCCCAGGTTATTTCAACCTTTAATCTAGATAGCTCTATCCCCACTGTCATTGTCAAGGTCCTTCACACCTTGGAGTTAGAAGAGGTTTCAATGACTATGTAATCACACCTATAATGACCTCTGCCTTAGAATATAGCACACATTCATAACTCATTTAGGGGTGTCGTGATTTCTCAGGCTAGTTCAACTACATTGGTAAATTTACTATATTGAATAAATCTAGTAACTTGGATAAATTTATTTCACCTAAATTATCTAGGTTAAATAAAATTGTTTTAGCAAAAACGATAGGTGAGATACATATGGAAGAAGAATGTGTATACATCTCATACATAGTGGATACATGATATACATACATACATACATAGGGTATGTATCTTGTTAGAGCTCATGAACATGTGTGATAAAAGTAGTAAATGATGTAGTATAGATTTATTATTACTATAGGATTTATTTAGCTTCTTATAAATCTCACGAGACTATAGTAAATGGATTTCAATCTATCAGGAAGAATATATATTTTATATGTACTTTGTCCAAATATCATATATGAATCCACTTACTGTACTATATATATGCCTGTGTATATGCCCAAGTGATACCCTTTCAATACTTATGGAGGCCATAACCACCCTCTTGGGGCTTGCACGAATTCATGTATATTTATTGTGTGTACCACGGAATCGACCACTATCTTAGAGTAAAATATTGTTACAGTCAGTTAATTCAATACACCAATCCTTGGAATCCATTGACAACAAGGTACATACTAACACCACCCTATGGGATCAGATATTGACTATATTTTGATGTGTGTAAGTCATGGAACAATAGGTCAAAGTTGCAAACTATAGTAGCTAACAAGAGTTCGTTACTACATGGTGGACAGGTATTTCGTACAGTTTCTTGGGAAGTGAGTTCATGGTTAAAGTACAGTTCAATTATGTTATTGATTTTTTTAAGGTGTCATATACAAAGCTCAAACATGCATTTCAAGGATTTTAGATACACAACTCTAGTTTCAAAATTGCAATGTTTTATTCATAAGAGGATTTTGTATGGCATACTGCTACCCCTTTTTAATATACATATTGTTTTTTTTTCATCCTTGAGTTGTTAATACCTTATATCATAGATAAAGTCATGTAGATCTTATATGTATTTTCTATCTTTAGTTATATCATGTCTCTTTTGTAAAAAAATGCTTATATCCACGATTCTTGTGTTTGAATCATTTTTGACCCACTTAAGGAATGTCATGCATAACTTGAGTTTGGGTCCTCCTAGTGAGATTCTACTTGTTTTAGAATGATTTCAACTAACCCTACATACATAGTTGAAATTTTAAAAAAAATCAATATAGTTAAAGGCCTTCAACCTCACAAGTTAAGTTCGTGAAATTTTGTTTCCCTATGGAAAAAATTAGGTGTTGGATAGACTATGATAAAATTAGCTCTATAAAAGAATTTGTAGAGGCTTAAATCTAGTTTTGGAGGGTCTAAAATCAACCTATGTAATTAAGTGTGAAGAATGAAGTACACATACTAGTGGAAGAGTAGTAATTGGGTAGAGAATCTCCTCTTAAAAATAGGTTTGAGGATGATTTACTAGTAGAGTGTGACACATAATAATATAGTGATCAAAACCATGCCCTTCATTAGGCCCTTAACCACCAAGTATGCCACATCATAATTAAATAGATTAAATGAAGTGATATAAAAATATCATACTCTTTCCGATGGGTGTTGAGTGGATTTGTTTAGTCCAATGGTTGTATTCGACACCACTCAAGTTACATTACCGTTATGGCACGAGCCCCATTGGGGGATGGTTTTCTCACTCATTGTGGAGAATTGCTCTTAGTTATTGCACTCGTGGTGGTCGTTGTTGATGGTTTGGATTGTGTTGGTTGTGGAGGATGGATTAGGCGTGTAGCACTCGCGGTGGTCATTCCTCTTTAAATTTTGTTTCATTGGTGATAGGTTTTATGTTGGATTATCTTGTCTAAAAGATGTGCTTATGGCGGTAGGTTGTCATTGTGGCTGTATGTATTTGATTGTAATGCCAATCACGAAAGGTTATTATTATATACCAAGTTAATAACTCTTATAAAATTATTTACGGGAAATGATCACGTCAACACTTGTTTAACTATAAAAAAAATATGCTTCTATCTAACGCTTTATGTAAAAAACCACATAATAAATTTTAGTCAAGTATTGTATACTTTGGCAAAACGTTTTGAATTTCATAGGATAAAATAAAAAATATAAAAAAGTTGCACACCTTTTAATTCAATAGACTAAACGAAGTAATATCAAAAGACTATGCTCCTGAGAAAGGAATTATGTAAAAAATATGAGATGATATTTGTTTCCCAAGGAACTTAATCTTTGATGAGAATGCAAAGAAAGTGGCCAGTACTAATTTTATCACATTCTACCTATCCTTCATGCACATTCACGGGGGGGATATTTATTTAAAAATAGTCAAAACCAAACTAAATAAATGTTGTGGCATGGTGGTGGGCCTCCTCCCTATTCTTTTAGAGGTCACCATTTCAAATCCACCTATCTTTAAACTAAATAAATGTTGTGGCATAGTGGTGGACCTCCTCCCTATTATTTTGAAGGTTACCATTTCGAATCCGCCTATATCCATGTAAACCTCCATGAGAGATAGGCTCCACCATTTTATCATACGAGATCTATCTTGATCAGTGTTTTTACAGGATCAATAATAACTTTACATACTTGATTCTTGATCTCCTTGTCAGAATGGGTAAATCCATCTCCAAATACATAGATAAATTGTGTTCCTCTACTAATATTGAATCATATCCTCTCACAATCAAGAAATTCATTTCTTGGATTGAGAAATTCCTATGTTAATTCTTTAAGTGAAAGATCAATAAGGTTGTTTATGTGATTTAATGATCCATCTTCTATACATTCAGGATTGTCCTCCATATACGATGAAATTGCTGAGGCCGTATGTAACGACCAAAAAATCACACACATGAACAACACAGTAAAAGACAGGATTTTTTTTTTCTGACTTGCTTGACACATAACATGACGCAACATGTCATCACCAAGGATACAACTAACTCTGTGAACAACTCGATGCAAGGATGGCCATAAAATTAGCACGGAAATGTCCACGCCTATCAAGGACAATATTTTATTTTTTACAGAACAACATAGAAGCCCAACCACATGACACTCTCACAGCTAGGGAAAGCCACAGTAAGAAATGATTGGACGTTATTTATTTTTCTAAGACACCCTGGATAAAGTTAAAGGAAGAAGGTCAAATGAATTCACCCTTAAGACGTCATTAGTTCTTACTAAGGTTTAATTGAAGCTTGAGGTTTTATACGTAATTATTAACGCTCTTACTTAGGCTTCACCGTAAGAGCTTATCAAGAGGAAGCTACTTACTTTTAAATATGCTGAGAGGTAAATTGAGTGGTTTCTAAATTTTCTTCTCTTACTTGTTAAATCTTATTAGAAACTAACCATTGTTTCCCTTTAAGCTTGTTTTAAGCGTTCACCAAAAGAGTAGTGTTCACTAGTTTAGCTAGGGATATCAATTTATAAAGATTTACTTTCCAAGGATAGTTTCACCTTTGAGTACTTCAGGAATCTCTTTTTCTCAAGTAAGTCATCTCTACATTAATTTATCTGAATATACATATATTTTAGTTAACTTCTATAAGGGTTAACCATTCCATTTAATTTTACTTATATCACATCATTACAAGGTGTCAGAGAGTTTTGACTTAACACTTTATTCTCAAAAACAAGGTTTTACAATACTGATGCCAATGTAATGATTGAATATCATATCTCACCAAGGTAAGTAACTAGTTTAACAACAAAAGGGAAAGAACACTTCACCACGTAGTTTTCCAAACATACCAAGGTAAGAGATCTTCTAAACTCCTTGCAAGCAAAGTTACAAAATTTACAACGCATTGAACTTTCTACAAGAAATTAATAATTTGAACTGATGAAACTTTTACACTCTTTTCTTTAATCTACTCCCATAATCCATCTGCACAAATATTATCTAGAGTCAGTTCGCTAGAACTAAGCATGATAAGATATAAACCTCACCTGATAACTTATGCCATCTAGTATTTAAATAAATGAAAGTTTGCAATACTCCTTATCAAATAATTTCTAACATACATTTAAAACTTAACTACACATCTCATGATAATACATTTCATACTCATTAATGTTCACTTCCTTAAGATCTGCTTACATAAGAACACCATTCCAAGAGACTAGATATACAACCTTAATCATGCAATTAGTCATACTTAAATTACAGTAAATAATAATGACGCTCACCTAATACCCTCGACCTACTTCACATATATAAGTGTCTAACAAGATTATCTTTCAATTAAATAAAAGCACCAACGACATTAAGTTTATATATTAAATACAAGTATCAATCTTACATTGTTCATCGATATTACCCAAGTATCAAACCTTCATAGATAATCAGTGGTATGTAAGTATAGTTAGATATTTATCTCGCTATTTTAAGATTATACTTATATTAACAAGGATTCCACCAATCCACATGTTCATGTATTATTTAGGTGTCCTTTTGGTTGCTTATTCCATGTCTTTATATATTTCTTCTAGTAAAAGAGTCCAACTCATAAGAATGAGTTATGACCGACAATACTGTCATCTGTTGGTAATATGCCAAAGATACATTTGTCTAGCTAAGATATGCAAGCGCAGCCCAAGCCACTATGAATGCAAGTATCAACATTATCTCAACTCCTAATAAAATGTGAGTATCAATTTTTTTTCTAAACATAATAATCATCGTAAATAACAGAATTATTCCACTCGTTAACCAAGCATTGAAATAACATATTTATCCTTACCGGATACCTGATAACATAATATACCCTGTTATCTAATTCAACCTCCACTTGCATACCCCAATCTTTTGGTATTAATAATTGTTCTATAAAATGAATTTAAATAATTTCAGGGGGACTTATATCCTTACTATAATACATGGTAAGCACAGTTCCATTATGGTAGTTGTCACCTTTACTTAAGGCTATGCATGACTCCTTTTTAGGGTAGTTATCTTAACTTCTCTATTCATCTGTTTTCCTACCAAAAGTCTTTCAACAAGCTTCAAGGTCAAAGTATAAGATAAATTCATAATTTTATATTTCAAGCGTTTCCTGAATTCGTATGCATGAGGGCATCAGAAATCAATCAAACTTGAAGAATGTCGATGTATCCAATATTACTGTAACCGATCGAAAGGTCCAAGTAATGCCTCAAAAATTAAGCCAAAGAATTATCCACACAGGATTATGACTTGCGTGCATAACATATTCGTAAATGTCATAGAAAACCCATTAACACATGCTTCAGGAGGGTTCCAATCTAATAATAAGCTCATAATAATAATAATAGCAGAGGGCTTGGTGAGGGGTTTTCCATAATCCCCAAGGTAGATGATAATCGAATGAATCAGATGGAGCTATCTAGAAAGACCAATTAAACTAGTATGACTCTTCCCAAATAGAAGCCCCCAATCCTAATGGGAGTTTAAATTATTATAAAACCATAGTAAAATCCAAATACAGTCATATCGGAAAATTCCCTTTTTCAAGCCATGTTCTACATAATATAAACAAGACAAGATAAATTATAAACCTCATTCATGCTCCATACTATTTTCTACAGAAACCATCATTCGAAGGAAAATCAAGGCAAAAGACAAACCAAGATTATAATATCAGTAGGCAAGAATCGATGTAGAGATTTCTTCTACTCAAAAAGTAAATAAGATAAACTATAAAGGGGGAGAGAGATCGGTTCATGCAATTATAATTATAAGTCATCCGAAACCCAATCTCTACAGAATTCAAACAGAAATTGTAGAGATTGATTTACCCAAATACTAAAGGAAATAAATTATTAAGAGAGAGGGTTAGGGCTTATCATGCCTGTTTTAAACGCTATATCTCATGGCCACGCCCATGCATACCCCTTCTCCCAGCAGTCCTAAAATTATTTCTCCACCAAACTCACGCTTCTCACCCACACGGTGTCCCAAATACCACGCAAAAGAAACAATAACCATTCCGGTTACCCATGAGTTCAGTACAACTGTCCCACCTAACCAAGTCAAGCATTCAACTCAACAGATGCAGGCCTACATGGTATTTCGACAGTCACTCGTTTGGAAACTCAACTGCAACCATACACGTGGGTAGCCAATAATCATCGGCCCACCAAGGTGGCAAAATGAACAATTAGCATGGCAGCAACCACGTATCTCCAGCAAGTTCAAATAATTGCAAGAAAATTTTGCTTCATGAATATTCTGATAAGAAACAAATCCACCTCTATGAGATTCTCTTCCATGAGTGACAACGTAAGACAAGTAAGAAATCAACAGAGAATCTTAACAATAAATTTCAACAGGACTTCTGGTAACACTCTCACTGTCACATAGTCGATTTGATAAAAAAAAATATCTTGAAGGAGAATCCCGAATTGAGGATGTAGTCGATACTGAACAGATAACAACATAGTTGGATGACCTGCTTGTTGGAAGCGCTCACAAAGGCTTCTACTATACTGCAACATGCCTACCACCTGGCTAGTGTATACTGCTATCTCTGAGAAGATATCTAAGCTAATCATCCTTTTTACTTCATAAGGAAAGTAGCAACCTCTAAGAAGAAAAGTGCAGCTACCATTCTCTGTTCTTTGCTAAATTCTACATATTAAATTAGAAATTTCTGTGAAGAGATGTTTTTTCTGCGAAATAAGTCTCCACGTCTGCCTCTGTATATCCTGTGGGTGCTTAGAAAGATATGTAGCTTCACCCATGTAGGCGAGAATCAAGCAAGGATAGATAAATCCTGTGAAAGCTATCTTGATTGAAAACTGGGAAAAATGTCCCAAATCTGCAAACATGGCCTCTGCACATGTAATGCAAGGAAAATGCCTCCAAGGGACTCCCATCCGGCTTTCTCTTTTGGTTTTCGAAAGGAGATTATACATGTAAAATGGTGAAATGGCCCTGAAAACTTTTGGATTCCAACGAGTTATGTTGAAAACACCAATGTCACTGATGCAGATGAGCCAAGTTATCACAATGGGTGCAAGCATAAAGGCAACATTCCGTGTCCCAAAATGTTGTAGTGCAATGAGAGCCACCAAAATCACACAGGCAATTACCACAATGTACCTATCATGGAGATTAGTAGCCCTGATTTGAATTTCCTGAACTGCCGAAAGAACATAAATGGTGGGCGTGAGCACACCATTGCCGAAGACCATGGAGGTTCCCAGAAGCACTACCAGCAATAGCCCAACGTGAGAACTTATACCGCTTTTCAAACAACGATTTTATCGAACAACCCAGACCACTTTCTCGCGCTCCTTTCCCCCCCCCAAAACGCATCAGGAAACAATAGAAAGCCACGTCCATATTTTGTGTTAACAGGCCCTTACCCACGGCGCAGAGCAGAAGGAAAAAGGCACGCGAGGAAGAAGAGATTGGATTCGCGTGTACAGGAAAAGGGACAGTCTGCAAGATTTTGCAACAACTGATCTCGACTGTGGTTGCGTGCAACCAGAACATCAGGTTCAACACCAACGGTTCTTTGGGATCACCCTGCAGCAGCTGTCGCACTTAACTCTCTCTGGAGGCCACTGATTTTCTGGGATAAGTTTACTTCTCTGCCCTGTAACTCCTGTATATAGCCAAACACTTCCTCACGGCACTCTCCTAGGAAAATTTCAGTTCTACGCTCCAATAAAACTGCCTGTATAGCACGATTTTGAGACCCACACCCACCCACGCAACATCAGGGTGACAGACCTTCATTTCACCATCAATGAATCCACTGTCCAAAACACGCTGTAGCCATTCATCTCAAATCCCAACAAGACACTCCTCTCTGCTCACGCGGCCAGAACAGGTCAGAGAGAGCAGGTAGCGGAAGACGCGTTAGATTTGCAAATCAAAATAATAATAAATGAGGCACGGCTACCAGCAAGGACTACTCCACCGACTCCTCACGCAGGGACAGACATGACAGTCTTAAAAGTTGGCAAGTTGGGTGGTTGGGAGGAGGCCAAGGTAACAGTGGGGGGGGCAGGTAGCAGAAAGGAATCCCATGCCCAGCGGGGCATTACATTCTCCTCCCCTTATGAAAAGCATCGTCCTCGATGCGGCATAACACAACGGAAAAGAAATGGTTCGCAACCAAGAACAGGTAAAGGAGAAATCACATCCTATGGTTTAAATTTTAGTTGATTAAAGCACGGCCACAGGGTAGCCTTAGGAACATTTGGTAGAAATTTTAACTTTCAATGTTCTATGAAGATTGGCAGTTCACTCTTATTTATTATTTCATTAGTTCGTTTCCATTAGCATTATTCTTGGTTTAATTTCTTTTAAAATTTCATCCTTGAAGAGTTTTGGTCTATTTCTTATTGTGGGTGCCCAACATGAACTGCTAACACAAACCCTATCAGGCTCACAAAGACATAACAGATTCACAAGCGCACAAGTATATACTTCAAGATTGTATTACACCACAAAAGGTTACTCAAATACGGAATAGAATAGGCACACTCCTCATAACATAGTACTCGTCACACATCAATGACTGACATACAAAATACTCAAACAAAAGAGTACTAAAATCCACCAGACATTTCCTCAATTTGCATCAATGAAAAAAAAAATTCAGATAACACCAAACCATGCTACAGGTACATAGTGCCCACAAGGGAGTCAATGACATATCCACAACATCACAACACATATCCATCTGACATGAGTAACACATACATCAAAATACCACTACCAAAACATCACAATAACTCAACATATATCAAGAAACATCAACCATACACACAAACATCATTGGCCTCCCTCAAACTCTTATGCCTCCCTCAAGTCTCTTATGCCTCCCTCAAACTCTTATCCCTCCCTCAAACTCTTATGCCTCCCTCAAGTCTCTTATGCCTCCCTCAAACTCTTATGCCTCCCTCAAGGAGGCTGGTTGACCCTATGGTCCAAGACACATAGAGTTCGAACACTCCTAACCCAAGTGACTTAATAACGCGTGGTTCAACAACCCGCTAGTTATATGTAACTCCTTGGGGCATACCCCCATACAACGAAGTGAGTCCATAGGTCCAACCAATCCATGGTGCATCCTATGACCCTATTCCACACATCACGACAATAGAACCAGCACAAGAATCCAATCAAAGTGCCAAGTGGCAAAGTACAAGCCTTGGGCAAGGCGATAAAATATCCAAATTTAAAAGAAGACCCAAAATCAAGCAAAATAAATGGCCAAATAGCCATAGTTAGTATCAAAATCCCCATGTTAGTGCCATAAACCAAGGAAATGCCCAAAATTGTAAAGCATGGCAATCAAGAAAAGTTGTTGGTCCTTATAAAATAAAGTAAAAAGCTCAATTTACGAATAAAATCAACTTATAATAATGTCACATTACGATAACTGTGTGGCCTTATCTAGCCACCAAAGGGGTACTCAACAAGTTGCTAGCACTCGGAACATCGAGCCTCAGCTCGTAAATACATATCAATAATACAACTGTCATCACCTCCATCTGAATCATCTCGCCACCACTTCGACAAGGTTAAACATAGTCATAGTTACACTTAGGTTGTGTACATACAACCACATAGGGAGAGAAGAAAGAATCACATGTAATCTACTAAACCGAGTTTTGGAGCTCAAGTTATTGACCCATGGTACACCATTCCTCACTCTCAACATACACTTTACCGATTCCCTTTAGGGTCGGTTAGCGTAAGGTTCACAACATAACATACAACAACATCACTAACATAATGGTGGCACACACATAACTACCATAACGTCTTACATATGGTACATATACAGGGTAGATCACGATCATACATTCACTGAGTGTAACACATCACTTTACCACATTCTGCACCCAAAGTGCAATCACTATATGATAGGGTTCATACACTCATCGTATGACCCTAAATCACAACATGAAGCACTACATATTTGCACAAATCATACATGTGATGAATATAGTACATCTCATCATAACATCCATGGCTACATAACAAGGTGGTACAAAAATTTCTTCAAAACATGGTAAAAACATCATGATACAACTCATTTCTTTTAACATCAATCTATTCATACAACACACTGATACACCTACATATCACAATATGTCACAATGTTCTAACACTACGTCATCCACATTATAATTATTTTCACACACCACAAATAGTAATTCACACGTGAACTCTTCATAGAATCCACAAGAAGGAGAGAGAATACTCCCATCCCCAACACATCAACATGATGACAAATACGCACAGGGTGACATACACATCACGTGCGTTCACAATATCACAATTACGACAACAATCACATCACGTTTAAAGCACATTACTCTTCTAATATCTACCACCATCATGCAACATCATCATCATCATGCAGTATCATCATGTAACACCTCCACCACCATGTAACATCATCATATAATACCAATACTGGCCCATAGGTTCCAGAGCACGAACCTATGCTTTGATACCAAAGTGTAACGACCCAAAAATCACACACACGAACAACACAGTAAAAGACAGGATTTTTTTTTTTTTTGACTTGCTTGACACATAACATGATGCAACATGTCGTCACCAAGGATACAACTAACTCTGTGAACAACTCGATGCAAGGATGGCCATAAAAGCAGCACGGAAACGTCCACACCTATCAAGGACAATATTTTTTTTTTTTTACAGAACAACATAGAAGCCCAACCACATGACACTCTCACAGCTAGGGCAAGCCACAGTAAGAAATGATTGGAGGTTATTTATTTTGATAAGACACCCTGGATAAAGTTAAAGGAAGAAGGTCAAATGAATTCACCCTTAAGACGTCATTAGTTCTTACTAAGGTTTAATTGAAGCTTGAGGTTTTATACGTAATTATTAACGCTCTTACTTAGGCTTCACCGAAAGAGCTTATCAAGAGGAAGCTACTTACTTTTAAATATGCTGAGAGGTAAATTGAGTGGTTTCTAAATTTTCTTCTCTTACTTGTTAAATCTTATTAGAAACTAACCATTGTTTTCCTTTAAGCTTGTTTTAAGCGTTCACCAAAAGAGTAGTGTTCACTAGTTTAGCTAGGGATATCAATTTATAAAGATTTACTTTCCAAGGATAGTTTCACCTTTGAGTACTTCAGGAATCTCTTGTTCTCAAGTAAGTCATCTCTACATTAATTTATCTGAATATACATATATTTTAGTTAACTTCTATAAGGGTTAACCATTCCATTTAATTTTACTTATATCACATCATTACAAGGTGTCAGAGAGTTTTGACTTAACACTTTATTCTCAAAAACAAGGTTTTACAATACTTATGCCAATGTAATGATTGAATATCATATCTCACCAAGGTAAGTAACTAGTTTAACAACAAAAGGGAAAGAACACTTCACCACGTAGTTTTCCAAACATACCAAGGCAAGAGATCTTCTAAACTCCTTGCAAGCAAAGTTACAAAATTTACAACGCATTGAACTTTCTACAAGAACTTCATAATTTGAACTGATGAAACTTTTACACTCTTTTCTTTAATCTACTCGCATAATCCATCTGCACAAATATTATCTAGAGTCAGTTCGCTAGAACTGAGCATGATAAGATATAAACCTCACCTGATAACTTATGCCATCTAGTATTTAAATAAATGAAAGTTTGCAATACTCCTTATCAAATAATTTCTAACATACATTTAAAACTTAACTGCACATCTCATGATAATACATTTCATACTCATTAATGTTCACTTCCTTAAGATCTGCTTACATAAGAACACCATTCCAAGAGACTAGATATACAACCTTAATCATGCAATTAATCATACTTAAATTACAGTAAATAATAATGACGCTCACCTAATACCCTCGACCTACTTCACATATATAAGTGTCTAACAAGATTATCTTTCAATTAAATAAAAGCACCAACGACATTAAGTTTATATATTAAATACAAGTATCAATCTTACATTGTTCATCGATATTACCCAAGTATCAAACCTTCATAGATAATCAGTGGTATGTAAGTATAGTTTAGATATTTATCTCGCAATTTTAAGATTATACTTATATTAACAAGGATTCCACCAATCCACAGGTTCATGTATTATTTAGGTGTCCTTTTGGTTGCTTATTCCATGTCTTTATATATTTCTTCTAGTAAAAGAGTCCAACTCATAAGAATGAGTTATGACCGACAATACTGTCATCTGTTGGTAATATGCCAAAGATACATTTGTCTAGCTAAGATATGCAAGCGCAGCCCAAGCCACTATGAATGCAAGTATCAACATTATCTCAACTCCTAATAAGATGTGAGTATCAATTTTTTTAGCTAAACATAATAATCATCGTAAATAACAGAATTATTCCACTCGTTAACCAAGCATTGAAATAACATATTTATCCTTACCGGATACCTGATAACATAATATACCCTGTTATCTAATTCAACCTCCACTTGCATACCCCAATCTATGGGTATTAATAATTGTTCTATAAAATGAAGTTAAATAATTTCAGGTGGACTTATATCCTTACTGTCATACATGGTAAGCACAGTTCCATTATGGTAGCTGTCACCTTTACTTAAGGCTATGCATGACTCCTTTTTAGGGTAGTTATCTTAACTTCTCTATTCATCTGTTTTCCTACCAAAAGTCTTTCGACAAGCTTCAAGGTCAAAGTATAAGATAAATTCATAATTTTATATTTCAAGCGTTGCCTGAATTCGTATGCATGAGGGCATCACAAATCAATCAAACTTGAAGAATGTCGATGTATCCAATATTACTTTAACCGATCCAAAGGTCCAAGTAGTGCCTCAAAAATTAAGCCAAAGAATTATCCACACAGGATTATGACTTGCGTGCATAACATATTCGTAAAGGTCATAGAAAACCCATTAACACATGCTTCAGGAGGGTTCCAATCTAATAATAAGCTCATAGTAATAATAATAGCAGAGGGCCTGGTGAGGGGTTTTCCATAATCCCCAAGGTAGATGATAATCGAATGACTCAGATGGAGCTATCTAGAAAGACCAATTAAACTAGTATGACTCTTCCCAAATAGAAGCCCCCAATCCTAATGGGAGTTTAAATTATTATAAAACCACAGTAAAATC
The DNA here is from genome assembly GCA_019776745.2 of Taxus chinensis. Lineage (NCBI taxonomy): Eukaryota > Viridiplantae > Streptophyta > Pinopsida > Cupressales > Taxaceae > Taxus > Taxus chinensis. The sequence continues at coordinate 720,367,205 of CM034146.1, read as the reverse complement.
CAAATACAGTCATATCGGAAAATTCCCTTTTTCAAGCCATGTTCTACATAATATAAACAATACAAAGAAAAATTATAAACCTCATTCACGCTCCATACTATTTTCTACAGAAACCATCATTCGAAGGAAAATCAAGGCAAAAGACAAACCAACATTATAAGATCAGTAGGCAAGAATCGATGTAGAGATTTCTTCTACTCAAAAAGTAAATAAGATAAACTGTAAAGGGGGAGAGAGATCAGTTCATGCAATTATAATTATAAGTCATCCGAAACCCAATCTCTACAGAATTCAAACAGAAATTGCAGAGATTGATTTACCCCAAATACTAAAGGAAATAAATTATTAAGAGAGAGGGTTAGGGCTTATCATGCCTGTTTTAAACGCTATATCTCATGGCCACGCCCGTGCAGACCCCTTCTCCCAGCAGTCCCAAAATTATTTCTCCACCAAACTCACGCTTCTCACCCACACGGTGTCCCAAATACCACACAAAAGAAACAATAACCATTCCGGTTACCCATGAGTTCAGTACAAATGTCCCACCCAACCAAGTCAAGCATTCAACTCAACACATGCGGGCCTACATGGTATTTCGACAGCCACTCCTTTGGCAACTCAACTGCAACCATACACGTGGGTAGCCAATAATCATCGGCCCACCAAGGTGGCAAAACGAACAATTAGCATGGCAGCAACCACGTATCTCCAGCAAGTTCAAATAATTGCAAGCAAATTGTGCTTCATGAATATTCTGATAAGAAACAGATCCACGTCTATGAGATTCTCTTCCATGAGTGACATCGTAAGACAAGTAAGAAATCAACAGAGAATCTTAACAATAAATTTCATCAGGTCTTCTGGTAACACTCTCACTGTCACATAGTCGATTTGATAAAAAAAAAATCTTGAAGGAGAATCCCGAATTGAGGATGCAGTCGATACTAAATATATAACAACATAGTTGGACAACCTGCTTGTTGGAAGCGCTCACAAAGGCTTCTACTACACTGCAACATGCTTGCCACCTGGCTAGTATATACTGCTATCTCTGAGAAGATATCTAAGCTAATCATCCTTTTTACTTCATAAGGAAAGTAGCAACCTCTAAGAAGAAATGTGCAGCTACCATTCTTTGTTCTTTGCTATATTCTACATATTAAAGTAGAAATTTCTGTGAAGAGATGTTTTACTGTGAAACAAGTCTCCACATCTGCCTCTGTATATCCTGTGGGTGCTTGGAAAGATATGCAGCTTCACCCATGTAGGCGAAGAATCAAGCAAGGATAGATAAATCCTGTGAAAGCTATCTGCCACACAAATCCAAGGATTATTTATCCACCTAAAAGTGTTCAAGCAGTCATTGCACATGCAAAAACGAGAGAATAGATTACCTTGATTGAAAAACCGGGAAAAAATGTCCCAAATCTGCAAACATGGCCTCTGCACCTGTAATGTAAGGAAAATGCCTCCAAGGGACTCCCATCCAGCTTTTTTTTTTGGTTTTCGAAAGGAGATTATACATGTAAAATGGTGAAATGGCCCTGAAAACTTTTGGATTCCAACGAGTTATGTTGAAAACATCAATGTCACTGATGCAGATGAACCAAGTTATCACAATGGGTGCAAACATAAAGGCAACATTCTGTGTCCCAAAATGTTGTAGTGCAACGAGAGCCACCAAAATCACACAGGAAATTACCACAATGTACCTGTCGTGGAGATTAGTAGCCTTGATTTGAATTTCCTGAACTGCCGAAAGAACAGAAATTATGGGCGTGAGCACACCATCGCCGAAGACCATGGAGGTTCCCAACAGCACTACCAGCAATAGCCCAACGTGGAACTTCATACCGCTTTTCAAACAACGATTTTATCGAACAACCCAGACCACTTTCTTGCACTCCTTCCCCCCCCCCAAAAAAAACGCATCAGGAAACAACAAAAAGCCACGTCCATATTTTTTGTTAACATGCCCTCACCCACGGGGCAGAGCAGAAGGAAAAAGGCACGTGAGGAAGGAGAGATTAGATTCGTGTGTACAGGAAAAGGGACAGTCTGCAAGATTTTTCAACAACTGATCTCGACTGTGGTCACGTGCAACCAGAACATCAGGTTCAACACCAACGGTTCTTTGGGATCGCCTTGCAGCAACTGTCGCACTTAACTCTCTCTGGAGGCCGCTAATTTTCTAGGATAATTTTACTTCTCTACCTTGTAGCTGCTGCATATAGCCAAACACTTCCTCACGGCACTCTCCTAGGAAAAGTTCAGTTCTACGCTCCACTAAAACTGCCTATACAGCATGATTTTGAGACCCACACCCACCCCACGCAACATCAGAGTGACAGACCTTCATTTCACCATCAATGAATCCACTGTCCAGAACACGATATAGCCATTCATCTCAAGTCCTAGCAATAAACTCCTCTCTGCTCACTCGGCCAGAACCGGTCAGAGAGAGTAGGTAGCAGAAGATGCGTTAGATTTACAAATAAAAAATAATAATAAATGAGGTGCGGCTACCAGCAAGGACTACTCCACCGACTCCTCAAGCAGGGGACAGACATGCCAGTCTTAAAAGTTGGTAGGTTGGGTGGTTGGGAGGAGGCCAAGGTGGCAGTGGGGGGGGGGCAGGGTAGTAGAGAAAGGAAGCCCATGCCCAGCGGGGCATTACATTCTCCTCCCCTTAAGAAAATCATCGTCCTCGATGCGGCATAACACAACGGAAAAGAAATGGTTCGCAACCAAGAACAGGTAAAGGAGAAATCACACCCTATGGTTTAAATTTTAGTTGATTAAAGCACGGCCATAGGGTAGCCTTAGGAACATTTGGTAGAAATTTTAACTTTCAATGTTCTGTGAAGATTGGCAGTTCACTCTTATTTATTATTTCATTAGTTCGTTTCCATTAGCATTATTCTTAGTTTAATTTCTTTTAAAATTTCATCCTTGAAGAGTTTTGGTTTATTTCTTATTGTGGGTGCCCAACATGAACTGCTAACACAAACCCTATCAGGCTCACAAAGACATAACAGATTCACAAGCGCACAAGTATATACTTCAAGATTGTATTACACCACAAAAGGTTACTCAAATACGGAATAGAATAGGCACACTCCTCATAACATAGTACTCGTCACACATCAATGACTGACATACAAAATACTCAAACAAAAGAGTACTAAAATCCACCAGACATTTCCTCAATTTGCATCAATGAAAAAAAAATTCAGATAACACCAAACCATGCTACAGGTACATAGTGCCCACAAGGGAGTCAATGACATATCCACAACATCACAACACATATCCATCTGACATGAGTAACACATACATCGAAATACCACTACCAAAACATCACAATAACTCAACATATATCAAGAAACATCAACCATACACACAAACATCATTGGCCTCCCTCAAACTCTTATGCCTCCCTCAAGGAGGCTGGTTGACCCTATGGTCCAAGACACATAGAGTTCGAACACTCCTAACCCAAGTGACTTAATAACGCGTGGTTCAACAACCCGCTAGTTATATGTAACTCCTTGGGGCATACCCCCATACAACGAAGTGAGTCCATAGGTCCAACCAATCCATGGTGCATCCTATGACCCTATTCCACACATCACGACAATAGAACCAGCACAACAATCCAATCAAAGTGCCAAGTGGCAAAGTACAAGCCTTGGGCAAGGCGATAAAATATCCAAATTTAAAAGAAGACCCAAAATCAAGCAAAATAAATGGCCAAATAGCCATAGTTAGTATCAAAATCCCCATCTTAGTGCCACAAACCAAGGAAATGCCCAAAATTGTAAAGCATGGCAATCAAGAAAAGTTGCTGGTCCTTATAAAATAAAGTAAAAAGCTCAATTTACGAATAAAATCAACTTATAATAATGTCACATTATGATAACTGTGTGGCCTTATCTAGCCACCAAAGGGGTACTCAACAAGTTGCTAGCACTCGGAACATCGAGCCTCAGCTCGTAAATACATATCAATAATACAACTGTCATCACCTCCATCTGAATCATCTCGCCACCACTTCGACAAGGCTAAACATAGTCATAGTTGCACTTAGGTTGTGTACATACAACCACATAGGGAGAGAGGAAAGAATCACATGTAATCTACTAAACCAAGTTTCGGATCAAGTTATTGACCCATGGTACACCATTCCTCACTCTCAACATACACTTTACCGATTCCCTTTAGGGTCGGTTAGCGTTTCACAACATAACATACAACAACATCACTAACATAATGGTGGCACACACATAACTACCATAACGTCTTACATATGGTACATATACAGGGTAGATCACGATCATACATTCACTGAGTGTAACACATCACTTTACCACATTCTGTACCCAAAGTGCAATCACTATACGATAGGGTTCATACACTCATCGTATGACCCTAAATCACAACATGAAGCACTACATATTTGCACAAATCATACATGTGATGAATATAGTACATCTCATCATAACATCCATGGCTACATAACAAGGTGGTACAAAAATTTCTTCAAAACATGGTAAAAATATCATGATACAACTCATTTGTTTTAACATCAATCTAGTCATACAACACATTGATACACCTACAAATCACAATATGTCACAATGTTCTAACACTACGTCATCCACATTATAATTATTTTCACACACCACAAATAGTAATTCACACGTGAACTCTTCATAGAATCCACAAGAAGGAGAGAGAATACTCCCATCCCCAACACATCAACATGATGACAAATACGCACAGGGTGACATACACATCACGTGCGTTCACAATATCACAATTACGACAACAATCACATCACGTTTAAAGCACATTACTCTTCCAATATCTACCACCATCATGCAACATCATCATCATCATGTAGTGTCATCATGTAACACCTCCACCACCATGTAACATCATCATATAATACCAATCTGGCCCATAGGTTCCAGAGCATGAACCTATGCTCTGATACCAAAGTGTAATGACCCAAAAATCACACACACGAACAACATAGTAAAAGACAGGATTTTTTTTTTTTTTTGACTTGCTTGACATATAACATGATGCAACATGTCGTCACCAAGGATACAACTAACTCTGTGAACAACTCGATGAAAGGATGACCATAAAAGCAGCACAGAAACGTCCACACCTATCAAGGACAATATTTTATTTTTTTTACAGAACAACATAGAAGCCCAACCACATGACACTCTCACAGCTAGGGCAAGCCATAGTAAGAAATGATTGGAGGTTATTTATTTTGATAAGACACCCTGGATAAAGTTAAAGGAAGAAGGTGAAATGAATTCACCCTTAAGATGTCATTAGTTCTTACTAAGTTTTAATTGAAGCTTGAGGTTTTATACGTAATTATTAACGCTCTTACTTAGGCTTCACCGAAAGAGCTTATCAGGAGGAAACTACTTACTTTTAAATATGCTGAGAGGTAAATTGAGTGGTTTCTAAATTTTCTTCTCTTACTTGTTAAATCTTATTAGAAACTAACCATTGTTTTCCTTTAAGCTTGTTTTAAGCGTTCACCAAAAGAGTAGTGTTCACTAGTTTAGCTAGGGATATCAATTTGTAAAGATTTACTTTCCAAGGATAGTTTCACCTTTGAGTACTTCAGGAATCTCTTTTTCTCAAGTAAGTCATCTCTACATTAACTTATCTGAATATACATATATTTTAGTTAACTTCTATAAGGGTTAACCATTCCATTTAATTTTACTTATATCACATCATTACAAGGTGTCAGAGAGTTTGACTTAACACTTTATTCTCAAAACAAGGTTTTACAATACTTATGCCAATGTAATGATTGAATATCATATCTCACCAAGGTAAGTAACTAGTTTAACAAGAAAAGGGAAAGAACACTTCACCACGTCGTTTTCCAAACATACCAAGGCAAGAGATCTTCTAAACTCCTTGCAAGCAAAGTTACAAAATTTACAACGCATTGAACTTTCTACAAGAACTTCATAATTTGAACTAATGAAACTTTTATACTTATATTAACAAGGATTCCACCAATCCACAGGTTCATGTATTATCTAGGTGTCCTTTTGGTTGCTTATTCCATGTCTTTATATATTTCTTCTAGTAAAAGAGTCCAACTCATAAGAATGAGTTATGACCGACAATACTGTCATCTGTTGGTAATATGCCAAAGATACATTTGTCTAGCTAAGATATGCAAGCGCAGCCCAAGCCACTATGAATGCAAGTATCAACATTATCTCAACTCCTAATAAGATGTGAGTATCAATTTTTTTGCTAAACATAATAATCGTCGTAAATAACAAAATTATTCCACTCATTAACCAAGCATTGAAATAACATATTTATCCTTACCGGATACCTAATAACATAATATACCCTGTTATCTAATTCAACCTCCACTTGCATACCCCAATCTATGGGTATTAATAATTGTTCTATAAAATGAAGTTAAATAATTTCAGATGGACTTATATCCTTACTGTCATACATGGTAAGCACAGTTCCATTATCGTAGCTGTCACCTTTACTTAAGGCTATGCATGACTCCATTTTAGGGTAGTTATCTTAACTTCTCTATTCATCTGTTTTCCTACCAAAAGTCTTTCGACAAGCTTCAAAGTCAAAGTATAAGATAAATTCATAATTTTATATTTCAAGCGTTGCTTGAATTCGTATGCATGAGGGCATCACAAATCAAACAAATTTGAAGAATGTCGATGTATCCAATATTACTTTAACCGATACAAAGGTCCAAGTAGTGCCTCAAAAATTAAGCCAAAGAATTATCCACACAGGATTATGAATTGCATGCATAACATATTCGTAAATGTCATAGAAAACCCATTAACACATGCTTCAGGAGGGTTCCAATCTAATAATAATCTCATAGTAATAATAATAGCAGAGGGCTTGGTGAGGGGTTTTCCATAATCCCCAAGGTAGATGATAATCGAATGACTCAGATGGAGCTATCTAGAAAGACCAATTAAACTAGTATGACTCTTCCCAAATAGAAGCCCCCAATCCTAATGGGAGTTTAAATTATTATAAAACCATAGTAAAATCCAAATACAGTCATATCGGAAAATTCCCTTTTTCAAGCCATGTTCTACATAATATAAACAATACAAGAAAAATTATAAACCTCATTCACGCTCCATACTATTTTCTACAGAAACCATCATTCGAAGGAAAATCAAGGCAAAAGACAAACCAACATTATAATATCAGTAGGCAATAATCGATGTAGAGATTTCTTCTACTCAAAAAGTAAATAAGATAAACTATAAAGGGGGAGAGAGATCAGTTCATGCAATTATAATTATAAGTCATCCGAAACCCAATCTCTACAGATTCAAACAGAAATTACAGAGATTGATTTACCCAAATACTAAAGGAAATAAATTATTAAGAGAGAGGGTTAGGGCTTATCATGCCTGTTTTAAACGCTATATCTCATGGCCACGCCCATGCAGACCCCTTCTCCCAGCAGTCCTAAAATTATTTCTCCACCAAACTCACGCTTCTCACCCACACGGTGTCCCAAATACCACGCAAAAGAAACAATAACCATTTCGGTTACCCATGAGTTCAGTACAACTATCCCACCCAACCAAGTCAAGCATTCAACTCAACACATGCAGGCCTACATGGTATTTCGACAGTCACTCCTTTGGCAACTCAACTGCAACCATACACGTGGGTAGCCAATAATCATCGGCCCACCAAGGTGGAAAAACGAACAATTAGCATGGCAGCAACCACGTATCTCCAGCAAGTTCAAATAATTGCAAGCAAATTGTGCTTCATGAATATTCTGATAAGAAACAAATCCACCTCTATGAGATTCTCTTCCATGAGTGACATCGTAAGACAAGTAAGAAATCAACAGAGAATCTTAACAATAAATTTCATCAGGACTTCTGGTAACACTCTCACTGTCACATAGTCGATTTGATAAAAAAAATATCTTGAAGGAGAATCCCGAATTGAGGATGTAGTTGATACTGAACAGATAACAACATAGTTGGACGACCTGCTTGTTGGAAGCGCTCACAAAGGCTTCTACTATACTACAACATGCCTGCCACCTGGCTAGTGTGTACTGCTATCTCTGAGAAGATATCTAAGCTAATCATCCTTTTTACTTCATAAGGAAAGTAGCAACCTCTAAGAAGAAAAGTGCAGCTACCATTCTCTGTTCTTTGCTAAATTCTACATATTAAAGTAGAAATTTCTATGAAGAGATGTTTTTCTGTGAAACAAGTCTCCACATCTGCCTCTGTATATCCTATGGGTGCTTCGAAAGATATACAACTTCACCCATGTAGATGAGAATCAAGCAAGGATAGATAAATCCTGTGAAAGCTATCTTGATTGAAAACCGGGAAAAATATCCCAAATCTGCAAACATGGCCTCTGCACCTGTAATGCAAGGAAAATGCCTCCAAGGGACTCCCATCCGGTTTTTTTTTTTTGTTTTCAAAAGGAGATTATACATGTAAAATGGCGAAATGGCCCTGAAAACTTTTGGATTCCAACGAGTTATGTTGAAAACACCAATGTCGCTGATGCAGATGTGCCAAGTTATCACAATGGGTGCAAACATAAAGGCAACATTCCGTGTCCCAAAATGTTGTAGTGCAACGAGAGCCACCAAAATCACACAGGCAATTACCACAATGTACCTGTCATGGAGATTAGTAGCCCTAATTTGAATTTCCTGAACTACTGAAAGAACATAAATTGTGGGCATGACCACACCATCGCCGAAGACCATGGAGGTTCCTAGCAGCACTACCAGCAATATCCCAACACGGAACTTATACCGCTTTTCAAACAACGATTTTATCGAACAACCCAGACCACTTTCTCGCGCTCCTTTCCCCCCCAAAACGCATCAGGAAACAACAGAAAGCCACGTCCATATTTTGTGTTAACAGGCCCTCACCCACGGGGCAGAGCAGAAGGAAAAAGGCACGCGAGGAAGGAGAGATTGGATTCGCGTGCACAGGAAAAGGGACAATCTGTAAGATTTTGCAACAACTGATCTCGACTGTGGTCGCGTGCAACTAGAACATTAGGTTCAACACCAACGGTTCTTTGGGATCACCCTGCAGCAGCTGTCGCACTTAACTCTCTCTGGAGGCCACTGATTTTCTGGGATAAGTTTACTTCTCTGCCCTGTAGCTGCTGCATATAGCCAAACACTTCCTCACGGCACTCTCCTAGGAAAAGTTCAGTTCTACGCTCCACTAAAACTACCTGTACATCACGATTTTGAGACCCACACCCACCAACGCAACATTAGGGTGACAGACCTTCATTTCACCATCAATGAATCTACTGTCCAGAACACGTTGTAGCCATTCATCTCAAATCCCAACAAGACACTCCTCTCTGCTCACGCGGCCAGAACAGGTCAGAGAGAGTAGGTAGCAGAAGACGCGTTAGATTTTTAAATCAAAAAAATAATAAATGAGGTGCGGATACCAGCAAGGACTACTCCATCGACTCCTCACACAGGGACAGACATGACAGTCTTAAAAGTTGGCAGGTTGGGTGGTTGGGAGGAGGCCAAGGTGGCAGTGGGGGGGGCAGGTAGCAGAAAGGAAGCCCATGCCCAGCGGGGCATTACACCGTCTGTCCATGAAGCTTCTCTTCCTTCATTACCAAATGAAAAGTGTCAATATTTTAATCATAGTTGTATTTACATTATAGTGAAAAAATAAAAATTAATATGGAACGTAAAATACCTAATAGTCTTTGGAATCATCTGTTAATCGGGAAGATAACGATATCAACTCATAAAATTTGGACTTCTGAAGATATATTTTCTCTATAATGTCATCTGTTAAAAGTGGGGCCACTAAAAAGAGAGAATGCAAAAATATTTTTCCGAATCTTGTAGTAATTGAAGTGTTCTTTATGTAATCTTTGAATTTGGGTAAAACTCCATTTATTCTCCATTTTGCTTGCTGTAAGTTTTTCATCATATAATCTGCCCACCAAGAAACAAATACATTCAAATCATTTAATATATTAATCATTTAATTTGATTTCTTAAAATTGTAAAAAATGCTATCATTTCATAAAATTCTATATAATAGGCACAAATATCATTGAATGATTACAAAATACTAAATTTTTATTCAACACTAGCCTCTTTAGGGTGGTTGTTTTATACACAAACGGTAGAACACTTTTATGAAGATGAGATCAACACTTTTAAAAGCGAAGTCAGAACTATGTTGATGGAAAAAGAATAAGTAAAATGTGAGGGTGAAAATGTAAGTACCCCATAGGGTGTTTCTACAGACTCTATAAAAGAATTATCCCACTCATTATGGGCATTCGATGGAGTAGTAGAAACAAAAGAAAAAGAGTCCTCCACTTTCAAATTCGACATTGCACAAACACAAAATCGATCTCAACTACCAGAAATCAAATTTGTTCTGCTCACAATGCTACTTCGATATGTATTTATAGATTTCATTTTACAATGGAATCTGGCCGCCTCAAAATTCACAGCATACCTCGTGTTAAAATTGGAGCGACTAAAGAATATTAAATTGGAATCTGAAGACTGACTGCGATGTAACACGCTTAAACAATATTAAACCTATTGTTTGCAGTTTTTTATTTGTTTACGTCACACGGGCAACAAATAATGAGAAGGCTGAGCCAATGTCATAATGCAAGGCGGAGACGAGCTCCAAGTCTTTGGAGTCAATAGTGACAAAAAACTCCGAGATTTCGGGAGTCAAACTCATTTTCGGAGGTCAACGGGAAAGGAAACTTCGGAGTTTCTGAAAATAGTGCTTCGGAGATTTTTGGTAAAAGTCGCGATGAACAGTGTTTTTTTTCTGAAAAGGAAACCTCCGAATCTCTGATGGGGAAATGTCTGAAAGCATGGTGGCTCGGGGATTGTGCCATGTTGAAGCTAGGTCAACGCTCGGTAGGTGTGCATGCATGCTTGGGTGCGCGAGGCCACGTGTCGCTCATTGGTAACGTGGTAAAAGGAGGGCCGAGTCAGCCCAGTTGTGGTCAATGAAGTGGATTGAGTACTGATCCGAAGCATCTCGCCAAGCGAAGAAGGCCAACATGTGGTCGTTAACCGACTGTGAGTGGGTCGAGACATTAAACAACATAACGGGGAAGAGAAAACCTGACCGAGCGGATGGTTGGGCCATGTTGTAGACGACGTCAAACGGCCCTAAATTTCACATGTAGGTATTTAATTACATTTCACATGTTTGTCTTCAATTACTTTTCTGTGCATTCCTTATCTTTATGTAATTAATCAAGCTTAAAAATGAAAAATGGGGTTACAAAGCTCAATAACAAGTTAGCATTGAGGTTGGGTTTTGAACATGGGGCTACAAAACTCACTAACAAGCCCAAACCAAACTCAGTGGTGGGAGAGCTTAGCTCGCAAACCATGGAGCCAAACAATGCGAAGGAAAACATTACAAGAGCTCGTCGCCACCCAAATAGGAGTTCGGGAATTCCTCAAGCACTGAAGAAAGTGCTCGATAAGGAAGCAATAAGGATGGGTTTTTTCGAGCTCTCCCTAGAAAAGGAAACAGCTCGATAACCAACTCGCCCACAAACATTGCACAGGCCAAAGTGACCAAAAAACCCCAAAGTCAAAGCACCATATCTTGAGCTCTGGTGCTCAAAATATCACAAAATCATAGTCGACAGAAAGGTGATGAAGAGGGCTTTAACTTTGGATCATGAAAAATGGATTTTTGGAGGTTTTAAAACACCAAAATTGCAGAGCTCACAAAAACCCGAAATTACATAACTTTCACCCGGGAGTTCATTTCTCGCAAATGGCCAGTCATTGGAAATTTTGTAACGAGCCCTACAGCCTGAAAGCACAAATTTCAGAATTTTGGAGGATCTGGACCTCAAAAATTCATGAACAATCTATAATGGCTTGGTTGGTGGATAGGCATTAATTAAGGTATGTGTTTCTTTTCTTCCACAACAAGGCAAAGTACAAAGGGGAATGGGCTTTACAAGCTTGCCATCACTTTTGCAGTCCTCATGATGGATTTTTGGATGTGTTTGGAAGCAATTTCAAATTTCCTCTCTCTCTCTCTCTCTCTCTCTCTCTCTCTCTTCAAATTTCTTCCCATAAATTGTAAAGGGGTTGCACAAAAATATGGTTGGTCATTTTTCTCCCGCCATGCACCCCTATTCTTCCGAGGCTTCAAGCCTTCCCAAAATCCTTGTCATGGCTTCATGCCTCTCTTTCTATGACAATGTACTGTGTAAATCTCATGGGGCAATAAAATCATGTTTGTGTTAAATTTCCTAGCCTTCATGGATTTATTGTTTCTCCTTACCTCACGTTGTGCTTGCAGGATCTGTGTATATTCTTGTAACGCCTACTAAAACAACCCACTTGAGACCCAAGAACAACCTAGGATTAGTCAGAAAATTATGGGATAATTTTTTTTTGGTTTAAAAATGTCTGCTACCAGGTGACAAACAACAGTTTCCACAAGCAAGGTTTAGAGGCTAAATAAATATCTTAGCTCATAGTTTTCCCATTACAATGATTATTAAATTCATAGTAAAAATTAGGGTTAGAATAATCATTAAGATTAAGAGGGCAATTTCTCACTCTCTCACCCTCTAACAGGCTTAAGATATTCAACCTAAATTTTCTCAAAATTAACTCACTTGAAACCTTCTTAAAACATTCCCATTAGATAGGAAATTTTCTCACATTTCCAGTGATATAAAGAAGTCCTCCTAACTCCCTGTATTTCAAAAGTTATGGGTCAGCAGACCTTGGGAGGAAAATTTTCCCAAGGATGACTGACAGGCCTAGGGGAGAGAATTTTCCCCAGGAATAGGTCTGTAGGCCATAGGGAGAAATTTTTCCCGGAGGAGTCAAGTTGGCGGAGCAGGGGAGGAAATCTCTTCCTAGAAGCGAGCCGGCAAAGCGGGGGAGATGTTTTGGAAAATTTCCCGCTTGGGGCGAAAGCCACATTTGCACCTACGTGCCCGCAAGTCTGCAAGTCCGCAAGGGACACATGGCACCTCCTAAGCCAATGTGGGGAAAGCAGGGTGGCGGGGATAAAAGAAATTTAATGCCCAGAAGGGCCAAAAGGGTAAAATTCATCTGCGCCTTTGTTGATGCCTCGCGATGCCACGTGGCAGATCCTGATTGGCGACGGGCCAGCGAGGCCACAGAGTAAACTACGAAAAGTTTCCAAATTTTAATTTCTTAAGCGCCAAGGTTAAAAGGGATTCCATGCCTCCGACAGAGCCTCATTAAGCCACGTGGCAGCACCTAATTGGCTGTGGGCCTACAGGGATGCAGGGGAAACGTAAAAAAAAAAAATCCAAAATTATTTTCGAAAGTGGTAAGGTTTTAAATAATCTTGAACCTCCGCCCTTGGCTTGTGAAGCCACGTGGCAGCACTTGATTGGCTGCAGGCCGACGGAGCGATGGAGAAAATTAGGAAATTTTGCCAATTTTTCTTTTGAACTTAGATCACTCATTTTTTTAAAAAAAAATTTGACAACATGAAGATTTGCGGGTTAGCGGAGCGGCGGGAAACTTCATGAATTTGCGCTCTTTGGGAAAAAAGTGAAAAAAAAAAAAATTTAGCCCGCAGGTCCACCCAAGAATATATTATTCATTTAAATTTGACAGTTATATTATTTTTAAGCCAAATAAAGTAAAAACTTCAAAAGGTCATAACTTTTGACTAGGAACTCGGTTTTTGAAAAACGAAGACTTTTTGGAAAGCTCTCGAAGTCCTCTTTGCACAAAAAAAATAAAATTGTAATTTTTATAAACTTTGAAGGGTCAATTTTAAGAAAATGTTCTGCAGGCTTAAAAATGTGAACTAGTCTTTTTATTTTATTAAAAAAGAAATTGTGTTCAATTCAACATTCTTCTATTCTCAACAAGTGAACCGGACATAGATGATTGCCCTTGGGGAATGTTAGGATTGATTTCAAGGTATAAATTCTTAGGTTTATTTTTAATTTGAAAACTCCTAATTTGATAGAAAAACGACTATGAAACTATTTGAGCCCGGTTTAGCAAAGGTTAATGAAAACTTCTTAAGTATTTTACTATGCTTGGGGTCGTCTTGAACTTACTTAGATTTTATTAATGTTCCAAATCCCTTCTAGGTTTACAGGGTAGTTCGGGACATTGTTTGATTAATAGTTGCAAGTATTCAAGGCCAACATACAACTCTAACTTTCAAAACATACATTTCAAAGGAATAGAGTAATATAACATTTATTCGTGCGTATTTACTTTTCAATTTTCCAAATAGAGATCTCATACTATATTTCAAAAACAGGTTCCCAATGAACACCAAGTTATTTGAATAAGATAATAACCTCCATTAATTCAAAAATGACTTCTTTACAACTTTCTTTTTTTATTCCTTAATTTCAATATACAAAATACAATTTCCTTCTCATTCTTTCAAAAATAGAAAACATAGTACATTTCTTTCACATTTCGAACTACAACTTTCATAGACAATACAAACATCTTTCCATCACAATAATATACAAGGTCATCTACTTCAAGTGGGAAAATGTTACAATGAGGAATAATCTCAACAATGACTATCAAATACATCTTTTTCCCTTGCTCCAGAACAACAACATGCAGATCCATCATTCTCCAATTTGATCACAACAAAAGCAAGGGAAAGGAAATGCTCTGCACCCAACCAAGACATCCAATGAAAAGGAGAAGTCATCCTTCTTCATTGGCCCCCGAGCCCCAACCATAATGCAATAAGAAATGTGTTTCAATTCATGGAAATGATAGGCTTCCACAACACAAATGCAATTTCACATTTATAACACAGTTCAAAACAAAATTGTAGTTTACAACTAGAGAGAAAAGACAAAAAACAATACTCATGCTTCCTCATGTAAGCCAAAGGAGCAAGAAACTAAGGGGGATGTTGCTTATGCCTCCCAAGGGGAAATGGGTATCACCACCTAAGAACAAACTGCCAAAATATATCATTTCAAAACCATGACATGCCCTTATACCTCCCCCAAGTACCCCTTATTCCTCCCATTTCCTTATGCCTCCCCAACCTCTTATGGCACCCCATAATGAGTAAAGAAATGCAAGCTATTTATTTTGCAAGGTGGAACCCAAATCCCAACTCCCTCCACACTTATACCTCCCTAAAACACTTATGCCTCCCACAAAACACCCCTTAGTCTTCTCCTACACCATTCCTAGGCCATCTACCCAAAAAACCCACACATATGCCAAAACATTCACAATAATACATTTCCATAATAAAAGAAGAGCATTCCAAGAGCCAAGCTCTTACCGTTCCATGATATAGTAGTTCCAATTTCTAAAACTACAGTTTTTTCCAATGCAAGCAACCCAAAAATCAGCCAAGCACAAGGATTCGACAATCTTTTAAAGCTTCTCCAAAAGTAATAGCTCCAAACAGAAAAATAATTCAACCCAAATCAAGTATGCCAAAGTGAAGCAACCCAAAATAAGGTAATGAACTTGAATTTTATAAGAGAGGGAAGAGAAGAGGATGAGGTGGACCCATGTAGGATGCCACATCACACATCCTGAACTCCAATAGAAAAGTCAACTTCAATCTCCGAAGTATAATAAATAGGTGGATGAATAATATGACAGATTACTTACACACTCCAAAACAAGCCCATGCCCCATAAGGACTGAATTTAATAAAATGTCAGAAAGTGCAATTAAAATATTCAACTTGACTTATAAAGATGCATAATGAAAGTCTGAATTCAACTCTCCAACCATAGGTATGGTTGGTAAATAAATTTAGTAGGTATGGGACAAGTTTAACTTGTCCCACAAGCCTCCAAAATCAGCCTCCAAGGACAAATTCGAATTTCCAAGAAGGTAGAGTGTTTCATACTCTAAAATCAACTTACACATCACTTACACATCTCTTACAACACTTAAACAAAGACCAAAAACTTTATTAATTACGTCTTCATGACATAATATAATTTAATAACTTAACAACATGATTACTCACATTATAAATCACAATTTAATTAAATAATGAAAAGGGAAAACACATCACTTATAAAACACATACAACATTAACAAAAGACCAAATAAAGAAAAACATAAAGCCCCTTGGTCACATTCGAAGGTGATTCCCCCATGGGAATCCCTAACAAAATCCAACACACACACGAATACAAGTTGCCATGGTGACCTTGTTGAATTCATCTAGAATTCTAATGTGGTTGGTCTTCAATCCCCTGATGTTTTTTGTGATATTTTAACCTACAAAATACAAACACCTCCTTCAACCTCGTGGCTGCATCAAAACATCCAAAATGGATATAAATATAATTACAAAACCATATGAATCACAACATCATCAAGGCAAACAACAATATCATTTTCAGTTTTATCAACAACTTTATGATCATCAAATTAATTCCACTTTAATCTAGGTCTACTCAAAATATCCAAATATCACATGTCCAAACAACATCTATAATATAACCATGTCAAATAGTATATCAACATCAATATATAAAAAGTTTCCAATAATCATCATGCACCATATATGAATCAAATTCCACAATAAACCATGATCTAACATCTAACATCATACTAAATCAAACTATAACAATGTCCAAAATATAGTCAACAGTATCAGGATTAATATCACAAGGTTTCGAAGGGAAGCGGGCACTACAATTACTTTGTTCATTATAGGTTTGGTGGTTTTGTTTATCATGCAACTGTGAATGTTTGCATTTTAGGTCTTTGATACAACTTTCTATCCTCCCCTAAGTCCATTGGTGTAATTTTGGTTTGTGTTTCCTCTTGTCCATTCTCCCAAAATTCACCCCTTTTCCATTTTGCAGGCAAGAAAGAGTGATTGACACTCCTTTTCTTGGTGTATCACTGCTCCTAATATAGGTTTTACTTTTAATGGATCTCTCTCCATGTCTCTTTGGCATGTTAGAATAGGTTTTTTTCCTACATTAGGAGTAGTTTCTGGTAGGTAGGATTAGGAGTTGAAATCCTCCTTCTTTGAAGAGGTATCCTATTTCGCAATGTCCCACACTTAGGATAGTTCAATGTTTGGCAATCACACTGAATGCCCCAATCACAACCTAGCCATTCGGGGGGTTCTATGATTTTTCGATAACACTATGTATACTAGATGTCATCTAGCTAAACCTTAAGACATGCCATTACCTAAGCCTCTCATATTTGAGCATAATACAACGTAACATGACATCCTTATTCATCTTCTTAGTCATCAGTTTATCACTCTACCACCTGCTCATTACTACTTTCCTTATCGGTTAAAGCAAAATATCACGGTCATCCATATTTCAATTATCATCGATTCAATGGACATAATGATAACTATTTTCGCACTTTTCCACGAATAAGTAAGAATCTTGAGCGTCAAAGTCTTATTTCATTTGTTGCACAACATTCTATTGCATGCCCATCTCCACCTACTATACCATGTTATGTGGCTACTAGTGATCCTCCTCCTAATCTTTCTAAGAAACTTCTCGATGATTCTCTTATTCATTACATGTTTTATATTGGCTATCCCTCAAATGTTCATAATGATTCTTTCCTAGTTAGATAAATACTTCTCCCATTTGTGATGTCGTTTCTTCTCCACTTAATGAGCATCACGCCACTATTTCTCATGCGCCTTCTTCACAATTACTAATTCAAAGTGCATAACCACCTCTCAAAATCAATAGCCCTTCTCCTTCGGTAGCATCATCAATACCACCAAGCCTGCTACCATTCAAGATTTCTTGTCATCCTACTCCACTTCGGTTTCCTAATCATTTTGTTAACGCAAATATCTCTCCATTCAAGTTGTCTGTGATATTTCCACCTCATTGTTTCACCACTTTTGTTAAGGAAACTACTCCCTGCATTGATCCACTTAGCGTCTTTTGAATAACACCTCCATCGTTCATACACTTGGGGGGCATAACATCCCCCCATTAGATAATTACGCCGAAGGCGTTTTAGTAGCGAGAGGGCCTTGGTGAATCTGACATATGTCAGAATTTAGACGACTAATATTTCGTTTTACAAGTGCCTTGAAATCTAACGGTGCCTCTGCGCATTCCACTAATCTCCAGTACTTTCTTTTTCCGCCCAACACATAAGCAATCAATTAAATCCGATACAAAGCAATTAAATTTCTCATTTGGAAACCCAAAGATAGCGGTTTTGTGTTTTCTGGTGGATTTTCTTCCATTTTGGAGACATTGTGAAGATGAGGTGTAAGATCCAACTGCATGAAGCAGTGCGGAAGGAATATGGAAGCTCGCCCTTTTATACATTTGCCAAAGATGGTCCTGAACATGCTCCTGAATCTAGGGCATTTGTTAGTTTCTATTGGCTTGCTTTTCGAAGTCTTGGGTTTTGTAGGACTATGATACAGGCTGAGAATGCTACTGGGGATGTTGCTCTCGTTGCCCTCGACAAACCTAATGATGAGCCCATACAAACAAATGAACCCATGCAAACAAATGGGCCTGCTGTGACTGGTAAGTTGTGCTTGGCTGAAAACAAATTATTTGCCACATCTAATATTTACAATTTCGAACAGCCTTGGAAACCAGATGGAAAGTTTCCCATAAGCATGTTGTCGCTGAGATGAAATTTTTGGACTTTGCTTAGCTTTCCTATATTTGAAAGAATCTCTCCCACCAAATTATTCCTGGCAAAACTTAACCTTTTTAAAGCTGAGCAATTGGTAAGGCTGAATAGTATTTCACCAACAAAGTTGTCATTTGATGGATCCAAATCCCGCAGTGCTTGCAGAAGACCAATGGAAGTAGGAATTTTACCACTCAGATCATTTTCAGAATATAACAAATACTCAATGTTAGGAAAAAGCCAACCAATCTCCGCTGGGATCACACCTGTGAATCTGTTTTAAGACAAGTCCAAGAGGAACAAATCTAATGCAGGAACAGAAGGCATTGGGAGAGAACCCTTCACCATGTTATTATGCAAGTCTAACTGACCAGAGTAGTTTATATCAAAGCTAGAGGGAAGATCACCTTACAATTTATTGTGAGACAGGTTAAGAACACCTAAAGATGAAAATTCCGCTAGCCGTGCTAGAATGTTATCGAAAGACTATTGTTGGAGAGATCAAAGCCCCATATGCTAAATTGAGTTGAAAGGAACGTAGGAATGACACCCCCAATATTGCATGAAACTAAGCCTAAATCTTGGAAGGACATTGATGGTATCCAATCGGGCTCATTACGGATGGTCAATTTATTGGTAGAAAGATTGAGCTCAACAAGCCTCTTCGCATTTTGAAACAAATGGAGAATTGTGTAACCTTCTAAATTGTTGATCAGCTAACCATACCACAAGGTACAGAAGAGTGGACATGACTACCAACAACAAACATAAATTGTTCGTACTTACTTTGAGGCGTGGGATGTTCATGTCACTCTACTAGAAAAGTTCATATTACAATAAAATAAATAGAAGGTCAAAAATTTATTACAGAAAAAATGAATATTAGATGGCTTTGTATTGAATCATCTAGATTGGGATTGATCCTGCGTTCCACTGTAACTGGTGCTTTGGGAGCAGTTTTCTACAAAGCCTCATTCGAAGTTATTTCTATATGCAGAGATTTTCTTCTCCTCTGGTTCTTCTCCTCTGGTTTTGGTTTTCTAAGAACATGTGATATTTTGAGAACGTAGTAATGGGAGCATGGAAAGTATATTAATATAGTACAGTTAGAAAATGACGTGAATGCAGATGGTGAAAAGTGGATCGTGATGAGTACATGTGAATGCAAAATTTGAAGACAAGAGTGGGACAGAGAATCCCTCCACGACACACTTTCTTAGATAATTATTGGGAATCAGAGAGTTCAATTTTTTTAAAAATTTCGGTGGATAATAATAATATCGGAATTATTACACTGGAGGCGTATACTCAGTCAAATGTATATTGAGTGGAGACTTGCTAAAACTGACAGTTTAAGGAAATCAACACTGGAGTGTTTTTTTGCAGGTATATGTTGAAATACAATGCTTGTGACCCGCTGTAGACTTGCACACTACCATCGTGTACCTCGAGAATGGTGTTGCAAAGATTATAGTACACGTGGCGTAGGTGCTAACAAGGAGAAGAAGCAAAATCACTACAGCTAGACATTATGCCCGAATGGTCTGCGAGGAAATTACTGCCTGCCGCTCCAGATACAGATACAGAGCCAGATCAATCAATTTGTGTATAGTAAAATGAGGAGATATTAATCCCGAATTATTTTCCCTGATTTTAAATTTGGTATGCTTCACTGTAATCTCAACTCAGTCGTAATATGTAGAGGGAGAGACATGTTTACTTGAGATGGGAAGTCATGTAGCTTGCTGACTCTCTTCTTCCGTAACTACAGTTTATTTTTTCCGACCCTCCTATAGGTGACTGCCTTCAAGAAGGGGAGAACACCAGCTTGGGAGAGCAATAATGGTGGTGATTAGGTGGAAATTGGTGAGAAAAAGGTGACGATGCGAGAAGAGGTTTTGAGATAACAGTGTTCGATCTCAAGCAAATGGGCAGGGCCGACTTAAAGGTCAGGAGCGCCCTAGGCAATAGTTTGAGTGGGCGCCCTCCTCAAAAATTTATTTAATATTTTTTCCATAAAGTAAATAAATAAAATATGTCTAGATTTTTGTATTTTTAAATTTACATCATGGTCATAATAAAATAATAATAAAAATATATTATTAAATTATCATGGAAGGATGAAAAATATACTGTGGATGGAAAAAATTAATCATAGCAGATGCTCAGAATGCAAAAAACACAATATTTTATACAAGGCTTCTTACAAGTCTAATTTAGCCTTATCAAGTAGGTGACATGAACTCTATCCTAAAATAAAGCACCATTTTTTTCCAAAGAAACAAATACGTTTATGTAACTCTCATGGTTTTATGAAGAGTTGTATTTGGACTAGGCCTACAGATTCCTCCATAAAAAAAATAGAAAATTTCCCCACAAAATTAAAAATAGAAAATTAAATACTTGTTCCCTTTAATTATACTCACCTCTACTAGATACACCAGCAACATTATAAAAAATACATTAATCCTTTTTTAAAACAAATTACATACCTATATAATCTGAAGCTATATCAAGAGAATGGGTAACAATACCAAAAAAGTCATAAGTGCTTATAAATATGTGATATTTTTTTTTACTTGAAAAAATATTACAAATTATTTGTATATGTATGCATGAAATTTATGTTACTATACAATAATATCTATAAATGGGTTGATCAATATTAAGTCTTCAGATAAATTATTTTAAAGTTAAGTTCTAAAATTAACGGAAAAAAGGAAAGTTTTAGATTCAGGCGCCCCTTGACGGCTGGCGCCCTAGGCAACTGCCTAGTTTGCTTAAGGCTTAATCCCCCTCTACAAATGGGCGCATATTTGTGCCGATTAATTTTGGATCTCAAATAAACTTTTATTATTATGTAAAGTGGCGCTTTTAGATCAACTTGCCGATAAGCTGTACGTGAATGCAATGCTGACTGTTCCTGCCACCGTGGAATTGCAGTCTGGAGGGGCCTCGCAGACATTTAATGCTCAGAAGGTGATATCCACGTGGAGCATGAATTTACAAGACGGGCAGAAAGTGGTCATCCTAAAGCATAGAAATAGAGTGGTGAGCACATTGAATGGTAACAAAGCCATTTGCAATTCCAATGTGGCACGATACGATTTCAAAGGTTTACTGCATGTCAAGATTGTGAAAATTCTATTGCAGTCACTGATTATTAATCTCCTATTTTTAAATATTATTTAACTGTCGAAAATTAATTCACAGCTAATATCGAAAAATAACACAACTGCAACTTCACTAATTAAAAATACGGAAAGAAATGCGTAACAAAAAAAACACAATATTTTCGGACAAATTGTCCTTGGAAAAAACCTAAGGGAAAATCAGTTCTACAGATGATGAATTATATTGACTTCAGCAAATGAAGAGATACAAAGATTCCTTGCCTCTTACTGGCAGAAATCCAACAATCTCCCAACTTCTCCCGATGATTTTCCCCACTGTTATCCCCAACGCTATCACTGTGCCCTTGCTAACAATGCAAGATTGTTTGCTATCACTGCAAACTTACAAAATCATTTGCTAGCACTGCAAATGCTTCTCCAAAACTTGTGTTCTCCAAATGCCCAATGACCTCCTTTTATACTACTCTCATTGGTAAACCAACGGCTGAGATTGATTTTCAATTGACGGCTGAGATACATAACAACTTAACAACCATAACAAATAGGTTGCAAGGTGTCACTTTAGGAAATAAAAAATTAGAAAATAATTAATTCATACTCAACACTAAGATAACTATTATCTAATCTTAGGAAATGGACAAACAGTTGTCCAAGCTAACAAACTAACACTCCTTCTTAGTGAGGAAGTTGTTCTGCACGACACCCATCTTATCTCTGAAGAAGATAAATTTTTCCTTCCCCAATGCCTTAGTCACAATTGTCTACTACCTGCTCCTTCGTAGGTATGTATTGTAGTTGAACAATACATCATTGTACACAATCCCTGATGAAGTGATACCTGATATCTATATGTTTAGACCTATAATGAAACACTGGATTCTCAGACAACTTGATGCAACTATGATTATCGTAGTGTATCACAGTAGTCTAATCTTTCTGGCCAATACAAGGCCACTAGCAACTTCCGAAGCCATATAGCTTCACATGTCGCCATGCTAGTTGCAATGTATTTTTCTTCTGATGAACTCAGAGCCACAGATTTTTGCTTCCTACTGAACCAAGAAACAACTCCTGATCCTAAACTGAAACAACACCCTGAAGTGCTCCTTGCGGTCTCTTGTACTGCTTGCCTAATCTACGTCAGTATAGCCTATCAGTTTGATTCCTTCACCTCGAACATATCTGATCCCATACTCAACTGAACCACACAAATAACGCAACACATGCTTGGCCGTTGTCCAATGCACTCTCTTTGGCTCAATCATGAACTGACTAAGAGAGTTTACTGCAAATGCTATATCTGGCCTGGTGTTGACCAAATACATGAGCGAACCAATTAACTGCCTATATAAGGTGGGATCTACTTCTTTTTCCTTAGATGTATCTACCTTCCTCCAATTAGTGATCATAGGTGTAGACATGGCTTTGCAATCCTCCATCTCGAATCTCTTCAAGCTTTTAATGTAATATTTCCCTTGACCAAGAAAACTCTCTCCATCTGTCTGCCACACCTCCATGCCTAGAAAATAGTGCATGAGTCCCAAGTCCTTCATCTCAAACTCTGCTGCAAGGTCCCTCTTGCACTCCTCTATGAGCCCTAGTGTACCTGTAACAAACAAGTCATCTATATATAGAACAAGAATGAGAGCCTCACCCCCAACCACCAAGTAGTAGAGGTTACCATCTGCCTCACTCTTCAAAAAGCCCATTTCTTGCAAGTATGTATCAATACGCTCATACCATGCTCTAGGATCCTGCTTGAGTCCGTACAAGGCTTTCTTCAATCTGCACATGTGGGTCTCTTTGTTGTGTGCTACAAAGCCTTCTGGTTGTTCTATGTATACCTCCTCCTTCAATTCACCATTAAGGAATGTTGTCTTTACATCCATTTGATGGATTTGCCATCCCATCTGCATTACAAATGAGATTACAGCTTGTATAGAAGTATACTTGGCCACTGGAGCAAATGACTCCTCATAGTCTATTCCCTCCTTTTGAGAGAACCCCTTTGCCACAAACCTTGCCTTGTATTTGTTGATGCTACCATCTACACCGTACTTTATCTTGCAGATCCAGTGTGATCCAACTACTACCCTATCTATTGGGCTAGGCACTACCTCCCACACATCATTATGCATTATTGAAGTATATTCCTCAACCATCGAATCTTGCCATACTTGATGTTGTGCAACCTCTTGATAGCTAGAAGGTTCACTATCTACCAACTGGATGACTAATGCCACATAGTCATTGAACTTGGTTGGTTCTTTCCTCTGTCTCGTACTCTTCCTAGGAGCTCCCACAAACTCCTGAGTATCCCTTTGTGCGTTTTGAACCTCACAGTTCCTGCTGCCAACTATAGAGGATGAAATATCAACCTCTAAATCATCTAGATGTATATCCTGCTGCTCTAGTTGCTTCATACTCTGTGAATCTTCACTACCTGAGTCTATGTTTGTACTAGTAATTGTACTTGAGCTTTGTTGCCCTTGACTTAAACTTGGAGCTTTTATTGGCTGCTCACTTTGATCATCTGCTAGCAAATCTCTGAACCTTCTAAACGCTTTTTCCTCCATGAACTTGACATCACATCTGACAATAATTCTTCTAGTCCCTAGAATAAAAATCCTATATGCCTTTGAAGTATCACTGTACCCAACAAGGTACCCCTTCTCTGCAATTTGATCTAACTTGGTACATGTATCTTCTGGAATATGACAATATGCCAAACTCCCAAATATCCTAAAGTGACCTACATCTGGCTTCTTCCCTATGAAAGCTTCCTCTGGTGTCATCTTCCATAGTACCTTGTGTGGAACCCTATTCTGAATGTAAACTGATGTACTACATGCCTCTGCCCATAGATAGCGGGGCATGTCCTAGTCATGTAGCATAGCCCTTGCTGCCTTTGATATAGAACGGTTCTTCCTCACAGCAACTCCATTATGTTGTGGATTGTAAGGAACCGTCCACTCTTTCTTGATCCCTTCTCTGGTACACAAATCCTGGAAGTCATTTCCTTTGTACTCACCTCCATTATCTGACCGAAAGAACCTTTATCTTCCTTCCTGTCGAGTTCTCCACAAGAGCCTTGAACTCTTGGAAGCGACTGAAAACCTCATCCTTGGTCTTCAAGAATTATATCCAGGTATTCGTGGAGAAATCATCAATAAATGTAACATACTACACATATCCTCTTAGAGACTTTATCGACATTGGTCCACATACATCTGAATGTACTAGATCACAAACACCCTTAGATCTATTGTCACTCCTTAGAAAAGATGCTTTCGCAAACTTCCCCAAGACACATCCCTTACACACATCATCATGCTCTGTGCTCACCTCTGGAACACCTGTCACTATCTCACGAAGCAATTTAAGTGCTCCATGATGAATATGGCCCATCCTCTTATGCCATAGCTCTCATAGATCTCTAGGATTACTACTACTCATAAGTTCCTTAGGAGTATCAAACTATAACCTATAAAGGTGACCACTCCTAACTCCAATAGTTTTTGGTGATTATTAATCCTTGTGCTTAATCAACACATGTGTCCCTCTAAAAAGTACATTATACCCTTTATCCTGAAGAACAGATACAAAAATAAGATTCATACCTAAGCCTGACACATGCAAGACATCATGAAGTGGAACTATCTTTCCATTCTCCCTTTGAAACTAAAAAATCCCTTTCCCAACTGGGTTGAGCTTGGACAAGTTCCCCATAGAAATCTGGATATTGTGGTCCTCCTCCTGGTAACTAGAGAAGTACTCTCTAACTCCTGTCATGTGAAATGACGCCCCACTATCTATATACCAAACACACTGTGAGGTTGATCTGACCATACAAGCTATGAGTGCAAACATGTCCTCTAATCTCGTAGAGAGCTCCTCTGCACTTGCTGAAGCCACCACTTGGTTCTTGCCCTTCTTATCATTCTTCTTCCTTTGTGGGTAGTTACTAACATAGTGGCCAAACTCATGACAACCATATGACTTGACCTTAGACATGTCCTTCTTCTTCTCACTTTGAGAATTTGATCCTTTGCTAAATCCTTTCTTTTATTTTGGTTTTCCTGCAAGGGCAACGTTTTCTTGTTCTCCCTCACTTTTCTGACTCTTGTTGGCCCCATTGACAAGACTTAGTCTAAACTCCTCCTGAGTGAAATCAGTCCATATTCGATCCCAACTCGGTAAGGTGTCTCGTCCACTAACAACTTGAACAAAGACATCCCACTATTTAGTAAACCCATTTATGGCTATTCTTACTAGCTCATCATCATTTGGCTTATCTCCAACAATTGCTAACTCATCCTTGATGAGTCTAAGCCTGGTGAGGTAACTTGTAACGTCTTCTCCCTTTTTCATCTGGGTATTCTTCAACTTTTATCTGAGAATCAACTTCTGGTTAGTGGTAGCATTCTGGTACAGATTTAGAATGGCATCCCACATCTTCTTCGCCGTATCTAACTTGGAGATGTGTGGAACAATATGATCCTTGACACCATCAAGGACAATCCTCCTCTCCTTAGCATCTTCTTTCTTGTATGCTGCAAGTTTTGTTGCATCTGTAGGTATAGTTAAAAAAGTGGTAACATAATCCTTTATACCATTCTCTTCGAACAATAAAGAAAGTCTGGCCTTCCAAACACCAAAATTTGAGGCACCATCTAATATGTCTTGATCTTTCAAACTAGTTGAAGCCATCTCAAAGGATAAGAGTAAAATTAATTTAAAGAGATCAAACTAGGTTATAGAAACCCTCAATTTCTTTCCTAGGGAAAACCTTTTTCTACCCTTAACACTACTCTGATACCATGTGAAAATTCTATTGCAGTCGCTGATTATTAATCTCCTATCTTTAAAGATTATTTAACTACCAAAAACTAATTCACAGCTAATATCGAAAAATAACACAACTGCAACTTCACTAATAAAAAATACGGAAATAAATGTGTAACACAAAGAACACAATATTTTTAGACAAATTGTCCCTAGAAAAACCCCTAAGGGAAAACCAATTCTACATATAAGGAATTATATTAACTTCAGCAAATTAAGAGATACAAATATTTCTTGCCTCTTACTGGAAGAACTCCGATAATCTCCCAACTTCTCCCACTTATATTCCCCCACTGTTATCCCCAGCGCTATCATTGCACCTTTTCTAACAATGTAAGACTTTTTGCTATCACTGCAAACTTACAAACTCATTTGCTAGCACTGCAAGTGCTTCTCCAAAACTTGTGTTCTCCAAATTCCCAATGACCTCCTTTTATACTACTCTCATTGGTAAACCAACGGCCGAGATCAATTCTCAATCAACGGCTGAGATACATAACAACTTAACAACCATAACAAATTGGTTGCAAGGTGTCATTAAAGGAAATAAAAAATTAGAAAATAATTAATTTATACTCAACACTAAAATAACTATTATCTAATCTTAGCAAATGGAAAAATAGTTGTCCAAGCTAACAAACTAACAAAGATCCTTCCCTTTCTTTATACGATAAACACATAAACCATTTGAAATGTCTACCTCGACTTTGTTTTATTATTACCATTTCAATATCTTATAATTTAAGAATATGTATTCCATTCGAGGGTGGACACATGTAACATGTAGTTTTAATGTTAATCTTGCTTTCCATAGGACTAAAGTGGCATTTCTCTTTTTATAGAATTTGAAGCTTGTTAAGTGTTCAAAATTCATAGACTTAATTGTCGAGGACTGAGGAGATACTATTCTGCTAAATTTGAAGAACCACCCTCCAAAACATTGGGTGACAAATCTTTGAAATGTGTGCAAGCGATTTGTTTTACTTCCTAGTGATAATACCTTAATTTTATTTTTATTATTAGAAAAGGACAGATTGCTCTATTTGTATAAATGCTTGATAGGTGGATGAGAGATTCAAATGTGTTTTAATATGAAGCTACCAAGAGGTGTAGATACATAAATATTTTATTACAAACTGATATGTAGGTAAATGACAAGTAGATTGAAGAATGGTAAAAGATGACACACATTTAATATGTGGAGTAAAAGTATTTACTAAGCAATATTCCACCTACCATGTAATAATTAGATCAACAATACACATGAAATCCATTAAGGCGAGTAGTTTTGTTTTAGTTTGGTTTTACTTTTAGGGGGCGAGTATTTGTTTGTTTTTGTTGCATTTTCACTTCCGCAATATTTTTCTACCACTACTTACATTCACACACACACACACACACACACACACACACACACACACACACACACAAAGATATATATATATATATATATATATATTATATATATATTGCACCATCTTCAACAACAACCCTCTTCTCCTTCAAAGGATTTCCAAGTGCGATGTCATGTTGTTCTACGTTACAGTTTCACATTGTTTCTACTTTTTATTTTCATTACACCCACACTTTTTCATCGTCTAACCCCTTCATCTTCACCTCTCTTCATCTCCCAATGTTTCTCTCCTTCCAATATGAATCCTCCAAAGATCCCCTTCGGCGTTCCCATCGTACGTTTCATGTATGATTGCTAGTCATAGGCACATTTATTATCATTGCATATACACATTCATCATATATGCATTCTCATCCATAAATCTCTTAGCATTCACATACTCATTCACATTCTAGCATTGTCGTTACCCGATGACACACTATTGTGCTTTTCTTCACACTTGAATGTTGATGGATCACTACTACACTGAACCCCACATACTACACTTTAGGCACTACACACTGCGTACATTCACACATTGCGTGTCATACACCTCACATTCTATGCTTAGTCTACAACATTTTGACATTTGTACATTTATACGTCATACATCATATTAGTCCTCATTATACTCATATTATACTATTTTTTTTTTTTTGGAATATATTGGGTAAAAGGAGGGTTTTAGAAGGTCCCACAACCTTAATACAAAGAGCCCATTAGGCCAGATCTAGCATTTGAAGTTACAAAGCAAAAATACCCGAGAAGATTCCAAAAAGGAGAACGAAGAAGAGCCAAGCCGAGAAAAGGAAGAGAAACATTAGATGAGCTTCTTCAGCTCAGAAACAACATTTTTAGCTTTAGGAGAGCCAGAGTCATTTGCCAGAAGATCCGCCAGCTTGAGAAGCTCTGAACAGTCGTTTGCTAAAGCCGCCCTGGTGGAATCTGTGAAGTCCTCCCAAGCTTTCAGAGCTTTGAAGGCATGCTGCAGTTTACTCAGGATGGAGGAGATGATATCAGCTCTGTTATGGTCATTTTTGGCATCAGCATCAATATCAGCAGTATTAGATTCCAAAACAGGAGTGGAGAGAGGAGTGTCAGCGGTGAAATCTTTAACAACAGAGGGGTCCTTTGAACCAGCAGAATGGGAGGAAGGTTCCACCACACATTGATTGATATCACCCTGCTCATCTTCCGAGGAGTCAGGATACAGTTGAGCAAGCCCCAAAAGATCAGCCGCGCCAGAGAGGCCAGGGCTGGAGACAGGAGAAGGAGCGTGGCCACTGGCATTTGTGTCCTCACAGAAAAAACACGAGATGGGCGTAGGAAAATGGGGGGAAGCAGTGGGAATGGAGGCGTCGCGGGGGGGGCTCACAATGGCCACGTCAGAATCCGAACCAGAGGAGAGGAGCAAGCGGCGACGACGCCGAGAGGAGCGGTGGGAGGAGGAGGAGGGGCGAGAAGGAGGGGAGGGGGAGCGGCGGCGGCGACCCATTTTGGGAGGGAAACGGAGCAGGTCAGAATGGAAAGCGGTGACGGAAAAAAGCAAATAGAGAAGACCTTGGTGGAGGATGACACCCTCGCCCTCCCGAGCCAGCAAAACAGAGTGTTCCAGAGACTGAAAAAGGAAGGCAGCCAAATTGATTTTTCTCCCCCAACGGAGGTGGAAGAGGATGAACAGATGGGGGCTAAAAACTAGATGGTACCTTCCGTCGATGGTGAAGTACCTCATAATGGCTTCCGCCACTCTGTCCCAGGGAGAGGGAAGAGAGTCGCGGGTATAGCCCGAAAGATATTTCTTTGGTCTGTCACCCGGGGCGTTGAAATCTTGAATTTCAGCATGAAGGGAACGCCTGTAGTAAATATCGCCCGCAGCAGGGAGCCCGGTGGCATCAGCGATGGCATTCGTTGAGATGGTGAACCTAGTGCTGCCAATTTGGACACGACCTCTCGACCACGAAGCCGTTACAGCATAAAAAACCAGAGCCGAGTAACCAGACATTTTTTCCAGAAAAGTGGCAATCCCATTTTCCACTAAAATGTTCCAAACCTCACCATCATTCCTAAACGACTCGCAGTTGTCGGGCTCAAGGCGCTTCAATTGCCCCCCCCATGAGAAGAGAATTTGAATAGTTACAGAAGTGGAGATAGGAGAGGACGAGAACCAGCTTGAACAGGAGACCGGCAATGTTATTAAAACCCTTTCGCCACCTCCTCAGATGATTAATATGTGAATAAAGCTTGTTCGTGCGGGGATTTGCCGCATCATTACAAGGTGCCTTAATCAAGTAACCCGTGTCCAGAATCACATCAATTAAATTCGCCATAATAACCGCCGCCTTTTGAGAAGGCCAAGGCGAGCAAGCCAAAGTCCAAGTCAGCCCTTGAATCCACCGATCAGCAGTGGAGTGTGTCATTTTGAACGATCTGACAAAGGTCATTCGGGAAGTTATCAGTCCAATTTTGCTGATTTTCGATGAGGACACCCATATTAGCAAGAAGATCCGTCGCTTTATTTCCTTCTCGGAGGACATGCTGGAATTGGACTTGAAGGAAAGATCTTTGTATACTTCTAATATTAGCAATGATGTTTCTAATCGTCCAATGGCCAGGGTCATTAGAACGGAGGAGGTTTATGATGTTGAGGGAGTCACTTTCAACTTGAAGGGGATCATTGCCCAAATTGATAGCCATCTCAAGACCTTTGAGGATGGCTAAGGCCTCCGCTCGATGGTTGGATCCAAAATTGAAATTATGAGCAGAAGCAGCAACAATTAAACCCGAAGAGCAACGGAGAATGGCCCCTCCTCCGGACATACCTGGATTTCCTTTCGAAGCGCCATCCATGTTGAGTTTTCTCCAGCCCCTTGGAGGGGGAAGCCAGCAAACCAAATTCCGATCAGTATGGGATTTTCTACAAGGAATGGATAAATACTGCTGCCACTCCAGGGTGTGACAGAACTGTAGTTTTTGCTGATATTTGGACCAAGTGGTCAGGTTGATATTTTCTTGGAGAGCCAGAGCAATCTGAGTAGCCACCTAACCAGGATTGAGACTTTTTTCTTTGAATATTCTTCTGTTTCTTTCTTTCCATATGCCCCATAAACCATGCGGGAGGAGGAGTTTCCAAGCCATTTTTAGAATCGGATGAGTGAAGGGAGAGCTCCATTGAGTAAGGGTGTCCTGAATGGAATCCGGAAAGATCCAAAAAACACCGAATCTCGATAAGAGCCACTGCCAAATATCATGCGAGAAAGAGAAATGGACCAAGAGATGTGATGAGGATTCCTCTTCATTGGCACATAGGACACATTTGGTGGGAAGGGAGAAGCCCCTTCTCTTCAGGTTCTCCCCAGAAAGGAAAGCATTTTTAGAGGAGATCCAAGAGAAAAAACCAATTTTTGGGGTGATCTCCTTAGGCCAGAATTTTGTAAGAGGGGGGCCCATGTCAGCACAATGCATCGAGAGATAAGCAGCCTTAACTGAAAAGGAGCCTGAGGTGGAGAGAGTCTAGATAATCTCGTCCTCATTATGGGAATACGGGATGTATATGGTAGAGAGCAGCTCTCTAAGGGAGGACAACAGGTTTCTTTGCAGGACGCTAATATCCTCCCATTCCTTGATATCCCATGAGGGGATGGAATTCACCCTCTGCCAATAGCCCGAAGCTAATCTTCCATGTATATTGATGATACTTCTCTTGATGGGGTCCCAAGAGGGGTTGAGGTCAAGGGGATCATCTCCAATCCAAGCGTCCCTCCAGAAATCAATGAGATGCCCATTCCCGAATCTCCATTTAGTGCCAGCACAGATGATGGGGAGCGAGCTACAAATGGAGTTGCAAATGGCGGAGCCTCTAGTGGGGATGGATGTGAGAAAGTCTTCATTGTTAGCTAAATACTTAGCTCTGAGCAAGTGGGCCCAACAGGAATCACCTTTAGCCACCTCCCAAGAAAGTTTGGCCAGGAGGACCCCATTCATCTCATTCATTTTCCGAAGACCAAGACCACCTTGAACAGTTGGTTTACAAACCTCTTTCCAGGCCACAAGATGGATCCTTTTCTTTTCTTCAGTACCAGACCACAGAAAGTTCCTTTGAATTTTTTCCACAGCCTCCCTAACAAAACTGGGAATCTTGAGCATGGACAGGAAGTAAGAAGGAAGATTCTGAAGAGTGGCTTTCACCAGCTGGAGCTTGCCAGCCTGGCTGAGGAGAGCTCCTTTCCAAGCAGCGAGTTTTTTTTGATATCTTTCAATGACTGGATTCCACATAATTTTTGATTGCCTTCCATGGAAGAGGGGGATGCCCAGATAAGAGGCTGGGAGATCCACAATCGAGCAACCAAAGATATCAGCAATTTTCCTCTGGACTCTGGGGGGCGTGTTGATGAAGGAGATGCTGCTCTTGATGAAGTTAACCATTTGCTGAGAGGCTGATTGATAAAGAGAGAGGATATCCATAATAGCCCTGGCTTCAATAACAGAAGCCAAACTCAGCAATAAGGTGTCGTCAGCGAACTGGCTATGAGTGGCAGAGGGACAGTTTGAGGTGATTTTCATGCCAGAAATGATGGATTGATTTTTTGCCGCATCCAGAGCTCTGCTGAGGGAATCCGCCATTAGAACAAAGAGAAAAGGTGACAGAGGATCGCCTTGTCTGATACCTCTGCTGCTTTTGAAGAAACCTGCAGGGATGCCATTGATCAGAATAGAGAAGCAAGGGGTCGAAACACATAAGTAAATCCAGCTACACCATTTATTGTCGAACCCAAATTTTTCCAAGGTCTTGATTAAGAAAGGCCAGCTGACTCTGTCAAAGGCTTTTTGCATATCCAGTTTTAAGATCATACCTGGAGACTTCGCAAGAAGAGCTGAGTGGATGGCCTCATGGATAGTAATTATGCCACCTTGAATAAGCCGACCTTTAATGAATCCAATCTGATTGTGGGAGATGAGGTTCGGCATAAGAGGCTTTAGCCTGGAAGCCAGCATCTTAGTGATGATCTTGTAAGACGTGTTGCATAAACTCATAGGCCGAAAATTAGAAACCTCCTTGGAATTATGCACTTTTGGGGAAAGGGCCACGAAAGTGGTGTTCCATTCCTTAAGCAATTTGTCATTCATCTGAAATTCATTTACAGCGAGGAATAGGTCCTGCTTGATGATTTCCCAGAAAACTTGGAAGAAGGCAGCAGGAAAGCCATCCGGACCCGGGGCTTTGTCTCGCTTCATAGCAAAGACAGCTTTATGAATTTCCTGCATAGAAAAAGGCTTGGTAAGATTGTTGTTCATCTCAGGAGAAACCAGATGCGGAATGTGCTGGAGCATCTCATTCATAGATTGTTCCGAAGGGGCCAGATCAACATGGAGAAGATTTGAGTAGAAGGATATAAGCTCATTGGATATATCAGATTCAGCAGTTAGTAAAATCCCTGAAGGTGATACCAACTCACGAATCTTATCTCTAGCTTTGTGTTTACATGCAGTGATGTGGAATAATTTGGTATTACGATCACCTTGGTCAAGCCAGAGGGCCCGAGAACGCTGCCTCCAATATGATTCTTCTTCTTTAAGAGTGTTGTGATAATCACTGAGGAGAGAGATTTCCTGTTGGTGAAGATGATCCAACCTTCCAACAGCCTCAATTTGTTCGGAAATTTTGACCAAGCTCTGAGAAAGCTCCTTCTTGTGAACCTTAATATTGCCGAAGACCTTAGACTTCCATATTTTGAGCTGTTTTTTGATTTCTTTGAGTTTGCTGGAAAATCTGAACATATTAGTTCCCTCAATCTCGATATTCCACCAGCTTGCTACTAGGGGAGTCAGATGGTTATTTTCAAGCCAATCCAGCTCAAATCTGAAGGGAGGATTCTTGGCATTTACCTTGTAATTGGCGCTCAACAGAAGGGGGCTGTGATCTGAGCCAGCTCTTGGGAGGGAGCTGAGATAAAAGTCCGGAAAGAGAGAAATCCAATCCAGTGAGCCAAGAGCTCTATCTAATCTGCATTGAATGTGATTCCTGCCCAATCTACGGTTTGACCATGTGTAAGAAGAACCGTGGAGATCCATATCTAGAAGTGAATTCTCCCTAATGAAATCAGCCAAAGCTTCCATGCTAGCCGGCATAGCAGGCATACCCCCCTGTTTATCTGAGGGATAAAGAGGACAATTGAGATCACCCATTATAAGAATTGGAAATTTTCCACAAGTAACGATGAAGTTAGTGATGTCTCTCCAAAGTTTTCCTCGATGAGTCTCCAAGTTTGGGGCATACACATTGATAGCAATCCAGGAGGAGTCAGCACCAATCTCTTGAAAGAGGATACATAGAAAGTTGGGGTGCTTGAACAGGCAATCCCCTTTAAGAATTCTGGGATTCCACAAGGTACAAAGCCCCCCAGAGTTTCCAGTTGAAGGTTGAGATTCAAAGGCAGCCGCAGGCCAGATTTTATGAAGCCGAACCTCTGTTTTTAGCTTGGTTTCCTGTAACATGATGATATCAGGTGAGTTCTGGAACTTGATGTCTTTGATGATTCTTTGTTTTTAAAGAGAGTTGAGCCCTCTTATATTCCAAGAAATGATCTTCATTTCTTTTGTTTGGGTTTACTCCCCACCACCATGGGGATAGTGCTTTGGGTTCCTTGCGCCACATTTGTAGCTGCTTCTAGCTGAAGCTTAACACTGCTTGGAGTTCTGCCTCTGACCTTTTCCAAGCCTATATCGGGTTTCTTGTAGCTGCTTCTAGTGAAACGGTGATTAGACCCATCATCGGTGGAGAGATCTGAGGGAGAGGGGGCAGAGTCTGAAAAAGGCGGGAAGAGGGGAGGCAGGGTGTGGGGGTCGAGGGAAGAGGGGAACAAAGGAAGGGGGGGGAGGGGGAGAAGGAGCAGGATGTGGCGAAGGGGGAGGGGAGGAGGCAGCCATAAGGTCCTCACCAAGAGATGAAGAGCCGGGAACCGTAGGAGCCAGGGGAGGGGAGAGAGGATAGAGGGCTAAGGAGGAGGGAAGGATCTCAGAAGCAGGATCAAAAGAAGGGTTGATTTCTCCATCCTCAAGGAGAGCGAAAGAATTAGACGTGGGGATGATCGGGATCTCAATGGAGGACGATTTAGGAACAGATTTTTTCTTGTATTTTGGGGAGAGGGTTTGGGACAATGGTTTCGGTTGAGGTTTAGAGGGGCAGCCAGAGGCTCTATGGCCAAGTTTTTTGCAGAAGGAACAAGCTTGAGGAATGTATTCATAGTCAATGGGTTGTTTCCAGTTCCCAAAGTCCGAGATAAGCTCGATGTCCTTTGGCAAGGGGCAACTAATATCAGCATTAACACAGAAACGAGCATGAATAAATCTAGTTTTTGCTTTCGTGGCTTGATCTATAGCTATCAAAGAACCTATAGAAAGAGCAATACCTTCAATAACTGCCAGATGCCAAAACTCCAAAGGGAGCCCCGGGAGGCGGACCCAGATTGGGGCTTGGGTCATGGATTCCGTGTGTGGGTTGAAACCAGGAGACCATTTCCTGAGATAAAAACCCCGCCTGCCAAAGAACCACGGACCACCCAGCAGTGCTCTAGCGAAGTCTTCTTTCAAGCTGAAAGAGAATAAGATGAATCCATTAGGCATAGCCGCTATTTCTAGTGCTCCACATGGTTGCCATTTTAAACGAGCCCATTTTTTTATATCCTCCAGTGGGGGCCTAGGGCCCATCAGCGTACCCACCAAGGACAGGTCACGAGAAGCGGCAGCAGCCTCCGTGATATGAGAGGGGATGCGCAGGGAAAAGGACCCTTCTGACAGTGAAGGGGAGAGCTTTTCCGAGCTGTGAGCCGATGTGGAACCCTCCACGACTTTTGACCACGCGAAAGGATGTGATGGAGAGAGGGACCCTGACAAAGGGGGCCCCCGATCCGGACCAGAGGGGTCCGGCATTAGAAAAGGGACCAGAGACAACAGGCAGAGGCAGCAGGCGGGAGCAGCCGAGGCGCATGGTTTCTTATCGAAAATTTATCTGTAGTTACTCATATTATACTATTACTAACACTACTAGAACTAGGTTAATTTATCCACATTTTTATTTACAAAAATATAATTTTTGTAGAAAGTATGTGAATTTTCAACGTTAAAGAGATAGCTTCCATAAATAAAATGTAGATTTTGCACAATTTCATAAAATTCACATTTTATTTTTTAAGTACCCACATTATTGAAATTTTATTGTAGGAAAATCACATTTTCTCATTTTTTGAAAAATATTTCCACTGTTTCATAAAAATCAAATTTAAAATTGTGAAATATCCACATCCTTCAAATTTTATTTTGAATAATTTATGATTTCTCCATGTTTTAAAAAATAATAGACATTTGAAAATAGAATTATAAATATTGTGTACCACAACATAAATATAAGTCTCCTCAATTGACTTTTCACACAATTTGTAAGGTTTAAATATAAATTAGATATACACTAAAATTATTACAAATTATTATTTTTTGTTAAAATTCAACAAATTTCTAGTCATACTGGTTGTATATTATTTTTAAAATGTAAAAATCTAAATTCTAGTTGTGGACCTAAATTTTATTTTGAATAATAAATATTCCTAAATTTATTTACCTATAATGTTATTCATAAAAAATAAATTATTGTACAAATATTATGAATTGTCAACGAAAATAATGGATAGTTTAAATAAATATATAATAAAAAACTTAAATTTGTGGATATTTAACATTCAATTTTTTATTGTGGATAAGTCACATTTTAGCATTGTGATAGTACTTTCTAAAGACTTAAAATTATATATTGTTTATAATCTATGACCCAAAACCATTCAAATTATAGAAAATTCATATTAATGTTAGTTTTTAACATTAATGGATTCTATACATCCTCCATTAATAATTGTGGATTATCCACACTATGCATCCTTATTAAAGGAGATATTATAATAATATAAAGAATCTATGTTATGTTATTTTTTTAATACATATGTTTTATATATAATTATCTATAGAATATTTTGTGGATTAAGAATTATTATAAATTATTTTGCCACCAATACCATTGTTTTAATTTTATAATGATAGTTATCAATAAATATTTGTAACTAAAAGGGATATAATATAAATCAACCTCACATTATGGACCATTGAAAAGTAAAATTCTAACGGCTAAGATATTGATCTGTGCACTTGATCCATGCCAATAAAAAGTGAAAATTCAAGTTTCCACCATTTAAGGCATTAATCCATGTGGAAGGCGTGAAAACCTAAAATATCTGAAATAAAAACTAATAGGAAGCAAGTATTTACTATTAAAATTATTGTGGGTGAAAGATAGTGGCTAATGAATCAAAAGGTAATTCAATTTTTTCCATTCAATCTTTGCTTCCATTTTTATTATGATCTAAATCAAATTTTCAAAGATTTGTGGTTGGATAAAGTATTTGAAAATACTGATTTTTTTACATCTAAATAATTTTTCTAGATTCAAATTCTTACTAGAGATCTATAGATCGACCCTCCACAGCCATATCTTCCTCTGAATATGTGTACAGATTTACTGATTTTTAAAACTATTTTTATACAATGTTTCCATTGAATACAAGTTTCCATTGATTAGAAAACTAAAATATGAGTATGACGTGAAATTGGAGACTTATTCAATGATGTATAGATCCTATGTATTAAATTTTTATGGGTTGAGTGAAGGTTTAATGGGAAAAATTTAATTTTGGTCTTGCATTATTGAAATTGATTGATAAATCCACCCGATTAGCAAATTTCAGGGAAAACTGGTTTCCTCCTTCAATGAATGATAATAGAACTGAATAGTGACAAATATACGTAAACCTGGGAGATTTTCTTTTGAATCATCTCTAATACGTATCACTTTGTTACGATCTAGGTGTAAAATAATTATTAATCAGTTGACAAGGAAAAGAGAATTCAGGGCAATAAATTTAATTTTAAAATTTGTTCTTTAATCAATAATGTAAATAGTTTAATATAAAATTTGAATGGTAATACCTATATTTCATAATGAATAAATGTTTCAAAAAAAGGAACCAAAAAAAAGCAAAAAGATCTCTTGGACTTTAAAAAAGAATGAGCCTGGAGCATGGAGCGGATGGAGGATCAGATTTCGAGCTGTAGGCAAAATGTGAAAAGTTCAAAACCAAAAATTCCTAGAAATAGATGCATATATTAAGGAAAAAGAGGGGAAAAGAAAAAATCTCTAACAAAACTCACATATCTGTAAAATGATAATATAAAAATCTATGTATTAAAATCTTTAAAAATATCTTTTTTATATTTACAGCCAATCTTTTTTAAAGATGAAAAAACATATTATTATTCTTTAAAAATATTTGTATTTAATGTAGTTTAATGTTTTAAAAATAATTTTTAAAGTTTTTCTTAATTATAGATTTTTCAATTTTTATAATATAGAGATTATTTTATCTCTAATTAAAGATTATATTTGTGTATTGTTATATATTAATATTTTAAATACAATATAAAATATCTTATTATGATATTTTTAATTTATATTAATATTAACATACTATAAAAATAAGGATAAGAAAATATAAATACGTAAAAAAATTAGTATAAATTTTAAAGAATTGTGTGAAAAGTTTACCTAAAAAAATAAAAAAATGTTGAAACAATCATAATTTCAAAATTGTGGGTGCACCATGTTTTTACAACTTGTGAAATTGTAACATTTTTTTTTCTAATTGTAGACATGTAATAATATTATTATTGTGAATAATGCCACAATTAAAATTTTGTGATTTTTTCACTTGTTTTTAAAATGTGGATTTTATCACAATTTTTGTCACATTTATTACTTTTACAAAAAAATTGTGGGTGGAATCCACAAATTTGGATTCAAAATTTTGTAGAAGATGTCCACAAAAAAATTGTGAAAAATTTGTGGATAAAGTACCCATTTTCTTGTAGTGACTGGAGATTGTAAAATTACAGATAAGGAGAGTTTGACTAGACTAGGGAACTTGGAGAGGGATTAGGGTGCATGTGGGCATTCTAGGCCTCTTTCTAGATATCTAGGTGTGCAGAAATGCTGAAAAACCCAAATTCTCAAGATCACAACATGTTTGGTGATGATTTTATTTTGTCTCTATGATTTTTCATAGAGATCGCCGAGTTTTCTTGAAACATGCAATAAGATATAGAACTGCAAAAACCTCTAATAGATATCAAATCCTAAAAAAAAAGATGCAAAATGAGGGGTCAGAGTATTCTCAGCTACCACAATGATGGAATTACTATTGAGTAGTGCACAACATCTTAGACCCAATGTAGTTCTATTTGTGTGTGTACAAAATTGTGCCCTAGGTTACTGTTGTGAGTGTCACACAAGGAATAGTGAACAAGTAGGTAGATGTAGAATGTAGTAACTGTGTGCATGGAATAGAATGAAATTCCCTCCTATGAAGAGTGATGTAGAAAATCACACCTTGTGGCCATTGTGATGAAGCTAAATGGATAGAAAGGATATCTTAGATGCCTTGATGGATGCAACCTTAGGTGTTGATAGATAGTGCTTAGTGCTTGGTCCTTTATTAGGATCACATAACTTTATATTTCTATGATTCCTTCACTTGAATTTTATAATTAACCCTGAAAAGGTCAAATACTAAAAATAAAATATGCACAAACGGCTAGAAAGGACCCAAAAAGTGAGAGTAAACTACAAAAGGGGACAAGAGTTCCCAGAGGGGATGAGGGCACCTTGCACTAGTGTCCTAGTTGGGCACAAGTGTCTAGGATGACAAATATCGAAGAGGAAAAAGGTAGACTGAGAAATTCAGGGTGCAAGACTAAAAGTAGCAATAGAAAGAAAAGAAAGATGACCAAAGACATGGGTTGATTAATAATTTTATTACCTAGGATTCATATGAATATTAGTATGTAATTAAGGCTAGATAATTACTCAAAGTGCATGATTATGTGTCTACATTTTCCCACACAGCTTTATGTTAGTGAGATAAAATCTTGGTAACATAAAGTAGATAGATATGCGTACCTGATAACCATGTAGATCGATGTAGGAAGTGTGCCAAGGAACAAGACAAAGCATGGAGTGATGAAAATGTGAAGTGTGGATGATAAGGAGAAGAAAGTGTAAAAATAGTGATGATGAAAATGAACCTGGGGTGGAAGCGCATGTGTAGATGTTTTGATATAACTATTATTGATGTCGATGTGTGTGATGTTATTGTTGTTGGGGTTGATGACTATTGTTATTGTTGTTGGGGTTGTTACATGTGCACCTCATCTGTGATGACAAAAGGATGTAGAAAAGATTCTGTAGATGATGTCGATGTGTGATTTGTTTTGCTGATCTCACACATG
The DNA here is from genome assembly GCA_019776745.2 of Taxus chinensis. Classification (NCBI taxonomy): domain Eukaryota; kingdom Viridiplantae; phylum Streptophyta; class Pinopsida; order Cupressales; family Taxaceae; genus Taxus; species Taxus chinensis. The sequence goes on along the minus strand of CM034146.1, from coordinate 720,326,731 downwards.
TGTAATGGAAGAAATGTAGGGAGAAATATCTTGTGTCATATGTTAACCTTTAACTACTTCCCACTATGTAAAACACCACTACAAATTATGTTCATGTCCTAAGAACTATATTGCTTATAAAATCTGTTGTGTATGGAGTTCTATAGACTAATCTGAACTACTGATTTCTGTGTACTTGCCCCTTGGTCTCAGGTAATCTAATAAAGGAAATTGTATTACCCTATGGTGTTAGGCATCTAGGAAATTCCACTATGGTAAGGACCCAAGTATGATTCTAAGCCTTGTTTGAAATTGAAAACTATGTTTTACTGGTATTGTGTGCATGTATACTTTTCTTAATTCTAAATCAAATGAAGCAAGAACTATCACCTAAAATAGTTCTAGAATTTAGCTAAAACAAAGCATAAACACCATCAAGATAGAGAACTAATCAAGATCTAAACTAACATTTTAACTTTGAAAACATGAGATCAAAACTATGCATGCTATTTTAACATCTCTACTCTCCTAGATTACCAACAAGAATGAATGGACCTATTTAGCTCCAATGGCAATCGAAAATTGATTTGTTTGATCCTTAAAGAATGCAAGAATAGGAAGCTTTAGCTCTTAACAATGGTGACCTCTCAAGAAAACAAAAGGAAAGCTCTTAGTCTCTTTGCTATATGCTTTGCATTTGATCTCTTAAGAAGTTTTAGGTGTAAGTAAAAAGGTAGGTGGAGGGATCTTTATATAGCCCAAAGGATAAAGGATTCAAAACATTCTCATGAATGTGGGATAAAGGTAAAACATGATAAGGAATGGATAAGGTTGCTTTATTAAAGGTAACCTTACTTTAGAAGGGTTTAATACATGTTTAGCAAGTCATGGGAGTTGGGGGTATTTTAATTAATCAAATGTGATTAACTAATAGGTAGATGTGAGCTTATAGAAGCAAATTAGAGGAATATTAGTACGATTTAGGCTATTATAAGGGGATTAAATCAATTAAATATTGATTTATTGGTTAAATGGAAGAGAAAGCTAATTAATTAATAATAATTAATTAGTCTAGGTAGAAGGGGTGATTTATTAACAGAAGGTCATTAATTAGGGTATTTGTTGGATAGGCAACTTAATTAATTAGCTTAGTGTAATTAATTAATGATGATATGAGAGAGAATGAGTGCTTTTGACGATATGTCATCGATTTTTGAGAAATATGATAATTAACACAATTTAAGTATTTAAATTGTTTGGGTGTAATCATGGGTGTCTACATTTGCCCCTCTTTGGGGTGGTGTAAGTGATGCCACTTCAAAGATAGTAGACAGGTGGAATTTTGAAGAGGTAGAAGAAAATTTAGTATAAGTGAGAGATGCCCCCTTGAGTGTTGATGGGGTGATGAAAGAAGACGATCGACGATAAAAAAAGGTGAGAGATAGATAGAAGAATGGGAAGAGGAAAAATGCCCCGGTAAGATGAAAGAATAGGGGTGAGAGGAAAGTGATGTAAAATGAATATGGAGGAGGGGAGAGAAGAGCTTAGCCTCTAGCTGTTGTGTATTGGAACAATTTTGGTGTCATCATATTTCCATAAGAGCTACATCATCAGTCCTTATGAAAAATATAACCATACGAAAAAGGTAGAACGACATGAAAAGCCATACTATGAATGATTGTCCATTTCTGAAAACAAAAACTCCATGCAACATACAAAATACAATGCAATGCGAGAAAGTGAAAGATTCCTAACTCCACTCAACATACAAAATGTAATGCAATATGAGAAAGTAAACAAGCTAAACTAATGGAGAAACATAATATAATGTTTTTATTATTGAGCTTCAGTTATGACCTGTGCAAATTAACAACAAGGGTTGATGATGGTGCCCCAAGCAAGGATACATGCGAGGGGAATAACGGAGGACACTCGGGTCCGATGGAAAAGTAATGTGCACTACAAAACAGTACCAGGCAACTCGTTGTGCCCCAGAGTATAGATGAACTAAGCAACCTAGATTTTGTTGATGGAGGTAGATCAAGATGATCTACAAGTCACACACATGAACAAGTGAGAACCAAAGAGTGACGTTTTGTAGGATGATTTTCAATTTTTAGAAGTTTTCTGAAACATATTTGAATGTTTTTTGATGATTTTTTTTTCTCTAACATATTTGAATGTTTTGGTTGATTTTAAAAGTTTTATGAAACTATGTACAAGAAGACGAGAAAGCGTGGATGCCCCCAACAATAGATGGGATGTACAAGGGCATAAGGCCACATACGTACCAGAAAGGTGAAGATGCAAAAATGTCCCAATGATAAGGTGGGAGCATTCAAAGGTAAACTCTTCACAGGTAGAAGCGGGACCCAAGGCCATTATGGATAGGTTCAACATGATGATGAACATAAACCAATGAAAAGCTGGGAAGGAGAAAGGATGCCCCTAGCATAAGTTAGCCTAAGAGCACATGATAGAAAGGAAGGAGAAGATTATTTTTGTGGAAGGGGACAAAGGTGTCCACAAACATGGAAAACAAGTAACCTTATACACATGGATGTTCTGAACGAAGTAGAAGAATGATGTGAATGCATCTTAGAAGCCTTGCGGAAATGAAGTGATTAGACAAAGGAATAAATCGTGAGATGAGATATGGACTAGAGTAAGAGTCTGAACAAGGTCCAAAAAACAAACTTGGTAACATACTAGTCTTGTTTACTCATAGAGATCTAGTGTGTGCACATGGAGTTTATTACCTCTTGAAGTGAAGATTTAATAGACAACAAGTGAAGAGAACTTAGCCAATGTTTAGGAATGATTTATTATGAAAGACAATTTTTTGAATGGATGGTGAAAGGATAGTCGTACATAGCCTCGATGGAGATGTATTTGATTATAATCACAACATTTCTCTATTGCAAGTCAGGCATCCATAGCCCCGATAGAGATTATTGGAAATACCCCAAGAGAGAGTTATATATCATTTTGCTTTTGCTTTGTAGATTTTAGCTTTTTATTTTTGATTGATTTTGATTCTTTTGCTTTTAAGAAAACTTATTTCAACTCTCTTGTTTGACAAGGGGTTAAGAACCATTGATGGCTTGATGGAAGGAGGTGGAAGTGATTATGATGATGACCATATGGCTAGTGTCAACAAATTTGTCCAAAATTTCTTCACAACAATTTTTTAGATGTTTGAATGTGATAGGATCTCCATGAGGTTAGTCGTTCTTTAATTTAGCAAGGTGATAAAAGACCAGGGGAAAACAAATAGCATAGAGATAAATGTTGCAAAATGTGTATGAATAAGCTAACAAAAATATCACCGAAGGGATGAAAATGGTAGGAAGACTTGCAAAAGAATAACAAGGAAGGGAAGAAAGAAATATCCATGTGTACGCCACACCAAATTGCAATGTTTGATCTTTGCACTTTTGATTTTTGTTATTTTTTTTCATGTTTTTTTGTATTTTTGTATTTTTTGCATTGTTTTTTTATTTTTAGGTTTTGGATTTTTTTTTGAACCGTTGTTACTAAACACCGTCACTATGTGTGCTAGGATCCAACAATGATGTGTGATAAGGGAGACTAAGTGTTTTTGTTTATCAAGAGTCATGTTTTCCCCCAATCTCGATGATCGTGGTGAGTTCACACTCAACAAAGGACTGTGATTTATCCTGAAACATGGATTTTGTATATGGGAGATTGAGTTCCCTATCTAGAGGTTCATGCACTTTGTGCCATACTTGATGGTTATGGTAATGTGTGTTCTTGAGATTGCGCTTAATTTACAACTTTGAGATTCAAAATCCAGTTGTTGAGGGATTTTGAGCTCTTGGAGGTTTTGACCTGAGCTTGATAATGAACATGTTTGGGTTTATTATAAGTTGATGCTTGAATTTTCTGACCTCAAGAAGGAGAAGAATGCGAATATTTATGATTGATGATAGGAATGATAGAAATGGTAGTGGGATTTTCCACAACCATTGACAGAAGAAATATGTGATAGATGAAAAGGATACGGTCCAAGAATTGAATAGGATGGGCTACCAAGAGGTGAGCCACAGATAGAAGGTGAAAGGCTACTAGGATGTGGCCCAAGAATAGAAGAAGGGCTACTAGGACGTGACCAATAGATGTAAGATGATGGACTACCAGGATGTGGCCCAAGAATAGAAGATGACGGACTACCTGGGGGTGATCCATACATAGAAGATAAGGGGCTAGTTGGACGTGCCCCAATAATCAAAGATAGCGGGCTACTAAAAAATGTCCCACAAATAGAAGAGGGAGGGCTACTAGAAGGTGACCCACACCTAGATGAAGATGAAGGGCTACTTGGCGCTGACCCCCACAAGAGATTGTGATTGAGAAATTATGATAGATGAAGAGTTATTGGGTGATGAGAAGATAGGCCATGGATCTATGCAAGACCAAGGATTTTCATCACATAATGAAGAATGTCAAGAAGGAAGAATAAGAGGAGGATCAAGTTGCATGATCTGAGGCTCTTCCTCTATTTCTTGATCAAAGGAATCAACCTTTTCCTCACAATATGCAGACACATCAAAGTCTAAAGAGAATCCTTTTTTGTAATCTACTAAAGGAATATCTTCATATGCCCCTGTAAATTCCTTGATTGTTTCTTCATTATGAAAGAGATCAATTGGTATGAGTTTTTGATCGATCCCTAGGGGTTTATTGGAAGAAATAGGTTCACTTAGTGTGGAATACTTAGAAGATTTTTGATGATTATTGATAGAAGAAGATGATGTGGGGGACAAAGAATATGTGTAGCTAGATATCTCAGGAGTAGAAGAAGGTGGTGTGGACCTACCTATACAATGGTATGTCATATGTAAAATAGTAGGATTAATTCCAAAATTTGTAGATTGTGACACATGGGTTGATTCATATGTTTGTCTCGAAGGACTTTGAGTCACATGAATCTTCACAGAAGGAAGATTTCATGGGGGTGATTGATGAAGAAGGTCCTATAAAGAAGGGGAGGACTATGATTCAAGAATCACATTAGATGAATGATGACAAGGGTCCTGTAAAGAAAGAGAGGATCGTGATTTAAGAATTGTATTATACTTCTGATGGAGGTATTTGGAGTCGCGTGTATCTTCAAAGGAAGAAGACATTGTTGGGACGACTGATAAAAGGGGTCCTGTGAAGGAAGGGAGGACCCCAACATAAGAGTCGCATTAGATGATTGATGAAGAGGATCCTACAAAGAAAGGGGAGGAACATGACTTAGGAGTCGAATTAGATGAATCTGAATAGTAGTTTGGATCTAAATCCTCAGAAGAGTCAGAGGAAATATTTGGATTGGAATCCTTAGAAGAAGAGGAATTTTTTGGATTATAAGGAATTAGAAGAAGAGTGGGGGGAACTCAAATAATAATTTGGATCAGACGTGTCCAAATCATACCATTGACTATGAGATGAAGGTGGGGAATGAGTTACCCGAATGGGTTCTCTAGCATGAAGAACCAATCGAGGTTTGGTCATAATGGGCGTCCTTTGATGTGAACACTGAAAGTTGGATTCCTTATTGTTGTAAGTGTGAAGAACCACACGATAATCAGTCATCTCTTGTGTCATTTAAGAATAAATGTCTAGACCTAGGATAGTGCGATCAAAATTTTTAGCAACAGTGAAGAAGGATACAAAGGAAATATTTCCAATGTTCGATTGCATGCCAACTAGATTTTCATTATGATACAGATATGTTTTTGATAAGGTTTGAAATATGATGTTCAAAAATGACCATGAATTTGGGAAAAAAAAAATCGATGAAGATTTAATTTCGATGAGATCCCAAAGGGATTATCCTAGGCACAAAGTTTTCTAGGATGGATCAATCACAAGGAACAATCACGACAAGTGTCAAAACACAAATCCAATCTACAAGGAAATATTCTTTATGCAAAATGTCATGTGCAAAGTGATAGGTCTGATGCGTAAAATGATCAACACAATGGTAATATTTACGTCAAGTTTTAAAATAAACAAGGTGTAAGTATTGACAAAGAGGTTGAAATGATTTCCAATCAAAGGTATACTTAAGGTGAGTTTAATCAACCAATCAAGACCTAAATGTCCAAAAAGTGAGGAGTTACGTAATATGTAAGCCATTGTAACAATACCACTAAGATACGTTAACCAAAATTTACGAGAAAAGTAAGGTATTAGTATTTAAAATAAATATCGAGTATGATGCGCAAACAAGGTAAGCAACAACACCTTTCAAAATTTTAGGTAATGTTTGAAATAAAACCAAGGCTAGATTATACCAAGGAATGTGTTATGATGTGTGTAGGGTAACGTTACAATGCTAAACACGTAGGTCAAATTTATCAATAAACAAAACGTAAGTATCGAAATTGTGTCATGATACAATGCATACACGAAAGATAGCATGTTTAAAGGGAGAATCAAGTGATGAAAAAAAATCCTGAACTATGATGAGGATCTTTATGTGGATATCGAGATCACAAATGGCTACCAATGATATGAGAATGTGCCTCTGACACACTTTAAACATTTAACTTACCCAGCTGCAAACATGGATGAGTGTAAAAATACATAAAATGTGGTAGACACAATCAATTGGCAATACACAGTGTGGTCACTCTTATTTTGATAAAAAAAGTGTCAAAATAAAGTAAAGGAAGTAAATCACAAGAATGAGGATGAAAAATGATTGCCTCACTTTGGCAGAGTTTTGCCTCACCTTAGGGTGAGTGAAAAAACTAAACAAAAGTAACACTTCACACATTTCGTGAATGAAAATATGATTCATAACTCAACACTGATTTAGATTGGTCAAAGTTGGCTCCTAGCCAAGACTGAATGACTTCTCCTAGGTGGTTCTGCTCAACCTAGGTGTCACAAATTTTCTAGATGTGAACTTTAATTTACCCAAGAAAGTCACACTAACTATTCTTGGGAGTATCTCATATTTACTTTACCCCCTTCAAGCACAGTGGGAAACTAAATGCATCCATTGTGTACTCTCACTAGGGTCGCGACAATGGACAACCTATAACTTTGATGATCACAATTTACGTGAATCTATTAGTCAAGTAGGTAGTACGGAGAGAACTTCCTATTTCATCCACAAGGTTCCCTCTTTTGTGGACTACTTTGGGGTTCCTAGGAACCATCCCCATTGTTGTGGCTTAAGATGCTTATGCCAAAGGGGTTATGTTCCTAGTTTTAAGTGGACAGGGACGTACCCTTATCTGAAACCTACAATATCAAATGTTTTGAATGTGGTGTTCTTTTTAATCTTGTTTAGACTTAGGTATGGTTTGCTTCATTCATCATTTGACAACCTGCATAAGACACGTGGTAGTTAGAAGGTTTTTATTTCATTTTGATTCCTCATTTCTTTGACAAGCGTTTTTAGGCCTTGTACTCAAATGTTAGTAGTTCTCCAAGAAAATTATGTTATATAAAAGAGGATTAAGAGTGGATTTTGATTCTCAATATCATCCAACGATGGAAGAGAAGAGCATACACAACAAAGAATCCAACTACAAAGTAAAGAAAATACTTTGCAATTAATGAACCATACAAAAAGCTTGATAAATGTTCATTCTCTTAAACAAAAAATGAAAGATGAAGTTTCCAATTAACCAAACGTTAGAAAATGAAGACTAAAGTTTTTTTTTATTCTTAATATCATCCTAAGGTGAAAGAGAAGAGCATAAATAAATTTTATCCCAACTAGATAGAAATGGAAAACTTCAAATCAAAGGACCATAAAAAAATTCTTTGTAAAAGGTTCATTCGTTTAAGTAAAATAAATAATCTAATTTCCAAGTTTAATTTAAATTTTTAAAAGATAGAGATCAAGTTTTTTTTTTGATTCTGAAGATCACCAAAAGGTGCAAGAGAAGATCATATACACACGCTTTGGTCTAAATCAAGTAAATCATGGAAATACAACATTCATCAAAACATTAGACATGTCAGAAAATGACTAGTTTTACAACTAATAGGGAAAAACCTACAAATTATGTAAGTGTAAATCCAAAATTTTATGTTGTTCATTGCATAGTCTCACTTCAATACCTTTCCAATGCAAAACAACATGGAGTCATTTTGAGTTCGGGAGCAAAAGATATGGCCTTCGGAAGATGGATTACACATATGCTCTTATGCTCACGGGTATGCACTTAACATGTACCCAAAAAAAATGTCATAAACAACATCCCTCAATCTGCAAAAAGGGTCAAATTTTTCCAACCAAGATTCAATTTTGACAACAACCCATCACATTAATATATGAATAGAAGATTCAACGCTATCAAACATTAACATTCATGATAAAAAACTTAAACATTTTCAAGAAATTGACGAAAACTAACATATAAAATGTATGAAAAAATAAGCTCTAAAAATGAAAACATGATAAAATCTTGAAATTTTATCACCAAGATTAAATTTTGACAGCAACCCACCACATTAACATGTAAGTAGAAGACTCAGAACTATCAAACACTAACTTACATGCTCAAGAATTCAAAATTTTCAAAAAATTGACAAAACTAGCATGTAGGATGTTGAAAAAGTAAGCTCTAAAAATGAAAACATGGAGAAATCTTGAAATTTTCTCATCAATTTCAATTTTGACAGAACTTCAGGTCCTTTCTACCTACAAGAAAGACTCAACATGTGAAAACTCAACAAAACAAGTTAGATCAACATGTGTAAAAGAGGGTTAGTAACCAAAAATGAAACTTAACTACAAAAACTTGAAATTAAGTGCAAATGACAATGGAGTAGGTCTCACCGGGCGTGCAAAATGTGTGAATGTATACTTTTCTTTATTTTTAAATCAAATTAAGCAAGAACTACCACCTAAAATAGTTCTACAATTTAGCTAAAACAAAGCATAAACACCATCAAGAAAGAGAACTAAGCAAGATCTAAACTAACATTATAACTTTGAAAACATGAGATCAAAACTATGCATGCTATTTTAACATCTCTACTCTCCTAGATTAACAACAAGAATGAATGGACCTATTTAGCTCCAATGGAAATCGAAAATTGCTTTGTTTGATCCTTAAAGAATGCAAGAATAGGAAGCTTTAGCTCTTAACAATGGTGACCTCTCAAGAAAACAAAAGGCAAGCTCTTAGTCTCTTTGCTATATGCTTTGAATTTTCTCTCTTAAGAAGTTTTAGGTGTAAGTAAAAAGGTAGGTGGAGGGCTCTTTATATAGCCCAAAGGATAAAGGATTCAACACATTCTCATGAATGTGGGATAAAGGTAAAACATGATTAGGAATGGATAAGGTTGCTATATTAAAGGTAACCTTACTTTAGAAGGGTTTAAAACATGTTTAGCAAGTCATGGGAGTTGGGGGTTTTTTAATTAATCAAATGTGATTAACTAATTGGTAAATGTGAGCTTATAGAAGCAAATTAGAGGAATATTAGTACGATTTAGGCTATTAGAAGGTGATTAAATCAATTAAATATTGATTTATTGGTTAAATGGAAGGGAAATCTAATTAATTAATAATAATTAATTTTCCAAGGTAGAAGGGGTGATTTATTAACGGAAGGTCATTAATTAGGGTATTTATTGGATAGTCAACTTAATTAATTAGTTTAGTGTAATTAATTAATGATGATATGAGGGAAAATGAATTCTTTTGATGATATGTCATCGATTTGCGAGAAAGACAATAATTAACGCAATTTAAGTATTTAAATTACTTAGGCGTAATTATGGGTGTCTACAGGTATCATGATGTGTATAATGTTATATAAGGTGACTGATTCACCCAAATTATGCCCCCTCATTTGGGGTGCATGTGACATTAATGATGGAGTATGTGTCCCAAATGAGGACCAACCACTGTGTTGAAACTATGGCCTATAAGGGGGAGGGGAATGTGCTTGGTAGAAAGCAAGGAACACACAATTATGTGGCTATAAAAAAAGTGTTAGTACAAGAAATGAAAAACACTCATGTAAAAATTTAAATGTAACCTAAGCAGATAAAGTGTAAGATGAGATACAAGTAGAATACAATGTAGACTATGCAATGTGGGTTACAAACATGTGACATCATTCAGGATGTCACAAGACAATCAATATCGTAGTTTTCGCAAGAAATCAGAGAACAAGAAAGACATAGGGAAAATCCCACAAACAATGAAAAGAAAAATCAAACAGTGTAGTTGACAACCATGGAAACAAATAATATTGTAAAACAAATGATGTACATGACACACCTATTAACATGTTATATAGACACAAATTATGTCAATACACGTATAATTTGATAAAGTAAAGTGATAAGTAGAAAATGAAACAATAGAACTTGTAGTTTATGAAATTGGATGCCCCTAGCAGCCTCTTTGGGACTGGTAAAAGGTACTATGCCAAGCATCCATGTTACATGTGAGGGATCTGTATAAGATGTGATCATAACTAGAAAGGAAAGTGAGTGTGCATATCTGTATGATAAATATAATGACATAAAATATATCTATCTAGTATGTTTAATAAGATGAAAATGTAATAAGTAAATGTAAGTAAGAGTAAATACAATCAAGATATGCGGTATGTTGTGGATGAGATTGAATGAAATGTAATGTAAATGATAGAGATAATGTTCCCTCTGAGTGGATGTCTATATATGCAATGAGGTTCATTTATTTATACCCCTCATTAGTCAAGAATGAACTATAGATAAGAGTGTTGTGTAATGTGTAGTGTCTAATGTAGGATGTGTATATTATATAAGTGAATGATGTCAAATATATAAGAATTTAGTGTGGATAATTTGTACCATGTATAGGTGTATAATACACAAAGTGCAGATGATGTAGAATAGATGGAAGATTATATATGTAGAAATGTGCATGATGTGTAATTTGTAGTGTCTACTGTGTAGTGTGTGAGGTTCATGTGTATAAAATGCCCTCAACATTCAAATGTGAACTATAGCACAAGAGTGCGTCGTAGGAAAATGATAATGCAAGACTGTGGTTGAAGATGTATAATTTAGTGTAAGAAGGTGATAATAAGAAACTTGTTGATGTTAAATGGGGGAGAAATAAGTTTAATGACCCCCCAAGTGTGTGTTGATGAGTGTACTCAAGTAATGTCATCTAATAGGTCTTCATTGTAATGATCAAAACAAAATGGTGAAGCATCTGAATCCTGATAAGTAATAGTATCGAGGTGATCAAGTAAGGAGACATTGAGGTGTAAGTTATACATACCCATAACATATTACTCATAAGTGAAAGGAGGTAATGGGAATCTATGTGCATACCAGTGAGTGAGATTATGTTTATAGAAAAGAAAAGAGCTGTCGCAAGTGAACACATGACAAAAAGGCATTGGAAATGAGATATCATTATGATTAGGATCTAATGTTACCCCAATGTAATCAATCCAATATTGTCCCAACATTATTCAAAAAGTATTTGGATCACGTGTAAGAAATATTGTGAGATATAAGACTCAAATCCCATAAGAAGCAGTGATGAGAATAAATCCATAGTAGAGATGCTGATCATAAGGCGGAAGATATATGTCGTTAACTGCAAAGCCTAGCTGAGTCAATCCATCATGTGTACATATAGATTCAGATAAATTAGGATTGAATGGAATATGTTCCCAATAAACATGATTCATGAACATTGTGCACGTAAATGGAAGGCGTGCTAATGGAGGTGACTCATGTGAAAGTGCAAGGGATGAATCGATGTCCATAGACTAAACATGCCCCCAATAAAGAATCATAATAGTAGTAGTAGGCAGTGGAGAGGGCATATATGAGACAATATCATTCATGAAAATAGAACCTTCAAGCAGTGGCAAATGAGGCAGAGAATCCATATGTTGGGGTTCAATAGTAGTATTAGTTCTTGGAGTAGGAAGTGTAGTATTAGGATCCTAGAGACAATATTTGTATGGATGATAGTCACAAAAAAAGTATACTTAATGCCCTCATGTAGGAACTTAACATAATGATGCACTGTAAGGCAACCACTTGCATGGCATGAAGCCATGGCCTACAAACTAAAAAATTGTATGAGACATATAAGTCAAGGGAAAGGAAAACAATGGTAAGAGTTTTAGGTCCAGTAGTGATAGGTAAAGTGATGTGACCTAATTATGGATGAAAAGAGAAATCATATGCATGAAGAAAAAGAGAGGATGGGATGAAATTAGCAGTAGAAAGAACAAGATTTTTTAGGAATGGCATGAGACTAATATTGAGTTCAGATCCATTATCAATTAGAGTATGCTTGACACCAACATTGTAAATTTGAATCATAATGTGCAATACTGGGTCATTGTTAAAAAAATAAGATCAACATGAGGATTAGATGGAAAATTAATATGCTGATTGAAAGCATCCAAAAATGTTTGATAGAGTGAATTAGGATGCATATTAAGAGGAATGCAAGTGGTAGTAAGGAGATTTATGACATTTTCTCTTTAATTAATCATTGATAAGAAAAAATTCATTGATGGAGATACTCATGGTGATAACACTCTTAGAAGGATGATCAATAAAAGAATGAGGATCATATGAGTGTGAGGATCAAGTTTGGGTTCACCAAAATTATTAAGATAAAATCTAAATTTAGATGCCTAATCTGAATGCTATAGAAACAATAAATAAATGACAATGGAATACATGAAATACACTCTAGAAACTAAGAAATAAATAATGAAACCCTAATGTGAAAAGAAGTCTAAGATGCCTTAGCTGATTTGTCTAGACCTAAAAAGTGCAAAGAAATGAAAAATAGAGAAATACGAAGCACTGAACTTCACAAAAGTGATTGTAAAATTATAGATTTGGAGGATTTGAATAGACTGGGGAACTTAGAGATGGAGAGGGAAACCCATGGGTACACTAGGCCTTTTTCTGGTTGCACAAGTCTATGGAAATGATCATAAACCTTAATTCTCAGGGTTGCAAGATGTTATTTAATGGTCACATTTTTTCTCTATGAGTTCACACAAAGATCTCTGAGGGTGATAGAAACCTACAATAATATATAAACCTACAAAACCCTCAAATAGACATCAAATCCTAAAAATTAAAGATGCAAAATGAGGGTTCTGACTGTCCTCAATTGCCACAATGGTGGACTTACTACTGAGCTTTTCACTACATCTTAGAATCAATATAGTTCTCTCTGTGTGTGTGTATACACAGTTGTTGCCTAGGATTCTCTTGTGTGTTTTGCAGTTGGAATAGCGTTTAAGTAACTAGATGAAGAATGTAGTAAATGTGTGCATGGAATAGAATGAACTTCCCTCATATGAAGTGTGATGCAAAAGTAAGCCCTTGTGTCCCTTGTGATGGATGTAGATGGATGTAATGGAGGTATTAGATGCCTTTATTGGTGCAACCTTAGGTGTGATAGATAGTTCTTTGTGCTTGGTCCTTCATTATGATTACATAACTTTATATTTATACGATTCCTTTACTTAAATTTCCTAACTATCCCTGAAAAGAAAAAATATGAAAAAGATAAGATGCTCAAATGGCTAGAAAGGATCCAAAATGTGAGAGTAAAGTACAAATGGGACATGAGTACACAAAGTGGATGAGGGTGCCTGACGCTGGCATCTTGGCTAGGAACTGATGTCTAGGATGAAAAATGTCGAAGAGTAAAAATGTAGACTGAGAAATTAAGGGTGGAAGACTACAAGTAGAAATAGAAAACAAAGGAAGGTCGCCAAAGACATGGGTTGATTAGTACTTTTATTACTTAGGAATCATACGAATATTAGTATGTAATCATGACTAGATAATTACCCAAAATGTGTAACTGTATGTCTACACTCCTTTCAAAACTAATCATTTCTCATGCCAAAATTGGTGAGGAAAATATAGAAACCGAATCCAAACAGGTTTGGCATTAAAAGTATCAATGTTAGGATTAAACAAGGAGAACCCCAGTTTCACGATAAAAAATGATACTAAAATTTCTAAAATTTACCAAAAATAAGATCTTTATTAGAAATTTTATCAAAGATAATAATGAAAAATCCTCTAGAGGACAAGATGATAGTTGGATAACTATAGAACAAAGATTGTAACCAATACATTAGTAGTGTGATGTGGTGCACATTATATTCTTAAACTATCCTTTTTTCTCTTGAATACATTTCAAAATTTTTGGAGTGACTTACTCTTGCACTAACACATGGATGTAAGACCTTTGAGTGCTTGGAAATTGAGGAATATAGATTCTTGAACTTGTTGTGAGTGCTTTAGACCTCTGTGTTGGAATTTTTAATAAAACATGTTACTACTTTAGAGACATTTTTCATATCTTAAAGTTCTTTAGTGATGGTATTTGTAATGGGAGATCATTATAAATCCATGTGAGTTATTAAGTTGAATTAGCTTGTTTATATAGGATCTCATAGGTGAGACATTTGCATCAAGGAAAATTCTATGAGGATGAAATAAAACACATAATACATTCATTATATAAAAATAAAAGTTATATGGAAGGGAAATTGATTATACAAGTCGTCCTGGGATGTACTACATTATGCCCCTAAGTTGTATAGTTTTACAATAGAAATTAGTCATGCAAAATCTAAAGTATAGGAATTATTACTAGCATTAAATTGTTACTTTTTAAATTTATTTTCTTTATATGAATGATAAAAAAGTGTGAAAAGATGAGTTAGTAAAGAAATAAAGAGAGAGATATATTAATATATTAATTCGGCTTAGAATGTGAGCTTTTATCTTAGCATAAGAACAAAATCAAACTTATCATTTCCAAAGGATAAGTTACCAAATTTGTGTTTCTACAATATGAATACAAAAATGTTTGGTTGTATAGTAGATAATTTTTTGTTTATCTTGGGGTGATAAAAAATGGTTCAATATAACAAGAAACATCTACTAATACCAAAAATTTGGTTATCTAGTATCCAATTTGGTGTTTAATCTTAGGTTGATATATAGATACCAAAATTTTATTTGTCTATTATCTAATTTGGTGTTTAATCTCAACCTGTCATAAAAAATAGTATTATATATTAGGAAACATATGTGGATACCAATTTTTTGATAGTATGATATCTATTTATTTATATTCTTGTGGTGATAAAATGGGTGTCAAGTGGAGGTTTCAGGGGCATTAAAGCTCTTTTTTCAATTCCCATATTTGTACTCATGTGACCGGACACACGGACCAATAATTGAGAAAAATACAATATACAAATTTGTGTGTGACAGCCAATTATTTATATTTCATGTATGTCACTCCACCTAATATCACACCAGTTTCACATAGCTCAAACAACTGGCATTTTGTTTTTATTTTTATTTTTGGATTGAGGAAAAAAGTTATTATTTGGCATTTCAATTGTGTCGCGAGTGGCTAGGCACAAAGAATATACCCAAGGTCCCCCTCCCCTTGATGGCCGACACGTGTGATTGTACTGAATTGGTCATATAATTGCCTTCTTAAAGGCTATGGTGGGTTGGGTTTCATGTGTGATTTGTTCCTATATATCTACTTGTTTATTCAAAAGCTCTTTGTATATATCGCTCATTGCTTTTGAGGCCTAGATACCTAGTTTTTGCAAGACAAGGTGAGATGTACTTTTCAGACCAGGTTGATTAGGTTTGATAGAAATGGCAAGAGGGATGACAACACAAGCAAGGTTGTATTGCAATTCACCTACCAAATCATAACATAAGCAAAGGTTGTATACCACATTCATCTCATTGGTTAGCTTTTCATAGAAATAAACAAAGAAAGTTGTGAGGATTGTGCCAAAACCACCCGAATAGAATCAAGGTACATGCTATTATATTGTTTTAAAAAATGTATTTGTAAAAATGTAATTTGTTAATATTAATTATGTTTAAATTTTTTGTTGGTATAAATGGATGATGTTTTACTCTCTTCATACTCAAAATAAAGTCTATTATTGACTTGTTTCAAACAACTTTAAATAATGGAAGTGGGGTTTATTTTTGTAATAAATATAACAACTATTAAAGATGGATAATTATAACTTAATTGCAATCAAAAATATCATATATGTGAATGATAGTGTAGACTTTTAAAAATTAGTCTAAAGACATAATTAGTGTTGAATTGTATCAATTTAGCACGATAAGATTATGTTAGTTAATTCGGATTAAATTAGTTTTACATGGGATCTATTGTTGACTTCTAATGGATCACCCCTTCTCTTGTGCATCTCTTATGTTTATGTTGTGCTTCCTCTAGAACTTACCTCATTTTATTTTAAAATTCCCCTGTTATTCTCATGATGTAGGAACATTCTAGTCCACAAGTATTTTATCTAATGCGACCAAAAAATAAGTAAAATCATTAATAAGGAGTGTTCCTAGCCCTAAAATGCTTGAAAGAGCATGGACTTGGTGTTTACTCATGAAACATGCAAATATTTATGCACAACTTGTTTGAAGCGGTCTACGAGCTCTTGTGGGCATTATAAGGGTGAGTGTAAGGTAATGTGACACACTATTACATAGAGAAGTGACACACATTTTTTGTAAAATGAGAGTTTAGTTAAGTTTGAGTGATAATATGTGATACATCAGTTTAGAATTTGCAACTGTGTACAAATATACGAAATGTAGGATTTTAAGATAGTATACTATTATTATTTAGGATACTAATAAGAGTAAATACTATTATTATTTTTAAAAATAAAACTCTCTCTAAAACTATTTTGAAATATTTTTTGATCTTTTTTGGTGCAAAACACTAGTTTATTTGTGCGAACTAACATATTGAGTGACAAATATGCACACTCGTGTATGATAATGAAACCTAATTATTAAAACGACATTTTTTTGAAAACTTATTATGTTTTCAATGTTGTAGTGTAAATTTTTATTTATAATTTTCCGATAAATATATTATTTTAATTTAATTATATAAACAAAATTTCATACAAATTTAACAATTTTTTGTCACATGCTTTATCTCAAAATTGCAAATAGTATTAGTTAGGAAACAAAAATGGTTGTGTCAAGCTCACTTTTGTCTAGCGCTGATTTTTTTCCCCAAAATTTGATAATTTATATTTATATTTTTAATTGTGTGTCTAAAAAAGAAGTAAAAATTAAAAAAACAATCTATATCATTGGAAAATTTTAAAAATGAAAATAAATATTAAAATAAAAAATTAAGTAATAACTACAATAACAATTTAAAAAATGTAAGTAATAACTACAATAGCTAATAATTTATTCAAAGTTCCTTGAAACCCCCTTTTCAAAGCTTTGAAGTGGTACTACATGGGTAAAATTGGCCTATAGGATTTGAGGCCTTTATTTATGTTGCCACATGCGCACCATGAGGATGCCATTGGATACTTACGACTGTAAATGTTATAGCCATAATGTCTATGATCATAACATTTATGGCCATAAAATGAACATAACCCTTGCACATTGAATCAAATCGAAATCTAGTCATTCTTTCTTTATGTTCTTCTCTTCATGCACGGTTCTTCTGCTATGCGCTTTTGCATAGGTATTTTCGATGTTTTTTTTTTTCTATATTTTATCTAATGTATTTTTTGTAGTGTAAAGTAATGCTTTTTTCCATTTATAAGTGAAATTTAGTGCCAATTACATCTTGTTTGAATCTCAAATGTAGGCAAAAAAGTATAACAAATATTTGTTCCATCAAATGTCAAAACACGTCCCAAACATAATGAGTTGTTTTCAAAATTTGATTAGTTTTCTTTGTTTTTAATGGTTCATATGGCACATAACTTTTTCAAAAAAATAATTATTATTTCAAAATTACCATAATTGTTTATTCATTATACATTGAGTTCCTCCTACTCGTTAGGATGTTTTATTAGTTTTTCATTAGTTGTTTACATTGTTATTTACTACTATTGTAAACATATGCCTAAGTTTGCTTGATATTAGATACCAGTGTCCAAAAAGTATACAATCACATCTATGTGATGTTAGCACAAAAGAAAAGAAATATGCAAAATCATCAATGCAAGGAATTTTTGTTCCAAAGACCGTGTTTTAAATTGGAAATAAATTAGTATAAGTAATGTCGTAGTTCTCCCCTTCTCTCCAAATTATTGTGAATTTGGGATAATCATAATGTAATACTATTTATTTTTTTAGTAATTAGATTTACCAAATCTCGTATGTGGATCTTGCAATAATTTATGAAGCATTACCACTATGTGGATAAGACTTGCAATAATTTATTTTTTTCTAAATCAAAATGGGGCTTTGGAGTCCAAGTCCTTAAGCTAATGTAATGGCTCATCCTCCCTCACTTGCATAGTGACTTTTGTGACCTCAATATATCATCTTGTCTAGGGCCTCTCTAACTTGTAGTTTATTTTCCTTGTAATTGTTTACATCCTAGTTAGATTCTAGAATTTTATTGTACAACAACTATAAAAAAGGATGTAATGATTTGCAACATGTAGATTGTTATGATCTAATTAACTTCCAACATTAATCATACATAACTGGAATAATGCATTCAAAATTGCAATGATTGAAATAATTGATAAATGATAAATACTTGTTCAAGTACAAAAGAGGAGATATAGATGTAGATGCTTAGGTAGGACATAGAGGATCTATATGTGTAGGGTAGTCAAATAAGTTGATTTGGGACTGTAGATGATTTAGTAAAAGTTCTAAAAATGCAAACCCAAAAATTTTTTTGGGAAGGGCCATACAACTATTGCATCGATCATGGCTGTAAGAAGTTTAGAATACCTAGTTTCTGAACGTTGCACGATCAAACGTGAAATAGATTCTGTACGGTTTCGAACCCTTCAACTATCTTGATCAACACATTTGATGTGCTTTACTTGTCTCAAAGTGATCATCGTTATATGTCACTCTTGCTCATATAGCTTTGGAATGACCTGTAATCACCTACAACAAAGTAGATTCCCTAACAACATGCATAACCCTTCATTAGAGCATTATCAAAAAGCAAGGAGGAAAACATATATGTGTGTGGTGATGTTGGACCACCCATGGTAGTAAGATTCCTAGTCTGTTGAACCATTCCAAATGCAACACCACATGTCCTTGTTATAGGATTAAGCCTCACGTATTTCTCCTACATGCCTGTGTAAGTGTGCGTAGATAGCCAACCCACTAGGGGTGTCCTTGTGTATCTTGACACCAAGATAACTAGCTAATTGTGTAGTATATATTGTAGCTAATGTGATAATATTGAGATGTGGCGTGCCTTAGCTATGTGACCTAACCTTTTGTTGATTGAAACCCTTGTTCAATGATGGAGTGACTTTTCTCTTGGCTAAAACACATGACTCTATGACCTTTGCATGCTTGGAAATAGAGGAAGCTAGAACCTTTGACTTGCTTGAGTGCTTAAGACTTGTAGTTGATTAAGCAAAATATGGATAATATATACCTAATCTAATTGTTATTGTAGTAGTAAATGATTAATCAATTAAGTGTAGAAAGTAAAGCAAACTAAGCTTGAAACATGTAAAACTCTAGTTTGCAAAGAGGGTAAAGAAAGCCTTAGCTAATTTGTATTAAAATATAGGTTGTGCTGAAGTGCTGACCCGATGAACAAAGAGGTAGAAATGTCACAAAGAGGACCTAAGAAAATGCAGATCTGGAGGAATAAGTTGGACATGGGTGCCTAAAGAGGGGAAGGGGAGCTTGCAGACTGGTAATGGGTGGATGTGACTGTTAAGAAATTAGTGTTCATAGTGTGAACATATGGTCTGAATATTAGTATTATTTAATGTTTAAATAATATGTGAGTGTGCACAATTAGTTGTGATGCACAACTCATAGAGATAGTAGTGTGTGAGAATATCTTGGGATTGGGAGTAAGACTAGGGATTAAAGGAGAGATATGAGGATAAAATGATAAGACTTGAATCCATGATTTTAGGAGCAAGCAATTGTATAAAATGCCCTCTCTTATTCAATAGAAATTTCTCTATTCTACTTACATTTTGTCTCTATTTTTTGTACTTTCCATTTCATGAGTTAATTTGATTTATTGTTGTTGAATTTATTTATGCAAATATAGAGATTTAGCATCATGAAACAAATTAAATTATAAGATATGCATTTACATTTCAACCCATTTCAAGCTTTCTACTTCACCAAAACAATGTAAAATTTGGTAGTTTCCCTTCAAAAAACTAACACATTTTAAAATGTAAATTTTTTAATTCAAACACTCTTAGAAGAGTTTGCAAATTAAAGTGATTTTCAAGTAATAGATGCCACTTTATTTATCTATTATTCCATACACACCCCTTTGGAAAAATTGATACAAATTAATCATATGGCAACATATTTACAAAGGATTGAAATTCTTAAAAATACAAGTTATAAGCCCTCCATTCAAAATGGAGACAACATGGTAAAATTTTTACAAAGAGGGATCTTGTGTCTTTTCTCCAAATAAAACTAATTTCATCCTTCACTTGAGCTCCACATTGTTCCCGAATTCCAAACGTAACAACCAAAATCAGGGAGTAGGCAACACTCTTCACCCCACCAATAATCCAATGAGGAAGATAAATCTTCTTCCTCATTGGCCCCCGAGCCCCAAAAAAGAAGCAATAAGTGGTATTTTACAACCATTGGAAATAAAACAAGGCTTCCACATTCACATTCAAACCCAACATTCACACAATAGAAATAACCACAAAATTACTTCCACACACATAAGTTTCCCAACACAGTGGATCTAAATTCCAGACAAGAAGAGAAAGGAACATGGGTATTCTACTTGTCCCTCCCAAGGGTTTTGGTTCCCACCTTAAAACCTCCAAGAACTCAATCACAACCCACAAAACTCTTATGCCTCCCTCAAGAACAACAACTCTTATGCATCCCTCAAAGAAAACAACTCTTATGAATCTCTCACTCTTATGGGTCAATTCATAGTGTTATGTCCCACTTATTCTACCAAAAATTTGAGTGGGGAATGTGTTCAGGTGTAAACAGAGAGTTGTTCATGTGAACACCCCCTTCGCATGAACCCGCTTCACATGAAGTGCCACATAGGGTATTATTTTTCCACGTATGGCATTGAATGTGGTTCGCACGAACCCCCCTTAGTGTGAAGGAAATTTGTGTGAACACCCCTATTTATATATTGGAGGCACTGCAGAGGAATTAAATTTTCCTCCACTTTCCTCCTTCACGTGAATAATCCATAGTGCAGAGCAAGCCCACTAAGCCCACTGAGCCCAGCGAGCCAGATCCAGCCCATCAGTGAGCCCAATCATGATCCGGGTATGGAATATTTTTTGTTTGTGAAAATGGAGGATCCCATGTTGTTGCCCACTTAAAATAATAAAACATGAGTTTTTTATTTACAAAACCACATTTAATTAAATATTTTGCATTATGACCAAGCTTCAAAAAATTGTGTGTTCAGTGTGCATCACGAGTATGTTGTGGGATTCTTGCAATGCGCTTATTAATTTTGAAAATTACTACATTTAGGAACCTATCAGAATAGTCCTACCTTCATTGGACGTTATTATTACTTATAGGAAATGTTTTCAGAATATATGAAGAAAAGTTATCAGTCAAGAAATTTCTACAAGTACACCTAATTTTGCAAAGTGGATGATTATTTCCTGTGTAGAAATAGTACATAGTGGAGACAATGTGGAAACAACCCTAATTCAAAATTAGACCTTGGGAAAAACCAGATGAAGAAGTCAAAAATACAACAAAAATGCCTCCTGCAAAAGTGATGATAAGGCTTATTATTATGATGGTGTGGAGAAAACTTATACGAAATCCCAATACATATTCTTATGTATTAGGTCTTACATGGTCACTAGTCTCTTACAGGTACTCAATTCTTTATATATACTAATGGGAACAATGTTCATTTTCCATTGAAATAAATGCAGTTAAGCAACCAACTACCGACTATTACAAGGAACAAAATAATCTTCATTCAAGTTAATATATATACCCACAACAATATGAAGTCACATAGGAGTTCAATATTACAACTAAGAATAACTTTTAACTAACAAATTTTAAAAACTGGTTACAAATTTGACTTCAATTCTGAAATTGTTGGAAATATCCAAAATGGGTATACAAAAGAGGCAAAATCATTTTTGGTTGGTTTATGCATTTTCATCCGAATTTGGTAATATTTATTTATCCTTATTTTATGGTTGTTTTTTGTAAACATGTGTTTATGACTTTAAGGACTTGATATTTGTCCTTTAGGCATCCTTCTAATTCATTTATCTTCTTGGTTTTTATGAATTTTAAATATGAAATTTGTGTATTGTTATACTATCAAAACGTGTCTAAAAAATGGATGTGAATGTAATAACGCCACTTTGAGGTTATATTTTTTTACATGTTTGATATGAATTTATATATGGGTTGGATGAATGAGATTTCTATAGAATTCATACATTTTCCCCTAAATTTCACCCCAACTTTAGAGTATTTTAAGTGGAGGAGGGTTATAGTCATGCCTACCTTCGAAGTAGAGGAATTTTAATTAATCAAAAACATTGAAGATTTTTCCCTTTGATTATAAATAAAATGGAGGCAATACCATCATACCTTTGAAATTAACTTGGAGTTACTCATATAATTCTTATTTTTGTATTCTTTCTTGTATGTGTGATGCTAGGAAATGGATAAAGTTTATACCTCTCCGAGTCCCTCCCATATCACATAGAAATGAACTCGTGATTACCTTACATTTTTGAGAACAAAAAAAAGGTGATTGTATCTTTAGACCCATGTGTTTGGGGTTTTGGTACAAGATCTCTCCTTCCAAGTATCTTAGGATGTGAGCATCACATCTCTTAGTTGGTTTTGGAGGAGATTAATAAAGAAGAATTTTATACTTGAAGAAAAAGGCTTGGAGAGGAACTGAAGACTTATGGATCCCTTTTACTTCATTAAATTTGTTAGTTTATTTGTTATTTATTGAAGTGTATAATTTTCATATTTTTAATAGAATTATCTTAAAATTTCACATCGGCTTTGTGGAGTGTTCATTGATTTGGATTATGCTTAAAATAAAAATTAAATTCGTATGGGTTTTATGGGATTGATTTTCTATGAGTGTGAATGTTTAAGAGGGAAAAATGCTTCATATTCATATTGTAATAAAGAATCAATTTTTTTGGGTTTAGAATGAGGAAATTAATTTTCTTATGAGATACACTTTTTATTTTAAAGATCCAAATTTCTTAGATTTTATGAAGATTACATTTTATTTAATGCAAATTATATTTCCCTTGAAATATAGAATAGTGTTTCCTTTTAGATCAACCCTCTAGGATTTATGGTCTATATTTTATGGTCATTTCAATTGTGGTTACGATTCATTATATTATTTTGAATGATAATCCTCTTGCATATTTTCCTCTCTTAGCTTGTATATGGAGAAATTTTTGTAAAAAGAAAAGGGAAATATTGTTTTTTTCAAATAATGTTAGTGAGTTTTTATTACAAATGACAATAAGATATATGTAATTTCTTATTTTCTAAATTATTTGCATTCAAGCTTGAAAATAATATTTCTATTTTCATTAAAATAGAAGAATATCTTAGAAGAAATTTTTCATTAAAAGTACTATTAATTGAATTTTACTTTCATTTCTGTATAGTCATGGCTTCTTCCGCTCCTAATTTGTTTGAGAGGACTGATTTAGAGATTGAAAAATTACAATCTATTATCCAGAATCCAACTACATTTGGGTAGTATAAAGCCCATTGTGAAAAAATATTGGTTGATCTTCATAGAATAGAGAACATTTTGAAACTATACAACCCATTTGATTCTAAGTCAATAAATTTTTCTATGGATTCACTAAAATCAAGTGTCTTAGGATATGTAGGATATAATGAGATTACATTACAAATTTATGATAAGGAAGTCATTAAGAGGTCTTATTGGAGTTTTTATGTAGGTAAATGGAAACTAAGGGCATATTATGTAAACAAATGTTCATGTCCCTTATGTGCCCCTTTGATTCATCCTAGATTTGTGGCCTCTCAAGGCCAATTTCAAAGTAAGGACCAATTACCATTATACTTCATAATGATGCTACATGTTGAGGTTCACCTAAAATTAAAGGTGAACTATTTATACATCCCTAGGTAATTGGGGTAGGGGCGTGGATGTATTAGCTACAGGGAGGCATATAGAAAGGAGGGAGCTCCTGCAGTTGTCAACGTGTTATATCTTGTAGCGAGGCCATAACCATTCTTATCAGGCTTTCAGGATGTTGCAGTACCTGCCATTATGACTGCACATGAGGATGTCATTGAGGGTATTTCTAGAATTGATCGTGAGACCCAATTTATCTCTTCTGACTGTGTGGGTTAGTACCTTCAGAAACACGATAATAGTAGTAGAGGTGCTAGTACCAACAGTGATATATGCAACGAGGTATACACTCGTGCATATTTGATTTCCCCATATGACTTTGAGGTGGTTACAGATACCTCTTAGACACATTAGCTAGGACACATCATGGCTGCTAACTTGTTGTGTGCATATGAGGTGATTTCATGATATTGCAATGTTACACTATGAGGGTTTTTAGATTTTATAGTGTAGAGTGGCAGTGTATCTTCTAGTCACAGAACTACTGCTGCTGCTACAGTCGGACCTCATGTTGCTGGGATCATCACACCTAATTTTTAGCACATTTATGTTCTGGAGTGTGAAAATTAAACCTTAATATAATTAAAATTTATTTTATTTCATCATTACTTTACAATTTATTAATATTAAAATTAAACATGTACTTATGTGTTTAGGCTTTTGCTCTAGTCTGTAGTGCTTCACAACCCACACCATTTACACACATGACATACACACAACTCTTGACTGAGCACGACATGTATCTTGATGTTCCGAGCCCGAGTCATCTTGGCTCACTTGGTGACATATTTCCTTGTGTTGAGGTCGTGGGTGGCAATCCCATAGATTTGAAAAATCATTCCATAGAGGTATATATATATATATATGTTTTAATAGAATTAATTTTTAATATAAATTGAAATGTTAGAAATTAATGAAATTTATTCAAAAAACTTATTATCAACTTCTTACATTTTTTTTTTGACAGGGATCTACGGGACAAATATCTAGACATAGTCTATACTTGCATGCTATACTAATTATGACATGCATAAGAGAAACCTAGGGCACAATTCAATACACAGACACACATAGAGATCTACATTGGGTCTTAGATGCAGTGCAAAACTCAATAGTAAGTCCATCATTGTGACAGTTGTGGATAGTTAGACCCCTCATCTTATATCTTTATTTTTTAGGATTTTAGGTCTATTTGAGGGTATTGTAGGTCTATTCAAAAAGTAAAAATGACATAAATGGTGGGATGGTAAAGAACTAACTTGAAATTAAATGAATTTTGATTCCCGTAATATAATTGTCTCTCCTCTCTCCAACTCCAAGATTTATGTTTCGCTGTCTTCGAAAATAACTAGGGTTAATTTGTAACTCCCACAATTTTTTACCCTCAAAAGAAATAGAACTAATAAATTAATAGTCAAGTTTATGGTAGTAATTTTTTTTGTTTAATATAGTTAGCAAAGAAAGGCATTATCACACTTAAAAAAATTCTCGGTTAGAGGATTTCTACTCAAACTTATGAAAAATGGAATTAAATTAATAATTAAATATTATAATTTAAATCCTAAGCTATATTTACAATTTAGGTCTTCTACTAAGTTCCATTATTTAAATTAGTTATCAAGCACCAAGGTTACATTATTTTCTAACTCAAGGTTTAATTGTATTACCTAGCCACTAAGTGGCCCCATGCACCTCATTACCCATGTTTTTTTTTAAAGTTACATTCCCACAAAATGTCTTCCCACTTAAAGGAAGCAGGGTTTAATTTGGGCCATATGATTGAATTTATCTTAGCCCTTAGATTTATGTTGCCCTAAATTTCCTTATGGTTCTCATTTTTAATTCCTATTTTCCCCAAACAACCTCATTTGCTCTTTTCTTGTTTGCACATTTTTGAAGAGAATAAGGAGGAGGAGCCATGAGAGCAAGGGGAGAAACCATGGAAAAATTTCTATTGATATTAGATGTAAAGATCTTCTATTTTAATGTTTCCCATTTTCTAAATGTAGAGATATTACTCTTGGATCTATTTTTTATTTAATAAAATCATTTTCTTGTTTTTGAGTTCAACTATTGGGGAAACCCCATTCCTTTTAAATCCATGAGTTTTACACATTTGGGTGTCATAAAAGAGATTTGAAGTATTTAAATTTTAAATTTAGTTGATTCCTAGTTGTTGGAAGGTTCCTTGTTTTAGTTTTAAGCTTAGATTTTACTTAATTTTAAAATTGGGCTTTTCACAAATAGACAAAACTTTATTTTTCTGATCAAAAGTGACGAAACTACTACCCTACATAGGCCAGGTGGTCCTCTGACCGATGCCCTACCTAGGGGGAAGTTCATTGACCACCTCTCTATGCTAGGCGGAGGTTCTAAAACCTCTGCTCTGCACAAGGAGATGGTTTTATTCTTTGAAAACAAAACCCTTCAACAATACATTATTTTCACAGTTTTTCTTCCCATGTTGATTTTTTTTGCAATATTAATTTTAAGGGGGTGTCTTCTATTAATTGGTTGGTAAAGGTGATAATATTTCTAGTATCCTAATTACTCAATTACATAACAACAATTCAATCTCTATTCTTCTCTTTACAATAAAATGTAAAAAACGAGTATAACATCACTACAATTAATTTTATTTCACATATTCCATTTTTCCAACAAAAACAAGAAGAATTCAACACGCTTCCTTTAAATACATCTTTGTTTTTCCAAATATACATGTATATATTGCAACTTTAAATGAGTACAAATTTAGGAGAGTTTCTTTTCAAGTAACTATACAACTGTAAGCTTTCCTTTCACTATAACATTACAATACAACTATGAAAACTACCAATTTTCCAAATCATTCCTTTACAATGCAAGGACTTCAAATCCATTTCTTTCACTAAGACTAATCCTTTCCAACAAGGTAAGAAAATAAGAGATCCTTCTACATTCACTAACTCATTTCAATTTGGAATAAATGAAATATTACAACTTTCATTCAAACATAAAATGTTACAAACTTCCACTCAAAGTGGGAATAATAATATGATCAAATAAAACATAGAGATTATCAACAAGGAGAAAAATCAATTCATATTTTTATGTCTTCTCCCAACTTGTAGCTTCAATCTTGCATTCTTTAATATTTTAAAAACTAGGATCACAATACATAAGGAAGGGGGAAATAGGTGAGGCTCTCATCCCAACCTTTAATCAAACAAGAGTAGAATCCATCTCTTTATTGGCCCCCGAGCCCCAACCAAAGAACAACAAGTTATCTTGAGAAACATTTGACATTTTTTTTACAAACATGGCTTCCAAAAAACATACAATCCAAAAAAATTCAACACATCTAAATGGACATACTCAACAAAATTTACAACTTTCTCAAACAACACATAGGATTTATATCAAACAAAAAATGAGCAAGGAATATGGGAACCACCTCCTTTTTCCTACCAAATGAAGTAGGAGTTTCACCCAAATCCTCCATGTGCATAATACAAACCAACAAAACATCCTTATCTCTCCCCTTGTCAAGTATGCAAAAATATGGCCACATGATTTCCTTTTCACTCCCCATAGGTGAAACTCCCAATCACACTCTCTCTAGAATGCATGCCTCACAAATCCCTTTTCTCTCCCCAATGGTCCCATACTTCCATCTCCCACTCCCTTCTTAAGGAATACTACCCAACCACACAAAAACACATTCACAACACTCATACAATATTTAACAAGCAAAATTTTCACATCTACAAACATAAATAAGAAAATAACAAAGATGGAGATCCTACCTCTCCATCAAGATTCCAAGAGTTTTCAATCCACAAGATTTTTGACACCTTCAAGCCAAGAAACTCCAAAAGGACTCTCATAACCTCCTAATTCCAAAAATGCAAAAGAAATAAAATGAACAAGTAACCCCAATTCCATCAAATTCCATCAATAAATAGAAATGGGATGTGAGGATGATGAGGTGGCTCCATGTAGGATGTCCACTTCATCATTCCTCCATTCCAACACACAAGTCAAACACCATGTCCCAAGAAAATAAATGAACATGTAAGACTTATGACAAGCCCAAAAGACACTCAAACTTGCACACCAAGCCTACCAAGGACAAATTAATTGTGGTAAGTAGGAAAGTGCAATTATTTTCATTTTTTACACTCCAAAATACATAAATAAGTCTAAAATTAACTCCCCATACCATAGGTATGGTTTTTGGGTTAATTTAAGAGGCATGGGATAAGTTTAGCTTGTCCCACAAGCCTCAAAAAATCCTCCCAAGTCAAAATATGAATTTTGAAGTTGGGGAAGAGTACACAACACAAAAACCAACACAAATCAAACTTACATCCACAAGATTTCAAGGACCATCTACCCTCATAATTATCTAATTGTCACATCCTTATTTTAGTTAACAAATTAAGTTAGATTAGATAATTAAGACACATTAATAATTGTAATAAAGTGACTACAATTTCCAATAATTAAATACATATACATAAAATAAAACACACACAAAATTAAAAGAATGGGAAAAAATTTACCCCATGGCCACACATGTGAGGTCACCCCCCATGGGAAACCTCCTAACTAGGACATGCAAAAACACCACATAAACATAAGACACAATTGTCAAATTTGGCCATGTTGCACAACACCCGACATCCTTCGTATGGTTGGTCCCCTATCCCCTTTCCATGTATGTGATAAAATATCCCTGCAACACAACAAAATACCTTTCTAGCCTCACGGTTGCATCAACAACATTGAGAAATAATATATATACATAGGAATCAATAATCGTCATAAAAAATTAAGTAATTCTATCATCTATCAACATATCAAATAATTTGATCTAATCATCCATGAGATTATAATTCTACTCAGAACATCCAGAGTATAACATGTCAGTATAAAATCCAAATAGTGCAAATCAACATATATCAAACTGTCTACCAATGTCATCTAGTGTAACATAATCAAAATGTGAATCAAAACATGTCAATAGTCCAAATATCTGCATAGTCTATCATCTACTGATCAATGTATCATAATCAAAATGTCTAAGTATCATTCCAAAAGTAATATCAACATAATGAAAATAGTGTTGAAGAGGAGTGGGCACTACATCCCCTCCCCTTAGACTCAACTTCCTCCTAGGAAGTAATTGAAATAGGTGAGGAAACTAGTCCCGTAACAAAGTACCATCCTCCCATGTGGCTACAGTCTCATCATACCTATCCCACTGGACTTACACCTAGTCAATCTCGCATGGCCTCGAAGGCAAGGTCTTGTGATTCTATGATGCACATGGGATCAACTAGTCACCTTCCCCTACTCTTGTATCTGCAATGTGGTTCTAATCCAATACATGAGAGGGATATAGAATGTATCTCCTAAGGACATAAACATGAAATACATCGTGCACACAAGACAAGTTGGGTGGAAAGGCTAGATGATAAGCTAAGGGACCAATCCACTCTAAGATTTCTGAATGGAACCACAAATCTAGGAGATAACTTAGAGCCTTTTCCATAACAGATAGGGATCTTATGAGGTCTGACATGAAGAAACACCTTTGTTCCCACCTCATAGCTATGGTTGAATCTCCTTTGATCTGCATATTTCTTATTTCTATCATGTGCCTCCTGAAGCCTTTGTCTCATCAAAAAAACCTGCTACTCCATGTCCTATAACAAATTTGGACCCAAGAGATAATCTTGTCCTCCAATTTTTCCCAACTCATTGGTGTCCTACACTCCCTACCATAAACTTCCTGAAATGGAGCCATACCAATAGAACTCTAAAAGCTATTGTTATAAGAAAACTCCACCAGGTAAAAATACTCCTCCCACATCGAATGATGGTCCATAACGTACATCCGAAGCATGTCCTCTAAAATATTATTCACCTACTCCATTTGTCTATCTGTCTCTTGATGATAAGCTGTACTAAAATTGATACTCATCCCAAGGGAATGTTGCATGGTAGTCTAGAAATGAGAGGTGTATAAGGGATCGCGGTCATAAATAATCTTCCGTAGAATCCCGTGAAGACTGAAAATATCATCATCTAAGTATACTCATGGCCACTGTACTAGTTGTGTAGGTGGTATTCACCAGAGAAAAATGAGCCACTTTCATTAATCTATCCACCGTGACCATGATGAAAACATTGTGGTACCTCAACATGTCAGTAGCCCTACTATGAAATCCATGGAAATGGTGTCCCATTTCCACTCTCGGTATATCATGTGGGTAGAGAAGGCTTGCTGGATGATTGATGCTCAGACTTCACCCTATGACACTCTAAATAACGTGACAAAAATTGAGCCTACATACTCTCTGAATACCTCTCCAATGGTATAGATTGTCTCAAGGTGGTGTGTATATCTACTTCACCCCTAGATGGGATGAATAAGGTGCACGATGAGCCTCTGCCAAGATATCCTATCTCAAACCTCCATTCCTAGGTACATAGATCTAGGCTATGTGTCTGATAATTCCATCTGAATCTAATAAAAAACCATCGAAATTCCCCTCAAGGGGGCTCTGAGACTCAATCTCTAATCTAGTTGCAAGGTAGAAGTGTCATGTGGAAGTTGTCACAAAATATGTCTTTCCACAAATATGTACCCACTGAAGTAGCCATAACAAAATGTCTCCATCTACTCATAGCATCTGCAACCAAATTCTCCTTCCCCTTCACATGATCTATCTCCATGTCATACTCACATAGATAACTCCATCCAATGGCACCGTTGATGAGCATTGAGATTGGGTTGTATGAAGAGGTGATCGTAAGCTCAAATGGTTTGTCCTAAGAATAAACCTCATGCCAAGAAGGAAATGAAGCCAAAACCACCAAAGCATGCACAACTACTACCATGACATCAAGGTCATGAGTCAGATAATTTATCTCATAATCATTGAGTTTGTGAGACTCAAAGGAAACCACACGGTCCTCCTGCATCAAAACACCACCTAATCCTACCAAGGAAGCATCCTTACACACAAAGAAATCCCTCTGAGGATCTGGTGCTATAAGAATTGGTGCTATCATAAGGCATCCCTCACATGACTTAATGCCTTCTCACATCCATCAGGAGAAAACAAACTTCTTCCCTTTCTACTAAAGGGAAGTGATGGGGTATAATATGAGAAAAGTCATGAACAAATCTCTTGTAGTAACCTACCAACCCCATGAAACTGCACCTCAGTCACATTGGTTGGCATGGGCCAATCCATAATAGCTCTAATATTGGAAGGATCGACTGTGATACCTTCCCCATGAAATTATGTGACCCAAGTATTGAACCTCTGACTAGAAAAAGGCACACTTCTCTAGGTTCCCGTATAGCTACTGCTCACGAAGACACTGCAGAACCTATCAAAGGTGCTCCTCATGACTCCTCACACGTACGTGAGTATATCAGAATTTCATCAAGAAATAGGAGCATGAAGCGATTCCAAAACATCCTAAACACCTCATTCATCAAAACTCATGAATACTACATGGGCGTTCATCAGACCAAAAGGTACCACCGTGAACTCATAGTGGCCATATCTCATGTGGAAAGTTGTCTTGTGGATATCTTCCTCTGTAATCCTCAAATGATGGTAGCATGACTTAAGATCAATCTTAGAAAATAAAGTGGCTCCCTTCATCTGATCAAATAAATCATCTATCCATGCGGAAGGGGGTAATGATTCTTTTTATCATTACTTTGTTCAGCTATCCTATAGTCCACACACAAATGCAAAGATCCATCCTTTTTCTTCACAAAGATCACTGGTGCACCCAAAGGAGATACAATATGGATTGGGCCTTTCTCAAGAAGTCCCTCCAACTACAACTTGAACTCACATAGATCAGGTGTGGTCATCATATATGGTGTGTGTGAGATAGGCTCCACTCCAGGAACTAAATCAATGCAAAATTCAATCTCACATGGGGGGGGGTAACCGTGAAAATTCACTAAGAAAGACATCGGAGAACTCTTAAAAAATTAGGTGGTCATCAAGTGATGGTCAATGAGTCTCATCCTATGATTGGTCAGTAATAGTGATGGAAAATAACTGAAAACCCCATCACATACACTGATTCAGCTGTATAGCGGATATGGTGTGAATAGAGATGGGTCTCCTAACTCCAACAATCATTGACTCCACTCCAAAATTGTCTGTACAATATATAACCTTGTTGTGACAATCAAATCTAGCTTTGTGCGCAAATAACCAATCCATGTCCAAGATAACTCCATATGAACCCAAGGAAAGGATACAAAGATACAAAGTCATGGTGAAGGGTCCTATGTCCAGAATAAACTCCTTAACTAAGGAGTCTATTGAGATTGTTTCTCTAGAAGCCATATCAACATACCAACTAAGGCATTTCCTAACTGCCACCAGCCTGCATCACTCTACTAAAGATGGAGAAATGAATGAATCTTATGCTCTTGAATGAAATAAGATAGGGGTAGAAATACTACCAATGATACATGTGGTCTCTATCAACATGACTTACCCTGATTAACAGGGTTCTGAGGGCACTCTCTCTAATGATTACCATGTACACCACACCCATAACAACTACCTCATCCTCTCCACTAAATAGATACTCCTCCAGGTGTCCCGGTAGTCCGTGTTGTAGAACCTGATGATCCTTTCATAAATATCTATGGGTGGTGTAGTGGTCATACTCTTACTGACTATACTCTAGGTAGATCCTGTTTTTTGTTGTGCCCCCAAGTTGGAGGTCCCATACTACGGCCTCTTTGAGCATCATGATGTTATGGAAACTGAAAGGGTGGTCAAGTTTACTACAGCTACTGAAGAGGAGGCCTAAAGGAGGATTGTGCTGAAGTGTGTCCACCTCGAGGAGGAGGAGATGATCCCCTTGACCTGTTATCCTGTAACTGTTGTATGCGGTTCCTCACTCTATCATAAGATTGTTGATTCTTCCCCCTAGTTTTCTCTATAATATAGTCCTTTTCCATGGCATCTGATAGAGTTTATGGGAAATTAATACTCACTACATCACCCAATTCTAAGTTCAAGCCCTTGATGATCCTGTGAATTCTTATCTACTCGTCCTGTATGTAGTCCACATACTAAAGCAGATCTAAAAAATGACCCTCTTACACTGCTATTATCATAGAATCTTGTCATAGATCACGAAACTCATTGATCCACTACTAGATGAATCTCTTGGATGCGTATCTACTCCTGAAACATTCCTCGAAGATATCCCAATTAACTATCTCAGAATCTACATGGAGATTCTTCTCCTTAGTCCTCCAACAAACTCCAGATTTGTCTCTCAAAAGGTGGATAACAACATGATATTTTCATGTTTCTAGTACAAGGACATAGCTTGAAGCATCCGCTCAAGCTAACCAACCATGCCTTAGCTTGAAATCATCTCATGTCTCTAGAAAAAAGTGGCGGGTGTAACTTTAGTATCTCTGTGATGTGGTATGATGTTGTCGACTGTCCGCTCCTAGGTCTCTCTATAAGAACATCCCTCAGCCCAGTGCTCCTAGATCTATCTTTTTGTCTTGAAGCTCTATCTATTTTCTCTCTACGTGGTGATTCATATCTGACCCACTCCATGTAGGATTAATCTACCCTATCCTTAGCATTGTGACATGAAGGTGCACGAGCCTCCACTGATGGCTCTCTGTCATTTCTACAAGGTTTTTGTACGCACCCAAAATGGCATGTGTTACATTATTAGGAAAATGCTTACAAGAGTCCGTAATGATGATTTAAAATATTTTCAAGAAGGTGTTCGAGCTCCAAAACCCATTTATAGTGTATATTTGTATCCTAGATGGCCTTACTTAAATTTTCCATGTATTTTCCATCTCCCTGCCTCTTTCTGTTCTTTTTTTGGCCTTCAGTGCTAGGACTACTACCTTTCCTCAGTGGAAGTTCTCAAACTGCCACCCAAGCAAGGAGGAGGTCCTGAAACGACCACCCTACACAAGGCGGCAGTCCTACGTGCTTTTTTAGATTCTTCATGTATGTTTTTACATGCCACAATTCACTTAAGTTTTCTTTTAGAACACATCCATGAGCCAAATTGGCTAAAAATATATTTATTTTCCTGGTTCTCCTTTATCCTTCTATTTTAAATAAGATTTAATTAGTTGGAACTGCATCTTTTTTCCTTGTGCATGAAGTAACCTCATAGCCTCCATTCCTATATATTCCATGTTTTTATTCAAGAAAAGGGCTTGATAATTTTGTGTATCTTATATTGTTTTGATGCCATAATTTCACTAGGAATTGCATAGCCAAGCTTAGATCTCTTGTGCTATCTCTCTTCTACTTGCATTACATCCAAATTTTTTCCAAGCTTCCATTGCTCAAGAATCGTAATCTTGTTACTATTCTTTGCATTCCTAATCCCTTGGACTCGCATGAACACTCAGAGAAAAAAAGGAAAGAACTGAGGGGAGATATACTTATACTACTGGATTTTCCAAGGTTCTTGCTCTTCAAGGTTGGAGTTGTGTATTTTTTTTCTTTGTTTATCAAATTGTCAATTACAAATTGTTAATTTCAACTGCATATCAAATATAGTATAGAAACAATTCATTCCACTTAGCTATATAATCTTAAGTAGATCAAATCAATAGGAATTTTTCTCAACATTACCAGGGAAGCTATGGTGAACAATAGCTCTATTAGGGTTGGAAGGATTATTGAATTAGAATAGATTTTTAGATTTAGATTCACACATCTGCACAAATAGTTAGCTACATCTTGCTAATTGTTTGTATTTAATTTTTTTTACATTTTCTGAAAAGTTAGAAAAGAGAAAAAACACTTACTTTCCATAGATTCGCTGGTTTTACTGCTTTGTTCTGATATATTGAGAAAACACCAAAAACATAGGTTAGATTTCATTTGATAGATAGTTTATTTACTGAAAGCAAATCAATTCATCTTACATGACCATTAAAAGTCCACAATAGGAAAATAATTACAGTTGTGATCCGCTGGTCCCACAACCCAATGGGTAAGAGATAATAACTTACATTGACACAAGTTTACGTTTAACAGTCTTACACACACCTACAATATACGCTGAGAAAATAAGAAAGTTAGATACACTGAATATCATTGCTAATCAAGCCTACAACTTTTGGACTTCTCCTGGAAATAGGTATGATTGCATGCATGACCATATGAGGGCCTCAACCTCAAAAAGTATTTGGTTGTGATCCACAGTTCCCACAACCCAACGAGCTTGCTAGTCAGCTAGATATTGACACTAGTTTATGCAGATTGGTATTCATATCTTCACTGCTTCCACCTGATATTATTACACAACTTTCATTATTTAACATAGCATCCGATCAGGCTATGGATTTCTAGACCAGACAAGAAAATCACCTATAGTCCATGCAGATCCACTATACCTCTTGTCTTCACTTCCATGAGCTTGTCTAGAAACCCATACAAGGAACTTGTAGGTTACTTTCCACATATTCTACAACCAATCAATAGAATCTCAAAAAAACTAGAGATCGATTGGATTCTTTAAGTAGATATCATATCAAACTGTACCATCACACCCCTTAAGGTTAAGAGAGCATTCTTTGCCTTATATTTGTAGATTCTAGTATTGTGTGTCAAAGAAATGAGGTTTTCCCAATTAGCTTGATCACCTCCATCACTTTCAATTCCATTTCAATTCCACACCAGCTGTCTCGGCACAACCTCAAGAGATCAGGTGCGAAGAAGGTCACATGTTGATTTTCTATCGTAAAAAAATGGTGAACCTAATGTGAAGAGCTATTCTGTGAACGTTTCAACTTTCTTCATCCATCGTTTATTCTGTGGGTATTATTATACGCCCCGAATATATCAGGATATGATGAGTACGGTAAGCTCATTCTAGGTTTTGACATGTACCATTACCAATCAAGTATACCACAACAATAACCTTCACTTTCAACATGGGTGGACAACCACTCATGAACTCAAAACCCTCTGCTGCAAGGAACCAATGTCGGTTCTTCTGTATGTATTAAGGAACTTAATCAGGTCACTCAGACCTATCCCCTCAAACAATCAACTTCAAATAACATGATATTCACTGGTGAAGCAAGTTCATCTCCCCAGGTATTGTTTTGACAGCCCATTAGCATGTAATATGATCAAATCCCCCATCTAGATGAGGATTATTTACCATGATATGATAGGCGTGAACAACACTTCTAGAACATGAACCAATATTTCGATAAGTTGTAAGGACAAGGTGATGTCCTGCTTCAAAACAATAATGCTACCCCACCACCAACTGACAATATAGCTAATGAGAGGTGGCAACAATGTGAACAATTCATAGCAAGATAGCATAATCCTCAACAACCTTTGAGGGTTTAACAAAAGGTGCCTAAGAAAGGCACTGCCCCATCAACGAGTGATGTCATTTCAGATTTTGTAAACAAAGTCAAAGAGTTAGATCTTTCGCAAAATACACATAATTCATATGCAGGGCAAGTGTGGACTCCTTCTTACCCATAGAATTACAGGAAAATGTCTACTACATAGAATCCTCTAGTTTACATGAATATTCAAAACCCTGGATATCTACTTATGGGGATGGGCACATTAGGTATGCCCCCTAAGCCACGTATGGATATATGCAATAGGCACCAGCCGAAAGTGTGTTCTCAAATGCCATACCAGTCAAAAATGTAACGTTCCATGTCTTCATGCCTTCAATTCCATATCAACGTAATCAACCCCCCTATGTACACATGTATTATAATTATTAGCAGGGGGACATGTATACCTACCCGGGCACATATGAACAACCACAGGGGATGCCATACGCCCCACCAAATATCTATGTTATCTTGTTTCAGTAACCAATGCAGCCCCCACCTCCCCAACAAGGTTCTTCAATTGTGGAAACATATGCAATGGAGACCTATTTTGAATATCTCAATGAACCCCTAGATTTCTCCTTTTAGATAGACATGCTCTCAAGACCATTTCCTAATCTTCCGAAGTTTAAAGGGGAGGGTGATCCTAATGCCCACATCAAGGCTTATGAAATGGCCATTTGAGAGTTTCTCTTATGAGATGCAGTCGTTGCAAAAAATTTCTTGAAGACAGTAGAAGGTATTACTCTCAACTAGTACTATAGGATACTGGAGGCATCAATACACTCATTCGAGAAACTCGTATCAGATTTTATCAAATTTTTTGATATGAACAAGCTTATGAGAATAGGAATTTGGGAATTCCTTCTTATTAAGCAAGAACATAATGAGTTTGCATCCCACTTTATTCAAATGTGGGGACAAGTTCTCTACTCCTCCGTGAGCTCTCCAAACATGGATCAAACAAAACTTTTTGATTTGGTTCCTTAACTCTCTCAACAGAGAGACGAAGGAAGAGGTTCAAAATTTCCCGCTAAGGAGCTATGAAGAGGTGCTAGAGGGTGCTCTTCGAATCGACCAAGCAGCCATTGACAGTGGTCGTAAGACCTATGGAGAAAAAGGGAAGTTAGTCACTCCCAATAAAAATAATCCCGGTTACTCCAACAACATGAAAAACAATCAAGGACCAAAGATCCTTAATAAAAATCATGGAGTCATGACCGACAGTGTGACTGACCAGCCCAAAAATCCTGATGTTGTTAATCCTACCAGTACAGTCACTACAAATAACAACAATAATAATGGCAATAATAAGAGAAACAAAAATTTCTCACCCTTGGTAAACGTCATGGATTTTAATCATCCCCAAAAATTGAAACAACCTCAGTAATAGAGGAAAATTCCAACCCCAAGCCCTAGTCAATACCCCAAGAAATTCTAGAACCAAAGGAAAGGGTTCCAAAATGTTAATTATAAAAATCAACAACCAAACAATGACCATAGTTTCAAACCACAAAAAGTAACAAACCAAAGGCCTCGAGATTATGATCCTGAATTATACTACAGTTTCCATACAGTTTGCAAACATGGCATATAAGAACTTGCCGTGATTGTAATAAGTTTTTGTAACATTTTCCAGAACACCAAAGACAATTATTTGTTTACATGTTTTTGGAAAACCCAAGTGCACCCAGTCGAAATGCCTACATGGGACCAGTGTCTCCACATAACACACCATTAGGGATCATCAACGATCCTCTCCCCATGTGTCCAAAGAACAATAGATTAGATCCCAACGATTCAAATAAAGGTATTATAATAGGGACTCATGATTGTGAAGCCTCAACTTCATCAAACCCATAGGTGGCACCTCCTTTGGATGGTTGCTAGCAAATGAATATCGTAGAATTGGTGGAGTTAGACGCCGAACCCCAAATTAACATTGCTACAAGAACCAAGGATTATTCTTTACAGCCAATCTCGATTTATCAGGTTATGTCAAAAAATGCTCATGATGCACTAAGCAATCCAGTAGGGCCTTATGATGTAATCAATGATCTAACCAAGACCTTTTCACACATTTCCTTCTTGGATCTATTGAAGAATTACCCTACTCATCGAGTTGCTTTGTTAGAAGCGCTAGGTCTCGGCCATTTGATTAATGTTATCCCTCTGCCAGAGCCACAAATAAATCACATAGACTTTGACGTTACTCCTCTAGGAAGCCTGAGAGAGATATTGGGTTCGTGTTTGACATCAGTAAGATTCCCAAAGATGATGAGATAGCTCATAGGGGTGACCCAACTTTGTTTCTAAAAGTTTGTATTTACAATAACTATGTCAAACATGCAATGATTGATGATGGGGCAGCAGTTAACATAGTCCCCTTCTCTTTTCTTCAAAAGTTAGGGTATGCAGAGACCAATTGCTCCTCGACGCGAAACACACTGAGGGGCTATGACAACCTTAAGGAAACCTCGATCAGAACCATACTATTACCATTTACTCTTGGGCCCAAGATGGTACTCACTGAGTTTTATATTATATATTGGGAAACCAACTATAATATGATCCTTGGCCATCCTTGGATCCATCACATGAAGGAAATCCCCTCCACTCTATTCCAAGAGGTCAAATTATTGCATTAGGGAAAGTCTTTATGGCACAAGGTGATCCAAAACCACTTGATATACATTTGGCCAACTTAAAGAAAAGTCCCGGGGTCCACTCTAAATTTGATATTCCCACGAATTAGTTAAGAAAAACTAGTTCCTACAACAAAGTTAGAAGTCACGGATTTGATCGAAGGCATTCTGGTGGTCAAGGATGAAAACGTTATTGTAGAGACATTGTCGCTAGGAACCAAATAAAAGATTTTCAAGCTATTAGAGAAGGATTTTCCTATTCTCATCCCCTTTGATTATATTGGTATGGGACATGCCTTGGGACTCGGTTCCCTTCCAGCAGATGAGGTTTGCATGGTTGAGGTAGATGAGGTAAAGGGGGAAGGTACAAAGGATGACTCAACATCCATCTTTTCAAGTAGTTTCTAGAATATCCATTTTGATGGAGCCAAGTTTCACTTTGGTGTTGGGGCATGCATGATCTTTACTTTTCCCGAAGGAAGGATTATACCTTTTACTATCAAGTTGAATTTTGAATGCACAAATAATGGGGTTAAATATGAGGCTCTCTTATTAGGTCTCATTGTAGATAAGAGAATGGGAAACCTCAATTTTAGGGTGTTAGGTGATTCACAATTGGTCACAAATAAGATATCTGAGGTATATGAGACTAGGGCTGAACACCTACAACTCTACAAAACAGCAGTGCTAGGACTAACAAAGGGGTTTGTCTTTATATAAATATAAGCAGTTCCATGTAAAAAAACCTTTTGGCAGACTCGATAGCAACTTCTGATTCACGCTTCACCCCAATTATTAACCTAGAGGACACCAACTTCACAATTTTGGTCCACACAAAACCCTTGATTCATAAAGCACCAATGACCCCAATGTTGACATACGTAGAAACCGAGAGTCAACCCAATAGTTCAAAGCACGTTAATAGTGATGAATCGACTTTAAGTTATTTAAATTCTTTGGCAGAGCTAAATCTTAATTACCATGAGATAGACCTCTCCCTAATCCCACATTCCTCTTCTTATTTTTGGAATCCCATGATTGACTCCTATTTGGGAAAGGATCTTGAAATTTACAAGGTAGAAGAAGAAGGGGACTTGGAGTTGCCTCCATCCCCACCTTAATTCAAGGAATGCAATGCCTCCTTAATTGAAGGAACAATTGATATAAACATCAGAATAGAGGAGGAACCAAATATCTTAAAACTGGGGTCCTCCTTAACTCCTGAGGAAGTGGAAATACATACCCAAATCCTCAAGGAACATCATTAATCCTCCACATTTAGCTATAAGGAAATGATGGGAATTGCAACACACATCACAGTTCACAATCTCATCACCAAATCAGATGCTAAACCAATTAAGCAGAAGTCAAAGCCCATGAAGCCAAAGGTGGCCGTTATGGTAAAAGAAGAGGCATTGAAACTTCTCCATGTAGGATTTATTAAGCCAGTTGATTATTCACAATGGGTATCTAATATTGACCACATTCTCAAAAAGAGTGGAAAGATCTATATCTACATAGACTTCTGGGATATTAACAAGAATTGTCCCAAATACAATTTCTTGTTACCATCCATTGACGTTATTGTTGATGTGACAGTTGGGTTCGAGTTGTTGTGTCTCATGAATGGGTTTTTTTTGCGTATAATCAAATTAGAATTTCCGAGGAGGATCAAGCTAAAACAACAATCATAACTCCATGGGGAACTTACGGTTATGTTGTCCTGCCATTTTGCCTTAAGAATGCTGGTGCTACGTACCAATGAGAAATGACCTATATATTCCATGACCTTATTCAAAAGATTATGGAATCTTACGTAGGCCAGGAAGCATTGCAGTCACCTAGAGGTTGTTTGTGTAATCCTTTCTCACTTAATCAAGTACAATGTCACATTGAATCTAGAATAATGTGTATTTGGTGTAACAGGAGGAAAGCATCTGGGTTACATTATATCCTCATGAGGTATTGATGTGGACACATTTAAAATATGGGATGTGCTACAAATGCTTCCACCATCAAACAAGTCTAGAATCATTTGTTTTCTTAGGAAAATCGGTGTAATCCAAAGGTTTATCCTTGACTCGACCTTTGTTATTCATATGATCAATAATTTTTTGAAAAAGGATTGATCTATCGATTGGATGGAGGAGTGAAATGAGGAATTTGAATCAGTTAAAGTATTTTTATTATCTCCTCCCACACTCATGCCACCGAAGTCAGATCTCCCTTTCATCCTATATTCGTGAGCTACTGATGTCTCATTGGCTTGCATGTTGGCTCAAGAGGATCATGATAAGAGTGAACATGCAATTTATTTCATTAGTCGAATGTTTCTTGATTATGAAACATGTTACACACAGGCAGAGAAAGAATGCCTTGCCATAGTCTTTGTGACAAAAAGCTTAAGGCATTATATGTTAAATCAAGAAACAAGGGTTATTGTCATATCTGATCACCTACAGACATTTCTAACACAAAGATCCATGTCTAAGAAGGCAGGGCATTTCATAACCCTAATGGGTGAGTTTGAACTAATGTTCATAAATTAGAAGTCTGTCAAGGGATAAATCATTGTGGACTAGTTGGCCGACAATCCATTGGATGGAGGTGATTTAGTAGATTTAGACTTTCCTAATGAGTGTGTGTACTTTGTTAAAACTAGGCCCCCAATCTCTGCATGTCCTTGGTACACCGACATTTTCAACTTCATTATGGATCATACATACCCAAAGAGGGAAACATCACAATAAATAAGGTGGTTATGCATCATCACCGCTAAGTATGTTATTTTAGAATAAGTGCTCTATCATAGAGCCTTTAATGGAATGTTCTTGAGATGTGTTGATGTAGAGGAATCATAAAAGATTATTTACGAATCACATAACGAGGTATGTGGAGGTCACTTTAGTGGCCATGCCACTGCTCAAAAAATACATTAGATGGGCTACTTCTGGCCCATGCTAGAGCATGATGTAGTAGAATT
Source organism: Taxus chinensis (assembly GCA_019776745.2). Lineage (NCBI taxonomy): Eukaryota > Viridiplantae > Streptophyta > Pinopsida > Cupressales > Taxaceae > Taxus > Taxus chinensis. The sequence goes on along the minus strand of CM034146.1, from coordinate 720,284,531 downwards.
TGTATGTATATTCCATAAATGTCAAGAGTTCTCCTATGAGATCCACATACCAGAACATGCTCTACAAACGATTGCGACTCCATGGCCCTTTTCCATGTGGGGCTTGGATTTGATAGGAAAATTATCTCCCTCCTCGATTGATGGCCATAACTTCATAATCACAGCCACAAAGTACTTTACTAAGTGGGTAGAAGCCATGCCTCTTACAACCATGTCTGGCTCCGTAATTGCTAAGTTCATCTTGAACCTAATCATTTGTCCAGAGGTTATTATCTCAGATAATGTCACGTCCTTTAAAAATGATGACGTATGTGAACTATGTGAAAAATTCAAGATAAGTCATCATACGGATTCTCTCTACTATCCTCAGGCTAATGGAAAAGTTGAGCCTACCAATAAGACTTTAAATTTTGTTCTCCTAAAAACCATTAAGGAAAAGAAATGAGATTGGCATTTAAAGATTTTTTTGGCCTTATGGGCCTACCGAACATCAGTTTGAACACCAATAGGGGAAAACCCATTTTCTTTGGTGTTTGAGGTTGAAGTGGTTTTACCACTCGAGGTCGAGATACCAAGTCTCTATATTTCGTTACAAGGGATCCTGGGAGAAGAGGGTTATCATGAAGCATGAATCTCCTAGTTAGAAAGTCTCGACGAGGCTAGACTGAACGCTGCACACCGAATTTTTTTTTACGCTGAGTGGATGTCTTGGAAATATAACAAGAAGGTTTACAAATGTGAAATATATGAGGGAGAATTGGTCTTAAGACTTGATAGTTGGATATATAAGAAGACTGGTGAGGGAAGAAAATTCAAACCTAGGTGGTTAGGTCCATATCATGTAGTAGAAGACTACCAAAATGGGGCATTTAACTTGCTTAGACTAAAAGGTGAGGGGTTTAGCGAATCCATAAACTCTCTTCACCCAAAGAGATACACACATGATCCATCAACATTTTCATATGTACATTAATGCATCTACATTGCATTTTCATCTATCCATTCATTTTCTAAAATTTAAGATCAAGGAGATTATTCTTATTGCAATTCCTAAAAATTTTTGAAAACATTGACAAAACATTCAAATCATGTCTCTTCAAACATTCATGGTATCATTAAGTGTTTTTGAATCATTTATCAATCCAAACAAGATAAGATAAAGTTTTGACGGTAACCATACCAAGGCCTGCATACTCGGTTCTACGTTTGGTCTCTTCCTAGGTTAGGTGTCTTTTCCCATGGTCTGTTCTAGAAGCTTCATGGTGTCACATATATTCCATATACATCTCCTTAGAAATAAGAGCATTCTAAACATTTTTCCTAGAAAAGTAAGTCAAATTAAAATCCACAAAAAAAATTATTTTTACACATTTCTTATTTGCCATACCAACCTTTGGTGTTGAGCCTGCATCTCTTACTAGTGACGTAGGGCTGGGAAAGGAGGGAAATTCCCTTACTCATCTGTGCCTTGTCCATGGTGATGATCCCATGCTTCCAACTAGTAGCATGGGGAAAGGCATGTGGCGTCTCTTTGATAAACTTGAAGGCTAGAAACAACCTAGTCAAATATTATCAAATCATAAGTAAAAAACAAAGTGAGTTAGATGTCCAAAATTCCAAGAGAGTTTAAAACCCCAAAACTAGATTTTATCAACCAAGTTGCCATCTATAGATCCAAGTATAGATGAATTGTAAAACAATTCACGTTCTAAACTATGAGGTAGCTTGAGTAGGTTAAGGTTATAGCATCCCGATTTGGTTTTGCCAAACCTTTGTCTTTCTCTCATCACTACCGTTCAACAATTTTTCATAACTTATGCCCTTTCTAACTCTTGGTTTTGAGCCCTTGCATCTTACTAGTTGTGTGGGGTTAGGAGTGGGACAAGTACATCTATTTATCATTTCTTTTTTTCATAGTTTTTGTCAAGACCATATGAAGTACTGACGATTGCAAAAGAAACTAAGTTTAAGGTCACATTATGTTTGTATCATCATATATCAGCATCATAAAATACAAAGAAAATAAATCATTCTCTTATCATTCATATCCATTGAATACATTCTAAAAGCATTGAAAAGTGGAAATTCTAAACATCTAGAGTACACATGAGAGATAAGCCAAAAGAGAGTCAACTCAGATATAATGGAATACCGCACCAAAAATAGGTTATGTATATATATATATTAGTAGATCAATTTTGTATACAATGTCATCATCCACTAGGCATGGTCAAAACGCTCACAATGATCCTGTCAATCCCTATAGGATTCATGTGTCTAGAGAAGTGTGGGATACCTCCAATTCCACTGAGATGCATAAGTAAGCCACACGTATAGTTCTACTAGAAAGATAGCAAAAAACCTGTCGTATAAGTTGTCATACAGGTTCTGTTCTACCCAATTGTGTGTGTTACACTCATATCCACTATTGAATCATCATGCATATTATTCCTCCAGATTATGTATCCATTCCTCAATACTTTCTAGAGTTAATGGGTATGTCTTCATCGCGAACCATCTTGAAAAAAACTGAAAAAGAGGTCCCAACAATAGAACCAATGATGTAGCCTAGAATTTACCAGATAACACCCTAGTCACGTTGACACATCACTCAACCTAGACTGAGTGCTCACCCGAAGCACACAAAGGTATCAGGTCCCTCTTTAGGGTTTCTATAACATGATGTTAACATGATGAAGGATGAAACATATAGATTTATAACTAGTCCATCATTCTATAATGCACGTCACACACATATCTATGGAAGAATAAGATTAAACAGTAATCATGATTGAATTAATAACATGCACTACTCAATTACACACAGAATGTCACTTAGATTCAGCTAATATCTTCCATCTATTAATAAATACAAAACCTCCTTACAATATTGTCAATCTATACCAGTGCGCATATGGAACCAATACAATGATTCATTCATATGCATATATTCTCTGTTACGCACACATACATCTCTCCCATTCATAACACAGCTCTTCCATCCTCTTTTTTCTATGTACCTAACATCATATATATAGGGTGGGGAATTTCCCTTCACCACTTATCTCATCCAGAAATAGGTTGAATGCTATTAATAACCACACGCAACTTACAATCTTAGCCACACATGAAAGTGCGCTATCTATAGTCCTCTTGCAGTTAACTGAAGTGTCAATTCTATTCTTAGGTTGTCTTCATGCATAGATGCTTCAAACTGCTTCTCCTAAGATAGACAATTCATGGTGCACATGTCTCTGCATCGTTGATGAGTTCCACATGCCATCTTCCAAAAATAGGTCTTCATGCTCAAAATTGGCTTTGTCCTGAAATATAAACTTGCCTTCCACGTGTGGGTCCTTCCTGTCCTTCCGCACCTTTTATCCTGGCCTTCTATTCCACACAGACTCCTTGTGTGATCTTTGACAAGTATTCTTTGATCAACATTACCCCACACTAATCTCATTCTCAAAAAATTGAAGGAAAGAATAGAATAATGGAAAGAACAAGAATGAAAGAATGTGGATAAATAAAGAATTTTTATGAGGTTATTAGGAAACCTCTTTTGTATCTGTTTGTAGTATCAACTTTGGATACTCCTTTATTTCAACCTCTAATACCTATCAGTCATTGAGTGCTTGCTCTACTTTTTCTGGGATGTCCACAACAATGGATTCCAACTAATCCATCACAATTTCCCCCTTCTCATTTTGTAGAATTAGAAAAACAATGGACATTGATGTCATTATTCCTTCTAAGAGGTCCATCTTCTACGTAATTAGCTTTCCAAGGTCTTTCAACCAAGTCTTGTGTGGCTCTTGTGCTACTTCCAGGGCCTCATGCTTCTGTTTAACCATTTACAACCTTTAAGCACGGACCAATGTCTCATATTTCATTGCTTTCTAGACCTCGTTGTTCTCTTCGAGGGTCTTGATGTTGATAAGCACCTCTGGAGCTGTACATACATTTAAAGCCTAGTTTGCTTTCTTCTATACTCCCTACAATGATTGCAACAACCCTTCATACGATGCAATTTTTCTCATCACTGATGCTTTCTCCCATTTGGCATCTTGTTCTGAGCATTCTAATGCCTTCATACACAGATTTTCATTTTAAAGTTCCAAGTCCACCAACTTTCCCACAGAGTGTATCACTGAAGGAAATGTTTTTGGTACCTTGGCCTCTAAGTGTGGCCTTGCTTCGATTACATTGTCCCAAATCTCCTCTGTGATGCTTATGAACACCTCATTCTTCTTCTGCATGAAGTCCCTCTCCTATGTTATGCGTGCTATCTCTTTGTCCTTTGTCTTCAACTCCTCGTGCAACGCTCTGATCATAGCATCTTTTTCCATGTTTCTTCTAGCCACCTTAGCAAAAAATTTCACCAACGCATTGTTGATCTACTTATCTAACATGATAGTAGGCTTTACTATCATGTGTCTAGCATGAGGTGCCTTCTTCATTCATCTCAAAATGCATGAATATTCACACACATCAAAGTTAGGCTCATCCATGTGGGTGTGCATTGACCACGATAGTTGCTTTAAAGTGCGCATAGTCACCATATCCTCATCCATTAACTCCCATCAAAATAAATCCTTCTACGCTATCGTGCTCTAGAAGGGGGTGTGGAAAATTTTTCCTATGTCCTCTACATACCCCATGGGTGGTGGAATGTGCTCTCCACTTGTCGTTCTAGACCTTTGCTACTTAGGGACTTTAGCCTCCAAATTTGGGACTTATGTCTCCATGTCCTAAACATCCTTTGCAGTTGTCTAATTTGTTCTTTCCTCTTCCTCTTATTTTTTCTTTGATGCCTCACCCTATTCTTTTGTGTCCTCTGGAATTGTAGGATAATTAGGTGCACTCTCCTCTAACTCTTCTACCTCCTCATTCAACTTTATTTTCCTCCTTCAATGCATGATAGCCTTCTTCTATTGAGAGAGTATAGGGGATTTGCGCACAGTGGTTGGAGTAATACCTTGGGTCCTTGTTCTCCTAAATACCATTTTAAACCTTTGCTCCCTTTGGACTGCATTCAAGTCCTCATCATCCCCCTCTTGTGGTTGAGGTGGGGTAACGGTGTGCTTATCTTCACCCTTACTTGTAGGATGTTTCCTACCCCTATACTCCAAACCACCACTATCTCCGTGCTCCTCCTCCTCATCCTGCACTGTAATTGGATCTATGGGCTTAGGCGATGTTCTACACTATATGCTTTCCCTTTGGTGGTGCTGGAAGTGTGAACTCACCTTCCACATATTTCTTATTCTCCATTTTTGGATTCAACTGGAGATACACCAATGCTTCCCCCATATCTGTTATAGCCAAGCTTATTAGTTTTATATTCTATACCTTTGAAATGATACTCTCTATATAAGCACATCTGCCAGGATACACATACTTCTTCCTCAATGTATGGTAGTCACATTCTACCTTATTTGCATTGAAGACTAGTATGCAAATCTATAAACAGATGCTTGAAAATACCGTGCAATGAATGCGTAAGGAATCTTGCACCAAGGGCTCCAGAATCCATATTTTATTGGGAAGTGCATGATGTAGAAATGCTGATATACAAAAAACTGAACTTGTTTCCCTACCACTGCTGGTAGGTCCTTTGGAATGTGCCACTCTTCCCCAAATGCCGCGTGGAGCATGTCATACCATTTATACGCCCTTTTCTTTACATCATCTGTCATGCCCCCCTTGCATAGGTACTTTCTAAATCTTTTAACTAGGGACTTGTTGTCCATGGGGTATTCCCATACTTTCTCCTTCAGTCCATCTGGTACTCCCATATCCATGAATACCAGTGATAGTAGAACAGCCCCAAAGATGATCTTCCCTCCTTTGCACGCTTCTTCGACTATTTGCTCTACAATATAGCCTGCAATGTTTTAGATTGTCCCTTCTGACATCTTATGTGGCACATGTAACCACATAGTATTCACCTATGACCACCACTCTTGATTATTCAACTTGGTAACAAGGTCTGCTGCAACTTGCACAACTGGACAGTTATTCAATTTGTCTATGTCCATTCCATGTAGACCCTTCATGTACCCCAACTCCTGTTTGGTTTTTACAATCATGGATTTATCTATAAGGACACATTTTATGTCTTCTCCCATGGCCTTTAGACCTGTAACTGATGAGACAAGCATAGATGAGATTCTAACGCTACGTCCTGCAAAGTAGAAGATTTCTTCATATACCCTACTCATGAACCACTAATACAAGGGCTCATAATTTAAAAAATATGGAAGTTCATATAACTATTATACCCCAATTATCTTCAAGAGATTCTCACCTACATCATCATACACCAGCATATCATCTGTCGTGCGCTTGTTCATTCTAGCTGTGAGTAAGGAATTGAGCTCCTTATTGTTCTCTAGAGTCCTATGATTGTATTCACTTACTTTTCTCTTCCTAATGGGTGAATCCATTCTTGGCTGATGATGACTCCTTCTAGATATCACATCTCTAAAAAATGGATTTTGGGTGCCATCTCTTCCTCCTCAATGACTACATTCTTCTTTCCTTTTACTGCTGATGTAGATGCGTTCTTCGGTACCATTTTTACCTTGCAAATGTCTCATCTTCAACTCTATGAATAAAACCATATCTCGATTCAATTATGCCCTAGGTGGAAAATTCATAACCAAACTCTTTTTTGTCTACAAACTTCACTCAAACCCTTCACCATTGGGGACGTAAGCTTCTTGCCACACAGATGTGGTTGTCCCAGTTGGTTTGACACCCTTCACACTTTAACTTGATCACTTGGCTCTTTTCTCAAATACTCTTAGTTGCAATGGTAAAAATGAATACGCATCCCATCCCTATTTATTTTTTTCAAATTTTGATGTGTTTATTGATCATTCACCTACCAAATATCCCCTCATTCATTGACCAAACCTATTCATTCTGAGCGGTACATCTTTGTGCCAAGCTATAACCTTTTAACACACCTCCTACCCTTTGGTCACATACTTCTCTTCAGTGCGCGCTCCTATGGCCAAGTACCTCATCACTGTACCTTATCTTGGTAGCTATCATGGCCTCTACTTACCTCATGTTATAGTATTATTTTAATCATCTCCATCCTTGGTCACTCTTGATAAGCAATCTTCTTTTGACTTAAAGCACACGCGTAGTAGCTTATTCCTTTTATCTTTCAATTCCCATAGTCTTTTTCTTGGATAACTACAACCACCCCGCACGAAAAATATGTGCAATCCTCTACGCATAAAAATTATTCATACATTAATTAGCTTCATGCGCGCAAGCATTCTTATTACACAAAAACAACAACTAAATTGACAAAGCATAGTGACAATGTAGAAAATACGTTAAGGAAATACATAATTGAAAACCTAAACTAAATGGAAATACTACCTTATTACAAACACCAAGAAGACTTATTTATAGTAGGGCTTCAGCCTATTCCCCTTAAAGTAACTGGGTATTCGTGTTCCATCAAGTGCTTCTAACTAGCAAGCACCTGATTCAAGTATAGAAGTGATAACATATGGCCCCAACCAATGTACTTTGAGCTTTCCTGGATGGCACAAGAACTTTGAGTCATAAAGGAGTACCATTTGTCCAATCTCAAACTTCTTATCTCTTATGTTTCTGTCATGCCATGCCTTCTTCCTGACATTTTCCTTCTTCTAACTCCATTGTGCTATGGCATGACACCCATCCAGTTGAATCATCTTTTTTATACACTCTTCTAAAGCCTTTTCATCAGCTAGACCTCTAGTGGGTGCAATGCGTAAAGAAGGTAACATAAATTCTATAGGGAGAACATATTCCTCACCAAACACCAACTAAAATGGTGTGGTTTTGTTCAACCTCTTGTAATTTTCTCGATATGCCCAAAGCAAAACTGATACTTTGTCATCCCAATCCTTTCTTCAAACATCACAAATTTTTTTCAAAGTCTGGCTCAAAATATTATTGAAGGCCTCAACAGTTCCATTTTCCTAAGGATGATAAGGTGTAGTTTTATGGTGTGTAACCATAAAATCATTCAACAGGATCCTGATTGTCTCATTCAAAAAGTGTGTACCTATATCAATTATCAGGTTTAAGGGAGATCCATATCTTTTAAGAATTTTATCCCACAGAAACCTAGCTATTGTAGCTTCCATACAGTCCTTGGTAGGTGCTTATTCTACCCATTGTGTGAGATAATATGTGTAAATAATGATATAGCATGATCCATTCCTGCACACAGCTAACAAAATAGGTCCAACAAACTCAATGGCCCATTTCTCAAATGGTTCAGCACTAGTAATCGGTCTCAAAGGCATCTCATCTCTTTTCCCTGGTGTTCCTATGCGTTGACAATGATCACACGCCTTACAATATTATTTATAGTCCTTATATAATGTCTCCCACTATAATCCAGCAAGTAGGATGTTCCTGGAAGTCGCATCAACTACATAATGGCCTCCTGTAATATCACCATGAGATTCTTCCATAATATCCTTATACTCATGCTCTAATACACAATAGTGCAAAACTTCATCTCTTCCTAGCTTTTAGAGGTCACCACTGATTAACATAAATAGTGTCACGCATATAGCAAGATGCTTCTTTTCTAATGCTTTCATTCCTTCTGGTACCATACCTATTCGTAGAAAGAAAGCAATGTCTTCTACTTCCATGGGTGCACATTGTAAATTATATAACTATGCATCTGACATCGTTTCTTCAATATTTTGTGCATCGTCTCTTGAATTGATTCTAGATAAATGATCTGGTCCAGAATTACTTTTCCCTGGCTTCACCGCAACTGTGAAGTCAAACTCTTGAAATAGGAGCACCCATCTGCATATTTTCCCGTGTAAAATGGAATTTTTTACCAAGTACTTCAATGCCATGTGATCTGTATAAAACACAAATGGTGTTGCTAACAAGTACAGTCAAAACTTCTACAATGCATAGATCATTGACAAAGCTTCACGCTTTGAGTTGTATAATTTCGTTCAACAAGAGTCATCTTCCTACTAGCAAAACAGATTGGATGATCTATAATACCCCCACCAAGTTGAGATAACACAACACCAATGGCCATACCAGAAGCGTCCACATGCACATGAAATGGTTTTTCCCATGAGAGAAAGTGCGGAATGGGCATGGTAGTAAGTTTATCTTTTTAATATATCAAACACCTACTACTGCGGTTCTCCCCAATAAAATGTACCTTTCCCATTCAGAAATTCTTCCAAGGGTGCGGCAATTTTGGCATATCCTTTTGTGAATTTTCTATAATATCCTGTATGACCTAAAAATCTGCGCACCTCACTTTAACTGGTAGGATCTTCTAGGCCTATAATGACTGCAATCTTGGCTAGATCAACTAGAAAACCTTCCTTGTAGATTATATGTCCTAATACTATCCCAAATGGCATAGCAAATATGCACTACTTGATGTTCAAAAATACTCAATTGTCTGCATCATTCAAACATTAAGCCCAGATTGTCAAAATGATCTTTCAAAAGCCCATATACTATCCAATCATCTAGGTAGACCTGCAAGAAGTTGTGAATAATATATTTAAATGCTTGAACAAATATGTGTGAGAACATAACAGGCATGTTTTTCAATCCAAAGGGCATCATAGTATAAGCAAAATTGCCCCATTCAGTAGTACATGTTGTCTTTTCTTTATCCTCCTCATAAATCCTAACCTGATGATACCCATAAAATCTGTCTGTGAAGGAATATATTTCGTGCCCTGCAAATCCTTCTATTATTTCCTCAGTGAATGGCGTAGGGAATGGATCTATGACGCATGCAACAATCAACTCCCTATAGTCCACACATATCCTAATTTGTCTGTTCTTCTTGATACTAATCACCATTGGGCTAACCCATTTTGACTCATCAAGGGGCTTGATAATTCCATATTTTAACATTTTATCAATTTCTTCTTTTATCTTTTCATGCAAATTAGGATTCATTTTGTAAGGTCTCTTTCTAACTGGCCGTGCACCATCCTTAAGTTTGATCTTCATTTCCCCAAGTGATTCATGCACACCTTTAAGTTCATGATATCCTCAAGGGAATAAGTCTTGATAATCGCTGAGTAACTCAATGATCTTTGCTAGCTCTGAGTCTGACCAATAATCTCTAATTATGGCCTACTTAGGCTCAGCCTCCGAACCTATATTCACCTTTTTTGTCTTCATGAGTTTGTGGTAGTTGCGTATATCCTTCTCTGCACTGTCTAAGACCTCACGACCCCATGTGAATGTTCAATATCCAGGTTCTCAACTTTCTCATCATCCAGTACGTAAACCATCTTTCCTTTCTCTTTCTCAAGGCTAGCACTTTCAAGTAGTATGGAGTCCATTTCTTCTTCCTTTTCTAAAACATGCTCCGAACTCTGCCTCACTGAACAATTCCTACTTATGCTCTTTTGCTTTTGCACTATCTCCCATAGTTAAGTGGTTGAAAAATTTTAATGCCTTTGCTAGATGAGGTTTAGTCAAGAAGTAATCAAAAGTCTTGATCATACCTGCAGTCAAATCTTGTTAGTTTTTCAGTTTCTCGATGTAGTTCTGTATACACATACCAAGTGCGTGTGCATCCTTGTAATGTGGAATACAATCTATATACCCAGAGTGAAGGTGGTAATGCTTCCTATCCTATTGTCTAGAGTCTCTCACATTGCTGAATGTGATGTTGAACAGGGTGATCACCATCATAAGTGCAGATTTGTGTAGGTGCATTATTCCTTATAAACTTGGTAAACAAAGCAACTCCAATCTCTTCCTAGATTATAAGATTATCCCTATGGACTACCCACCAGTGTGTTATTGTCCCACGCAGTGTATATACTAACATATCTCTCCTTTCAAATTGATTTATCCACTATGTTTCCATGGCCTTCAGAAATGTAGGAAGATCTTTTGTCCCTATATACCAAGGTATTGTGCCAAGTATCCGTCAAATTGAACAAAATCCATTCTTGTGCACAACTACACTTTTCACCTCACATCCTACTAATTCATATGTACCATGGGCCCAATTGTCCCAAGTAATACTCATATTATCACTAATTGAATGAGAATCCTCCCACTGTAGGATGCCTTCTTTTGATGGCTCATTGATCTATGGGTCCTGAATAGCGCATACATAGACTCTGTTTAAATCCTCCTCACTTAGAGGCTCAACATATGGCATAGACCTCCTATCTATCAAGGGTATCACAACCCTTTCCTCCTTGTTTTCAAACATGATATACCCCTTATTGAATATCAAGTGAGCATTATTTGCATAACACCAAGGGTGTCCAAGCAGGGATGGAAAATTGTCTACTTCTTGAAGTGCTAATACCTCAAAATTCCCAGTGAACTTGGCCCCTTCTATAGTTATAGATGCATCTTTCAAAACTCCTATGGGATTAGCCTTAGTCTGGTTTTCCATAAATAACACATTAGATGATGGCTACAATGGAGGCCCCGTCATTTATACCCATGCATCTAATGTAAGTAAATTTACCTCTACACCTGTATCGATCAATATGTTGCTCAACAACTACCCATCCAGAACAAAATTCAGAGTAATTTCTTTGACATAGTCAATGCTATCAGGGTAAATATTTTCATGTAGAATCTATTGTTCGATCTCAAGACTTGTGCATGGAGTGTTCCCTTTTAACTAACTTCCTAATAATGGAATAATGATCTCCTGGTGCAACATCTTGCACACCTCTTACAGATCATCGATATCAGTTTGGACTGTCTCTGATGCTTTATTTTTCTCCTTTAGGTACTATATCGCACCTTGAAGATTCATTAGCACTTCTACGGTATCCTGGTAAACTTCCTTCTGATGAGCAGGATCTGGGTACCTCACATGCAAAACCTCCTCCTTGGTGATCGTAGGATTTTTTACAATGCCTCTGTTGTGCGTGCTTCTTTAGCGTGTGTAGTAATCTTCACTATCAATGGCTTAGGTCTGTCTACAGTCTTGGGCATCCACTTATCTTCAACCGCACGCTAGATTCTAACCATCTTGACAACTTTGTTTTCTTGCTTATGCTACTTACTCAGGTGCTCATATAATTCCTGGCACTCTTCATAGCTATGGTTCTTTCCATAGAAAGAACATGCAATGTTATGAGGACATTCATACCTATAGTGGTCAGGAGATCCACATGTATAACATGTTCCACGAGGGAACTCTCCTCTTCCTCCACCACAATATTCACGTCCCCTTCCACGAACTCCTTCAAAATGCCCCTCATTCATGTCATAGCACGTTTGATTATGAACATGATCCTGGTGCTCATTCTTACGCTTAGAATTATCTATTATACTTTTCTGTCATACCCCAAGGTCTATAGCATCTTGGATCTAACCAATCAACTGACAATCGTCAGTACCCTGGGTCATGGACCTGTAAATATTGCAAAAGAAATATACATTCTTCCTTATTGCATGTTGTAATAAAGGACAATGACTAGCATCATGATTCAAGTGACAAATTTCACAGTCCAACATTAATGAGCGTATAGATCTGCGAGGGCAACTATCCTTGGTATGACCTTCCACTTCACAATCTGTACACCAAATTCCCAAGCACGTTTCATGGGCTGAATTTACTGATAGCTTCTCTAACCGCTTTTGCATAGCTGCAATCTGTGCCTATAGAAATGGACTAATGCCATTGTCAATGATCTTAACTACCTCAGCACATAATGTTGCTTCTAGTGCTTTGTGCGGATCAGCGTATGTCTTATGTGACAGCACCCTTCTAAAAGGTTTAATCAATCCTCCGAAGAACCACTATGCATGCTGGCTAGCGTTAATATCATAAGATAGCTTAATAGAAGTGTCTTAAAATGAGCATCATACTCATGTACACTCTCAGTAGTGCCTTTCTTGATATCCTTGAGTGCACTTATACTCTTCTACTCAAACTTAGGGATATGGAACTCTTTTAAGAAAGCATCTCTCAATGCTGCATAATCCACGCAAGTTTGATCAGGGTCAAACTTCCTATACCAGATGTGTGCACGCCCCTATAATGTATTGGCGAATTGACTTTCCTTTCTTTCAGCAGCTATGATCCCTTTAGCACACCACAATATTTCAAACATATGCACATGTTTGGAAACATCCTCTATACATCTATACTCCAAGAGATGAAGAGACATCTCCATATAGACATTCAGTGGTTGTTGTGGACCTTAACCACCTGATCTGGAACCTCCTGTGTTCCCTCTACCTTCAAAACCACCAGATCCACTAGAACTAGAACCACCTATACCTCCTGATCCGCCACCTGTACCCCTATAGTATGAGAGGTAGTTCCACTTCCATGGGTGAATCCAACATTCTGCGTGCGCACATTCTATGCAGATGATGCACCTAAGAATGCTCCTACAAATGAACTTGAAGTTTTCTGTCTTGCCATTGATGTAATTGACCCCTGATTTACTCCTGCTCTCCTACTTCCCAAGTTAGTTTGTTTGTTACTTTTACTAGATACTGAAAAACCAAGCGCAAGGGCTAGGTCACTACATGGATTAAGATGCGTGCCCGCGGTCTAGGTAGTCTCTACTCATGCACTTCCATGTGAGGCCTAGGGGGGATCTCTATCATGATTTCCAAGATGGGGGAGTTCCTGATTCTCTGGCTTCACGTCTTCTATGTGAGCTATAAATCCTTCACAAGCCATCTCTCTCCTCCATGCCATACTCTCTGCAATGGTATGCTACTTATCTATCTCCATCTCATGCACCTCATTATACTTAAGTTGCCTTTCCTCTCTCTGTTTTTCTATTGCTATGTATGCCATCTTAAACCAAACCTGTTCCTGCACTTGTGATGGAAAAGTTTAGTTAGCCATCAGTTTACTCTCTAGGTTCAAACTTACCATTAAGATCTTGATCGCCAGTGGAATACCTCACAAATATGTTCCCCTTGGATACCACAAAAACTAGAATTTCACTACCTCTAGGTAAGAGTATGTCAAAATTGAATATTCTAGAATATAACAATTTAGAACACCACAAAACCACGTATGCACTGCACGAGTCCAGATCAGATCAACATCATAGAGGGCCTTAAATTCTTCCTGTGTCCAGATAAATGCATGATACCTCTAATTCCACTGAGATGCATAAGCAGTAAGCCACTCGTATATTTCTATTAGAAATATACCGAAGAAGCTCTCATATAAATTGTCATACAGGTTCTGTTCTACCCAAGTGACTACGTTAAACTTGGATCCACTGTTGAATTGTCATGCATATTCTTCTTCCAGATTGTGTATTCATTCCTCAATACTTGATAGAGTTAACCAGTACATCTTTATCGCGAATCATCCTGAAAACAACTGAAAAAGAGGTCCTGGCAATGGAACTAATGATGCAACCTAGAATTTACCAGATAACACCCTAGTCCTATTGGCACATCACTCAACCTAGACTGAGCGCTCACCCGAAGCACACAAAGGTATCATGTCCCTCTTTAGGGTTGCTATAACATGATGTTAACATGATGAAGGAAGAAACATATATATTTATAACTAATCCATCATTCTATAATGCATGCTACCCACATATCTATGGAATAATAAGCTTAGACAGTAATCATGATTGAATTAATAACATGCACTACTCAATTACACATAGAATGAAACTTAGATTCAGCCAATATCTTCCATATATTAATAAATATAGAAGCTCCTGACAATATTGTTAATCTATACTAGTGCACGTATGGAACTGATACAATGATTCAGTCATATGCATATATTCTCTGTTATACACACATACATCTCTCACATTCATACACATAGCTCTGCCATCCTCTTTTTTCTATGTAGCTAACATCATTTATATAGGGTAGGGACTTTCCCTTCACCGCTTATCTATTCCAAAAATAGGCCGCATGCTATTAATAACCACACACCATTTACAATCATAGCCACACATGCAATTTCACAATCTATAGTCCTACTGTAGTTTAAATTGAAGTGTCAATTCTATTCTCAGCTTGTCTGCATGCATAGATGCTTCGAACCGCTTCTCCTAAGATAGACAATACATGCCGCGCACATCTCTACATCATTGATGAGTTCTACATGCCATCTTCAAAAAATATGTCTCCATGCTTAAAATCAGCTAAGTCCTGAAATCTAAACTTTCCTTATGTGCCTTTGATCATGTCCTTCTATCCTGCATGGACTCCTTGTGTGATCTTTGATAAGTATTCTTTGATCAACATGTGTCTCAATGACTGTCCCTGCAATCTGACTACCCAGTACAAATCATGGTAGGTATTCCCTAGAATAGTTTCTCCACATGCATACTTATGGCCATGACCCTTGATCTATTTAATTATGGGGGCCCAAAAGTATAAAATTGTATCTCCTCCCTTATCCCCGATCAGTCTCAAGAAAAGGATACCCATGATGGCTCTTCAAAGGATAGGAATAGGAGAAGTGACAATGGAACAAACCTTCATTCCCTTCTTCGAGCCAGATGAGACAATGGTGTCTCCATATATGTGGCCCACTACATCATCACCACCTGGACCCCACTATCTCTAATGTTAGTCTCCTCCGAAGTATCGGGAAGCCAAGAATATGGTATACATGCTCTAAGGTGATAGTCCACTCACCCCTAACACCTAGAAACAAGAAAGTGTTCCAGTCTGCATCCTAGTAAGAGAATAAGTCACACAGAATGTGGCTAGCTGGAGTGATATGGGGCACCCATGCTATTCTCCAGATGCTCGCTCACTGCAGTACATCCATATCATCCTAGGTCAGCTGATCTAGAATTGCAGGGAGCCAATCACACTCTCTCTCTATACTCTAGTGAATGTATTCTTCCTTCTTTCACATTCACCAAAACATGAGAAAAGAACAAGTTAGTAATGTACATCACATGATAAGCTCATCAAAAACATAGAAAAATATTGAAAACGTAAGAAAATTCAAGTTAATTTACATTTTGGACATTTTGTTCAAAACCTCCGCATAGTGTAGGGAAGTGGTTCCAGGACCGCCACCCTATCTTGGGTGGTGGTCCTAATCTGATTTCCCAAAACATGGCCTTAATCCTAAAAATGCTCAAAAATGAAAAAATGACCTTTTTTGACCAAATGAAAGAATGCCCTATGGGTTCCCCCCCTAAGGACTCATTTTATAATTTAAGAAAAATTTAAAATGGATTATTCCATGTGTTCATTCGGCGCAACATCAAAGATGAATTTTAGAGGTGGGACCTCAAATGAGCGGAGGCTCTCTAAGTTCCCTGGGCCCAAGAAAATTGTTTTTTGGCCTTTGAAAAAGTCTCAATATAAAAAGGATTCAGCGGAAGCCTCCACGTGTGTCTTTGGCACACTTTTGATATGGAGCCAAAAAGTGGAGACCCTAAATAAGCATAGGCTAACCACATGTCTCAGCCCGATAAATTAGTTGAAAATTTTTGAAGACCAGCGGAAGGCACCACGTTCCTAGGGTCCAAGAAAGTTTTTTCAGTTGTTGAAAAAGTCTGAGTATGGGCAGCATCCAGTGGAAACCTCCAAGTGTCCATTCGGTGCTCTTTCAAAAGTAAAGTATAGGGACATGTCCTAAATAGGTGTGGGCCTGTCGACACTAAAATTTTCCTCCGTAATTTCTATTTCATTAATGTATATATTAGGAATAGGATGTTGTTAAGTATAATTAGTAGTAGCATCCGATAGAAGATAACGGCGCTGCCAGTACGATACCGCCAATAATGTATACTATGGTAATAATCAAAAGTACAATAGGAATGTTGTGGTAAAAAGTAAATATTTTTCGTAAGTGGTCCGGTAATGTTAAAATGTCAAAGTTTGGGTAAGTAGAGAAGAAGGGTCTACATGATTAGGAATTAGAAATATTATATTGGTAATATGGACAAGGAGTGAGGTCATAAAATTTTTGTATATTTTATTTGTAAATGTGGAACCCATGTGAAATGATAAGGTTTATCTTATCTTAAACGATAAGCTTACATGTACAGATAAGAGTTAAGGTATGGAATATGATTTGTCAGAGTGGATTTCTTATCCTATCTTAGAGATAAGATGGATAAGCCTAGAAGTCTATAAATAAAGAGGCCACCCCCCTCATTTAGCATAGAAGGAAGTAGTGAGAAATATTGTATGAGTAAGTGTGTAAAGGAAGCCATCAGTTTAAAGGTGTGTTGAAGAAGCCATTAAGAGGTGTAATTGTGAAGTTTCTCCCATAGTATTGGTGGAAGGCAAGTGAAGTCAATAAAACTTGAAGTATCTCATGGGTGAGATTGTAACAATTTCATGCTAATATTATAATTTACTCTAACATTTCAGATTTATCATCATTCCTTTTTATCATAGTCTATGGTATTCTTGTGTTATGTTTTTTGTTGTGTTTCTAGATTACATCCACCAAACTAAAGGATGTGCATTAGTAAATAATCATAGCACGAGGAGTTCCCGGTGAAGAATTATCATAGTGCCAGATTGGTGATGACATTTTGGTTCCGTTGCCGGAACCATTCCTCGTTGGTGGATGTTTTGGAGAGATATTCCCACTTAGTCAAATATTAATTGGAGGGTAACCTTGTTTTTACTGTGCATAGTAGTTACCATGGTAAAGTCATTTTTTCCGTGAATAGTAGTTACCATGGTAAAGTCATTTTTGCTGTGAATAATATTTATCGCAGTAAAGTCACTTTTTACTGTGAATAGTGTTTACCACAGTAAAGTCAGTTTTTACCGTAGTAAGTCAAGTTTTACCATAGTTTACCGTGGTCATTTCTATTTTACTGTAGAAAGGTGTAAAGTCACTTTCTATTATAGTGATTCCAATTATTGTGCACATAAGTCTTGTTGATTGTACTTATGGGTTGGTATTTCACGGTGGTTACTTTTGAAAATGGGGAAGATGCCTGTTTTTTCAGCCCAATCTAATGAAGATGCTTCCTCTTTCATTCAAGAGTTTAAATGATCTTGTATTTGTAATGGCCTTATAAGAAGGGAACAATGGACTGAATTTTTTCCTACCTTTTTGGATGGTTCAACACTTAGGTGGTTTGAAACACTAGGTGAAAATGTAAAAAACTCATGGGATTTATTAACTAAAAGTTTTCTTGAAGAATTTGGTGAGCAACAGAAATATGCAGATCTCATGATCGAGATCACAAAGCTAGCCCAAGGAGAGAAGGAGAAGATAAGATATTATCATGCTCGTGTTCTAGAGTTAAGGAGGAAGCTCGATGCCCAGATCTGGAAGGAAGGATTAGTGGATGGGTTGATGAATGGCATGGATAATATCCTATGTAAGAACTTCATTCTTGGGATGAAGCTAGAGATTAGAAAACGAGTGAAGTATGACCGCCCAACTACCATTGAACAAGCAAAAGAGATTGCAAGAAGGCAAGAAGAAAGCATGGAAGAGGTTCCCAAATAAATTGTTGCTAAAGTAGAGCCTACACCAACACCTTTGGTCTAGAATCCACAACCACTCTCGGTGAGCACAAAAATTTCTCCTAGTACATCTACTGAGTATGAAGATCTGCTCAAAAAGATGGGTCAGTTAACTATTAATATTCTTCAAGGAAAAGAATTTAGTTCTCAGGGAGGAGATAGAGGTCCATAAAGAAATATTTCTGAAGTAGTATGTTATGGTTGTTATAAAAAGGGTCATTATAAGTATAATTCTCTAGATAGAGCTTTTACATCTGGTGAAGGAGATAATGATAAAGGAAAAGCACCTATGAATTCTTTTGATGTAGTAGATAAGAGTAGAAATAATGAAGTAGATGTGTTTGTAACAAAAAGAAAGAAAGAAAAAGATAATCAAGATGGAAATGATCCTAAGAAGATGAAAGGAGAAACTAGTAAGAAACATAGGAGAAGAAATTTGGGTTTGCAGGATTTTCCGATTTCACAGGGGCAAGGACCATACTCCATCTTGGAAGATCTGTCCAAAAGGCCTGCAAATATTACATATGGTCAACTCTTGGGTATGTCTTCTAAGAAGAGGCGGGAGCTACGAAGTGGACTCAATGCTCGATGAAGGAAGGAGGTTGAGGTCCCTGTTTTGGAAGCAGAAGCGGATGCCTATGCTCCACAAGATGAGGTATTATGTAATGGTATTTCAATTCATGATGTCTTAGTTGATGGAGGTGCTGTAGTTAATGTAATGACCGAGTCTGTGATGAATATGTTGGGTTTAAAAATTGATTACCCTTTAACACTTATGTTAATGTCATTAAATAAGGGAAAAACTAAACCAGAAGGTGTAGTTTCAAATGTGGCAATATCTGTTATTGGTGTTGTATGTGTGGTAGACTTTCAAGTGATGAAAAATGGTACTGTTATGTACCCAATGTTGCTGGGAAGACCATGGCTAAGGAGATTTCATGCAAGAAACTACTGGAATGAAGGTTTCATGACACTTGGATGTGGTAGAGAGAGGGTGAAGATAAATGTCATCCCTCGACATCATAAGGCAGAACCTGTGGATTCAAGTGATGAAACTGATGATTGGACATCCTCTGATTACTCTAGTACCAGTGAAGTGGACACTAAATATGAAGAAAGTGAGGTTGATGTTTCATTCATGGATATCCTTCCAGTCACACCAACTCATGACCCCATAAAATTATCTGAAGAAGAAGTTGATGATTGTCTCCAACAAATAAAGATTGGTGATGCTGTGATGGAGAGTGAGAAGGAATCCTACGTCCAGCTCTTTCAAAGGTACATACACATATTCACTTTTGATTACAAGGAAATCCGTCAAGTAAATTGGGTAGAACATTCTATTGAACTGGTAGTGGTGCTAAGCCCATAAAGCAAATGCCATATATAATGAATCCTAATTTTTCCAAGACTGTAAAAGAAGAAATAGATAAGTTGCTTGATGTAGGATTCATATTTGATGCGGAGAATTTAGAATGTGTTTCTCCCATTGTGATCTCAATAAAAAATAATGGGAAGCTACGCATTTTTGTTGATTATAGGAAGCTCAATAAGGCAACAAAGAAGGATCATTACCCTCTTCCATTTTCAGATCAGATCTTGGACGAAGTAGCTAGCCAGGAGTGTTATAGTTTTGCTGATGGATATAGCGGCTACAACCAAGTTCGTATAGCAGAGAAAGATCAGTTGAAGACCATGTTCACCACTCCTTGGGGAAAGTTTTCTTATAGAGTTATGCCTTTTGGGTTGTGTAATGCTCTGGCAACATTCCAACGTTTGATGAATAGGGTGTTCGAACCCTACATTGGGACCTTCATCAGAGTATTTCTGGGTGATTTTTGCATCTATGGGATCAAGTTGGACCACCTGCACCAAATGGATACAACATTTCAAAGGTTAGATGAAGCACAAGCCTCACTAAACCCTACAAAGCGTGTCTTTGGATGTTCTATAGGCGTTTTGTTAGGGCATGTTGTATCCAGAGATGGTATTGGTACTGATCCTGATAAAGTTTCAAAAATCAAAGAGTTACCATTTCCTATGAATAGAAGTAAGTTGAGATAATTTTTAGGCCATGTGGGTTACTATAGAAGATTCATCAAGAATTTCTCAAAGATTACACAGCCACTAACCCAGTTCTTGAAGAAGGATGTTACTTATGAACCAGGAAATAAGGCGCATGAAGCTTTTAAACAACTGAAGGAAGCCCTGGTGTCTTCACCTATTCTAAAGAGTCCATATTGGAGCAAGCCATTCATTGTGTACACTGATGCCTTAGATGCAGCACTAGGAAGTACTCTGAGCCAAAAGGATGAAAATGGGAATGAACATCTAGTTTACTTTGGGAGCAAACAAATGAGTAGTGCTGAGGTAAATTATACTGTAACTGAAAAAGAGGCTCTGGCTATCATTTTTGCTATAAAGAAGTTTAGGAATTACTTGCTAGGGAAAAAATTTCTAGTTGTAACAGATCATCAGGCTCTAAAATATATTTTAAATAAGCCTAACCCATCAGGGAGGATAACAAGATGGATAATTTTTCTACAAGAACTTGAATTTGATATTATAGATAGGCCAGGAAAGAAGCATGTCAATGCAGATGCACTCTCTCGAGCCTATGATGGTTTAGGTTCATCTTGTGATGATGATGATTTCCTAGATGCAACATTGTTATCACTTGACACAATCCCTAGTGAATATATAGATATTTGGAATTATCTGAATGAATTCAAGTTTCCTGATGGTGCCAATGCAAAGAATAAGAGGAAGATTACACAAGCCAGTCATCCATATTCTATTCTGCATGGAGTATTATTTCGAATAGGACCTGATGGACAGTACAAGAGGGCAGTTGGACATGATCAAGGGAAGGAGCTGATAGAAGAATTCCACAAAGGTACATGTGGAGGGAACTTCTCTGGAAAACTTACAACAAGAAGGATCTTGGATGCAGGTTATCACTGGCCCACTCTTTTTAGAGATTGTTATAATTATTGTAAGACATGTGATATTTGTCAAACACATGGTAACCGTAAGACTTCATCAGCTCCATTATGCCCTATTCTTCCACTTGGTCCCTTTGAAAAGTGGGGAATAGACATTGTAGGTCCACTTCCAACTACCTCACGCCAAAATAAGTATATTGTAGTTGCCACAGATTATTTAACCAAGTGGGTTGAAGCTAGGCCATTGAAAACAACTTCCATGGATGAAGTGGCAAGGTTCATATATGAACGCATTGTCACCAAATTTGGTTGTCCATTAGAAATTGTAACAGATCAAGGAATCCACTTCATTAATGAGGTGGTAGAAGCCCTAGTCAATAAGTTTTCTATTAAGCACGGGAAGGAAAAAGCATACAAGCCAAGCACAAATGGACAGGTGGAACGAACAAATTTTGTGTTGTGTCAAATTCTAGCAAAAGATGTAGCCTTGCAGGTACGTAAGTGGGATAAAAGGATTCATGCAGCATTGTGGGCATATAGGGCAACATCAAAGTCAGCAACAAGATACTCCCCATTCTTCCTATTGAGTTTGATATTCCCACTGTGAGAGTTATGAAAAATGAAAGGATGGATGAAAGTGATTCAGTAAAAGAAAGGTTGGTACATCTTCATTTGCTAGAGGAAATGAGGGAAATAGTGAAGGATACAAGCTATAAGAAGAAAATGAAGTAGAAGGAATACTTTGATCAAAAGATCCATTGGTCTCCATTTCATGTGAATGACTTGGTCCTAGTATATGATTCAAGATACAAAAAAAGAAGACAGAGAAAATTTCTTCCAAAATGGATGGGGCCCTACAAAATAGTAGCTGTGCATGAAAATGGTACCTACCAACTGGAGGAATTGGATGGCACCCGCATTACGAAATGGGTCAACCATGACAAGTTGAAGATTTTCCAAGCACCAGAATAGTCTACTTCGAGGACAGTGTAGAAGCTAGGAAGGGGGAAGATGTCGACACTAAAATTTTCCTCCGTAATTTCTATTTCATTAATGTATATATTAGGAATAGGATTTTGTTAAGTATAATTATTAGCAGCATCCGATAGAAGATAATGGCGCTGCCAGTATGGCGCCGCCAATAATGTATAGTACGGTAATAGTCAAAAGTACAATAGGAATGTTGTGGTAAAAAGTAAATATTTTTCGTAAGTGGTCTGGTAATGTTAAAATGTCAAAGTTGGGGTAAGTAGAGAAGTAGGGTCTACATGATTAGGAAT
This sequence comes from Taxus chinensis, assembly GCA_019776745.2. Taxonomy (NCBI): domain Eukaryota; kingdom Viridiplantae; phylum Streptophyta; class Pinopsida; order Cupressales; family Taxaceae; genus Taxus; species Taxus chinensis. Next base: position 720,261,832 of record CM034146.1, on the reverse strand, counting down.
TAGAAATATTATATTAGTAATAAGGACAAGGAGTGAGGTCATAAATATTTTGTATATTTTATTTGTAAATGTGGAACCCATGTGAAATGATAAGGTTTATCTTATCTTAAAAGATAAGCTTACATGTAAAGATAAGAGTTAAGGTATGGAATATGATTCGTCAGAGTGGATTTATTATCCTATCTTAGAGATAAGATGAATAAGCCTAGAAGTCTATAAATAAAGAGGCCACCCCCCTCATTTAGCATAGAAGGAAGTAGTGAGAAATATTGTATGAGTAAGTGTGTAAAGGAACCCATTAGTTTAAAGGTGTGTTGAAGAAGCCATTAAGAGGTGTAATTGTGAATTTTCTCCCATAGTATTGGTGGAAGGCAAGTGAAGTCAATAACACTTGAAGTACCTCATGGGTGAGATTGTAACAATTTCATGCTAATATTATAATTTACTGTGACATTTCAGATTTATCTTCATTCCTTTTTATCATAGTCTATGGTATTCTTGTGTTATGTTTGTTGTTGTGTTTCCAGATTACATCCACCAAACTAAAGGTTGTGCATTAATAAATAATCATAGCACGAGGATTTCCCAGTGAAGAATTATCATAGTGCCAGATTGGTGATGACAGGCCCTCCATGTTTCCCAGGCTTTAGAAATTTGCTTGAAAATTTTCAGTATAGAGAGGAGCCATCAAAAGCCTCCACGTGTCTCCTTGGCACAACTACTATGGTAGGACCTAGAGGTAGATCCTTAGATGAGCGTCGAACCTCCACCTGGACAAGCTTTGAGTTCAAGTGGGCCTTAGAGTTTCAAAATTCCCTTGCGACCCACCTCTCTTCTTCTAAATTTTGATGTGGGCTGAACAGAGTTATGGGTTATTTCATAACTTTGATCCCTCATACAAAGAGGCAAAAAAATTCAAAATGTTCCACCAACCTGCCTTCCCACTTGTAACATGAAAAGCTTCCATGTGCCCATCTTCGGGGTCAAAGTAAGATTTTTCCCTACCACTTCATACCTGCTAAATAACCAATTAGATGCTATCGAGGCCATGGGGCCAATTTGCTATTTTTTACAAATGTGACAAAAGTGGAAAATTTCACCAAAAAGCTCCACCGGGCTGCATCCAATAAAAAAGGACCACATTTCCATATATGTTGGGACAAAAATTGACAGGGAAAACATGACTGTGGAAAAAAAAAAGGAAGGGGAGCCCAAACAATATCTAGACTCAATGTGATCCTCGACCAAAGGAAATGACTGATCATTACAACCAAATGAAAGAAAAATATTTCACGAATCCATACAAGGAGACAAAGAAAACTTCAAACCATGTGAAATGAGACATTTTTGAATAAAGAGGGTGAGATTAAATTTAGCACCAACAACGGCTCTGACACAAGGATGGACACTCCCTGCGAGTGCCACAAGAACAAAAGACAATGTGCCAAAACTCCATTGGGTAATGGAGTCAAAGAACAATCTTGTAGAGACGAAAGATAATAACCAACTCCCCCAAGACAAACAAAGAAACCAAAAAAAATTGGTCACCATGGACCAAGAAAAATCAAAACAGAAAAACACAAAATTAGAATAAAACCAAAAGACTATAAACTGTATAATGGTGCATGTCTTGATTCTAAGAAGTCAGTCAAGGAAATGTTTCAAATGCCTACCATTAACCGGAAACTCAAGCAATTCCCCATGTAAGTATTTTATGAAAAAGGTGTGTTCTCCAATCTAAAGGTCAATTGAATAAGAGCCCATCCATAATGCATAAAACATTCCATGTTTTCCCTTATCCTCATGTCTTCTATCCCATAGTAGCACCAGATCTCCCACACTAAAAGCTCTCGGATTCAGTTTTTTATCAAATAAATTCTTCAATTTCTCCTTGAACTTCACATGTCTTTAGTGGGACTCTATTCTCTTCTCATCCAACTCCACAATTTGATTTATACGAGCATTATAGGAATTGACATCTTGATCCTCTAATTGTTAGATAAATTGGTAAGAAGATAATTGCATATGCAAGGGAAGTTGAGCTTGAGTTCCATATACCAATTCAAACGGGATTTTTCTAGTAGCCGTTTTAATAGTGATTCTATCAGCACAAACAAAAAATTTTAATTTCTCACCCCATTTTCATTTGTTTAACTCCAAGGTTCTCCTCATTATCTTCAACAAATTATTATTACTTGATTTTGCTTGTCCATTTCCTTGGGGATTGTAATTGGAAGCATATGCTAAATTAATATCATATTCATGACACATGGATACCAAAGGTTTAGCACGACATCTCATAGCATTTTCAGCAAATATCTTAGTAGGTACTCCAAACCTGCAGATTATATAATTTAAAATGAAGTCCATGAAAATTTGGTGAGTTTATTTGTTAGTGGGGATCACCTCCACCCACTTGGTGAAGTAATCAGTAGCCACTAATATCCACTTGTGGCCTGCACTTGAAGAATCTAAAATCTCACCAATGAAGTTCATTCCCCATTGCTTAAATGGGGCTTCAATTTATACAGGTTGTAAAGGGAGGGAGCCTGAAACTTTCAATCTTCTTGAAAAATGTTGACAACTCTCACACTTTCTTACTAGCAGAGTTGTGTCTTTAAAAAGTGTTGGCCACCAGTAATCAGCCCTTAAGATTTTATGAGTTGTGACTCTTCTTGGAAAATTGCCCCCACAAAATCCTCCATGGAAATCATCAATTAGTTTTGGGGATTCATCTTCAGTGATACATCTCAGAAGAACTCCCTCAGGGTTCTTCCAAGCTAACCCATAGTCAGTGAGGATGTATTTCTAGGAGCTAACTTAAGTGCTCTTTATTATTCTTACTTAAGTGCTCTGGACACTGTAGATGTTTAAGATAAAAAATAATATCCTTGTACCATTCAAAATTTATCAATTATTTAAAGGATATTCAACCTTTCTTCTTCAACTTCAATTACCTCAACTGTTTGTAGGTTGCTCTCTGCCATAAGCTTTGTCAGGCCCAGAACTCTAACTAATTTTGTATTTTGGATTTCCATGTCATATTCTTACAACTTATTTACCCATCGACATCTTTTTCTTGAAATTTCCATCTCTGATAGGATATCCTTAACCATGGTATGGGGAACATAAGAAATGAATTTAGAACTCAAAATATAGGTCCTGAAGATTTTTGTGGCTCTGAGCAAAGAAAAATCATGTTTCTCCATGATAGTATACTTCATTTCAGCCCCTTGTAGTGCTTTACTAAAGAAAGTAATTGGCCTTTCAGCTCCTTCATCATCCTTTTGTAACAGGACAGATGCAATGGTATTCTCTAAAGCCAAAGAAAACATTTGGAAAACCTTCTTATAATCGAGAGCTGCTAAAATAGGGGCATTGTTCAATGATTCCTTAATCCTTGTAAATTCTTAAATAACTACTTATTTCCAATTGATACTTTGATCCTTCTTCGATATTTTAGTGATTGGGATAGTCAATTTAGCAAAGTTGGAAATAAACCTCCGAATAAAATTTATCTACCCGAATAATGATTGAATTCCCTTTTTGGTTCTTAGAATAGGAACGTTTCTAATGGCTTCCACTCTCTCAGGATTGATCATGACTCCTTTTGACACAATTTTTCCAAGCAGCTTTTCCTTTTGAACCCCAAAATGACATTTCTTAGGGTTCAATGAGATACCATATTCCCTGCATCTTATCAACATATTTTCTAAATGTTGTAGGAGGTCACTTTTCTTCATGGAGAAAACTCTCACATTTTCCTAATACACAACAATGAAGTAATTTACATATCATGGGAATGCTACATCCATTTCTCTTTGAAAAGTATCTCCAGATTCATCAGGCCAAACAACATGCTTACATACACATACGTACCCCATGGGGTAGTGAAAGCAGTTTTTATTCTTTCTGATTGCTTCACGACTACTTGGTTATACCCAGAAAAACCATCCAAAGCAGATAACAATTTTGATCCTGTAACTAACTGCAACATGTTATCCATATTTGGTAAGGGATAGTTATCCTTGATTGATTCCTTATTTAAGTTTCTAAATTCCACACACAACCTTATGTCCCCATTCTTCTTTCTAACAGGTACTAGGTTTACTACCCATGAGGAGCACCTTGTAGGCTGTATAATCCCTCCATCCCTTAACTTTTTCAATTCTTCTTGAATTTTTGAGGAAAGGAGGGGATTAATTGTTCTTTTTCTTTGCCTGAATGGCTTGGAATTAGTTTTTAGGGGTATTTTATGTTGAAAAATTACTCCCTTTATGCTTTCAATTCTGAATGTGACCAAGCCAAGCAGTCTTGGTACTTTTTTAGCAATTGGACATATGTCATATTTTCTTCTTTGTTCAAGTTGCTACCTAGCCATATTCTCCTAGGTTTATCCTTTGTGCCTAGGTCATATTCTTCAACATCTCTCGAGGATGACATGTGTCTGATGAAAATTCAGCCAACATTATCAAAATTTGATTCTAGTGCAACCAACCCTCTCAGAATAGTATTAGTCTTCAAATGAATAATGTCCTTACCAAATAAAGTCTTCTTTCCTTCAGCTGTACAAACAATTAGTTCCCAGTCTACACTTTGATTGGAAAATTCTTCTTTATTTTACAAAAACCTTTTGACCTGAGCATCATCTTCAAATACCTACAAGTGCTTGATATTGTCAAGGATAGATGGCCTGGTCAATATTTCAACGTCATATTCACAATAACGAGACATTGTATAGTTTTCAAACTTTGATTCCAATACTGCCAATTTTTCTGCTACAGTATTATAGCTCCTATCATGACGTATTATATTGAAAGAGTCATTTACATTTCGATGAAGTCACAAACTGCATGCCTATATTGTCTCATTCTTTGATTCTTTGTAGCCTACAACTTTCTGACTTGTTTCACTATCAACTCTGAATCTCCTTTAACAACAATGCCTCTAATACCATATTTGCATGCAATCCTTAGACCCAAGATCAGTGCTTCATACTCAGCAATATTGTTTGTGCACTCAAAATTGAGTTTAAAAGAAAAATTAAGCTCCTCTTGGCTTAGAGATATCAAGACAATACCAGCACCATTACCAGATCTAGAACAAGCCCCATCAAACATCAGGGTCCAAGGAGAACCAATCTACTTAGGATACTTACACTCATCAATTTTATGCTCCTTATAATCAGCATCTCCCATGAATTTACTGACATCGACATCTGTGTACAATACTTCATAAGAAGCATTGTTAGGGTCCACAATGAGATGTAAAATTTTATTCCCACCATATAACTTCACAAGGCTACCCTCAATTGGTGTAGTGGCATAAGACATGTCCATTTGCACACTTCCACACACACTAGCTACCCACTTTCTAGATAATAACATTCCCCACTTAGCAGGACAATCCACAATTACTACATTCAAGGTTAAGTAATTTCCTGGATATGCTGCCAATTGCACTACTAAACCCTTGACACATCAAACTACTGACAACTCTCTTGAATCCATGCTAGTCCATTTCCCATAAGATGTTATTACTTTGATATTCAACTCATTCATGACCTCAAGAGGCATTGCATTACATGAGGCTCCTGAATCAAACATGCAGTTATGTAACACCCGATCTTTAGTAATTAGAGTAATGAAAAATGCATCCACATTCAGCTGAGACTCAACTAGATAAGTTCCCAAATAATCCTTAGGTGGTTCACTCAATTCCTCCAATTCTTGTGGTTTTTCTAATTCTGTAATGGCAGGAGAAACCTCTACATTGTTTACATGTTTATCCTGGGTGATTTTTTCTTCCTTAAGCCCCAAATACTCGAACACCCTCTTCTTATGCTTATGGATTCTAAGAAATTCAACAATAGGAACAATAATCTTGATCTTACTCATGATGTGGGCTATGTCATAAGGACCATATCTTTGTAAGGTAGTGTTAGGAGGAAGGTTTACAAATTCACCTAATGGTGTGGGATTTTTTACAGTCTGAGCATGGGGAGGAACACAAGTTTTATTTGGGGTGATAAAGCCTTTGCCAGATGCATCCTTTTTAGGGGTTTCCTTAAGGATATTGGTAAGCATTGGAATATTTGGTTTGGCTTGAGGCCCTACCCCTTTGGAAACCTTACTCTTGGTATTGTATTTCTTTTCTTAGGAAACTTCTGCATTCATTGATAATTGTTTTTCCTCTTCTGAAGCAATTCCTCTATCATACTTTTTAATCATTAATTCCTTAAGTACTAAAAATCATTATTAGGAAAATCAAAAGCTTGTGCCATATAAATTTCAAAAGTATGAGTGGGAGGAAGAGGTAATACCCGGTGAATTCAATCCTAGAAATCAGCATTAGTTCTAGCACTTATTAGTTTAGTTGAGGTCACCCCTTGCTGTGAACTTGTAGATAAATCCATCATGCATGCATCATCATCAGCTTCCTCAACTTATTTTTCTTCATCATATGGGGAATGCGGCAAGAAACATCTATCACACCACTCTATATCATGGACCTCTTCCACAGTAAAAACTATGGAATCTAAAGGATTAGACACCAATCTGTTTTCCTGGGGTTGGGGCTGTCTATTTCCTAATCCCATAAGCCCTTTACCCCTGTCATCTGATCTATGATCACCTCTGGAATGATTTACAAATATTTCTTGACCTTATGGCTTGTTCTGACTTTGGGAACCTTGTCCAATCCCCTTCTTTACTCTGGCCATTTTGTAAGATATTTCTTTAACAACTTCAGCCAATGTTTTTACAACCTCTTCTAGATCCATAGACTTACTTGACTGAGGTTTCTCTAGATTGTTTAACTTGATAGCTTCTCTCTTTGGAGACTTACCAACTTCCTTGATGTTATTTTCAATATGCAAGGCCATGGTGAAGGCCTTCCTCAATGTTCCTGGGTTCTTATCCCTTAAATAATAGGCAGCCTTTTTGTCAAAAGGATCAGAATATTTTATTAGATAGGAAACATCACTTGGCCTCAGGATTACAGGTAGCCTATTCAGGGTCCTATTGAACCTTTTATTGAACTCATGAATAGATTCATTAGGATTCTTCTTAATATTTTCAAATTGAGACAAAAGAAACCTAGGATCTGTCTTATCCCCATACTACAATCTAAAAGCATTTTTCATTTTTGTCCATGAATCTATTGAGTTATCTAGAAAATATTTATACCATTCACATGCATCCTCCTTAAGAGTATGAATAAACAGTTTTATATACACATCCTCAAATTCAATCTCAAAGTCTTCCATAATATTGACAAAACGTTTCAAATGTTGATCACCAGTAATAACATTATTTCCTTGAAATTTAGGCAGTCTATTTCTAACATCCTGTGGCACTACATTTGGATATCCAGCCATACCTATAAAATCTATAGGTCCAAAACTGTTGACAAGAAATGGAGGTCTAGGTTGAGGCTAGGCCATATTGCTATGAGGCGGTGATCTTACAGGGGAAATAGAATGATGAGGGATAAGGGTCCTTTGGAACACAGGAGTATAATTTTCAAAATGAATGTCCTCTAAAGACTCTATTTTGTGGAAAACCTTATCAACTTTGGAAAATATAGGGAAATATTGAGAAGCACACTTATTAGACACAAATGAAGGCCCCTCTCCAGTTAGAGAATTCAATTCTAGATAAAGATTACCTGATTCAGAATCACTTGAAGAAGAATGGTAATCCTCAAACACAGGATGATCACTTTCCAAAATGGATAACTCTTTTCCTAATTCTTGATCTCCAAAAAATTTCCAGACTCTTTTTCCTTCTGAATTTGTCTTTCCCAGTTCTGGAAACAACTTTCTGGTAGGGTATTTAATGCAGAAAGATCTTATTCCTTCTAGCTTTGCAAAGATTAGTGACATATTTCACTCAATACAGGTTAAGGCACTGGTATTTATCAAAATTTAAATCAACACAGAGTCGACACTAAGGATTTTCACCTTAGTTGTGCAAATACACAATAAATGACTTGTAAAATATCTATCAACACTTAATTCCTATAAAGCTTAGCAGATCTGACCTTCCTTCACCAATATTTATCACTGATGATATAAATTTAGTGCAATAACCACTAGAAATTGGAAATACTACACAATGAACATGTAAGAAACATAACTAGGGCCAAATATAAGAATGCCTTTGAAGGTCCCCGAAAATGGGACCAAAATGGTGTTGTTGTAAATATCTCCCCCCCCGAGTAAATATAGACAAGCAGAAGAATATGGAAATCAAAGAAACTCAGAGCCCGATATTTATTGCATCACCAACGGTAAAGGGCGTAGGTAAGAGAGTTTTGACACAAATATGGATGCGCCCATGGCACAGGTAAATGAGTTTCGACACAAATATGGATGCACCCAGGGCGCAGGTAAGAGAGTGTCGACACAAATATGGATGCGCCCAGGGCGCAGGTAAGAGAGTGTTAACACAAAAATGGATGCACCCATGGAAAAGGTAAAAGGTGCATGACATAAGGTGTTAACATGAAAATGGATGTGCCCATGGTGCAGGTAAAAGGTGCACATCAGAAGGTGTCGACACAAATATGGATGCGCCCGTGGCGCAGGTAAGAAGATGTCGAAACGCCAAAAGTCACGCCCATGGCGTAGGTAAAAGGCGGAAAGCAAGAAGTGTCAACATGGAAAAATTCACACCTTGGTGCATGTAAGGGTATGTCGACATAAGGATGGATGCGCCTTTTCTCATCTTTGGGAGACGTAACATTTTGAGTGTTGACAGGAAGCAGACCGTGGCGCAGATATTCAGATGGCCATAACTTTTCACAGGGAGCTCAGATTCATGCAAGGTTGGACTTTTCAGAAAGCTTACGAGGTCCTCTATCTAACTAAAAAATATTTAATTGGGTTTTCTAGGGTTCTCACCTACCACCATAATGAGATGAATTACATGTAACCTAGAGGTGGTTGGGGTAGATTTGGAATCTCTCTCTCTTTTCTCTCTCATTCTTCCTATAAATTGTAAGGAGGGGCTTCTTTCTAAAGGTTGGACATTCTTGTTTTTCCCCTCCCTTATTCTCTTTGGTAGGTGAATTTGTGGAGTTCAAACCTCCCATTTAAAACTGTAATGCAACTTTGCCTCTTGTCATTTTGTAGTGTATTGTATCAATCTTTGGAGAAAATAACGCATGTCTGTGGATGATTCTCAACCCTCTTTGTGTTCATTTGCATCCTCCTGATCTTTCACTACAATTTTTGTTATGTGTGCATGATCCTGCATTGCATTTTCATGGTTTGTGTTTATTGGCAAGACAGGTGTTCTTCATTCCTTAGTGCATCACCTTTGTTAGTTTAGGTTTATTTTTATGCATATTCTTACCCTGTCTCCTTGGCAAGTTAGATTAGGTTTTTGAGTAAACCCTCTACATTTTTATGTGTGCATCTGAACAGAGGAATAGGAACCGGCCTTCATTCGGAGAGCTTTTCCAATTTTGCAAGGTCCCACACTTGAGAAAAGCTCCATGTTATGCAATCACACTGAGTCTCAACCAAGCGAGTTGCAGATGTTCAGGGGTGCTGTGATTCGCCATCAATAGTTTTGGCACACCCGGTGGGAAAAAGAGGTCATTCCACAGATTTGAAGGAGTTTTCAAGAAATTTGCACTAAAAAATTACAGGTTTTACAATTTCTGATTTTTCACCTTCAAGGCTGAACTTTGAAATCGATTTTCAAGGGCTTAAATTGCTCAAAACAAGTCAAAATTTCACCATTTGATAGATAGGGGAATAATCTTCAAAAGGGTATTCTTATATTTTTGATATTTTGACTTTCAAAATTTCATGGTTTTTAGTATTTCGGGTTTTCCCAGTTGTCTTGCACGACTTGAGTTTCACTTGTACCTTTCGGGGATTAGTAGCTGCACAACAGGACCCGATAGCCGAATTGAAGAACTGTATCTCTTGGGTCCTTCAAAGTTTTAAATTATTTTTTAATATTTTCAGGTTTGGTGTGTAACTTGGCAGAATCTAGCCTTTTGAGGCTCACTTTCTAACACATCTGGCGACTCCGAAGGGATAGAATCCAGTGGTATAGTAGCACAGGTTGCCCAGGCATATGAGAAGAATTCAAAATAGGTCTGATACTCGAGAAGAGGGGCTATTTTTCCACTTGCAACTATCACTAGGCAGAGGAAGGAGAGGAAGAAAACCACAAAGGTCACCATCTCCACCTAACCAGACTTTGTCTACACCTTCACCTGGTAGACCTTTTCTTGGCATCAACAAGGGTTCTCAGGCCAATCAGAATGGTGCAACCACCGAATCCCTTTGTCAATTTCACTGGCAGCAGCCCACTTGCCCTCAATGCACAGAATCTAGTTCCAATTGCAGCATTAAAGAATATTCCATTTTTCACTAGAGAAAATCATACCACTCCTGGTGATCATGTCAAAGACATTACTAACATTTTTGCAATCCACAAGATAAATGAAATGGATGTTGATGTCAAATTTTTGGCATCTTCGTTCAAAGGGAAGGCATTGCAATGGTTTAGGAGCCTTGCAGCTGGTTTCTATCCAAAATTGGAATCAGTTATGCATAGCTCTCCATGAGCAGTTCAGAGAAAAGGGAGACAATTTGTCTCTACTAGAACAATTGACGACTATCAAGAGAGATCCCAATGAGTAGCTGACTAACTTCAACTTCAGATTTCAAAGGTCTTGGGATAGGATTCCAGTGGCCGTTAGGCCAATAGCTGAAGGTGCTTTTCTATATTACCTTAAAGCTTTGAATTCTGATATTTCTATGATAATTCAATCTATGGGAGGCACAACCTTACCTGCTGCTTATAGCATTGCCATTAGGGCTGAAAAATGTCTTATTCAAGCTGGTAAGTTGGCTCCTAGGCCTCCCATGCCCTTGTATCCAAACCTAAAATATCCAAGTACTAGTCAAACACCCACTTTGGCTCCTATTCCCACTCCTAGAAATCAAAGTTCAAATGAAACTTCTACTTCATCCTCTAGTGCTCCAAATGAACTCCAAGAGGTCATGAAAACAATTGCAAAATTTGGGAAATGAGCTGGTTACACTCAATAGGCAGCAGGCCCAAGGCTTTAGACCTTCTTATCAGCCTCAAGCACAGCACCAGGTTAGGCCCCCATACTAACAAAATAGGTCACCTGCTTAGGCTACAAATCAAAATCAAATCCAAGTAAGGCCTCCCGCCAATAGACCATTTGAGCCCTATAACCCCAATGTTGCATCTGCTTCTAAAGCCTTAGTGCCAGTACAAAACAACATAGCTCAAGAGTATGATTGGTGTTTCCCATGCAATGAACCTCACAACCAATCTATGTGCTTCAATGGTGATTTGAAACCAAGCCTTGATGGTGACAACTACTGGCATTGAGGGTGAAATGAGTCAAGAAACAAATCAGAAACAAGGGACATCTCAGCAAAACACAGCTCCAAAATGATACCACACTTGTGAATTGGAAAGCTGAGGATTTTTGTGGCATGAATCAAACAATTTCTCAGAGTGTAGCAGCTAACACAAGATCAAAGAAGAGGAATATTGGTGAAGGACAATCATTGGCTCCAAGTGATCTACAACCTTCCATCACTCCACATGGTGTTGGTAAGAAAAATATAGTTCCAAACACACAAGGACAGCCCAAACCACCTTCTAAGCCAACTCAAATGCCAGCTATTGCTGCCCATCGACCCGCCAAGAAAGGAATGTACAGGCTAAAGGAAAACAAAGAGATATTTCATCCCCATTTATCATCATGATCAAATGAAGAAGATGAATGTGAATATATCGATGTGGGAATCTTTATCCATCCTAGGCCAAAGAGATCTTATACAAGATTCCATGAAGAATTGGTCAACTTCAAACCAGCAGGCCCATATGCAAGAGAAGGTCCTCACAAATGTTGCTCACCCTGAAGGGAATCATGGAGAACAACAAGGTAAATTTTTGAAACCCCCTCCATTCTATGTTTCGTTAATCATCGGGGATAAATTAGTACACAATTGCATGATTGATTCTGGGGCAAGTAGTTCTGTCATACCCAAGCAAATAGTTGATCAGCTGGGTCTCCAATATGAAGTCATATCAAAGGGGGTACTGCAATTGGATGGGACAGTAGTAGAAACCATGGGAGTAATTAAAGTTTTGAATCTTATCTTGCATACATGCCCCAATGTTACCGTTTTACAAGATGTGTCAGTGATAGATTTGCCACCACTCTTTGCCATATGCTTATCAAGGGATTTCACAAACCAAAATTAGAGGCTACTTATCTGCTGATTGGTAACACATGTTGTTCAGAACAAGATATGGTACTAAGGTCACAATTACATCCGAACCAATTGCAAAATTTCATATTGAGTCTCATACTCCAAGCCAAATCAATGCCAACTATTCAGCATTTGATCAAGAATATTATCCAAGTACAGATGATGTTAACACCAAAGTTGGAAGCACTCCAGATTTGACTCTTGATGAATGGGAAAGCAAGGTACATGCTTTTGATCCCTACCAAGAAGTAGAAGAATCTGAGCTAGGAGTCTATTGCATACATGAAGAAAACCAGTCTATTCCTAGCATCACCAAACTAGACCATAAAGATGACAATGAGGTATGGCAGTTATTTTTTGATGGATCAAGGAGTAGGCAAGGTGCAGGAGGAGGAGCTGTGGTTGTTTCACCTCAAGGCATAAAATATTATTCAGCTTTCCATTTCCAGTTTTCCTGTTCAAACAACACAGCTGAATATGAGGCCTTGATTCACGGACTTCATTGGGCCACGAAAAAGGGCATAAAGAACTTGCAGGTGTTCGGGGATAGTGAACTAATTGTCAATCAACTTAGGGGACAACATGCTACAAAGAATGAACTGCTGAAGAACTACAAGAACAGGGTGTGGGGACCTCGTTGAGGATTTCGAAGCTTTCAACATCATGTCCATACCCAGGAAGAAAAATGAAGCCGCAGATAGGCTCGCAGTAGTTCGAAGAAACATTTGATGTGGTTGACAACATAAAAAGGGAAAAAGAACAACCACATATCCATGTGATTGTGCGGCCAGCAGTTCCAGATAATAACACAAGCTGGCAGATAATTGACAACGATCAACAAATTGTCAATTTTTTACAAGAAGAGGCTGAATTCTCAGCCAACAATTAGGTTAGACTAGAGCAGCAGTACGGTGATCAAGTAGTGCAGCTACAGACAAACAAGATTCCCAAGGGTTTAGTAACATTGGAATCTATCTTCAACCCTAACGATCAGTTCCGTAAGGAAAAGGCTAACATACAAGTCAAGAGAGAAGATTCAGAGCCAATTCCGGTTGGGGAAGGCAAAACACTTGAAATTGGCAAAGTGGCCATTGAGCAGGAGAAATCAGATTTCATACAAATTTGCCAAGAATTTTAAGATGTCTTCGCTTGGAGCTATGAAGACTTAAGAGGTTTCAATCCGAAGTTGGCACAACATACCATAGAATTGGATCTAGATGCTAAGCCCATCAGGTAGAAGCAGAGACCAGTCACCCTTCACATTGAGCCTCTAATGAAGAAAGAGTTAAACAAGCTAATAGAGGCAAGCATTATATTCCCGATGAAGCCACTCAAGCTGGGTTGCAAACTTGGTTCTAGTCAGGAAGAATAGCAGAGAAATTAGGTTGTGTGTGGACTTCCGAGACCTCAACAGGGTGTCTCTCAAAGACCATTACCCACTTCCTTAAATGGAATAAATATTGCAAGTAGTATCTGGTTCAGAGAGATTCTCTCTCCTAGATGGCTACTTGGGGTATAATCAGATAATGGTGAAAGAAGATGACCAGTTTAAGACGGTTTTCACCACCAAATGGGGCACCTATGCCTACAAGAAGATGCCATTTGGGCTATCAAATGCTAGAGCCACTTTCCAAAGGGCAATGGATATGGCATTCAAGGTGTTAATCAATAAAATAGTTCTGATATATCTTGACAACATCATTGTATTCTCCAAAAATGAAGCATATCACCTTTGTCATTTGAGGTAGGTATTTCAGAGGTGTAGAAAATTTGGGGTATCATTGAATCCCAAAAAATGTATATTCTTGGCTCACGAGGGAAAACTTCTAGGCCATATTTTTTCAAAGGAGGGATTGACGATTGACCCAGAAAGAGTTGAAGCAATTCGAGCGTTTCCGTTTCCAAGTCATAAGAAGGCTCTTCAAAGCTTCTTAGGAAGGATCAATTTTGTCCACATGTTTGTGCCAAATTTTTCCGCTCTCATGAAGCTAATAACGCTGATGTTGAGGAAGAGCATGGTATTTAAGTGGACAGCTGAAGGAAAGGCAAGTTTTGAGGCAATAAAAGAGGCTATATCTCAAGCTCCGACTCTCATCAATCCAGACTTCTCCAAGGACTTCATGTTGTATTCCTTTGGTGGTGGAGACACAATTTCTGCAATCTTGGTACAAACAAAACAAAGAAGGATTAGAACAACCAGTTGCTTTCTTCAGTCAAGGCCTAGAGGAATATGAAACAAGGTACTCTTTCATTGAAAAGCATGTCCTTGTAGTAATTAGAAGCTTAAAGAAATTCAAGCACCTAGTCTCAAACAACAAGATCCAATTATTGGTCTCTCATGCGGGAGTCAGGGACTTCCTTCTAAACAAGGATTTGAATGAGAAAACGTGCAGGATGGATCACTCATGTCATGGAATATGACATCAAAATTAAGGTCACTAAGCTAGTACGTTGAAAATGACTATGTGAACAACTAGCTTTGAGTTGGAAAGTTGAAGCAGGTGATGAAAAAGAGACTGCCATGGTACTACAGGATGGTCAAGAACAGGAAAATGATGATGTCCCCCACTCCTTGTTGGACTCAGAATATGATACACTTCCTACAGACAGGCCTATGCCCTCCAGAAATGAGAAAAACAAAGAGGAGATACTTCAGATTACAAGCCATTCCATATGTGGTTGATGATGGTGTTTTGTTTAAGAAAGACATCAATGGAGTTCTATTGAGGTGTATTGAAACAGGTCAAATTGAGAGGGTGTTACGAGATTTTCACGATGGAGATTCTGGAGGACATTTCTCCCCATGAGTAATAGCTCTCAAGATAATGAAGGTAGGGTATTACTGGCCCACGGTGTTCAATGACTGCTATACATGGATAAGAAAAATGCATGAAATGTGCACTCTTCACAGGCAAAGAAAGACTAGCAGCACTTCCATTGCACCCAATTTTGGTTGACCAACCATTTATGTAGTGGGGGATTCAACTTCATTGGGGTCATAAATCCTAACTCAAGCCAAGGCCACAATTGGATTCTCATGGCAACAGACTATTTCACCAAGTGGGACTAAAGCAGTAGCACTCAAAGAAGCAAATGAGTCTAACATACTAGACTTTTATGAAGGAATAGTGACCAAGTTTGGTGTGCCAGCCACTATCATATCAGATAATGCATTGGAATTCATAGGTTCCAAGATTACAGAATGGGCTGTCAAGAATGGAATCTATTTGAGCACCTCTTCAAATTATTACCCGCAGGGTAATGGACAAGCAGAGTCCATGAACAAGAATTTGTTAAGGATCATTAGAAGGACTCTGGATGAAAACCAAAGGACATGGCATACCAAGCTAAAATCAGCATTATGGCCTGACAGGATAACGCCAAAGAGATCTACAGGTAATTCTCCCTACAAGTTGGTCTATGGGAAAGAGGCAGTATTGCCTATATCATTAGAATTGCCAGCATTGGAGCTCATGAAGCAGTTGGAGTTGTCTGAATTCAAACCAATGGAGGCCAGGTATGCAGAGTTGATGGAATTGGAATAAATAAGAGAACATGCAGTTCTGATGATTGAAAAGGATCAAGTCTTAGTAAAAAGATGGTTTGATAAGAAGGGCAAGGGCAAAGAGCTTCCAGGAAGGGGACCTAGTTCTGAAATGGGATGCAGATCGGGAAAAACCAGGAAAGCATTCCAAGTTTGGTGCCATTTGGAGTGGTCCCTACATGGTCACGGGATGTAAAAATAGTAATGCCTTCCAATTGTCCTACATTGGATTGAGAGGAAACTTCCGATTCCGGTTAACGGAATCTATCTTAAACATTGCTACTAAAAGGAAAAGGTTGCCCTTATAAATATTAGCCTAGATTTCAATTCCTCTAAGTGCATATGCACATTGTCTTGTTGTAGTTAGGTTTCAATTTCCCGAAGTGCTTTGGCACAGGTTTTTTTGCTCTCAGGTTGAATTTCTATAGTTCAGCATGCTCTTGGAGAAGGAGTTGCGGTATCAGGCTCGGGATCAGAGATCAAGTTGGTTTCAATTTATTGCTTATGACTCCATGCCCAATGGATTGATAAAAGGCCACTGATCTTCTACCTAGCAGGCAGGTGATCCTGTTGAGTCACCAAATTGTTGTAAATATCTCCCCCTGGGTAGATATAGACAAGAAGAAGAATATGGAAATCAAAGAAACTTAGAGCCCGATATTTATTGCGTCACCAATGGTAAAGGGCGTAGGTAAGAGAGTGTCAACAAAAATATGGATGCGCCCATGGTGCAGGTAAATGAGGGTCGACACAAATATGGATGTACCCAGGGCGCAGGTAAGAGAGTGTCGACACAAATATGGATGCGCCCATGGCGCAGGTAAATGAGTGTCGACACAAATATGGATGCGCCCAGGGCGTAGGTAAGAGAGTGTTAACATGAAAATGGATGTGCCCATGGCGTAGGTAAAAGGTGCACGACAAAAGGTGTTAACACGAAAATGGATGCGCCCATGGCACACGTAAAAGGAAAACATCAGAAGGTGTTGAAACAAATATGGATGCGCCAGTGGTGCAGGTAAGAAGATGTCGACACACCAAAAGTCACGCCCATAGTGTAGGTAAAAGGCGGAAAGAAAGATGTGTCGACATGGAAAAATTGGCACCTTGGTGCATGTAAGGGTATGTCGACATAAGGATGGATGCGCCTTGGTGCATCTTCGGGAG
This sequence comes from Taxus chinensis, assembly GCA_019776745.2. Lineage (NCBI taxonomy): Eukaryota > Viridiplantae > Streptophyta > Pinopsida > Cupressales > Taxaceae > Taxus > Taxus chinensis. The sequence goes on along the minus strand of CM034146.1, from coordinate 720,244,838 downwards.
GCATAACATTCTGAGCGCTGACAGGAAGCAGACCCTGGCGCAGATATTTAGATGGCCATAACTTTTCACAGCGAGCTCGGATTCATGCAAGGTTGGAATTTTCGGAAAGCTTACGAGATCCTCTATCCAACTACAAAATCTTTAATTGGGTTTGCTAGGATTCTCACCTACCACCATAATGAGATGAATTAAATGCAACCTAGAGGTGGTTGGGGTAGATTTGGAATCTCTCTCTCTTTTTTCTCTCATTCTTCCTATAAATTGTAAGGAGGGGCTTCTTTCTAAAGGTTAGAAATTCTTGTTTTTCCCCTCCCTTATTCTCTTTGGCAGGTGAATTTGTGGAGTTCAAACCTCCCATTTAAAACTGTAATGAAACTTTGCCTCTTTGCATTTTGTATTGTATTGTATCAATCTTTGGAGAAAATAACGCATGTCTGTGGATGATTCTCAACCCTCTCTGTGTTCATTTGCATCCTCCTAATATTTCACTGCAATTTTTGTTATCTTTGCATGATCTTGCATTGCATTTTGATGGTTTTTGTTTATTGGCAAGACATGTGTTCTTCATTCCTTGGTGCATCACCTTTGTTAGTTTAGGTTTATTTTTATGCATCTTCTTACCCTGTCTCCTTGGTAGGTTATACTAGGTTTTTGAGTAAACCCTCTGCATTTTTATGTGTGCATCTGAACAGAGGAATAGGAACCGGCCTTCATCCGGAGAGCTTTTCTGATTTCGCAAGGTCCCACACTTGGGAAAAGATCCATGTTATGCAATCACACTGAGAGTCTCAACCAATTGAGTTGCAAACATTTAGGGGTGCTGTGATTCACCATCAACAGGTGTTAGTAACCAAATTGATTTTCCCTCAGAGGTCAAGCAACATCACAGATTTAGCAAGACACTTAGAGATATACTGATCATATTATGAGTCATTTTGTAGCTGGGGAGGAGATTCAGCTGGCTCTTTGTCACTCGGGCATCAGAGAAATGGATAACACCATATAAAAGGATTTGATCTATCCTCTCTACTTTAGTTCGCGCCTTTCAACTAGGGTGAGAGGACCCATTTTGTAACTTCTTTTGGTGAAGGACATGAAGAGATCCTTCTTTTGCACAATTTTCAAGGAACCTTTAAGAAAATATGATCAATGCCCCACAATTTAACTCTCACTTGTTGTCACTTCTAAAGAATAGAGATATTTTCAGAACCAAGTTCAGGTTACTAAAGACACTTACAAGCTGCTTTCTTTAGTATATTTTGGCAGTAGAATTTCCTCATTTGTGAATACAAAACACAAACAAGGGTACTTCAGGTAGGATTGATGGTTATTTGAAAATTTTGGTGGGGATTAAGCAAGATGAAGTTGATTTCACTAGATCTTTGAGAACCTTTACAATAATTAGATAAATTAACAATGGAAAGCTTTAGAATAGCCAAAATATTCCTTCAACTAGAAGGTTAGCATCAATGAAGCCCCAGATTTACACGATTTCACATAATATTTGAGAATTCAACACAAATCCTTGAGCTAAAGACTTAATTAAAAATTAAATACCCCTAGTTCCTCACGCCTAAGATACACTCAAAGGCTTATAGACAAACTTTATCAAAAAAATGACAGTAAAGTTATTTTAAATTGTTTATCTCATTACAAGATGAAGGATCTTCTTATAATGAAATTGCAAATGCCACTAAACTATCAAAGGGATGAGATCATGTGTGATTTGGAGGGATTTTAACATAAGATTGCAATAGAAACATCAAAACCATTTCAATACATTCTAAAATAAAAGTAGACACAATTTTGCCCAAGATAAACATAGATTAATTTGAGATCTATTAGATTTATCAGCAGGGGAAAGTTTCTTGAATAGTCTCAGAGCTTGTCAATGGCTGTACACTGGAAACCATCTTGAGGGAATCAAATCTAAAACATAAGAGATTAACAGGTTTCTAAGATGGTCTCTCAGGAAGATGAAATTTCTCAAATTTTCTCATAAGAATTAAACCACCAACCTTTTGCAAGAGTATCCTCATTGCATTTATACAATTCACTCGCTCACTCATCCCAAATTTTCCCCCCTAAAAAAGAAGAATATTCGAGGAATCCTTTGCTTGTTACCAATTTGTGTTAGAAAGTGATGTTTAACAAATTTACACCCAAAGATGCCAGGTGGAAAAATCATGAACTAATCACATTTCTCAGACCCTCAACCATGACTGGGATGCCATGCCCTAAATTTTTGACAGTTCTTCTAATCATTATTTTATTTTGTCGTGTGAGAAATCCTCTTTTCATTCATTTTTAGGTGGCTTTGTATAGCTGGGTCAGACAAGAAATCCTATTCACCCTCGAGAATACACTTTGAGAAATGAGTACCCTCGCATGGATGCCCACATTTGTGCATCTCAGAAATGAGTTTCCATGCATGGATTATCCCATATTACCTGTGCTAGGAATCCAAGTCAGTCAAGTGAAAAGAGGAACCAGTGAAAGCTTCCACGTGTTCATTCGGCGCAACTTTAAAGACGAAGTTTAGAGGTAGGACCTCAAATGAGCTTAGGCTCTCCATGTGCCCTAGCCCCAAGAAAATTACCTTTTGGCCTTTGAAAAATTCTCAGTATAAAAAGGATCCATCGGAATCCTCCATGTGTCTCTTTGGCGCACTTTTGATATGGTGCCCAAAAGTGGAGACCCTAATTAAGCACAGGCTGACCACATGTCTCAGTCTAGAAAATTTGTTGAAAATTTTTAAGGACCAGAGGAAGGTGCCATGTGCCTAGGGTCTGATAAAGTTTCTTCGGTCGTTGAAAAGTCTAGGTATGGGCAGGATCTAATGGAAACCTCTAAGTGTCCCTTCGGAACTCTTTCAAAAGTAAAGTACAGGGGCAGTCCCCAAATAGGTGTGGGCCCTCCACATGTCCTAGGCCTTAGAAAGTTTCTTGTAAATTTGAAGTATAGAGAGGATCTAGTAGAAGCCTCCACGTGTCTCTTTGGCGCAACTATTAAGGTAGGATCTAGAGGTGGATCCTCAGATGAGTGCCGACCCTCCACGTGGACAAGATTTGAGTTGAAGCGGGCCTTAGAGTTTCAAAACACCCCGGTGACCCACCTCTCCACTTCTTACTTTTGATGTGGGCCCCAGCGCAGTTGTGGGTTATTTTATAACTTTTCTCCCTCATAAGAAGAGGTGAAAAACTTCAAAATGTTGTGTCGACCCACCTTCCCATTTGTAACATGAAAAACTACCACGTGTCCATCTTCGGGGTCAAAGTAAGACTTTTTCCTTGCCACTTCATACTTTTTGAATAGCCAACTAGATGCTATTGGGGCTACAGGACAAATTTGTTATTTTTTACAAATGTGAAAAAGTGATAAATTTCACCAAAAAGACCCATCAGGCTGCATCCAATTAGAAAGGACCATGTTTCCATAAATGTTGGGACAAAAATTGATAGGGAAAACATGACTGTGGAAAAATAGAAGGAAGGGGAAAAACCTGAATTTACACCCAAATTACAAATTCCTTATCATGGACAGAGGAATAGAAAACAATATGTTGACTCAATGTGATACTCAACCAAAGGAAAGGACTGATCATGGCAACCAAATGAAATAAAAAGCTTTCACGAATCTATAAAGGGAGACAGAGAAATCTTCAAACCATCCAGACTGAGACATTTTTCAATGAATAGGGTGATATTAAATTGAACACCAACACACATGTGTGAAATAATGTTAAATTTCTTATGATTTTGATAACCTTCCATGTGTCGAGTCTTGTTTAGGGGTTTAATTTTGATGGTTTGTTGTTAATTTTAAGATAACATATCAAATATTTGACCTTTTTGAAGTTTATGTTAAAATGATTTATTTTTGATGTCACCTATGATAAGAAGCACACACACAAAAAGTTGAGTGTAGGAACACAAATCCTAGCGTAGGCACACAAATCCTAAGGTAGGCACACAAATCCTAGCGCTAGGATCATAGGATGGAGTTCTACAGTACAATGAAACAATTTATCTCCAAGTGGGATATTGTTGACTTGTGGAGCTTAATCACTTCATTGATATGCTTTAACATACTTTAAGGAATACACAGTAACCAGTGTCAGTTGACTAACCTACTTCAGTAAATCATGGACCAGTATTAGTAAGGGCTAACAGACATCGATTATTGCTAACTGACATCAGTTTCCTGTGTGTGACTATTAGCAATCTAAGTCTGTGAGGCCATAGATCTATCTTTAGTTGTAAACTCGAATCTAATCCGTTATAATTGCATATGGATCAAGGTATCCCTGAAGATTGTAGATGCATAATGATAAAATATAACTTATAGGTTTTAGAAGGTACCAATTTAATTTAGAATTGGTAGAAGTTTCCTTTTGAGAGAAGAAAAGAAATTTGTAGAGATAAAGTCTACATGACATTGCAAAAAAATGATGGAAGATGTTCAAATATTCATTGATAGGTTTCCTCTATGATAATAAATTTTCTATTTCTGGTGGACGTAGCCCACACTGGGTGAACCATGTTCAATCTTGGGTATTAATTTCTTCTTATTTAATTTTCATATTAATGTTGCATTTATGTTTAGGAGGCTAGGATCGCATATGCTCTTGTATCACACCGTGTAGCGTAACCCCAATATAAGGTAATCAAGATTGATACTTACACCTTTCATTTCCATATGTATAGAAAACATATCATTTAGACTAAAATGAAATCTTCATTCTCTAAAAGCAAGGATGCTAAATTTCATTAATAATGAACATATATTGCATTTCCCAAAAAGCAAGTCAATATAACTAACTTATTCATTTGAAAATGTTTGCACAACCTTCTTCAAAAACATGATCTAAAATCTCTACCGTCCTGAAGGAATAAAACTTTGTCAAAATGATCAATATCAATCTTTTTAGTCCTCTTTTGAATATTAAAGCATCAGCTTCACAAAGCATTACCATATATCTTTTCAAATGAGAGTGTCCAAATTAACTCTTATCAAAATCCATAATGAGGAGGAGATTTTAGAAATAATAAAACAAACTAATAAGATAAGCTACATGTAGCATACCAAGATGGTGAAACTACAAGGAAACCACATATAATTGTCATTTACCAAACCAACTACACCATCAAACAACACATTGTAGCAACTTACAATGGTTTCATAATACAAGGTATGTCCCTTCTGCTTAAAACTGGGACATAAACCCTTTGTCGCATAATGAGGACAAGGTTACATAGTACACATATATTGCTATAATGCAAGGATATTTACAAGGTCCATTCCATGACTAATGAGGATGAAACCAACGCTGGATAAAACTCTTGAATGTTCTCAAAAACTACAATCCTATATATAAATATGGGAGGCTTACAATTTGTGAGATTTAGCATACACATGACGTTTGCATCGTAAACAAAGTGAGAGTACAAAGATAGATAAATTTATTCTCCCAATGTGTTTGAAGGGGGTAAACAAAATTCCAAGATACTCCAACAATGCTATTACCTTCTTAAATATGTAATCCAAATAATTTGTACTTCAAAATGATCTTCCAACACAAGGAGAAAGCCCTGACTTATGCACCAAACCTATAGGCATTGATTGACATGCCTTCCCAAAGATTAGAAGTCATGCTAACCTCTGATCCAAGAGCCTACTGGGAGAGAGAGAAACATTCCAATACAATGTGCACAATAGAGAAGCTGGGTATCATCACAAAATTTTTGAAGCGTCAATAAAACCAAAATCACACACATAAACACAAGAAGTGCGGCCAAAACTCTATCGAAGTGAGGGAAACATTTTTCCACCTCCAAATTATGAGAAAGAGTGGATGATAAATCTATTTTGAACCAAAGGGTGTGATCTAATGATAACAACCACACATGACATAAGATCTCCAAAAGCATCCTTATCTAATCCATAATAAACACTCACTATTGTGATTATTTCAAACGCTCTTCCAGGTTTCCTTCTAAGGATTGGGAAGGGGGTTCAAATGTCATATGAGCTAGTTGGTCCCCACGTAAAACCATATGAGGGGATAAAATATAAGAAACCAACGTGGCTTGCCCATCAAACCATGAGGTTTAAGAGGTAAATTTCCTCCCTAGTTCCCCTTGATTCATAACTCAAAATCCATCAAGCCATATGATGGATGGAGAAATTTCTTGTAAAGAAAACAAAGCAAACATACCATGTATTTAAACTTACAAGCATAGTTACAAAAAAAAATCAACCTAAGAAATAAATGCAAAAAAATGAAGAAGGATTAGGCATACCCTAAATGCTTTAACAATACATCTAAGTATTCTCCAATCCTCTAGTCTAATCAAGAGCTTCAAAGACTCTAACTCCCAAAATAAAAAAATGCAAAATTGTTACCTTTGTGAGCGTCGTAATAACTGTTCCTCCCACACTGAAGACCTGTATTTAAATGAAAAAAAGAGAAATATCCTCTCCAATAATAGTGGTGACATGTGTACACCCCTCACTCTTCCCTCCCCAAAGATTCAAAAATTTAAAGGAGAATAAAACAAATGCTTTAAGATTGGATCTCCCCCAAATCCTTAAAAAGATAATAAGCCCAATAACATTCAATTTTAAAGAAAACACAACAACCAACCATTCTAACAAGTTATGGTAACTTATGATAGGTCAAATGGAAGGGAAATATCCCATTTGAAAAAAACATGAATCCCTTACCTATAGGTAGGGTGTAAGGCTTATTTGGTCATGCTTATGAGAACCCCCAAAACCAAAAAGGGTCTCCAAAAAGCCAAAAATAGGCCAATTACTCGGGTTTGGCATTGATGGGTTTACAAGTAAACCTGGAGTGATTACGGGGCCCACTCAAGGGGTTTTTCACAGTCGACCCTAATCCATCCTAAAAAAAAACTTACCTAATCAAACATTGATTCTCTAATGCAAGTGAGGACCACTAGGTCCCCCTAAAATAGGTTATTAAATAGTAAGTGCAACAAGTTGCGTGGATAATCCTAAGTGTTTATCATCCTTATAAACATGAAATCTAGGACAATCCGTGATCGTCGGTTTCCAAACCATGCTTAGAAATTTTTTGTTACCTAGGCTTATGGTGAAATTTCCACATATCTTTCAAACTGTACCATCGCAGTTTTAAACTGTAATCATGGTCTTCTGAGATCAATTAAACAATAGACCCGCAACTCCTTATTTCCCCCCATTATATCCCTTTATGTCACCAAAATTTCTCATCAGATCCTTTGGCAGTTGTGTTTTTATTACCCTCTAAACAGTGTTGGATCTATCAGACTTCTGGAGTCGTCACAATATATGTTTTCCTTAGATTCATGCTTCTGGAAGATCACACAGAGGTAAGCCCTTGATTTATGATCAATTTTTTTGCATTGGTTAGGTTATTTTTTATGCCCATTTCAACATGGGGATCCTTCTTCAATTTTTTATTAATTGATCATACAATTTATTTTGTTTTTTCAGTTGCTAAGCCAAGCTTGTAATCCTACAATGACGGATTAAAATAAGGTCCTCAAAAACATCAAATGATTCATCAAGGAACCCTCCAAATAATCAGTCTTCACCCTCCAAACAGTCCTTAAAACTCTCCTTCATGACATAGATTCACCTACATTTGGCTCTTCTATCCCCACAGAACCCATCTGAGGCACACAAGTTGATCACCTGTCATGGAAAAATAGTAACGGTGGTATGGTTTGGATCACTTGAGAATCCTTATTCAGACTATAAGAGAAAATCTTGCTACAAATCCGTCCCGCATGACATTAGCCAACACTGTTACAAATATTGATTGATGAAGTTGACTCTACAACTAACCAAATAGATAGATGGAATACCTTTAAAGGTGATTATAGGTGGTGGTATGTAGATAAATTATCCCATACAGCTGTAAAAGATAAAAATTTATGGAAAAGACCGCATTTGTGCATTATTTATTGACCCAAGAACTAATGCCCCCTGTAGCTACTTGCAAACGGTTCCCAATCAATTTGTGCCCATGATGACCAAATTAATAAAAAATTTGTAGGACCAATGGTGGATGGTTGTATGATTATCCACCATGAAACAACAATGAGCATCCTCTCTATTTTTTAAAGAAATTATATTGTGAGTTCATGGTTAATGAGGTCCCAAATTATTTTGACTTTTCTAAGTTTTATGGGTGAGGAGCTGGCATTGCACAGAATAGACCTGGTGCATGCATAGGTCAACCAAGGATCCATCATGCCCCAAAACCACCACCGCCTTCAGTTATCCCTCCTATAGTGAAGGAGGTTGTGGAGATTCACACACTACATGTATTGAGGGAGCTCACTAACAATCTGACCCAACATAGTCACCAGATTACATCTGGTGATGTTGGTGGAGGTGTCAATTCTAGTGCTCCACACCACTAGTGGATCATGTGGTATCCGTATGCACTACGGGTGAGACATCATTTACTGGATCACATGATTTATTTTCTCTAGATGAGATGATGCAAGATGTTTTTTGGAACTGGTGGAAATGATCTTACTCTTTCACAAGTACATGTCAAATAAATATTATATATATATACACACACACACACACATATATATATATACAATAGTTTAATTACATGTTAGAGATTTTAATATATATGTATTTAATTGTACGTTATTTACATACATGTAAAAACTAATTTTTTATTTTATTTTAAATAGCAAGATCTGGTTAAAGAAACATCCATCATCGACATGCTAGCTACTGTAGCTGCGTATGTTAAAAACGTAAGTTTCAAGTTGTACTTGTTGGTACCCAAATTGATTATCCAATGGAAGCCGAGCAACATCAAAAGTTTCACAAGACACTCATAGAAAGACATTGAAATGTATGTCGTTTTGTAGCCGGGGAGGCAGTTCATCTGGCTCTTTGTCACTCGGTGTTGGAGAATTGGATAGCACCTTGAAAGGATTTGATCTATCCTCACTACTTTAGGTTGTGCCTTTCAACCAGGGTGAGAGGACCCGTTTTGTAACCTTCTGTTGATGAAGGAGATGAAGATATTTGTAAAAAAGGTATAAAGAAAACCTTGGGAAAATATGATCAATGTTCCATAATTTAACTGTCACGAGTGAACTGTATGGCATCACCATGCCCATATTAGTAATTCCACTTCATTCCATTGCCACACCTCCCCTTCCATCTCCTCTCTATAGCTAGTCCTAGAGAATATTGTTTATTTTTATCAAATATATTTTTTTAATTTAAAAGTCCATAAGAATATAATTTTTAATTGAGAAAACATGGAATTGTTTTCAACACAGATGCTCAACATTGAACAGTACACTTTGATGTCTTTATTACTATAAATATATTTTTCAAAATGTAAAAAATATATAACTTTTGTTTCTATCACCAATTGTTGGAGGGGCTCCATTACTAATGGATGACTGTTTGTGCGTTACACATTTTCCTATATTTACTAAAACTTAAAACTAACCTAGTTTTATATCTCTGATGTCGTGAGTAGACATATGATTGGAAAGATCAAGATCATAGTTTTCTATGTTAATGTCATATCAGAGTTGATAAAAAGACATTTATAACTTATATAAGTTTTTTTATAAGGAAAAAAACAAGGATCTTGGAAAAAAAAGAGTTATTCAATATTAATAGGTTCATATATTAACTTATGTATTATGTCATTGAATTTTAGCAAGCAATCAAAAATAGGTTCATCAAGATTCATTCTTCTTCTAAATATCTCATTCGTAAATTTCAAAATACATGTGTATGGAACTTATTGTTAAAAATGTGAACCTGATGTAGGCTTGATGTTTAACTTTTGTAATTAATTTTTTTGATAATGGGATATTTTTTAAGGACAAAGTAAAAAATTCCCAATGAGATTTAAGTAATTCAGAATCTATCAAATGAACACTCGACCACTATTCAGATGAAAATCTGATCATGAATGGAACTATAATTAGCTCTAGCACTATATGTGATAGAAATTTGGTTTTGTAAATCACAAACCGTCTTCATCATAGTTATTATTTCAATAAATGGAATTACACTTAGTTGAAGAGGTACATTAAAACGTTTCATTTCACCTTTTATTACTCACATAGGTGGGTAATGTTTATTAAGTTGTGTTTCATTATTAGGATTAGATATATGGGATACCATTCTATGATAAATAATATTGTAAATATTTTTTTTTCTTCATTAAGTAATTGGTTTTTTTAGGTTCATCATTAAAGTCATAGATTCATATATCTTCAAAATGTTAAGTTATATTGTCTCCACCTACATGTTCATATATGATATTATCACTATCGTAACAATATCATAATAAAGTTATCTATAATTTTAAGAAATTATTCTTACAAATTATGATTTTTTGTGGTGGATTTTGAAGAATGTTGTAATGCCCACTAAAAAATCCCACTCGAGACCCAAGAAAAACCTAGGTTTAATTACAAAAATTATGGCATAATTTTGTTTTGGAAACGCATGCCCTGATATAGGCTTAGAAAACTACATTTGTCACAACAAAGTCTCAAAGTCAATTAAAATTAATAAATTGAATTTTTCTTTTATAACAAGTATTAAATCCACATTACAAAATTAATAAGTGAAAAAAACTTGAAAAATAGTTCAAATTTTCGTTAGATGTTAATTTAATAACTAATTAAATTAACGCTATAGTTAAATATTCTATAATTAAAAGTTAGAGCGTAAAGGGGAACAAAACAATTAAATACCCAAGGTATTTAATTCCACAAAGTCTAAATAATTCACAAGGTCTAATTACATAGGGTTAGAATAAATATTTAAGTTAAAAGGGCAATTTCTCACTTACCCACTCTCATACTGACTCTCAGACTTGTTTTTTACTTTAACCTTATTTTTATCATATTTAATTTCTTAAAATTTCCTGAAAAGACTCCCATTTGATAGGAAATTTCTTCCCCTTTCCAATGATATAAACAAATCCTCCTAACTCCTCATATTTCTCAAGTTATGGGTTGGCGGACCATGGGATGAAAATTTTCCCCAAAAGCAGGCCTGCAGGCCTGGGGAAGAATTTTTTTCCAAGGGTGGGCCTGCTGGCCTAGAAAAGAAATTTTTCCTGAGTGCGGGCCTGTGGGCCTGGGGAAGAATTTTTTCCCAAGGGCAGGCCTACAGAAGATTCTCTCCCGGGGAAGATTCACGGACAGGCGGGCCTAGGGGGAAAACTTAGCACTTTGCCTTATTGGGTGAAAATCACAATTTACTACCACATGCCCGTGGGCCTGTGGTGGGGCCTCATGTTGAAAGAAGAAAAAGAAGCCAAAGGCCGTAAGGACACTTGTCAAAAATTCTAAATAAATTGGAAAGGCGAGTCACCTGAGGCATTTAGAATTTTCAGTTTTTGTTTGTTGAAAAAGTGTTAAGGGTTTAATGAGATCTATGCCTCCGCCGACTCCCAAGGAGGCCACATGTCAATCCCAAGATGCAAGTGAGGAAAACAGACTTTCCTTCCGGGGGACCTTAGGAAATTATGACTTTTACAGGAAAAATGTTAAGGGTTAAAACAACCCAAGCCTCTGTCGATGCCTAAAGAAGCCACATGTCAAAACCACAGTGACTTGCGGAAAGATGGGTCGTCGAGGTGACATAGAAAACTTTTAATTTTTATAGGGAAAGGTTTAAAGGTTAAAAACACTTCGCACCTCCGTCAATGCCTAAGGAAGCCACGTGTCAGACCAACAATGACACGAGGGATGGCGGGCCGACGGAGGGACTTAGAAATTTTCACCAATTTTCAAAAAAAAATAGTTTAAGGATGCGGCCCCACGTGCCCACGGAGGTGTGTTTTTTTTCCAAAAAGATGGGGCGGGGATGCGGGGCTGTGGAGGAAATTTTACCAAATTTACTTTTCGAACTTAGAATTTTTTTTCCGCAGAAAAGGAATATTTAGGCCAGTGGAGTGGCAGGGAACCTTGAGTCTATTGTGCTTTTAGGAAAAAAGTGTAAAAGGTAAATTTTGGCCCGCGGATCCACCCAATAATATTTTATTATATCTATTTTGACAGTTAGCTTTTTTTGAAGCCAAAACGAAGTAAAAACTTCAAATGGCCATAACTTTTGATTGGGAACTCAAATTTTGGCAAATGAGGACTTTTTGAAAAGGTCTCAACACCCTCTTCATACAACAAGCTTAAAATTTTATTTCTGACCAAAAAAGATATGTTAATTTTAAGTAAACATCTTTCTGCCATTAAAATGATGAACTAAAATTTTAAACTATAAAAATGGACTCAATTCGCCATTGTTCCTTTTTCAACACACCTAGCAGGCATGACAAAATTCTCTTGACAAGATTTAGAGTGAATTTCAATGATAAATTTATTGATTGAGTTTTCACAATGGATTTCCCCCTTTTGAATGCAAAAATGTCTGTGTTTTTGTCTGAGCTTGATTGTTAAAGTTATTTAAAATTTTCTTAAGCAATATAGTCTATTTGGGATGTGTTTTGATCATACTATGTTCAATTTCATATTTCATTCTGTTTTCATTATTGCAGGGGTTATTATGTACATTTTTTTTCTAATGAATATTTATGTTTTACAGTAAGTCTAAAAATTGAAACTACATACCTATACCTAAATTGATTTACTTCATGTGCTATACTTTAAATATTTGAATTCATTCTAATTTTACTATCTTCTATTTCCTTCAATCAAAACGTGAAAACAAGAATGTGGTTCTAGCTTCCAAAAACATGCATTTCAAAAGAAACAGAGAAATGTAATATTTCTACATACGTATTTCTTTTTCAATTTTCAAATAGAGATTTCACAATATATTTCAAACAGAAATTTTAAATGAAAACAATACCATTTGTGATAAATAAAACAACTTCTATTGAACTCAAATAATTGTTTTAGAACTTCCTTTTTCATTCATCAAATATAACTTACAGAATATACATCTTTCACATTCGAATGTAGATTTCATTACTAAAATAGAGAAACTTTCCACCACAAATAATATTACAATGCCATCCACTTAAAGTGGGAAATTTTTACAACAAGGAAACCCCAAGGGGACTACAAATTTTTTCTTCATCCTCAGCTCTAGAACAGTAATAAGAAGATCCACCATATTTCATTTTGATCATAACAAAAAAAGGGAGAGGTAATGCTCTCCACCCAACAAAGAATTCCAATGAAGAGGAGAATCCGTCCTCCTCATTGGTCCCCTAAGCCCCAACCACATTGCAATAAGAAATGGATTTCAACTCATGGAAACAAACAGGCTTCCACAACACAAAAATAATTTTTACAAACATATCACAGTCCAAAACAAATACTGCAGTTACAACCACAGGAAGAACAAAAAAATACTCAGACTTCATCATGCACAAGCCAAAGGAGAAAGACCTATGAGGGAAGCTGCTTATACTTCCCAATGGGGAAATGGGTGTCCACCTTAAAATAAACCCGCCAATATATATATATATATATATATATATATATATATATATATATATATATATATATATATATATATCATCTCAAAACCCCTACATACCCTTATGCCTCCCACAAGGACCTCTTATACCTCTCATTCTCTTATGTATCCCCACACTCTTACAGAATTCCATAACGAGTAAGAAATGAAAGCTATTTATTTTACAAGGTGGAACCCAATCCCAAACTCCCTCCACAACTAACACTTATACCTCCCCACCAGAGATCCCCAATGTCTTTGCCTACACCATACCTAGGTAATCTACCCAACCAACCAACAAACATACGAAAACATTCAAAACATTCACACATACATAACTAAAAGAAGAACATTTTAAAGAGCCAAACTCCTACCTCTCCATGGTAGAGCTTCATCCAAAGTTCAACAACAAGATTTTCCAATCCAAACAGTCCAAAAGATCCAGCAATCCACAAGCACTTAAAAACAAATTCTAACTCTCTCCAAAATTGCGAGAGCTCAAAACCAAAATGAAGTAGCCCAAAATGAATTATCCCCCAACCAAACCAAGGAATTCAAATAAATAGAAGAGGGAGTGATGAGGATGAGGTGGCTCTATGTAGGATGCCACATCACACATCCTTAACTCCACCTCACAAGTCAACTTCAAACTTCAAGGCATAATAAATAAGTGGGTTGATAAAATGAGATTTTTACTTACACACACAATCAAAGAGCACACCCCTTAAGGAAAAAAATTAATTTCATGTAAGAAAGTGTAATAAAAACTTACAAGTTGACTTCCAAAAATACATCATGAAGCCTGATTTTAAATCCCCAACCCATAGGTAAGGTTGGTATAACAATTTAAGAGATGTGGGACAATTTTAACTTATCCCACAGACCTCCAAAATCAGCCCCTAAGGACATATCCGAATTTCAAAGGGAAGGGTGGAGTGTTTCACACTCAAAGTTACTTATACATCACTTACAAAAATTAATCCAAGAGCCATCAACTCTAATAAATATGTTATTTTGACCCATTTTGATTAATTTAACAACATGATTACTCAAAAATCTAGACTCAATTAATTAAATAATAAACGGGAAAATACATCACCAAATAAACACATACTAATAGTAATCAAATGAACCAAATAAAAGAAATACACATAACCCCTTGGTCACATTCGAAGGTGATTCCCACCACGTGGGAATCCCTAACAATAATACAAACATTCACACATAAATATAAGTTGACATCGTGACCCTTGTTGAATTTATCTAGGATTCCAATGTGGTTGGTCTCCAATCCCCTGATGTTTGTTGTGAAATGTTTACCTGCAAGACACAAATACCTCCTTCGACCTCATGGCTGCATCAAATCATCCAAAATGAATATAAAATATAACTCTAAAATTATCTATATGTAATCTAAACATCATCAAGGCAAGTATGGATATCATTTACAATTTCATCAATAACCATATAATTATAAGATTAACTCAATTTTCTAGGTTTACTCAATATGAAAAACTATCACATGTCTAAAAAAATATATATCCGTAACCATGTCAACAACATATCAATCATCAATATAAAATGTATCTAATAATCCACATGCATCATGTATGAATCGATATCAACAATAGTCCATTATCTTTAACATATAACATCTTGCTAAATAAAAATCTACAATAACATCTATAAGTATAGTCAACATTATCATTATCAATAACAAAAGGCTTTCGAAGGGAAGTGGGCACTACACCCCCTCCTCTTAGACTCGAATTCCTCCTAGAAGTCACTGGAAAGAGATATAGGAACAATGCAACATAAAAAGGATCACTCCCATTGTGGGATTGCTTTCTTCGACTAAGTGTGGGTCTACAAAACCCTATTTTGGTCCAATGCAATTCAACAAGAAGAAGGGAGATTGTAAGGGATGAGTTCTAAACTTTCTTCATGCAAGGCTACGAACATTTAATTCTAAGGAGTAACTTTACGCTATCAACCAAGATATAAAACATAAAAATATAACATGAAGATGTCAAAGGAGTCTCAAGAATAAACACCAAGCAGAGGAATAACAAGGAGAATTTCCATGAGTTTGAGAATGACCACATAGTTTCTCATGAAACACAACATACTACAAAAACAAAAGTTAAGGTTTCTACTAAGGTTAAGTTATGCTTTCAAAGATCATTGTATAGAGAAGGCTAGAAAAATCAACAATGACCAAAATTTGTATGAGAAATAAGTCTACTCAATGTTTCAAAAATTTGGGATCAGACACGATGAGGTTAATCAACCAGGAACAATACCTAAATCAACAAAACATTTAAAATCAAGGAACCATTTAAGAGAAGCACTTCTATAACTCGAGAGGGTAAAATTAAATTTCCATGGTAAAACTGAGTAAAATCATGACCATAAGGTTTCCCAAACCCTTATTTATACACTTATAAAAAATCAAACACACAACACTAACCAAATTTAGAGACGTCAAAAATTTAGAAAATAACCCCTCTAGTAGCTATTATAACAATAAAAGAAGCACCATTCATTATAACACAGTGGGATTTATTTATCTTATTTCCTACCCAAGCTCAAAATATCGATAAAAAGAACACATGCAAAAATCGTAACACTAAGGGTCAGTCAAGGAATCTAGGGAGAAAAACAAATAACAAGGGGGGTCCAACCGCAATCCAAGGTGCATCGTAATCAAAGTGAGTAACAACTTACAAAAACAACTAGTACATTCCTTCCTAATGGAAAAAATAGTAACAACAACAAGGTGTCATAAGAAGATAAGAAGAAAATAAGGCTTCCTAAATTTATTTTATATCCTTAACATATGTTGCCTTAAAATTACAATAACTTAGGTCACCAAGGGCAAGACAACATGCAAAGAGTTTGCTTCTGAAAAACAAGAGATAAGTCTCAATCCAAAAGGGCCACAAATCGCAGTTATCGAGCTATGAAGTAGCAAGGGTACTACGACCTAAAATTACTACAAGGGAAGGGCACACACATCTATGAACAAGGGAGTACTTCGTAATTAGAACACATCACTATCAACAAGGTGTTTCACAGCTCTGGGTAAACAGTTGAACTAAAGGTTCAACTATACATTGTACTCAAAACAAAAATCTTACTCATTTTATAAATCAACTTATTAAGTCAAAATTTGTAGTTTCGTTTGCTAAGAAAATTCCTTTACGAGTTTTCTTAGTTAAAAACTTCCTTTCATTATGATATCACATGTTTGAGTTATAATGAGCACCACCAAGGTGGGCATGATATCTCACCATTCTGTATAGGAGGAAGGAGAAAAAGTATTTATTTTACTCCAAGGGGAGCTAGATGGAAAATTTTTCCTTTCTATTCTTCTACGAGGTTCTTATTTCTTCTATTAATCTACCAAGGTTAAAGCAATGACCATTTTACTTCTTCTATGTTCCGGATTATTTGTTAAGTTTCAAGGTCAAATCTCCTCAATTATAGTTTTTTTTTTGGTGTTTGGGTGAGCCTTCTTATCAATTGAAATTCAATGAGAATGAAGAGTAAAACCTATCACACTATTACTTTTATGGGAGGGAGAGATAAATCAACACATCACATTTTAATTCTAAGGAAACAAGGGACATTCAACATAGAAAAAACATTATTAATTTTGTAAGAATCTAGGAATCTATAAATCAACATGTATCACAAAAATATTTCAAGGGTTTATCAATTAATTACAAGCATCATTAAACATTCATAATGGGTCTCTACAATTATCACAATAAATTACGAGGAAGGCTCATTAAAGAGGCATTATTACTTTTATGGATCTACTAAGGTTTAACAATGTTTGTTGTTTAGGCTAAAACATTTTACTCACATAAAACAAGGAAAATTTTCAAATCAACACTCATATTTTCAAAAGATAACACCAACCAAGTAAAAAAATGACAATGCAAATTTTACTCCAAGGACACCACATTCACACTAAAAAGATCAAATACAAGCAAACAATCAGCTATCTATTCAACATGGCTTTACAACCAAGAGTTATAGTTTTAAAGAAGAATCATATTATAACCACCACCAAGATTAAAATATCAATATCTACTAGGACTAACATTGCCAATAACAAGGTCCAAAAGACTCAAAGCATCCATAAGTGTCTTCATGTAATCCAAAATTTAATAGGTCATAGAATGTTATTCATAGTAATTTAAAACGTTAAGGCAAGGGTAGACTTATTTATAGGTCAAGAGGGAAAAACAAACACACTTAATTTACACACATTACTCGAATGGTCTTAAACCTAACCATAATTACCAAGATGCATACAATCCACAAGCCACTACTTTATATAATGAAACAAGGAAATCATGATAAAACTTAGCATGCCATCGATGAAAAGCCACTACCAAATAAATAATTTTCAAATAACATCCATAGTCAACCAAAATCAATCTGATCCTAACACAAATTATAATCCCATAAATTAACACCTCTACTCTGATGAGGTTCAAGCTCTTACCAGTTTGTAAGAGAATCTCCACCACCATTAATCAAAATGCCAAATAGACCGCACTACACAACGAACTCTCTTTCTAGCAAGGTCGAGTACGAAAAAGGTCACTCTAAGATCTTAGACACACTCAAGGTTCCTTGCATCCAAAACCAAGTCATAAATTTAAGCACCTAAGAAGACATTCAAGACACCTAGGGTGTACCCCAAAATGACGAAATGTCACCATAAAAATAGCATATAATGAGCTCATCATCATGAAAGAAGAAACCATGTAACATTTAGCTAAGTAGCCAACAACATAACGAGCTCCGAATCACCAATCAAAATAAAACCCAAGAAATGTCGATATTCAAGGAAAGTGGCTAAGTATCCGCATTGCAAAGTCTGAAAATTATCACAAAATATAAATAATTAAAAGAGCCTCAGAGCTTCTCAATCCAATCAGAAAATAAGGTGCTGGTCCTTGATAAAATAGCACAAGTTTACGAATATATAAAAAAAATAAAAAATTCCACATCATGGTCACTTCGCAGCCCTTCATGGCCTCCAATAGGGGTACTATGCCTCGAGCTCCGCTCTAATGATGCTCATCTGCAAATTTGGATCAAAAATGACATGAAGACCTAATATCCCTCTACTCACAAGGGGATTGAGTCGCCAAAGCGACAACCAAAACTAACTCATCTAACCACTTAAGGAAAGAGGGGAGCTTTAGATTACTAAACAACTTCTAATTTACTCTTCCTGACCCAAGAGCACAACCACTAAATTCCAACCACAAGAATCACACCATACAATTTATCATTCCAACAAATCCAATAAGGAAGGGTCTTATAAGTGTTTAACGCATCATACAATTAAATCAAGATTTAGGACTTATAAAACAACACATTTTCAAACGAAAACCAAGTTTCCACTACACTACAAGTTTACAATAATCAATTTAATATAACATTCTTAGTTACCCAGGTTTAGACAAAACTCCACTAAGAAAGTACAACAATTGAAACAACTTTATTATTTAATTATTATTTTAAACATGGAGGTTTGATATCTAATGACAGGTTAAGGTTTTACAAGTCATCCTAGGGTCCAAGCGTTTGAACCCACTACTCTGATACTAAGTGTAACGCCCGCTAAAAAGCTCCCACTCGAGACCCAAAAACAACCTAGGTTTAGTTACAAAAAATTATGGAATAAGTTTTTCGAAAGGCATGCCCTGATACATGCTTAGAAAACTACAGTTGTAACAACAAAGTCTCAAAGTCAATTAAAATTACTAAATAATTTTTTTTAATAAAAATTATTAAATTCACATTACAAAATAATAAGTAAAAAAAAATCCAAACATAGTTCAAATTTTCCTTAGATGTTAATTTAATAACTAATTAAATCAACACTATAGTTAAATATTCCATAATTAAAAAGTTAGAGGGTAAAAGGGGGAACAAAAGAATTAAATACCCAAGGTATTTAATTCCATAAGATCTAAACAATTCACAAGGTCTAATTACATAGGGTTAGAATAAATATTTAAGTTAAAAGGGAAATTTTCCTCATCTACCCACTCTCATACTGACTCTCAGACTTATTTTTATAATTTAACCTAATTTTTCTCATATTTCATGTGCTCAAAACTTCCTAAAAACATTCCCATTAGATATAAAATTTCTTCCCCCTTTCCAATGATATAAATAAGTCCTCCTAACTCCTCATATTTCTCAAGTTATGGGTCGGTGGGCCTTGGGATGAAACGTTTCCCAAAAAGCGGGTCTTCGGGCATGGGAAATATATTTTTCCCAATGACGGGCCTACGGGCCTAGGAAAGAAAATTTTCCCGAGCATGGGCCTACAGGCCTGGGGAAGAAAATTTTCCAAAGGGTATACCTGTGGAAGATTCTCACTCGGGGAAGATTCACGGACGGACGAGCCTAGGGGGAAAGCTTATTGCTTTGCCTTATTGGGAAAAAAGTGCAATTTAGTCCCACATGCCTGTGGACCTGTGACAAGGTCTCGTGCCAAAAGAATAAAAAGAAGCCAAAGGCCACAAGGACACGTTTAAAAAAATTCTAACTAAAATTGAAAGGCGGGTCACCAGAGGCATTTAGGATTTTTTGTTTTTTTGTTGAAAAAGTGTTAAGGGTTTAAAGAGATCCATGCCTCCACCAATGCCCAACGATGCCACGTGTCAAGCCAAAGATGCAAGTGGGGAAAACAGACCTTTGGGGGGAACTTAGGAAATTATGACTTTTAAAGGAAAAATGTTAAGGGTTTAAAACAACCTGCGCCTCCACCGATGCCTAAAGAAGCCACGTGTCAGACCCCACAGTGACTTGCAAAAAGGCGGGCCATCGGGGAGACATAGAAATTTTTACTTTTAAGAAGGAAAGGTTTAAAGGTTAAAAACACTCTGCGCCTCTGCCCGATGCCTAAGGAAGCACCGTGTCAGACCAACAGTGAAACACAAGGTGGCGGGCCGGTAGAGGGACTTAGAAATATTTTTACAAATTTTAAAATTATTTAAGTTTAAGGATGCGGTCCCGCACGCCTGCGGAAGTGTTCTTTTTTTTCAAAAAGAAGGGGTCGGGATGTGGGGCCGCAGAGGAAATTTTACCAAATTTATTTTTCAAAATTAGAATTTTTTTTTTACCGAAAAGGAATATTCGGGCCAGAGGAGCGGTAAGGAACCTTGAGTCTATTGCGTTTGTTGGTAAAAAAGCATAAAAGGTAAATTTCAGCCCACGGATCTAATAAGTAATATTTGATTATATTTATTTTGACTCTTAGTTTTTTTTTTGAAGCCAAAACGAAGTAAAAAATTCAGATGGCCATAACTTTAGATTGGGAACTCAGATTTTGGCAAATGAGGACGTTTTGGAAAGATCTCAACCCCCTCTTTTCACAAAAAGCTTAATTTTTTTTTTTTTGACCCAACTTAGATATGTGAATTTTTAAGAAAATGTCTTTTTTCCATTAAAATGATGAACTGAACTTTTAAACTATCAAAAGGGAGTCAATTCGCCATTATTCCTTTTTCAACATAACTAGCAGGCATGGAGAAATGTTCTTCACAGGATTTAGGGTGAATTGCAAGGATAAATTTATTGATTGAGTTTTCACAATGGATTTCCCCCTTTTGACAGCAAAAATGTCTGTGTTTTTGTCTGATCCTGATTGTTAAAGTTCTATAAAATTTTTTTTAAGCAATATAGTCTATTTGGGATGCGTTTTAATCATACTAAGTTCAATTTAATGTTTCATTTTGTTTTCAATGTTGCAGGGGTTACTCTGTATATTTTTTTTTCTAATGAATATTTTCATTTTACAGTAAGTCTAAAAAATTGGAACTACATACTTATACCCAAATTGATTTACTTCACTTTCCATACTTTAAATATATGAATTCATTCTAATTTTACCATGTTCTATTTCCTTCAATCAAAACGTGAAAAAAAGAATGTGGTTTTAGCTTCCAAAAACAGGCATTTCGAAAGAAACAGATAAATGTAATATTTCTTCATACATATTTCTTTTTCAATTTTCAAACAGATATTTCACAATATATTTCAAACACACATTTTAAATGAAAACAATACCATTTGTGGTAAATAAAACAACTACTACTGAACTCAAATAATTATTTTACAACTTCCTTTTTAGTTCATCAAAATATAACTTACAGAATATACATCTTTCATATTCAAATGTAGATTTCATTGCTAAAACAATGCAAATTTCCACCACAAATAATATTACAATGCCATCCACTTAAAGTGGGAAATTTTTACAACAAGGAAACCTTGAAGGGGGACTTGTGAAATTTGTCTTCATCCTCAGCTTCATAAAAACAAGAAGAAGATTGACCATATTTCATTTTGATCACAAAAAAAAATGGGAGAGGCAACGCTCTCCACCCAACCAATAATTCCAATGAAGATGAGAAGTCATCCTCCTCATTGGCCCCCGAGCCCCAGCCACATTACAATAAGAAACGGATTTCAACTCATGGCAACAAACATAACTCCACTACACAAAAACAATTTTCACAAACATATAATAGTCCAAAACAAATACTGCAGTTACAACCACAAGAAGAACAACTAACAAATACTCAGGCTTCATCATACACAAGCCAAAGGAACAATACCTATGGGGGAAGCTAGTTATACCTCCCAATGAGAAAATGGGTATCCACCTTAAAATAAACCCGCCAATATATATATCATCTCAAAATCCCTACATGCCCTTATGCCTCCCCCAAGTACCTCTTATACCTCCCATTCTTTTATGCCTCCCCACACACATATGGCACCCCATAATGAGTAAGAAATACAAGCTATTTCTTTTACAAAGTGGAACCCAATCCCAAACTCCTTCCAAAAATAACACTTATACCTCCCCACAAGAGATCCTCATAGTCTTCTCCTACACAATACCTAAGCAATCTACCCAACTAGCCAACAAACATACAAAAAAATTTAAAACATTCACATATGTATAAATAAAAGAATAAAATTTTAAAGAGCCAAGCTCCTACCTCTCCATGGTAGAGCTTCATCCAAGTTCAATAGAAAACTTTTCCAATCCAAACAGTCTAAAAGCTCCAGAAATCCACAAGCACTCAAAAAAATCTCTAACTCTCTCCAAAATTACAAGAGATCATAACCAAAATGAAGTAACCAAAATGAAGTAGCCCAAAATGAAGTAACCCCCAACCAAGCCAAGGAATTCAAATAAATAGAAGAGGGAGAGATGAGGATGAGGTGGCTCCATGTAGGATGTGACATCACACATCCTCAACTCCACCTCACAAGTCAAATTAAAAAATCCAAGGCCTAATAAATGATTGGGTGGATAAAATGACAGTTTTACTTAAACACACAATCCAAGCCCACATGCCTTAAGGACCAAAATTACTTTCATGCAAGAAAGTGTGATCAAAATGTACAACTTGACTTCCAAAAATACATCATGAAGTATAATTTTAACTCCACAACCCATAGGTAAGGTTTGTATAACAATTTAAGAGGTGTGGGACAAGTTTAACTTGTCCTACAAGCCTCCAAAATCAGCCCCTAAGGACAGATCCGAATTTCAAAGGGAAGGGTGGAGTGTTTCACACTCAAAGTTACTTATACATCACTTACAACACTTAACCCAAGAGACATCAACTATAATAAATACATTCTTTTTACCAATTTTAATTAATTTAACAACATGATTACTCACAAATCTAAACACAATTAATTAAATAATAAAGGGCAAAATACATCACCAAATAAACACATACTAACATTAAAAAAAGGAACCAAATAAAATAAATACACGTAACCCCTTAGTCACATTCAAAGGTGATTCCCCCACCCCCCCCCCCCTCATGGGGATCCTTAACAACAATATAAACATACACACATAAATACAAGTTACCATGGTGACCCTTGTTGAATTCATCCAGGATTCCAATGTCGTTGGTCTCCAATCCCCCAATGTTTTTTATGAAATATTTACTTGCAAGACAGAAATACCTCCTTCTACCTCTTTACCGCATCAAATCATGAAAAATAAATATAAAATATAACTCTAAAATCATCTATATATAATAAAAACATCATTAACGCAAGTAACGATATCATTTACAATTTCATCAATAACCATATGATTATAAGATTAACTCAATTTTCCAAGTTTAATCAATATGAAAAACTATCACATGTCTGAAAACATATATACCTTTAACCATGTAGAGAACATATAAATCATCAATATAGAATGTCTCTAATAATCCACATGCATCATGTATGAATCAAAATCAACATTATTCCATTATCTCTAACATCTAACATCATGCTAAATCAAAAGCTACAATAACATCCATAAGTTTAGTCAACAATATCATCATCAATAACAAAAGGGTGTCAAGGGAAGTGGGCACTATAAATGTACACAAAAATTGATGTTGGACGATCTGATCGAGATGATCTTGAGAAATTTACAGAGTAAACAAAATAGAAAATTCACCTTAAAACTTTGGATTCTATTCTTAGAAATCCTTATGACACTGTCAATAATCCATCCTCAATGGTATTTACATTCTATAGAGCTACAAGGCGTTAACTCTTGAAAGGTGTTTTTCCTTCTAGCCTTCCCAAAAAACTATATTATGTCTCTAATATATAACCTTTATATTAATCAAGGCTTCAAGAAGGTATTTAAAGGAAAATTTCCCACCCATAAGGATTTTTAAAATTCCTTCTGGAATCCTCTCATAATCCTTCTCATACCCAAATTTGAACTTCTATGCACTAGTGGCAGCCAACTACTTTTTACCATCGTAGTTGAGAGAATTGGATGTCACAGATGAACTGACATCTATCATATATCTACTACTTTTTCATTTTTTTACCTTCAAGTATTTTCTGTGTGTGCACTCTGTTTTCCTTGTTGAAAGATTTGTGCACCCACCTTGTTGGGTCTAAGAAAATCATGCTCCTGGCTCAAACATTTCTCTCCCTTTATAACTTATCAAATATTTTCACATTTCTTCCTTTTCCAAAACTTTTTCACACTACCATGTATCTTCCTACAAAAAAATTCTTCTTATTTGTGTTATTTTAATTCTCACGCATGCCACCTAACTTAGCCGAAATTCCCAAGATATATGCATTCACTCATTTCTTATGTGATGGCCCTACATCAAACACTATGGGTAAAAAAAAGTGAGCTCCACCTCATGAGTCAAGATCCAAAGTATGGCTTAGCCTAACAAAATCCTTTATACTTATCCATATTTTATCTTCTTCTCCGCATTCCTTCCATTTTTTTATTATTGGTAAATGGTTTTAAAGGGGAATATATCCCAAAGTACAAAAATGATTAAAAATGAGATGAATCATGGTAGCCAAAGTGGTTTTTGAAAAGTGGGAAACACATCCCAGAAAAAGGCCTAGAATCCAGATAAAACAGAGAAGAACAATGAGAGTGGACAATCTTCCAACAAGAAACCAAAAACAACAAGACTACAACGACACAACATCTAAAAAATGTGGAAGAAAAGTAAACAAATACTACCAAAACAAGAAGATATATAAAAGAGGAACAACTAAACAACATAAAAGAGGTAAATCATCTATGTGGGATAAATGGTATGTTATGGATTGATTTCTTCTTGTTATAAACTATTTTCCACCCTTCTGGATCCTCCTCAATCAGGAGAACGAATTCAATGTCATCAATTGGTTTGTATATGGTATTTTTATAAGGAGAGCGAGGAAGGACATTCTTCTTAACTTCCTCATTCAACTTTGGATTAGGCAACCTATAATGCCCGCTAAAAACACCCACTCCAGACCCAAGAACAACCTAGGTTTAGTTAGAAAAATTTATGGAATAATTTTATTTGAAAAACGTTTCCTGAAACAGGCTTTGATACTACAGTTGTCACAAAAATGTTTCAAGGACCATTATATTCAATAATTAAATTTTCACGTTAATATAAATTTAAAGTCCACATTACAATTTAATGAGTAAAATTAATCCAAGCATAGTTAAATTTCCCTTAGGTATTATTTAATAATTAACTAAATTAACATTATAGTTAAATATTTCTTAATTAAAATTAGAGGGTCAAAGGGCAAAAACAAATTAAATACCCAAGGTATTTAACTCCACAAGGCCTAGACAATAGACAAGGATCCTATTTACATGGGGTTAAAAAAAACATTCATTTACCCCATAAGGTGACCCCTTAACAAGACAACCCATGCTTTAGAAATAAAGCATTTAAATTAAAAGGATAATTTCTCACTTAGGCACTCTTATACTTACTTTGTGATTGAATCTGAATTTTTTTCATATTTAATGCATTTAAAATTTCCTAAAAACATTTCCATTAGATAGGTATTTTCTTCCCCTTTCCAAAGATATAAAGAAGTCCTCTTAACTCCTCATATTTCTCAAGTTACGGGCCGGCGGGCCTTGGGATGATTTTTTTCCCAAAAGTAGGCTTGCAAGCCTGGGGAAGACATTTTTGCCAAAGGTGGGCCTGCGGGCCTCGAGAAGAATTTTTTCCCAAAATCAGACCTGGGGAATAAATTAGCTCTTTGTAATTTTTTCAAAAATGCATAATTTATAATTTTGGGTCCAGGTGCCTGTGAACCCGCGGCGGGCCTTCACGCCAAAAGGAGAAAATATGCCAAAGGCCGCAAGGGAAACGTGTCCAAGTTTCCAAGTCCTGGTAGGTAGGTGGGTCGCCAAAGGTTTCTTTGGATTTTTAGCTTTTTTGTTTAAAAATCAAAATTTTTTAAAAAGGTCCGCGCCTTTTCCAACGCCCAGAGAAGCCACGTGTCTTGCCTAAAAATTACAAGCGGGGAAGGAGACCATCGGGGAAACTTTGGAAATTTAGGTTTTCTTTGTTGAAAAGCGCAAGGGTTAAAAAAAATCCATGCCTCCTCCAATGCCTAAGGAAGCCATGTGTAAGACCAAAAGTGACATGAGGGATGGTGGGCCATCGGGGAGACTTAGGAATTTTTGTAAAATTTACAAAAAGTAAATTATAAATATACAGGCCTGCATGCCCGCGGTGTTAGAGTAGGTATTTACCTTAGCTCATGTTCACCTAGGTACTTTATTTACCTTTATTTTATGTATCCTCACCCACTTATGTGTGTGGATATTTAATTTTATTTATTTAGATATTAGGGGTTATTATCTAGTTGTTAGGTAAAGTTCTTTCCTTTATCTTTTGTTTTGACTAGTTATTTCCTTGATCTATGGTATTGACTAGATCCTTCTAGTAGGTGCTTAACTCTTTATTCCTTAGCCCTTGGTCATATGGTATGTTCATATGAGGGCTTGAAGCTTGTGATTCCTACTAGTAGGTGCTTAAATCTAGATCCCTTTCATTTTATTTGTATGGTGAAAGCAAGAGTATTTTATTATGTTTTAGTGGCAACTAAAATAAATAGTAGAGCATAATATTAAAAAGCTTGTAAATTTTGATCAGTAACTCGGTTTTGAGTGCCGTTTTTTGCAAAAGGACTTGTTTTTCCTTGTTATTTCCATTGGAAATATTTATTTTGAGAATTTTACAATAATTAGAAAGTTCCATATTGTAACACGCACTCATTACAAAGTGCCAAAATCCAGGGGGGGCCTTGTTGCATTGCTTGGGGGTCTTGTTGCATTTCTTTTTTCTTAAATTTATTTTGGTGATTTTTTTTTAGGATGGCATGTACTTCTACATTAGATCATTTGAAGCCATTAAAAACACATAATTACCACACAAGGAAACCAAGAATGGAAACAATAATTAAGTGAAAAGGATTATGGGCTTTAACTTCTTCAGAACAACTAGTATTCACTAGAGAATATGAGAAATTTCAGTACCAATGCAAATTTGATGAGTGTATCGGTTTGATATGAACTTATGTAAGTTACAATATTTTGTTTCATTTGGTAAAATGTGACTCTCCTTTCAAAATATGGGAGAAATTGGAAGATTTATTTGGTAAGGTGGATCATACGATAGCCATGCAACTTGAAATTGAGATCACCTCTCTTAATCCTGAAGATTTTCCAATAATTATAGACTATCTTACCAAGTTCAATCATTTTTTGATACAGTTGAAGGGGAGTGGAAGAGATAAGAAAGATGAAGAGTGTGTTTACTTGATTCTATCCAAGTTGAGAGGACCATTTCAAATATTTTCTTCTACCTTTTTCTCTAGAATGGATGCCTTAGGAGACACATTTAAAATTTCAGACTTAATAAATTTTTGTGAAAGACTTACTAGGGAAGAATCCAAATTGTCTCACCTTATGTCTTCAACCTCTCAAAAGGAATTAGTTGCATCTAATCCTAAGGGAAAGGGAAAACCAAATAGTAAAACAAAATCCACCCCTTATCCATCTCAAAATGCTCCTAAACCCAAAGAAAACAACTCAAAACACAAGGAGTCTTCTAAATCCAAGAATAAGTCTAGTGGTTCATGCTCTTTTTGTGGGGGTAGTAATCATGAAGAACATAGGTGTTATAAGTGAATGCAAGCCTCAAAGGATACAGTCAAGAAAATCAAAATTTCTATCTCCACTCCACCTCCTTCTAATCAGCATGGCAAAGAACTTAATGTTTTGGGAGATCTCAATCACCACTTGCAGAAAGTTGGGTTATAGATTTTGGTGCTTCTCATCACATGACTTCTTCTAAGGAGTCTTTTGTTTCTCTAGGTTTGAGTTCTACTTCCAAAATTGAGGTTGTAGATTCTTCCTTTATTTATGTTAAAGGAAAAGGTGATATACCACTTGATGGTGGCAGTATCCAAGATGCACTATATGTTCCTAACATCACTACAAATTTACTTTCTGTATATCAAATTTGTCATTATCATCAAGGGAAAATACTGAATTTTACACCACATGGAGCAGAAGTACGAAATTTTTTGGAGCCTAATTAACTTGTTGCTCAGGGTATTGTTGATAATAGTTCTAGACTATATCACTTTGAGGGTATTTATGACACTTCCTCTTTAGGGACATGATTGGTTTCTCATGTAGATTCAGAGAATAAGCTTTGGCATGAAAGATTTAGACATCTTAATTACATATATTTAAAGGAGTTGATCAATTATGGTATGGTACATGGTCTTTCTAGAGTTTCTAGTCTTAAGGGACTTTACTCTAGTTGTGCATTATGGAAATAACACCAAGATCCATTTCCTAAGAATTTTTCCTAGAGAGTTTCTTCACCACTTGAGCTTGTGCATAGTGACTTGATGGTTTTTTTTACCCCCTCTTTCAATGGAGCTAAGTATGCACTTATGTTTATTGATAATTTATCGAGGTGTAGTTGGGTTTATTTTCTCAAGTAAAAAAGTGATGTTTTTTCACACTTCAAAGTGTTCAATAATTTGGTCGAGAAACAATCTTCTAGCTACATAAAGAATCTTCATACTGATAATGAGGGGGAGTACTTCAGCAATGAGTTTTCTGAGTTTTTTGCAACTCAAGGCATTATTCACTAGCATTTTTTTCCTCATACTCCACAATAGAATGGCTTAGTAGAAAGGAAGAATATAACTTTGAAGGAAATGGCTAACTATATGATGCATTCTATAGATTTACCTCCTCTCTACTGGGCATAAGTAGTTAATTGTGCTAACTAAATTCAAAATTGCACACCTCATAGAGCAATTGAGAATTTTACTCCAGACGAAGCTTGGTCCAACACTAAGCCAGATGTATCATTTTTTCGCGTCTTTGGGAGCCATGCTTGGGCCTTTGTCCCAAAGAAGAAAAGGAAATATTTAGATAAGAAGAGAAAAACCTTGATATTTGTAGGGTATTGTGAGGACATGATAGCTTATTGACATCTATATTCTAATTCTCATGACGTTCTTTTTTG
This sequence comes from Taxus chinensis, assembly GCA_019776745.2. Lineage (NCBI taxonomy): Eukaryota > Viridiplantae > Streptophyta > Pinopsida > Cupressales > Taxaceae > Taxus > Taxus chinensis. Next base: position 720,215,424 of record CM034146.1, on the reverse strand, counting down.
AACACATGTTCAGTTTGATGAGCACTTCACTCCTCATGATTCTTCATCTTCTTCCATTCCTCCTTCTTCTTCATCTCATCTTGAGGATCCATTCTTTGAGGAGGTTGATGAGGGGATTATAGATGCCGTTGAGGATCTTATTCCCATTGATGTTATCACTATGCCTAAGTGGGATCGTACTATATTTTTTGAGGCAGTCCATTTCACAGAGGATATTCCACCCACTAGGAATCATCATGCACATTCTATAGGTTTTGGAATTTTGTATCAGGCAGTTTCTGAGGATCCACTGTATTTTTCAAAAGCTCATGTGATACAATAGTGGGATGATGCGACGACATATGAGTATTGTTCTTTTATTAAGAATCATACTTGGTATTTGGTATCTCTTCCTAAAGGAAGAAAGATGGTTAGGTGTAAGTGGGTATACCGAACAAAATATGCAGCTGATGGGTCCATTGACAAGTATAAGGCTTGTCTTGTTGTAAAGGGTTTTTCACAAGTTGAAGCTATTGATTACTCTAAGACTTTTTCACCCATTTCCAAGATGGATTCTTTACGCCTTGTACTTGCTATTGCTGCATCACATGGGTGGCCTGTATACCAGATGGATGTGAAGAGTGCCTTCTTACATGGAGATATACAAGAGGAAATATACATGGAGCAGCTAGCTGGATTTGTTCAGGATTCTTCTCTTGTTTGTAGGCTTCAAAGGTCTCTCTACGATCTCAAACAAGCCCCTTGGGATTGGTATGAGAAGATGGATTTTTTTTTTCTATCCACTGGTTTTTTTCATTTCCACTCCGATCATACAGTGTATCTCCAACATGTTGGTAAGTATATTTTGATAATTGTCTTGTATGTTGATGATTTGTTACTTATTGGTAGCTCTTCTTCCCAAATTCAGACTATTCAGAGGGCTCTTTCTACACAGTTTGACATGAAAGATCTAGGGTTATTGCATTATTTCCTTTGATTACAAATTTCTTAGATAGATTAAGGGATTCATTTGAGTCAGAAAAAGTACACCCATGATCTTATTCGGCACTTTGATATGGCTGATTGCAATCCAAGTCCATCTCCTTTTCAGTCTAGGGTTACTCTTACTTCCAAATATACCACACAACTTTGTGATCCTACTTTGTATAGGAAGTTGGCTGGGAGTCTCATGTACTTGACCCATACTCACTTTGATATTTCAGATGCAGTAGGGCTTGTATCTTAGTTTGCACATTCTCCTCATAGTAGTCACTGGTAGGCTACTAAAAGGATATTGCGCTATTTACAGGGCACTTACCACTTTGGCCTCCACTAAACTAAGGGTTCTACTCAGTTGGTTGGGTATACAGATTTAGATTGGGAAGGTTCTATTGATGATAGGCGTTCCAGTTATGGCTATATTTTTTGTCTTGGTTCTTCTCCAGTTGCTTGGGCATGCATAAAGCAATAGGCTATTACACTTTCATCTTCAGAGGTAAAGTACAAGGTAGAAATTACAGTGAGTCAGTAGATTCATTTGCTTCACCAATTATTGACAGAGTTTGGATTCCCATAGGATTCACCAACTATACTTTGGTGTGAAAACCAAAGTGCAATTCACATTTCTTGCAACCTAGTTGGGCACTAGCAAACCAAGCATATTGAGATACACATCCACTTCATTCAACAACACTTTCAGGATGGATTTCTTTGCTTTGAGTACATTATGACTCAACAGTAGGTTTCAGGCATCTTTACGAATCCTTTTGCATCACCTTGTTACCTTGAGTTGTGTGGAATGCTTGGGGTTTCAGAAGTTATTATTGGGGGGTGTTTGTGAGAACATATTCCTTATTCTTCTTCTTTCTCTTTCCTTCTAGCAGGATTATTTCCTTCTTTTGGTTCGATATTTCTGCATGGATATATTGTACATGATTACCTCATCAGGACTTGTTGCTGAGACTCATACTATGGACGTTCCATTTCTATTTTTGGCCCCTAGCTTCACTTTAGGGGGGGTGTTAGAGTAGGTATTTACCTTAGCTCATGTTCACCTAGGTACTTTTTGTATTTATCCTCACCCATTTATGTGTGTGGATATTTCTTTTTATTTATTTAGATATTAGGGGATATTATCTAGTTGTTAGGTATAGTTCTTTCCTTGATCTATGGTATTGACTAGATCCTTCATGTATAGTTCTCTCTTAAATCTATTGTCTTGACTAGTTCTTTGATGACTAGTTATTTCCTTAATTTATGCCTTGATCTACGATCTTGACTTGGTCTTAGATTGTTATTCCTTGCCCATATAACCGAGGCCCATTCTCATTGTAATTCATTGAGTTCCATAATAATATATGATATTGCTGCTCATTTGTTTGCAAAGGTTTTATGTAAAGTTATTTGGGTGAATTGCTTTCATCTTATTGATTGTAGTGTTTGATTAACATCTGGTTTCTTGGCTTGGTATGGTCTGGTTATCATATTTTTTACGTGGAAGTGTTTTTCCAAAAGCAAAGGTGCAGGGCTATGGGGCCGTGGAGGAATTTTAGCAAATACAACTTTTAAAACTTAAAAGCTTTTTATGCCAAATGGGAAAATTCGGGTCTGTAAATCTGCAATTTGGCCAATGGATCCACTTTGCAATATTTTATTATATATATATTTTTTTGACAGTTAGTTTTTTTTTGTAACAGGGTTGAAGGAAAAAATTCAGAAGGCCATAAATTTTGACTCGAAGCTCATATTTTAGCAAATGAGAACTTTTTGGAAAGGGCTCAAACTCCTCTTTCCATAGGAATTATAAAATATTGTTTATAACAAACTTAGATGGGTGAATTTTAAGAAAACATATTTCCTACCATTAAAATGTGAACTAAACATTTTCATGTTAGGAAAAATATTAGTGTTTACATTATTAATGCATGTATAATTTATATTATCAAGGATAATATAAATATCGTTGTAATAAAAACTCGTATTATGAGTTTTTAGTATTGGTTGTGTGATTTTTGGTTTTTAAACCAAACTCACGTAGATAGGATTAGAGAGGAATTCAAGAAGTTAGCTAGAACAATATAATCCTTAAATATAGGAGCTATAATTCCTATATATATATGTCTGTAACCAACCTTGAATTAATAATATATAGAGAGAAGAAATCCATTATTCTATGTGCAAATCTGCTCATGTACCATCATTTGGTATCAGAGAAAGGTTATTGTGATGGAAGTATAATAATTTGATAGGGGCGTCTAGATAATTTATTTCCCCTTGTAGATGGTTTTTTTTAGAGGTGAGGAGTTTGTATATATTAAACTTCCAGTTATAGCTGTGTGAGATTAGTAGCAATGCACAACTAGGGCATTCTTTATCCATGCCATTCAGATTTACAATGAATATCATTACACGTGTTCATGGGTCTATTCAAAGTTTTCAATCAATTTTGTGCATAGAATTTTATTTCCATTATTTGACATGCTGGAATTCAATTCCATGCACCATTATAGCTTTGCTTCATGTGGGATTACAACTTCTAAATCATACAAAATTCTAACGCCCTCAATTTAGTTGTCTCGGCCTGCATCATTTGTGTGGAATTTTATGAGGGATATCATTTCTTACTATTGCAGATCTAAGGACTATTATTACCAGCTACCAGCTATTTCAACACCATTCATGCAAATGGTTGCATAATATAATTTATTATAAATTAGGATCTACGTAGCCAAAAAACCCTATCATTTCAGTGCCTCCTATAATCCATCGTCATATTTATGTCAGATCATGAATGAAAACTATACGTGGAAGATATTTTTGTGCATATCATTCTAATTCATAGGCCTGATCTTATTTTGGAGCATTGACATCTTGACTGCGTAATTTCTCTTGAGTTCAGTTGCATCAACGGTTTGCAGCCTCATTAAGTCACCTCTGCACTTAGATCATGAAGAATCAGTTATAGCTTAGTATGGATGGAGCTTAAGTCTCAAGATATGAATATTCTTCCACCAATAATTCTATATCATCAAATTAGCATGAGAGTTAGCATTTCTTCGAGATTTGGTCTAAATTCAATGTATTTGATAAGGTATGAATCGTATATTAGAGGAGCTTAGTTATTAGTATCATATGTGTGCTTATTCCATAAAGTCATTAGGATTTTTCATTATAATATTCGTTCCTCACAAATATCCTTCTTTTCATGTATTTAGGTCTAGATTTATTTGTGAGTTGATTTTATTCTAGAAATTAGTTTTTATTATCTAAAATTAGTAAATATTATTTTAGATAATATTGAGTCCTCATTGTCTTTTGATTACATTTTATGTTTTAGTAGAGATAAATTGTCTTTTGTATTGTCATATCATTGTGAAAATTAAAAGTTGAGTTAAGTCCAAAAATAAAAAAATAAAAATTGAGTTAGTATAAAAAGCTCAAAAAAAAAATAAAAAATTTGCCTCACCTTCCAATAATTGGACGCATTTTCACTTGTACACGACGTCCAAGTTGTGGATGTATTTTTTGAGCTCCATGAATCTCAAAATCTGAATTCACTAAGCTTACAGCCTGATATTGGAGTTCAAAGGCAACAAAGGATGGAAGGAAATCAACGCCTCTCGTTAGTCACCAATGAAAGGGTCGCGTATAGCACTGGTGGCATATTTCTATATTATTTTAGTTGTTTTCTTTGAGTGGTGTGCATAATAAAATGGTGTGTGGTTTCCTTCCACTATTTTGATTCAAATGAGGAAGATGTGTATTTTGGATGCTAAGAACACTTGTATATGAGGGCAGCTGAACTGGACTGATCCTCTGACTGCATAGATCCTTCGACTTTCATATTTCTAACATCGATCAACTGATGAAATCTATCATTAAATAGAAGTGAAATAAGGAACTTTTGAGTTCGCATATGTAGTTGAATCGGAGGAAGTGTGATCATTCGGTATGGGGTTAACTGTGGTAAAGTGGATTGGTCATGGGCATCAAGATCCAAATAGCAAGATCCAAGCTAGCAGTATGTAGACCTAAAAGTATGCAAAGGTAGACGATTGTGATTCCATTTCTATGGTGCTTTTTTCTTGTGTTCGCATTAAGGGGGTGAAGATTAGCGATTAATAATGTTCACACTAAGGGGGTGAATGTTAGGAAAAATATTAGTTTTTACATTTTTAATGTGTGTATAATTTATATTATCAAGGACAATATAAATATCGTTATAATAACAAATCGTATTATGATTTGTTTAGTCTTGGTTATGTGAGTTTTGGTTGTTAAACTAAACTCACTTAAATAGGATTAGAGAGAGATTAAAGGATTTATCTCAAACAATATAATCCTTAAATATAGGATCTATAATTCCTATATATATATATATATATGTAACTAGCCTTGAATGAAATAATATACATAGAGAAGAAATCAATTATTTTGTGTGCAAATCTGCTATTGTACCATCATTTCAACTACTAGAGTTGATCTAATCCACCACTCTTTCTTCTTCAACATGTCAAACAGGCATGGAGAGTCGCACTTGAAAAAATTTGGAACTGATTTGAAGGAATAAAAGTTGTGGTTGAGATTTCAATACGAATTTTTATTTCCTTACTCTGTAAATGCGTTTTTCTATTCTCTGTCCACTACTGAATTTATGTGTAAATTTTCTACGGAAATACAATTTGTTTGGGATGCATTTTGATCATCCATAGATATATATTAACATTTCTTTTTGTCTTTCATCTTAGCAAGTTGTTCTGTACATTTTTCTAATTTTTTATCACAGGTTTTGAAATGAATCTAATGGAAATCTACATACCCAGAACTAGAATTTAATCTATTTCATTCGCCATACTTTAAATATTTGAGTTCATTCCATTTCAACTTTAATATATTTCCTTTTCCTACAACAATGCATGAAAAGCAATAATGTGGTTCTATTTTTCAAAACATGCATTTCAAATAACAAAAAGGAATGTAATAATTCTTAACACAGACTTTTTCTAGCCTTAAACAGAGAGTTTGGAAAAATATTTCAAACAATGGATTTCAGAAAAGAGAAACACCATTTTTTAGAAAATAAAACAACTTCTATTAAACTGAGATAATTCCTTTTTACAACTTCTTTTCTGTTCACCAAAATACAACATACAAAATAAATCTTTCTCATTGAATATAACTTTATATGTCCAAAAACAAAACAACTTTTCACCACAAATATTATCACAAATTCATCCACTTAAAGTGGGAAATTTTTACAATAAGGAACCCCAAAGAGGACTACGAAATGTGTCTTCACATACAGCTCCAAGTACAACAACAAGAGAGATCTGCCATGTTTCATTGGTCACAACAAAAAAGGGGAGAGGCAATGCTCTCCACCCAACCAAGAATTCCAATGAAGAGGATAATTTGTCCTCCTCATTGGGCCCCAAGCCCCAACCACATTACAATAGGAAATGGATTCAAATCATGGTAAAAAAAAAACTTCCACATCAAAAAACCAGATTTAACAATCATATCATAGTCCAAAATAATGTAGTTACAGTCACAAGAAGGACAACACCAAAATATACAAGGCCTCATCATACTAAGGCCAAAGGATTAAGATCTATGGGGGAAGCTGCTTATACCTCCCAATGGGAAATGGGTGTCCACCTTAAAACCCACCAATAATTCATCTCAAAAACCCCTACATACTCTTATGCCTCCCTCAAGTTCTCTTATGCCTCACTGCCCTTATGGCTCCCTCATAAGTAATAAATGAAAGCTATTTCTTATCCAAGGTGGAACACCCATCCCAAATTCCCTACACAAAATAACTCTTATGCATCCCCACAACTCTTATCATCCCCACAACTCTTATGCCTCCCCAAAAGAAAGATCCCCATAGTCTCCTCCTACACCACACCTAGGAAATCTACCCAACCAACCAACAAACATACCAACACACTCAAAATATTCACATATGCATATATAAAAAAAAGAAACATTTTAAGAGAGTCAAGCTACTACTTCTCCATGATAGAGCTTTATCCAAAAGTTCGACAACAATCTTCTTCAAATCCAAACAGTCGAAAATCTCCAACAAATCCACAAGCATCATAAATCCTCTAAATCCCTCCAATTGCAAGAGCACAAAACCAAAAATGAAGTAACCCCCAAAACAACAAAAGAATTTGAATAAATATAAAAGGGAGAGAGGAGGATGAGGTGGCTCCATGTAGGATGCCACATCACTCATCCTCAACTCCACCTCACAAGTCAACTTCAAAATCCAAACCACAAATAATAAGTGGATGAATAAAAGACATTTTACTTACACACGCAATCCAAGACCGCACACCCTAAGGACTAAAATTAATTAGATGTAAGAAGGTACAATAAAAATTACAACTTGTCTTCCCAAAATACATAATGAAAGCCTAATTTTAACTCCCCAACCCATAGGTAGGGTTGGTATACAAATTTAAGAGGTGTGGGACAAGTTTAACTTGTCCCACAAGCCTCCAAAATCAGCCCCTATGGACAAATCCGAATTTCAAAAGGAAGTGGGAGTGTTTCACACTCAAGTTTACTTACACATCACTTACAACACATAATCCAAGAGACATCAACTATAATAAATACATTCTTTTGACCCATTTTAATTAATTTAACAACATGATTACTCACAATTTAGACACAAATTAAATAATTAATAAAGGGGAAACACATCACTAAATAAACACATACTAAAATTAAACAAAGGAACTAAATAAAAGAAATACACAAACCCATGGTCACATTTGAAGGTGATCCCCCATGGGAATCCCTAACAACAAATCTAACATACACAAAAAAATACATGTTGTCATGGTGACCCTTGTTGAATTCATCTAGAATTCTCAATGTGGTTGGTCTCCAATCCCCCGATGTTTGTTGTGACATGTTTACCTGTAAAACACAAATACCTCCTTCAGCCTCATGGCCGCATCAAATCATCCAAAATAAATATACATCTAAAATCATCCATACATATAAATCAAACATCATCAAGGCAAGTAACGCTATCATTTACAATTTCATCAATAACCATATGATCATAATATTAATTCAATTTTCTAGGTCTAATCAATATATCTGAAAATATCACATGTCACACACACAATATATATATATATATCTAACCATGTCAACAGGTATATCAACATCAATATAAAATGTCTCTAATAATCCACATGCATCATATATGAATCGAAAGTCAACAACAGTCCATGGTCTCTAACATCTAACATCATGCCAAATCAAAAGCTCACAATAATGTCCATAAGTATAGTCAGCAATGTCATAATCAATATCAAAATGTGTCAAAGGGAAGTGGGCACTACACATTCCCTTATTACATTGATATGAAATTTATTTACCAGGATTTTCAGGAATAATAGGGGGTCTCAGGAAATGATTAAATATACTAAATAAATGCAAAGTTTGAATCTAACTCTTAAAAACTTGGTGTCAAAGACCATATAATCATGGAGGGAAACATTCCACCAATTTATTTGATTTTAACGCATTTGCATCTCATAATCATCAACATTATGACACCTAAACAGATACACATATTTTATATCTGAAGGGTCACATACATAGAAGTCAAGAATAAGTTAAGTCATAAAGCTAGCTATATATTTATTATTAATATAAAATTACACATGTGGGAAGGGAAGTTCATGGAGTTATAAAGTTCAATTAGGATTATGGCATATTGCTTGTGTCAGTGAAATTAGAAGTCTGGGAGTCACATGCATTTACTATCTAAACAATAAACATTTTTAATGGGTATTATCTAAGCACATACATAAAATTGAAGAGGATAGATTTAACAGTCAAATCTAAACATATCTTATGTAAATAGAAGGTCATTAAATTGTATGGCTATATATAAGAGGGGAACAATAAGCATTTATATCACCAAGGTAATGTGGTTGAACATAACACAACTTATTATTCAAGCAAATAAAGACTTTATCAAATTATTAACGATACATGGTCTCTATATAACGGTTCCATTAGCATATAAAAAATCTTGTCTTCCACATATTAATTAATAATACAAACATTTTGCTCTCTCTCTCTCTCTCTCATCTCTCTACTCTCTCTCTCTCTCTCTCTCTCTCTCTCTCTCTCTCTCTCTCTCAGTCTCTCTCTCTCTCTCTCTCTCTCTCCCTCTCTCTCTCTCTCTCTCTCCTTCACCCCCTCTCCCCCCTCTCTCCTCCCTCTCTCCCCGCTCTCTCCTCGCACTCTCCCTCCCCTCTCCCTATCTCTCACCCTCTCCCTCTGCATCTCACTATCTCTCTCCCACTCCCCTTCCATCTCTCCACCCCTTCCCCCTCCCCCTCTCCCTGTCCATCTCCCTCCCTCTCCCCGGCTCTCTCTCGCACTCTCTCTCCCCCCTCTCGCTCTCTACCCCCCTTCCCACTCCTGCTCCCTCTCTCTCCCCCTTCCACCTCCCTTTCTCTCTCTTTAAATCGCTCTCTCACCCTATCCCTATCTCTCCCTTGCTCCCAATTCCTCCTCTCTCTCTGTCTCTCTCTCCCAATCTCTCTCTCTCACCCTCCATCTCTCCCTCCCTCTCTATCCCTCTCTATCTCTTTGTCACACTCTCCCCCCTCTCTCACCATCTCCATCCCCCTCTCAATCTCTCCCCCTCCTGCCTCACTCTCCCTCTCTCTCCCACTTCCCCGCTCCCCCTCTCCCACACTCTCCCTCCCCCTCTCACTCCCTCTCCCTCTCGACCTCTCCTTCTCTCCCCCCTCCCTCTCTTGCCCTTTCTCTCTCTCACTCCCTCTTCCTCTCTCTCCCCCCTTCCACCTCCCTCTCTCTTTTTCACGCTCCCCCCCTTTGTTCGACTCTCTCCCCCTCAATCTCTCCCCTCTCCCCCACTCTCTCTCTCTCAACCTCTCTCCCCCTCCCTCTATTTTTTGCCCTTTCATTTGCTATGAATGCAATCATTTGTGGTCTAGTTGAATCAAAAATTGTGAAGGTTGTGCATTGCACATCAACAAAGGAAATTTTAGATAAAAATTATGGTCATTTATGAAGGAGATTCCAAGGTAAGGATAGAAAAACTTCAAAATTTCAAAAATCAATTTGAAGGCCTAAAAATGAGTGAAGAGGAATCCATTATTGCATACTTGCTTAGAGGTGATAAAGTTGTTAACAACATGAGAGAATTAGGTGGGAGAAGCGAAGGAAGAATTTTTGGTACAAAAGATATTAAGGTATTTAACTCCTAAGTTTGACCTAAAAAGTGTCTTTTATTGAGGAAGCCAACGATATTTAAAGGTCATAGCTATGAATGAGCTTCATGACATCTTTATTGTATATGATATGAGTATTGTTGACTATAAACATATCAAGAAGGAAATTTCTTTCAAGGTTGAGAAGAAGGAAATGTCTATTATGCAACCAAGTGCATCAAAGAATGAGAGATCATGTAATGGTTATTGCTATAATTGTAATGGATTTAGACATAGGGAAAATGAATGTAGGAGGTCTATCACAGATGATCACCGATGGAGGGATAATAGAGACTAGTAGACAAATAATATCATTTTCCATAATTTTCATAAGAAAGATCAAATTGCTAGGTGTTTTCTATATGATTCATCCAGTCAAGTTTGCAGACAAGAAGTCCCAAGAGGTATGAATTAGATATTATTTTTTAATTGCACTAAAGTTGGACATGTAGCTAGAAATTTTTTATGGTATTTAGAGGAAATCCATGAGGTTTTAGAATCCTAGAATGTATAGTAAAAGACAAGGCGGGTTGTGGGAGCCTAATAACAAACAATGTTCTTCCTCATAAAGAAGATTGTTGAAGTAAATCAGGAAAATATTCTTAGGGTACATACTAGCATAATGAAGGAAAAGTTTTATCTCAGGTGTCCAAAAGGGCTTGTGACCTTATCAATTTGTTTTTCTACTAATCCTTATGTAAAAGAGTATCTCTACTAGGATTCTTAGAGGCATTCAACCATCCATATGAAGCATGGAGTTAAGGTGGGAGCATGAAAGGTGTGAATTATGATGTTGAAGGAGTGTTGTTAGAGTGAAAAGGTATGTTCAATATGCCTTTTAAGGTCTTAAATATCTTTATAGATGATTTAGGCACTGTCATGTTGCAAGTTTGTTGGATCCATGAAGGGCAAGATAGTCATTTTGTATGATGACTTGATCAGTAAAATTAAATGTAAAGTGAGTTTATGTTTTCCAAGGTATGATTGTGTGGTGAACGATGTTAGATATTGTGTCACAATCCTTGTTTTATAAATGAGGTGTAATCAATTTTAGTTATGCTTCATGGAAGTTGTTTTTAAGAAGTAAGAAGCACTGTCGAGCCTGTGGAGATCAAAGTTTTTGGTTCTCTATGTTAATCAAGATTGCATACATGTGTGTGGTTAATGGGGGTTTATATTTTTATGTCTCAGACAAGAATTTGGTATGTTATATGGCTTCTAAGGCTATAATGGTCTAGAACAATGATCTAAACCTTGATGTGGTATGTTGAAATTGTGATAAGAATTCAAAATATGAGGTATGATTTTTAGTGTAATCATGGAGATGTAGCAGAATTGTAAGGTCATGGAGGTACTATTACAATCTAGGCATGAAGGAATCATGGTGTTTTATAATGAATGCATGAATTAAGGTGATCTTAAGTGCTAAAAAATACTTGAGAAGATAAACTAGTAGTGTTTCAAGGTTTGTGTGGTTGTTCACTTGCATTATGAATGAAATTACATCATATCAGGGTATTATAGGTTGTTTTTGCACTATAATGATGAGCTACAAGTATACGAATACCTCATGAGCCAAGAATAAGTGAAGTTGATCATCTAGCAGGTGTTTAAGGTGTTTAAGAGGTTTGTTTCATAGAGTTATTAGTTAAGTGCAAACATAGGTTTACGAGGAGCTTGTCATAAGCTCAAACAAGTATGATACCATGAAAAGGAGGCAAAGAGCACTGAAAATTTAACTCAGGATTGTGAAGTTGTGGATGGTCCATCTCTAGTGCATATACTGATTGAACTATGTTTTCAATTTTCAATTTTATAATCTTGAACCTTGCTACTGTATTCTAGTTAGCGTACTAATAAGGATGTGCAAGACATCATGATTATTGTTGTGTTCTGATTGTTATTGATTTTATGGTTGTAGTGTGGACTTTGATGTACATTACTGTATATGATTTGATTAACCTACTTGACAGACATTATGGAGGTGTTAGACTCTTGACATGATGTGACTTATGCGATGGATTTTATATGCTTGATTTACATATCAGTATTGATGTTCTAAGTGATACTATTGTACTTAACACATTGGTATTCATGGATATTTCTAGATACATTGCTGATGTTATGATCTTAGTAAAAATTGATGGATTGATAGAATCGAAATGTTATAAATTTGAAAGAATTGGTGAATTACTTCCATTCTAACATTTGTTTAATTATGATATTCGATGATGTGAATTGTTATGCTAAATATGTATGTGTTTTATTATGTCAACATCGTTAATGTGGCCACGAGGCTAGAAATGTATTGTCTGATTTTGCAAGAAATTATAGCACAAAAATCTACGAAGGTATTAGTAACAGGTCACCATGGAAACTTGTGTAATTTTATGTTGTGTTGTTACATGCCTAGTTAGGAGGTTTCCCATGGGGGTGACCCCACATGTGTGGCCATGAGGATAATGTTTCTCTTATTTTAATTTGGTGTCCATTTTATTTTGTGTTTTGTTTTTAATTATTTGAAATTGTAGTCATTTTATTAGCAATTATTAATGTGTCTTGATTAGTTAATCAAGCTTAATTTGTTAACTAAAATAAGGATGTGACAATTGCATAGTTATGAGGGTAGATGGTTCTTTAAATCTTGTGGATATAGATTAGATTTGTGTTGGATTTTGTCTTGTGTACCCTTCCTCAAATTAAAATTTGGATTTTGACATGGGAGACCTTTTTGGAGGCTTGTGGGACAAGCTAAAGCTTGTCTCATGCCTCTTAAATTCACCCAACAACAATACTTATGGTAAGGGGAGTTAATTTTAGGCTTATTAATGCATTTTATAGAGTAAATGGGTGAAACTAATTGCAATTTCCTACTTACCACAATTAATTTGTCCTTGCTAGACTTGGTATTAAAGTTTGAGTGTCATGTGGGAGTTTCATAAGTCTTACATGTTCATTTATTTTCTTGGGCATGGTGTTTGACTTATGTTTTGGAATGCAGGATTGATTAAGTTGAATCCTACATGTAGCCACCTCATCATTGCTCACATCTCATTTATATTTATTCATGGAATTTTATGGATTTGGGGTTACTTGTTCATTTTTTTTTCTTTGCACTTTTGGGGATTGTGGATTGTTGGAGTTGTTTTTGGAGTATACTTGGCTTGAAGGTGTCAAAAATCTTGTGGAGTGAAGTATCTTAGACATCTTGATGGAGAGGTAGGCTCTCCACCTTTGTTGTTTTCTTATTATATTTGTAGATGTAAAATAATTGTGATTGTTGAGTATTGTATGAGTGTGGTGAATGTGTTTTTTTGTGTGGTTGGGTAGTTTCCTTAGGTTAGGTTTGGGATATGGATTTATGGGACCATTGGGGAGGGAAAATGGAGATTTGAGGCATGCATTTTGGAGGGAGTATGATTGGGAGTTTCACCTATGGGGAGTGAAAAGGAAAACATCGAAATATTTTTTCATACTTGCAAGGGGAGAGATAAGGATGTTTTGTTGTTGTATTGTGCACATGGAGGGTTTGGGTGAAACTCCTACTTCACTTGGGAGGAAAAAGGAGGTGGTTCCCATATTCCTTGCTCCTTTTTGGCTTGATATCAAGCCTATGTATGTTTTTAGAAAGTTGTAAATTGTGTTGAGTATGTCCATTTATATGTGTTGAATGTCTTGATTGAATGTGTATGTGGAATCCATTTAGGAGATATCCAATGGTTGTTTTATACCCCTTCATTTAATCTTTTTGGGGATCGGGGGCCAATGAGGAAGATGGCTTCTCTCCCTCATTGGATATTAGGTTGGGTGGAGAGTGTTGCCTACTCCCCCATTTTTTTGTTTTCTTGACTTGATAACAGATGGTGTAGCTCAATGGAAGAAGTGGCCTCTCTTGTTGGAGAAAGTCATGTGAAGTTGTCAGATTGTTCTATTATGACTATGTTTCCTCTCAACTTGTAAATTTTACAAATAGTATATTAGATGTAATCTTATTTCATTGGTTAGTTCTTGTAAATGAGTTTAATATGACTTACATTAGTTTGAGATGGAAATGGGAATCTTGAAATGGCTTTGTAATGGAAAGTAAAGTTTTTCAAATCTAAATTTTATTCATAGAAGTTGTATTGAAAATCTATTTTGAAAAGATTAGTGTCCTTGGGGTGAAAGTGAGAGTGATTTTTTTTTGCATTATTGGCAAATCCTGTTTGAATGGGATAAACATTTTCATTTAAATGGTGTTTTATATTCTCCTATTCAAATGATGTGCAAAAATAAATAAATAGAATTGATTTTATAATATAATTCCCTCTTTGTTGCAATAGAAATTTGTATTAAGTAAATTTATGAATCACAAAATATTATACCCTTAAAATAGTTATATAAATGAAATTGAAAGTGATAATTTGTTTAAATTTGATAAATGCACAAATATTTATACTACTATAAAATAAACTTCAATGTACAAGATTTATATCCATATAAACTTATAAATACAAAATTTAACTTCTCCCAACACTAATTTACAATCCTCCTAATTTTAAATGGGAAACTTAAGCTTTAATAAACAAATGCTTATCATTGATATACAATAGATGTATTTTAATAATCTATATTGATTTTATTATAAATTTATAAATATTTCACTTGAAATAATATTTTTTAATAAATATTAATAATTATTTTATTAGGATAATATTAATAGATATATAAATATAAATATATATTATAAATATATATAGTATTAATACATAGTTAACAATTAAAAAAATTGTAATGCAATATAAACCGTTTAAATCGGCTAAGTGAAAATTTATAAATAAAAAAATTATAAATAAAATAAAAAAATTGGGAATGTGTTAGGTCACCGGCCAAGTGGGCGATGACCTGTAGGAATAAAGTTTTTAATTAAAAGGTTGGGGGGAGGGGCGCCGACCCAACCCCCAACCCTTATAAATATATATTTAAGTGGGGTGGGGGTGGGGTCGGTACGCTCCTCCCCCCAACACTTATAACCCCACTACCTCATTAAATTACCACAATGACTTATATTGTACACCGACCTCTTAAATGCAATGCCATAAATATTGGTAACTAGTCCTTAGATATGCAATCTGTTCCGACCCAACGGCTGACCCATGTATTTTGTTTATATAAATAATAATATGGTATATATATATTTATACTTTTTTATTGCAAAACCTATTATTTGGTATATTCAACAAAACCCTATGAAATTTTCTTTATTTAAGATGAAATAAAAATATATGTATTTACACAAAATAATATATGTAGGGTTTCTTGTTTTTACCCAAATGGGTATATACTCATTGTATATACACATTGAACCTGCAAGTAAAATACTATGTAAAAAACAAATAAAGAAGAGAGATCAATACCCACAAAGGAAATGGGTAGATCCTTGTCTTAAACAATTTTATTTAACAAAAGAAGAGCTTCCAACCCTCTCTAATGGATTCCATGGCTTCATCTCCTTCTCCTTCTTCCATAACCTACAAATCAAACAAGAGAAAATGAGAAAATACGTTTAAGAAATGAATATAAGAGATCCCATAAGGATTTCTAGGGTTTCATTAGCCTAACCTAAATCTAATGGCTTAGATAGATTAGATCCAATGGTGTAAGATGAACCCTACATCACTTAAGTGATAGGGAATTTTCGTGGGAATGTTTTAAATTAAAAGTATGGGTAATGTTTTTAATGGGGCCTAAGGGGGTTAGTCCTAGATGTGCAACCTTGACCCTTTTATGAAATAAACAAAATATTAATGTACATAATTCCTAAACTAGAGGATTATTATTCTTACCTAATTAAATTTGGAATTTAATTAGGGGTCATTAATTAAATAAATAGATTTAAAGGAAATTATTGAGGCTAAGTAACGAAAAGCAAGATGAGGATTATTAAAATAAAATATTGGTGCTTACTAAGAGAAATTAAACTGTAATTCTAATTGGGGATTGAGTAAATTTTAATTAGTCATTACTTTAAATTCCAACTGCCATGAAATTGTGTATAATTTTATAATCGCGATTTAATTAAATCTTGTTTAATGGCTTATCCTTTTAAAAAAATATTTCATAATTTTCTTCAATTAAAATTTTGGGTTCTATCGCAGGTTGCGAGGGAAAATTATGGGCGTTACATCCCACTCTTATTCCATGGCTCAAATTTTTCACACCAAAATAATATATATTATATGTGTTATAATTTATATAGTACCCACTTCCCTTCGATACTTTTTGTTATTGATTATGATACTGTTGACTATGCTTATGGACATTGTTGTAGCTTTTTATTTGGCATAATGTTAGATGTTAGGGATCACAGACTATTGTTGATTTTGATTATATATGATGCATGTGGATTATTAGAGACTTTTATATTGATGTTGATATGTTGGTTGACATGGTTAGATATATATACATGTGTTTTATATTTGTGATTTTTTTTATGTTGTGTAGACCTAGAAAATTGAATTAATATTATGATCATATGGTTATGGATGAAATTGTAAATGATATTCCTACTTTCCATGATGATGTTGTGATTTATATATAGATTATTTTAGAAGTTATATTTTATATTTATTCTGGATGTTTTGATGCGGCCACGAGGCTGAAGGAGGTATTTGTGTTTTTTAGTTAAACATGTCACAACAAACATTGGGGGATTGGAGACCAACCACATTGGAATTCTATATGAATTCAACAAGGGTCACCATAGCAACTTGTATTGTATATTTGTGTTGGTTGAGTTTTTTGTTAGGGGTTCCCATGGGGGGATCACCTTTAAATATGACCAAGGGATTATGTGTAATCTTTTATGTTGTTCCCCTTTTATTTAATATTGGTATGTTTTTATTTAGTGATGCATTCCCCTTTATTATTTAATTAATTATGTCTTGATTTGTGAGCAATCATGTTGCTAAGTAAATTAAATGGGTAAAAAAAAAATATTTATTAGAATTGATTGCTCTTGGTTAAGTGTTGTAAGAAATGTGTAAGTAACTTGGAGTGTGAAACACTCCACCTTCCTTTTGAAATTCGGATCTATCCTTAGGGACTTATTTTGGAGGCTTGTGGGACAAGTTAAACTTGTCCCACACCTCTTAAATTGCTACACCAACCTTACCTATGGTTGGGGAGTTAAAATTTAGTCTTTATTATGCATTTTGGGAAGAAAAATTGTTATTCCTTATTTCACCTTATTACATGAATTTAATTTTTGTCCTTAAGGGGTGTGGGCTTGGATTTTGTGTGTAAGTAAACTATCATTTTATTCACCTACTTAGTTTTTATACTTTGGAGTTTGATGTTGACTTGTGAGGTGGAGTTAAGGATGAGTGATGTGTCATCCTACCACCATCCTACATGGAGCCACCTCATCCTTCTCTCTCCCTCTTCTATTTATTCTAATTCTTTGGCTATTTTGGGGGTTACTTCATTTGGATTTTGTGTTCTTGTAATTGGAGAGAGTTGGAGATTTTTGAATGCTTATGGATTTGTTGGAGCTTTTGGACTTTTTGGATTGGAAAATCTTACTGTTGAACTTTTGCATCAAGCTCTATCATGGAGATGTAGGAGATTGAATCTTGTAAAAATTTATCTTCTCTTTTTATGCATATGTGAATGTATTGAATATTTTGGTATGTTTTTGGGTTGGCTGGGTAGATTGCCTAGGTGTGGTATAGGAGAAGACTATGGTAATATTTTATGGGGAGGCATAAGAGTTTTGTGGAGGGATTTTGGGATTGGGTTTCACTTGGAAAAGAAATAGCTTACATTTCTTACTTGTTATGGGGTGCCATAAGAGTGTGGGGAGGCATAAGGGAATGGGAGGTATAAGAGGTACTTGGGGGAGGCATAAGAGTATGTAGGGGTTCGGAGATGATCTATATTGGTGGGTTTTCCAAGGTGGACACCCATTTCCCCATTGGGAGGTATAATCAGTGTTTCCTATAGATTTTTCTCCTTTGGCTTGTGCATGATGAAGCCTGCATATTTTGTTGTTCTTCTCCCTGTGGTTTTAATTTCAGCTTTTGGACTGTGTTTGATTGAGAATTTTGTTTATGATTGTGGAAGTCTGTTTTGTTTCAATGAGTTGAATACATTTCCCCTTGTAATGTGGTTGGGGATCGGGGGCCAATGAGGAGGACAAATGCTCCTCTTCATTGGAATTATTGGTTGGGTGGAGAGCATTGCCTCTCCCCCTTTTTGTTGTGATCAAATTGGAAGCAAGGTGGATCTCTCTGGTTGTTGTACTAGAGTTGTATTTGAAGACAAATTTCGCAGTTTTTCTTTGGTTTCCTTAATAGAAAAAAATTTCCCACTTCAAATGGTTGAATTTGTAATAATGTTTGTGGTTAAAATAGGTACTCTATTTTTAGATATGGAAGCTATATATTTTGAATGTGAAAAGAAAGAGAAAGATATATTCTGAAATCTATTTTTCGAAGAATGTAAAGAAATTCGTAAAGAGAATTATTTCATTTAATTTAAGTTGTTTTATTTTCTACAAATGGTGTTACCAATTGCTTGAAATCTGTTGATTGAAATGTATAGCAAACTCTCTGTTTGAATGTTGATATATGTATTATGAAATATTACATCCTTTGTGTTTTGAATGGCACGTTTGAAAATGGAACTGCATTTTGGTTTTCATGCATTGATTGAAGGAAATATAAACCTTGTAAAACTAGAAAGGAATGAACCTAAATGTTTTAAGTATGGCAAATGAAATAGTTTAATCTCTATTTCGAAATACGTAGATCTTCTTTTGTTCCAGTGTTAAAACCTATAAATAAATATAAGAAGATATAAAGAACAACCTGCAACAATGAAAGACAAATTGAACATTAATATAAGCTAAGGAAGATAAAAACACACCTTAAAACAACTCTATCTCTTAAGAAATTTATATAGTTAATATTTAATCGGACTACAGACAAAAAAAATGCCTTTACAAAAAGAGAAGAATTAAATTCGAATTACAATCTCAAACGTTAACAATTAACCCTTAAAATCCATTTGAAATCTTTCAAGTGTGATCCTCCATTCTGTTTGACATGTTGTGTAAGAAAGAATGGAGGCGATTGGATCAATTTTGAAAGTAAAAAATTTTAGTTCATATTTCTTATGGCCTGCAGGAAATTTCCTTAAAATTCACCCATATAAGTTCATCAAAATTGTAATTTTATGTTTTGGGACTGTGCAAAGAGGAGTTCGAATCCCTTTCCAAAAATTCCTCATTTTTCCAAATCTGAGCTTCCAGTTGAAAGTTATGGCCGTCTGAAGCTCTTACTTCAATTTGGCTTAAAAAAAACTTACTGTCAAAAATTATATTAATAAAATATTCACTTGCCGGATCTGTGGGCTAAAATTTCCCTTTTTCTGCTATTCACCAAAAAAATGCAAAAGTCATGAAGTCTCCCGCTGCTTCCGTTGGCCCGACCTGTTCTTTTTCGGCGGAAAAATATTCTAAGTTCTAAAAGTTAATTTTGTAAAGTTTCCTACTTACGAGCCCCCGCCACCCTGCAGCCAGGAGTGGATGAATACTGACACATGAGCTTCCCTAAGAGGCACTCGAGTGGAGGCACAAGAGTATGTAGGGGTCTTTGAGATGACCTTTATTGCTAGGTTTTCAAAAAAAAAAAATGAAAAAATTCCCATTGGAAGTTATCCCCAGTTTCACCCCGTAGCTATTACTGCTTTGTCCTGACACGATGAGGCTTTGTATGATTTTTTTGTTGCATCGGCTTGTGATTGCAACGGCAGTATTTTAAAACTTTACGCTTTTCTTTGTCAAAATTCAAAATTTTCTTCGATTGTGCCCGCAACCCTGTTTTGTTGCCAATGATGGTTTGAATCCATATTTCATTGTAATGTGGTTGGGGGTGCTGGGGCCAATGGGGAGGAAAACTTCTGCAATTTTCAACACAATAGTCTAAATTGGGTAAAGAGCATTGCCTCTGCCGCATTGCAATGTGGTGACTAAATGACACGTGGCAGATCTCTCTTGTTGTTTTACTTTGAGATGTGTGCGAAGACTCACTTTAAAAGTTCTCTATAATTTGTCCTTTCCAATGTCAAATTTCCCACTTTAAGTGGATGGAATTGTAATATTAGTTGTGGTGAAAATATGCTCTATTTTAGATATGAAAGTTACATTCGAATGAGAAAGATTTATTATGTAAGTTGTCTTTTGGTGAACATAAAGGAAGTTGTAAAAAAATGGAATTATTTTGTTTTAATAGAAGTTGTTTTATTTTCTACAAATGGTGTTTCTCTTGTTTAAAATTTGTTGTTGGAAATATATTGTAAAACTCTTTGTTTGAATACTGTAAAATATGTATGAAGAAATATTGCATCCCTCTATGTTATGCGAGATGCACATTTTAGAAAAATAGAACCACATTCTTGCTTTTCACGCATTGATTGAAGGAAATTTAAACATTGTAAAATTAGAATGGAATGAACTTAAATAATTAGAGTATGGTAAATGAAGTGGATCAATTCTAGTTTTAAACTCGTAGAGTTTCATTTGGATTTCTGTAACCTACAATAAACATCAGAAAATGCTTATAATTACCTTGGAACAATGAAAGACAAAAGGAAACGTTATTATAAGCTAAGTATGATCGAAACGTATCCCAAAAAAAATTGTATTGCCCTAGCAAATTCACAAAGTTCCTTATTGGACAGAGGCAAGAAAAATGCATTTTTAGAGAAAGGAGAATTAAATCCGTTTGAAATCTCAACCTTTAACAATTAATCCTAGCAATCTGTTTGAAATATTTCAAGTGCATTTCTCCATTCCTGAATGGTGGGTTAAAGGAAGAAGAATGGCAGATAGAAACAAAATATGGTAGTTGAAAAGTTTAGTTCACATTTTAATGTCAGGAAAGACATTTTCTAAAAATTAACCCATCTAAGTTCTTTAAAATTAATATTTTATGCTTCATTTGAAAATAGGAGTTTGAGCCCTTTCCAAAAAGTCCTCATTTTCTCAAATCTGAGCTTCTAGTGAAAATTTATGACCTTCTGAAGTGTTTTGCATCGACACTTAGAGAAACAAAACTAACTGTAAGAAATAATAATAACAATAATAATAAAATATTCGTAAGCAGATCCACGGGCCTAAACATACTTATTGCTCTTTTTCCCAAAACATCATAAAAGACACGAGGTCTCCTGCCGATCCGCTGGCCTTAATATTTCCCTTTCAGCGAAAGCAAATTCTAAGTTCAAAAATTTTACTTTTGATAAAATTCCTTCACATAACTGCAGCCCCACACCTTTGCTTTGGAAAACACTTCCATGGGCATGCGGGGCCACATCCTTCAACGTAGCTTCAATTTTGAAAAATTCAAAAAATTTCCTAAGTCTCCCCAACGGCCCGCAATCCCGCATGTCACTGTTGGTCTGATACGTGGCTTCCTTAGGTGTCGGTGGAGGCACGGATGGTTTTTAACCCTTGCACTTTTCGACAAAGAAAACCTAAATTTTCTTAAGTGTCCCCGATGCTCCGCTTCCCCACTTGTAATTTTGGGCATGAAACAAGGCTTCTCTGGGTGTTGGCAGAGGCGTGGCCTTTTTAAAAACATTTTACTTTTTCAACAAAAAAGTTAAAAATTCTAAGTACCTCCAGTGACCCACCTTCGCTCATGGACTTGGAGACTTGGACATGTTTCCCTTGCAGCCTTTGGCATAATTTCACCTTTGCGCAGAGGCCCGCTGCGGGTTCGTAGGCGCACAAACCCGAAATTGTAAATTGCGCTTTTTGGCAAAAATTGCAAAGTGATAATTTCCTCCCTAGCTTCGCCATTCCGTGATATTCCCTGGGTGAAATTTCTTCCCCAAGCCCATAGGCCCACTTTTGGGAAAAAAATTCTTCCCCAGGCCCGCTTTTGGGAAAAATAATCCTCTTAAGGCCCGCCAGCCCGTAATTAGAGAAATATGAGGAGTTAGGAGGACTTGTTTATATCATTGGAAAGGGGAAGAAATTTCCTATCTAAAGGAAATTTTTTCAGGAAGTTTTATGTGTGTGAAATAGGAGAAAAATCATATTTAAGCACAAGACTAAGTGGAGAGTGGGTAAGTGGGAGATTACGCTTTTAATTTAAATGTTTATTTCAAAGCATGGGTTGACCCTTTTAAGGGATCACTTTATGGGGTAAGATAATGTTTATTCTAACCCTATGTAAATAGACCTTGTGGAATTAAATACCGTAGGTATTTAAATTTTTTGGCCCCTTAAAGCCTCTAAAAATTAATTAGGGAATATTTAACTATAGTGTTAACTTAATTAGTTATTAAATTAACACCTAAGGGAAATTTAACTATGCTTGGACTAATTGTACTCATTGATTTTTAATGTGGATTTAAAATTTTTTATAACGGGAAAATGTTATTTATTAAATATAATTGTCCTTGAAACTTATTTTGAGACAACTGTAGTTTCAAAGCCTGTTTGTGGGAACACTTTTCAAAACAA
Source organism: Taxus chinensis (assembly GCA_019776745.2). Classification (NCBI taxonomy): domain Eukaryota; kingdom Viridiplantae; phylum Streptophyta; class Pinopsida; order Cupressales; family Taxaceae; genus Taxus; species Taxus chinensis. Next base: position 720,192,651 of record CM034146.1, on the reverse strand, counting down.
AAAATATTCCATAATTTTTCTAACTAAACCTAGGTTGTTCTTGGGTCTCAAGTGGGCATTTTTAGCGGGTATTACAATTTATCATTCACGAGTGTAGTTTGTGCATAAAGGCACCAAAATGAACAAAAGGGAAAAGCCAATATTTGGAACACGAGTCACTGTAATAAAAAATAGTATTAAGCTTAAGAAAAAATTTGTACTACACCTATTTAAATCCATTTGAATGGGTAAATTAGTTATCATCATTAAATTATTTGTTATATTTGGGGTATAGACAATTGGTCCTTACATCACTGGAATAAATTGAAAATTTGAAGGAAAAACAAGCTTTGTAATTATTTTATTTCATTTTTCTTTGTGTCATGTTTTTTTTTATTAAATAACGATTAATTTAAGACAAAGAAGTGAAAGGAAATCCTGAAAGAAAATTGTGGGCATTAAATACCTACACATCCCACTCATATTCCATCGCTCAAATTGTTCTTACCAAAAATATATATTTTATTTGTGCTTAACTTTATCATTTGTGGTTGGAATTTGTATATAAAGGGGCAAACATAATTAACATGACTCGATTTAATAAATAAAGTATCTGTTAGCATAATTTAGCATAGGCATATTTATTGTCTTTTTTGCATTGTCTTTTATTTAATAATGTGCAACATGTGCACTCTAGTCTAGTGACTTGCATTCAATATTGTTATGCTGGATAAAATTCAATATTGGTATTAGTAGTAATTACATGTGCATGTGAGATGGGTCTTATCATCTTGTAGTTGGTGCCCGATAGGGTGTCATGTCTATCCATATGAGGTTGTCTAATATATATATATATATATATATATTACAGCTCTTGCATTGTTATGTAATCTGATTTCATGATCAATAATATTTGTGAGGCTTTTGTCCCTCTTTGGTCATTGCAATCTTATTATATTCTATCATTTGGTATCAGAGCTATACCATTATTATCATTTGGTATCAGAGTTATATCATTGTTATCATTTGGTATCAGAGCAGGTTCTATCCAAGCAAGGTTGAAGAGGAGTACTATTGGAGAGGATCCATTGGAAAAGAAGATCTGCATCAAAGGAGAGCCATTGAAGCATCTCGCAGCCTCCATTCCTTCCAAGCATCCCTCAACTAAAATTTGACCTATCCACTTATTTGGAAGGTAAATTTTTTTTTTATTAGTCATTGACATAGCCAATTGATCCAACATATTGGTGGAATATTTCACATTTTGAGATCTTTAAAAAAAATTTAAAAAAAGATCTAAGGATTTGGGGTAGAAAAAAACAAAGATCTTGAAAAAAAAGATCTTGAAAAAAAAAGGAGAAAGATCTTGAATTTTTTTATTTAAATTAAAAAAAAAACTGAAAAAAAATCAGATCTAAAAAAAATCAGATCTAAAAGTGGAGGTGTGAAGAATTTGGGAGCAAAGGTTGAAACAGTCCCATCAACAAAATTCCAGCAGATAGCTCTCAGAAAAAAAGATGTAACATTTTCATACAATGTCAGTTTGATGTGCCATTTTTTTTTTGGAAAGATAAGAAGGAGACGCACAACTTTATAGTTTACATCATCTTCAGATTCGGCCTCTACATGTGACGAAAAGTCTGTGCACGTCGGGTCATGTTTTCTGAACAAAAATCAGATCTAGTTGGTAAATTGGTAAGATCTCAAAAAACCAAGATTTTTATTCTTCTAAAATTTTGAGGGTTTAAGGGAAAATATTTTATGATATTGCTGTCAAAATTTTAGAAAAACCCAGATCATGGTTTATGAGAAAAGGAGAAAACAATATTCAAATTGTTTGTTTGGTGAAAATAATTTTTTATTTGATGTTTGGTTCTATCACACGAAATCTTTGATCTCATAGTAGCATTTGGTATATATGCTTCCTTTGGAAAGTGCTTACAAGTGATTTCGTTGCAACTACTACTGCACTTTATGCCTAACACAGCTGCCTAAATGTTGTCTGGGCATTGACTCTATAAAATCAATGGGGAGTAATAAGGACAAAATACACACACATTTGAGCCCTCCCATCTATTTGTGCTTCCAGAAACCTCTCTCCATACTGTCTTAGTACAACATACTAAATTATTTCACGTGTGTTAACACCTCTTTCTGTACTTATGGGTATATTGAAAGGGTGATCCTCTTCCACGTACTGAGGGGTATATCGGAAGGAAGCATATATAGAAAGGTTTGGTATATCGACCTGACAATATAATGAGAGGGAGACCATAAACCTGGAGTGATAATAGCCTTACCCTTTGTAAGAAATTCAAAGTTTCATAAATTCAGATTGCAAAAATGGGTGCACAAGCACCATAGTTCTTCTTTCCATATTCACAACTACTTAGAGGAGACAACTATGCTTTATGGAAACCGAAGATCAAGATGTTACTTGAGTTTGAAGACATATGGACAGTTGTAGATAGAAAAACAACAAGATCACTTGATGATGGAAGAAAACAAGTTCAATTTGACAGGGCCAATCAAAAGGCCAAGTTGATCATCTTGTTTTACGTAACGGACGATGTGCAACCCCACATTAGAGATGCCAAATCAGCCAAGGATGCATGGGATAAGTTGAGCACAATATATGAGGCAAAGAACAAGAATGACATCCTCAACCTACTATCACAACTGCATACTCTCAATTTTAAGCACAAGAGAAGGTTGAAGCTTTTTTGAGATGAGTTGCTACTTTGAGGGCATCTCTACTGGCATTGGAAAAAGATATAAGTGATGAGGACCTCGTACCAATTGTGTTGTGAGCACTTCCTCCTTCCTACAGAATCTTTGTGACAACTATCAATATGAGTGAACACATAGTCAACTTTGAGAAGTTGGTCAGTCTACTCTAACAAGAAGAGGCAATGAATAACAAAGATCATGAAGATGAGCAAGCACTATCTTCCAATCATAAAGGAAAGGGGAAATTTCAGTCCAATCACAAGAAGTCCCAACAAAATCAAAGTCAACAAAGGGACCAAAGTCAAAGAGACAACACCAAGAAGTGTCCCATTTGCAATAGAGGGGGACATGACATCAAAGATTGTTGGTACAATTCCTAAAAAAAGGGTTCATCAAGAAATTCAAAACCAAACAACCAACAGGGTAACAACAATTCAAATCAAGGGAAGTCCAACAACAACAACAATCAAGGGAAGAACAATGGTAATTGGCAAAGAAAACCCAAACAACAAGGGTACATTTCCGAACATGAGGATGATTCAGATGAAGGACATCACATGTATTCTACTCAATTTGATGAAGAAACCAAGTCCACACAAGGTATCTGGTATGTTGACTCAGGTGTAACTTGACACATGACTGGACACAAGGATTGGTTCTACACACTACGTGACTCACCTAACAAGAACTATGTGTCATTAGGAGATGACTCATCACACAGTGTCAAGGGGATTGGAAACATTTCACTACCTCTTAGAAAGCATGACTATAAAATCACAAATGTATTATATGTACCTGGTTTGACCAAGAATTTGCTATCAGTTAGTCAACTCCATGATCACAACTTGAAGTTGGATTTTGACAGTAATAATGGAGAAAAATTGTGGTTGATAAGAGATAAGTCAAGAGGTTCCAAGATTGTAGCAAGAGCCTCCAATGTGGGACGCATGTTCCAACTTGATTTTGTCAACAAGGATGATCAAGCTCTAATGGCCAAAGACACACAATCTATAGAACTATGGCATCGCAGATATGGTTAAATCAGTTTTGGTTATCTCCAAACACTTCAAAAGGGCAACATGGTGAAAGGATTTCCTACACTCAAGCACAACACTGAAAATTGTTACGATTGCCTAGCTGGAAAGCAACACAGAGTACCCTTCCAGAAGAACACATATAGAGCTAAGGGAAAGCTTGATTTGGTGCACACCGATCTTTGCGGGCCCATGCAACCAAGTCATTCTGGATGTCAATACTTCATGCTTTGTGTTGATGACTACTCAAGAAAGATGTGGATATATTGTCTAAGACATGAGAGTCAAGCGTTTGAGACGTTTCAGAAATTCAAAGCACTTGTTGAGAATGAAGAAGGTCGCAAGATCAAAACTCTCCACTCAGATCGAGGAGGGGAATTCACAAGGAATGAGTTCAAGACTTACCTAGAATCTCATGCGATTCATTGACAAATGCTTCCTACTCACACACCACAACAAAATGGTATAGTTGAGAGAAGGAATCATACTATCATCGAAATGGTGCGATGTATGATTGACAACTTAGGTTTTACAAAGACATTTTGGGCAGAAGCTGCAAGAACTACAGTCTATTTGTTGAATAGAGTGCTCACAATAGCTCTTGAAGGAGTGACACCTCAAGAAGCATGGTCAAATTGAAAACCATCAATTGCACACCTAAGAGTATTTGGGTGCAAAGCTAACATGCACATAACCAAGAAGAACAGGAACAAGTTAGATATGAAAGCCGAGAAACTGATATTCATTGGATACAATGAAGAAGCACTTGGGTACAGATTATGGGATCCGAAAGCAAAGAAAGTATACACAAGTAGGGATGTTGAGTTCTTTGTGAAGAAACAAGCAGATGCTCCACTCAACGACTTAACAAACATGCATAATACACCTCTTGTGAAGATAGAATTTGATGTTTCCACTGAAGATGACAGTGATGAATTGGATGATGGTGACAACTTGGATCCACCACAAGCTAATGGAATAGCTAAGAAGTTACCTAAATGGTATACTCAATTAATAAGAGATGCAAATTTGGATGAAGCACCTAGCACATCATCCAATCCTAGACCTAGAACTCGTAGTCAAGCTCGTGAAGAGGTAAATTATGCCCTAATGAGTAGAGTTGTTGAAACGGTTGAGCCATCTACAGTTTAGGAAGCCCTAAAATTAAAAGCTTGGAAAGATGCTATGGATTCAGAGTATCAGTTAGTGATGAAGAACAACACATGGCAACTTGTCGACCTTCCACCAGGGAAGAAACCCATTGGATGCAGATGGATATTAAGGACTAAGTACAAATTAGATGGAACTATTGACAAGTATAAAGTAATGCTTGTAGCAAAGGGGTATGTATAACAAGAAGGCATTGATTATGAGGAGACATTTGGTACCACAACCAAGATCAAGACAATTAGGATGATCTTTTCTCTAGCTGCACAATTAGGATGGAAAGTCCACCAAATAGATGTGAAAAGTGCCTTTCTTAAAGATGATTTGCAAGAAGAAGTATATATGACTCAGCCAGAGGGTTATGTAATACCAGGAAAAGAGATGATGGTATGCAGACTCATAAAATATCTATATGGCCTAAAATAGGCACCCTGGGCATGGTACATCAAAATTGATGAGCATCTCATAAGTCATGGATTTGAAAGGAATCCTTATGACCCCAATCTCTACATCAAAAAGCAAGGGGGGGGGGAGATTTTCATTTTGGTTGTTTATGTCGACGATCTAATCATTACAGGAAATTCTATGAAGATGATCAATGCAACAAAGAAGGATTTTAATTGATCGTTCGACATGACAAATCTTAGGCTCATACACTATTGTCTTGGGTTGGAAGTATGGAAAAAGGAGAATCATATCTTTGTGTTGCAGTTGAAATATAGCAAGACAATGCTCAAGAAACTTAGGATGATGGACTGCACTCCTATTGCTACACCTATGGAAGTGAGATTTCAGTTATCTCGTTCTGATCATCACCACCGGTGAATGCAACTCTCTATCAGCAATTGATCGGGGGTCTCATTTACCTGACATATAGTAGACCAGATATCAGGTTTGCAATCAGATATTTATCATGCTTCATGCAAGAACTGAAAATATGTCATTGTAAAGTAGCAAAGAGAATACAAAAATATCTGCAGGGTACAATTGACCTTGGTCTAGAGTACAAGAAGAACAACAAATTCTTCTTGATAGGATATTCAAATTTAGATCATGTAGGAAGAATGGATGATAGGAAGTCAACATCAGGCTTCGTCTTCTTTATGGGATCTGGACTGATATCATGGGGAAGCAAGAAATAGAACTTTGTTTCTCGCTCTTCTACAGAAGCAGAGTATCGAGCTATAGGTGAAGCTGTTTGTGAAGCAATATGGCTACATCGAATACTGGAAGGAATTGGTCTACCGCAATAGAAATCTACTCTAGTATATGTTGATAATGAAGGAGTTATGAAGCTTGTTCGTAATCCAGTATTTCATGAGAGAACCAAGCATATTGAAGTACATGTTTATTTCATACGCGAGCATGTCTTGAAGCACAACATACAACTCCAGTTCTGTCCTACAGTTGAACAGAAGGCAAATGTTTTCACTAAGTCACTTGCACGTGACAAATTCACATTGTCCAGAGAGTTGCTCTCCACTTCATTGGAAACTATGCAAAATTAAGGGGGGGAATGTTAGCATAATTTAGCATAGGCATATTTATTACATTTTATTGCATTGGCTTTTATTTAATAATGTGAAACATGTGCACTCTAGTCTAGTGACTTGCATTCAATATTGTTATGTTGGATAACATTCAATATCGGTATTAGTAGTAATTACATGTGCATGTGAGATAGGTCTTATCATCTCATAGTTGGTGCCTGATAGGGTGTCATGTCTATCCATATGAGGTTGTCTAATATCTACAAATATTATAGCTCTTGCATTGTTATGTAATCTGATTTCATGATCAATAATATTTGTGAGGCTTTCATCCCTCTTTGGTCATTGCAATCTTATTCTATTCTATCATTTGGTATCAGAGCTATACCATTGTTATCAGTATCAAGCTTAAGAATAATGTTGTACTACATCTATTTGAAGCTATATGAAGGGGTCACTCAGTGAGTGTCATTACCTTATTTTTAATTTTTAGGCTCCAGGAAATTGACCCTTACATAGCTAAATGAAATTTAAATTTTTTGAGAAAATAAGGTAAAATTAAGATTTTCTATTTTTTAAATTTTTTTATGATCTCAAGTTTTCAATTAGAAACCGATTCATTAAAACAAAGACACAAATTGAAATTTTGACAAAAAATTGTGCAAATTAAATGTGGGAATGCAATACCTACATCTCCTACTCCTATTCGACTACTCAAATTGTTCGTATGAAAATGATAATTGATATATATGCTCCACTTTATCAGTTACAATTGTAATATATTGACAAAGAGGAAAAAATGTTAAAAAAGGGAATATCCAAAATAGTCCATGTTCAAAATTTAACCAAAATGTGAATTTCTTGTTGTACTTTGTAGCCCCTGTTTAAATTCAAGTTTGACTAATTGTAGGAAGATAATGAACGCACAAACAACGAATGAAAATTACACTCCTCCATTGGATGGTTATATGAGTGCTAGATATATTTTATGTACAGATTGAAATCATTAAAATTAAAGTCCATATAACTTCTTATATTATTGAGTAAACATTGTTAATTAAGTGTGTTTGCAGTGCGTATTAGATTAGGATATCCATATAGCTTTTTTTTGTTCATCGCTTTATTTGGGTTGCTTTCCTTTTTTGTCCTAGGTAGGGCCCCAGTTAAAAATCCTTTACCCTTAATAAAAAATGATGAGGATGTCCATCTAGTTCAAGAAATGTTTATATCACTATCCAATAAAATAAGAATATTGAGTTTAATAATTCCAAGTTAAAAAAATAAGTAATTATGCACCTAAATGATTTTAATTAAAATAATATTTCACCTAAATAAATTTGAAACAATAAAAATCTAAATGAAATTGAAACTAAAAAAACAAGAAAAATTCTCACGCGGCAATTTATGTCGGTGTGTTCTAGATGAATAATGTATTGGTGAAATAATTTGTTGTATTGAAAATTATTAGTTTCCACCAATTGTCATGGGGATAAGTTGTTCCTTCTTGGGATGGGGAGGCTACAATTGTTGAATATAAATAAACTCAAAATTTGGGGTTTACACTAGTCAAGAATCACATAGAAATGATTCACTAAACCTATGCAAAATTTCTTGTAGACTATTCAAGGGAAGAATTAGTGTAATGGGAGGTAAAGGGGATTAAGTGAAATTATAAGAGAGGTTTAATGTCATGAGTAGGCACAAAAATATTCTCACTAGAATTAACCAGATTAGGTAAACATTCAATAGAAAGAATTCAAACTAATTACTAATAAGATATGGAGTGTATGTGCCCTAAACCTAATCACAAGACAAGTTCGGCTATTGCTGACGGCGTCAACGATGCACACTCTCTATGGGAGATCATGGTATTACTGGTGATGGATGTTTACACACATAGGATAAAATATAGAAGGAAAATAGAGAACCACTCCTTTTCTATGATGATTGGAAACTTAGCGTTGGCAGCCAAAATCGAAGGACAGACTCCTGCCATCAGGTTAACGGAAAATCCTTAACGATGCCTATTGAATTCGAAGGTGGCCAGAGAGGTGGTGGAAATAATATTCACACCATTCGAGTAAGGGAGGAAGTGATTGAGGAGTCCATCGCGAGGCTGGAGGGGGGAAAATCAAGTCTTTTATTCCCCTATGAACCATGTTGCGCTAATTTACAGATCAGGTGCATGGATCGATGGCAGTCCTACACCTCTCCCTAATACGGTCCCTGAGAAGAGAAATGAAGATGAAGGGAAGGAAGACAAAACCAAAAGAAGAGGAATTTCTTTTTCTACAACTGTTAAGGGAGCTCAAAGGGTGAGGAAACCCCTCGATCCAGCCCCGTATAACCCTATTCTCAGGCTGAAGGAGGATATTCTCCATGAAGTTCAGGATCGAGAAGAAGAATATGGAAAAATTGATCCCATATACCATTTCAACCACCTATGGCCAAATATTTCTTAGCTATATGAATGGATCATCTCAAACTAGAGATCCAATATTAAGGGTAAGGTCTAACATTGCCCGTGTTATAAGCCTATTTTATTAGAGTTTTTGAATCTTGCGAAGACTACAATTTTTTCCATAAATCGATTGGTTTTAGGGAGATCACGGAATCATGAAAAAAACCCGATACCCTTAATTTGAACCATTAAAATATTCTTTTGATTTGATACCAGTTTAGGTAATGCTTCTAGGTATAACTCAGTAATTTTAGTCTGAATATTTCCTAGAAGACATTGGTAACACATTCGGTTTTTATGAGAGAATAAATGAAGCAGCTAGTCAACTTATGCATCCATCTTATGCTCAAATCTTTGTGGACATGGACGTTCCCCTTATAATTCCTGAAAATATTAAATTATATGTAAGAGAAAGGTTTTGGTATCAAAGATTATATTATGAAATATTGTCTTTTCAATGACACAAATGTTTTCAAAATAGGAAATTTGGTTAGGTAGTGTGGGATATCCAAGTGCAAGAGCAGAGTAAATTATGATTGGTGGAAGGATGTTATCTCTTTTAACTTCATCATTGAAGCCCATTCAATTGATGTAGATGATTTGTCTTCAGAATAATACACCTCTAGGGTAGAATATACTCCAGTGGTTGAGAAGGTTGAGTATTATGCTCAGAGGCCTCAACATTTTTCACATACCTTAGATAAAACTCCCCAACTTTCTACGGGGTTGCTTAAGGAGATGGATTCTCTTTCTTCTCTTACAAAGATGTTGTTTCAGCCCATTTCTTCTAAAGATTTCCTTCTTCCTTATGGACCTGATGAAGACAAAGAGGAATTGATGGTGGTCAAGAACAAGAAAATAATATATTCTAATAATATTTTGGCTATAACACATATGAATTTAAAAACTCACTTTTCTTCTTAGGATTGAGTTTTTTTGGTTTCATTTGGGTTTTTCCCTTATTTGTCTGGTGTTTGAGTCAGTTTTTTAATCTCTTTTTAGTTTTTTTTCAGTTCTCTGTGAGCCTCATTGTAATACCTTTATTATAATGGTATTTGGAGCCTTTTCAACAATTTTCAATCAAAACAAATAATAATATCTCAACCATGCAATCAATAGTAAGACTAAAAAAATATTGACACAAAGTTTCTTCTTGGTTGTACACATTACAATTCTTGTAAAGTTGAAAAGTAGAGATAATGGAGGAACATACAAAATGATATAGAATAATTGTAACTTTTATTGCTTACAGTCGAAGTGAAATTAAAAAACTTAAAATAATCAATAATTGGAAACACTTTGGAATGGAGAAGCCACTCCAATTTAAATCTTACAAATTTTCTCTTCCTCTCCCCTGATGTGCCTTTTCATCTCACAACCATGTAAATTTTCAAATTCCCTAAGAATGAAACTAAGTCCTTTTCCTACTTTTGAAAAGGTAATTTTACATGAAACATTAGTTCTCTTAACTGAATAAGATGAAAGAGTGAAAAGTTACAATCTGAAAGAAGAAATAGAATTTTAGAGAGAGAGGGTGAAGAGAGAGAAGGAAAGAGATAACTGGACATCTAAAGATGAAGAATCTTCTTCTGATGGACCATGAATGAAGTTCGTTTCCCTGACCACCAATTGAACTAGAACAATAATATTGTAATTTCCTTCTTATGTGACATACAAACACCTTCCAATGCATTGAATAAGTATTAAATTCAATTCTAAGTTTCTTATGCTTTTTGATATTGAGATTATTGTCCATTCCTACAAACATCTTGAACCTCATTGAACACAAGATTGAAGTTAGAACATGGAGATCATCCTCTTGTCCTTCTTGGTTCTATAATTCACCTTCATGTCAAATATGTCACCTCTTTAAATAGAATCAAATTTAGGATGCTCAAACACCTTCTTGCTCATCTTCTCCTTATTTAAATACACCTTTTTCAAGATATAACAGTTACTCCTTCAATAAAACTCTTTTCCTATGACTAGTTGATGGAATGAAACATTGTGTTATAATATATTTCTTATGTGATATGTGGGGGCACTATAAAGAATTTAATGCATGTTCAGAAAAACTATTGTGAGATTTTCACTAAGTGGACATGCAATTCCTTCTTGATCCTATAAACATGATTATCTCAAGCACTTTGGTATAATTTCTCTTCGTATCTCTCTTGATCATCAAAATTATCTTTAATGGACATGATATATTGTTTTTGAAAGGAAACAATATAAATATGCTTAAACATATTATCCCTTATTTTTTAATCATTTCAAAAAGTTTTCTTTGATAAATGGGGAGAGAAGATAGTCCGCATTCACCATTATACTTTGTAAACACATTATCACACCATATCCTCAGAAATTTAATTAAGAATTGATGTTCAATTTTACATATCCATTTGATATAATATTATTTTCATTATTTGAATAATTTTTGACATGATGACCCCTTTGTATGACTGTGAGGATGAACCGAAATGCACTATCCTAGACTAAACCTCGAGGCTAAATTTTTGATAGTCTTTGAAGGCTTGCTTCCCTGTTTGAGAAATGAAACCTAAATTCTTGACCTTCATGATGTAAAAAATTAATAAGATAGGTGAAATTTGATTTGAAACAGTTCAATCAAGCTTGATTGTAAGGTTTTCTATTTTTTGAAGGTCCTATCTAGGAAAACTATGTTTAGTAAGTTTTCACAAATTTCAGTTTATGATGGTTTTTCTTATTTGGAGTAATAAATATGTTGAAAGTATACCATTTTTGGAAACTTAATATATTTGGACACTGTACGTACCAAAAATTGTAAGGTACTGTACTACGGAACGGTGTAACAAGTGCCCCAATGATGATACAGGTCTCTTCGCAAGGTGTTCGGGATCCAGAAAATCCCTCGGAGTATACGTTAACATCCCGCATGCCCCGCTTAGCCCCCACACCCTTTGTTTTCCCCTTTTCCATTCTTTCCTTGCCCCTTTTGATCTTCAGTGATGAAACCTCCGCCCTACAGGGCGGCGGTCTCGTGACCGCCGCCCTGATCAGGGTGGTGGTCCTATAACCACCGCCCTGCTCAGAGTGGCGGTCCTGTGTGCGTTTTCCAGAATGTTATTTGACGTGACTCGCATGAAATATCACAATTCACCAACTTTTCCTTGACGACTTGAGCATGCATTTATGTTTTTGGTCCCCTGGAATAGTGTTTTTCCTTTGTTTATTGTTTAGGAGTTCAATTTGGTTTTGGTTCTTGGGTGATTGAATTCCTTTAAATGCATGGCTTGTGCTCAAACAAAAGGTCTGCCCCTGAATTCATCTCTCATTTTCCTCACTTCAGTCTACTAGTTTTCTTAGATTCTGTAGTTTAGTTCATTACATGCTTAGTTTGCATTGACCAGCTGTTGGTAAGCCACATATCCAACTTGTGCAAACAGTGTTGTTGTTTTATCTAAACCATTGGAGTAGAATAGCTTAGGAAGCCATTAAAGTTGCAGGTTTTACTCTTCATACAGGAAAGTTTCAGGTTCTGGATACATCATGTCGCATGATTCGCAGTAGATCCCGCTAGGAATTCCATAAGCCAAGCTCTGTACTCTTGTGCTATCCCTCTCCTATCCGCGTTCTATTCTGTTTGCATTCTGAAGGTTGTCCCTTGTTCCAACACCTATTCCTGTTGATGCAAGCATTACACGCTTTTCTGGATCTACGTGAGCACAAAGAACGAAGAGATCATACTGAGGGGACAAGATCACACGCACCATCGGATTTGCCACTGTTCTGCGGAATCTAGGTTCTAGCTTTCAAAGTTCTAGTTAGAATCATATCAAATAGAGTAGTTAATCGCTTTACTTCAGTAAATTCTATTCTCGATATTGCCAGGGAAGCTGTGGGGATTGATAGTTTCTGAGAAACTATGATTCACTCCTCACTTCTGAGGTAGGATCGAGAATCTTGCAAATAGATTAGTTATTTCATTGTTTAGAATAGATATACAAATTTCACAGACAAATAGCTACACTCGGCTATTTTGTTTGTTTTAAGTATTAGTTTAGTTGTCAATTCTAAATATTTGAAATAGCTGCTTTCTTATAAATCGTCAGAAAATACAAAAAGAAGTCATATATGCTAGAAGTATACTTATATTTCACTTTATTATAGCCTGTTTATATTACTGCTTTTACAAGAACGCCCGCGAGGTATTATGAGAAAATCACACAGTTGTTGGTCCTAAACATAGAAGCTAAGAAAGTGTATGATTATTGGATACTAGGCTTCAGGAATTGATTCCACTCATGACCATAGTTGGTCCACAACAACCATGAACCTATGGTTGTGACCCACAAATCCCGCAGCCCAATGAATCCATAAGAGAATTAGACATAGATACTGGCCTACGCACACTAGTATTTAAGTCTACTCCACTTCCACCCATCATCATCGAACAATTATCCTTGTTGGACACAACAGCTAATAAAGCTAGAGAATTCTGGACTAGGCCAAAGAACCGTCCATAGAGTGACTATTTTACCATCCACCATATGACCCTATCCGGAGAAATATACGAAACCATACCGGGTCATTTTCCACGCATTCCACAACCCATAGATCAAATCACGCCAGAGCTCGATATAGATTGAAGCCTTCGAGCAGTCATCCTTGCTGATCGATCTATCACACCGGTCCAGGTAAGAAGGGCCTTCTTTTCCTTAGATTCAAAAATTCCATTAGTGCGTGTCGAAGACATTAGATTGCCTAACTAGTCTATCCGTATACCACCTATATTCCATCCCCACCGGCTGTCTCGGCACGACCTCGGGAGGTCGGGTACGCGGAAGTGTCACTTGTAGATTCCCACGCTCGCTTGTCACTTTTCCGGCATACAAAATTGGTGAACCCAACGTGAAACAAACAAGATTAGTAAAACTGACATAAAACTGCCTACTTTCTTGTCTGGAGTCATAGTATTACACTTTCATAAATCACCTTCACTTCTTCCCATTATTCTGCGGGTATTCATATACCCCCCGAATATGTCAAGATTCGATGCATACCGCAGACCCCTCCTGGGTCTTGAGGCATACTATGCCCAACAGTATAGACAATCATCACCCTCACTCTCAATGTGGGGAGACAACTATTCAACTAGTCAGTTGTCAACGCAAACTCCAAGGACTAGATATAGCTCGTCCTTCCAAGCAGAGGGGTTGGAACAACTCACTCAAACAAAAATAGAGCCTTCAGGCTCAAATAATATGATGGTCACTGGAGAATCTATTTCATCTCCTCAGGTGCTACTTAGACCACATATTAGTAGACAATTAGACGCATACTTGGTTCTAGATGACGAGTACTCAACGCGTTATTCCCGAAATGAACGACGCTCTCAAGGCATGTACCCACCTGTAGGAGGTTTACAATTACAACCCGAATTCTCTCCTCAAGAAAATACCTCTATGCCATCACATATAGAAAATACTCTCTGAGATGCTTGGCAGGATAACGATCAGTTCATAGCAGGATATCACATACCTCTGCAAAACCATAATATACAACAAACGCCACCAAGGTAGAATATCGTGACTTCACCAAATGAAGTCATTTCAACTTTAATAGAAAAGGTTAGAGGGTTAGAACTTTCTCAAGCGAGTCAAACTTTGAAATTCATACAAACAAGGAGTTCCAATCCTCCACACCATCCCAGTCAATTAGATCTCCTCACAGGAGTAGGCACGTTGGGCATGACTCCTCAGTATTCACAACAAACACCAAGTAGACCCACCAACTCTAGCACCGTTCCTCCTGGTCTAGTGCAAAACAATCCATTTCTGGATAGTACCCCTTCGTACTTAAACATGTATTCAAAATCACTGCAAGGGGATATGTACTCATCCCCCGACATGTTTACTCAAATACAGGGGTTGCCTTATGCCCCTGCCAACACATATGCTCTGCCATATCAACAACCCATTCCGCCACCGCCCCCTCAACAAACACCGTCAATGGTTGAAACATATGCGATAGGGACTTATTCAGAATATTTGAAAGAGCCCTTAGATTTCACCATACGAAGTGTCATGCTTCCAAGGCCTCTTCCCAATTTTCCCAAATACAAAGGTGAGGGAGATCCGAACGCGCATATCAAAGCCTACGCTACAGCCATTCAGGAATTACTCCCATAGGATGGGGTTGTTGCTAAAATATTCCCCAAAACACTGGAAGGCATTGCTCTCGATTGGTATTACAGAATACCTGAGGCTTCCATACATTCATTCAAACAACTTGTGTCTGAGTTCATCAAAGCCTTCGACATGAACAAACTGTTAAGGACAGGAATCAGGGAGTTCTTACACATCAAGCAAGAACATAACGAATCTATCGCCCATTTCATCCAAAGGTGGCGTACAGTCCTTTATTCCTTGGAAAGCGTTCCAAATATGGATCAAATGGAACTATGTGACTTGTTCCTTCATTCGCTTAGTAGAGAAGTGAAGGAAGAAGTTCAGAAGTTCCCATTACGAACTTACAATGAGGTATTGGAAAGTGCCCTTCGAATAGATCAAGCAGCAATTGATAGTGGTCGCAAAATATATAGAGCAAACGGGAAGTTAATTGCTCCCAATCAAAACACTACAAATTATCCCACTACCACAAATGCTAATCAAGGACCTAAAATCCTTAATAAAAATCAGGGTGTAAAAACCGATGGAGTAACCGACCAACCGAAGAAGGTGAATATAGCCAATACCCCATCACAAACAAACAACCAACGAAACAACAACTTTACCCTGACAATCAATAGAGTAGATTTTAACCATCCACAACAACAACAACAACGGTGAAGTCCCATACAGGGGCTAAGCCAAAATTCAACTAGGTATCAAGACCAAAATTCAAACCAGAAACAACAAATGCAGAATTTTAATCCTAATAGGCAACAGTTTGATCAGAATTTTAGGCCACAATACATACCAAACCAACAAAATAGGAATTACAATCCCAATTCTTATTTTGGTTTCCACAAAATTCGGGGTCATGACACTAGAACGCGTCGTGACTACAACAAGTTCATGCAACATTTACTAGAAGAACAAAGACAGTTCTTCACAGATTTGTTTTTGGCAGATCCTGTATCATCACCACCCAATACGTTCGCAGGGGCAGTTTCCCCTCAGAATGCTCCTCTCAAGATCTTTAATGATCCACTTCCAAATCATGATAGCAATAGGTTGAAACCAACTGGAACAAACAAGGGTGCAATGACAGGAAACAACGATCATGAGGCCTCAACTTCATTAAATCCATCAGTTGCGCCATAGTTAGGAGCTCAACCGAGACCCAAGATAGTCAACTTGGTAGAATTAGACATTGAACTACCTATCGAAGCTATAACAAGAACACAAGAGTATTTCTCTCAACCGAGGCCAAGTCATCTGCCAGAGACAGATAAGAGTCAGCAAATAGTTGAAAAACCCATCGGTGCCTATGATTTAATTAGTGACCTAACAAAGACCTTCTCACACATTTCAGTTTTGGACTTACTAAAGAACTCTCCCCCTCACAGAGCTACTCTTTTAGAATCATTAGATCTAGGCCATCTAATTAACATCACTCCACCTCCTGAAACACAAGTAAATCACGTAGATTTTGATATCCACCCTCCGGGGTAGCTGGACAAGGATGTCGAATTCATATTCGAAATAAGTAAAATGCCCACAGATACTGAGATCGCACGCCGAGGTGATCCAGCCTAAAACTTGCAAGTATGGGTTTATAATAACTATGTAAAATGGGCAATGGTTGACGATGGGGCCACAGTTAACATAGTCCCTTTCTCTTTCCTCCAAAAACTTGGATATGGGGAAACAAACTGTTCCACTACTCGAAATACATTGAGAGGCTATGATAGCCTTAAAGCCACTTCGATAGGAACTATTATACTGCCGGTCACCTTAGGGCCCAAAACCATTTTGACTGAGTTTTATATTATAGATCGGGAAACTAACTATAATATGATCCTTGGCCGACCGTGGATACACCGCATGAAGGCAATTCCTTCCACGCTATTTCAAGAAGTAAGATTCCTGCATCTAGGAAAGGTATTTGTAGCTAAAGGTGATCCAAAACCTTTCAATTTGCACCTAGCTAATTTAAAGAAAAGACCAGGGGTGCACTCATAATTTGAACTGCCAACAAACCAACTTAATAAACCTACTGACCCAAAACCAGAGGAAAAGTTGGTACCTACGACGGATCTTGAAACTACCAGTATAGGCAAGACAATTTCAACCCCTAAAGATAAAACTAAAGAAACAGTATCATTAGGGACTACTACGAAAATCGTTGAGTTGATAGAACAAGATTCACCAATGTTCTTACCATTCGATTCGGTAGGCATGGGATTTTCCCTAGGTGTTGGTTCCTTGCTAGCAGAGGATCTCTGTATGGTAGAAGTAGAGTGCGCAAATGCAACAGATGCCCCAACCTCTATATTCCCAGCTAAGTATTGGACTCTCCATTTTGATGGGGCTAGGTGCCATTATGGAGCGGGGGCAGGTATAATTCTTACTTCACCAGAGGAAAAAGTCCTGCCTTTTGCCTTTAAACTAAATTTCAAATGCACAAACAACAGTGCTGAGTACGAAGCCCTCCTCCTTGGTCTCACATTAGCCAAAAGAATTGGTGTTGATAATATCAGAGTTTTAGGAGACTCGCAATTAGTGACAAACCAAGTTTCTGAAGTATATGAAACTAAAGCCGAACATTTACAACTCTACAAAAACGCTGTGTTAGATTTAAGCAAGACGTTTAACTTCATATCTATTGAAGCAATTCCTTGAGAGAAAAATATCCTCGCCGACTCGATAGAAACTTCGGCATCACATTTTACTCCAAGCAATGAACTAGAAGATACTCACTTCACAGTGTCCATTCATGACGAGCCATTGATAAAAACAACGACAAATCCCCTTTTAAATGGAAGTGAATCTACCGCCCCAAACCATACTGATAATGATATGGCCACTTTGCAATACTTAAACGCCCATGTAACATTGCATCTTTCCTATCCTATGCTAGTTTTGTCCTTGATTCCACATTCATCTTCCTACTTCGGAAATCCCGTAACGGATCTTCCCTCACAAATGGAACCTAGCATATATGCAATAGAAAATGGGGATGATTTAGATTTACCTCCAACACCACCTGAGTTCGAAGAGGGTAATGCCTCTATGATCGAAGAAACAATCGATGTCAACATCGGAATGGAAGACGAGCAAAGAATTTTAAAATTAGGATCTTCGTTAACACCAGAAGAAGTGGAAATACATACGAGGATCCTCAAAGAACATTAGAAGGCGTTTTCATTTAACTACAAGGAGATGACGGGAGTCGCACCCCACATTGCGGTGCACAACCTCATCACTAAATCAGATGCAAAGCCAGTTAAACAAAAATCAAGACCCATGAAGCCCAAAGTAGCTCTCATGGTAAAAGAGGAGGTAATAAAACTCCTTCAGGTAGGATTCATCAAGCCAGTTGACTACTCCCAATGGGTATCTAACATCGTTCCCGTTCTCAAGAAGAATGGAAAGATACGCATCTGCATAGATTTTCGAGATATCAACAAAGCGTGTCCTAAGGACGATTTCCCATTACCATCCATAGACGTTATCGTTGATGCAACGGCTGGTTTTGAACTTTTGTCTCTCATGGATGGATTCTCGGGATATAATCAAATCAGAATATCCAAGAAAGATCAAGCTAAAACCATGTTTATAACTCCTTGGGGAACCTATTGCTACGCTGTTATGCCATTCGGTCTTAATAACGCCGGTGCTACGTACCAGCGAGCTATGACATACATATTTCACGATCTAATTCATTAAATCGTAGAATCTTACGTAGATGACTTATTGGCTAAAGCCAAGAATAACTGTGACCATCCCGAAGTACTCCGCGTCATTCTGTCACGTCTAATAGAATACAGAGTCACACTAAATCCAGAGAAATGCGTATTTGGTGTAACGGGAGGGAAGCTCCTAGGTTATATCATATCATCATGATGAATAGATGTTGACCCAACCAAAATTCGGGCTGTCCTCGAAATGGTTCCACCTTTGGATGAATCTGGAATCAGGTCATTTCTCGGAAAGCTGGGTGCAATCCGAAGATTCATCCCGGACTTGAGCTTCGCTATTCATCCAATTAACAATCTACTCAAAAAGGACTATAGCATTACTTGGACCAAAGATTGTAATGAAGCTTTTGACGCAGTCAAGTGTTTCTTATTGTCACCACCCACGCTAATGCCACCTAAGCTAGATCACCCGTTAATTCTATATTCACGAGCTACCAATGTCTCGCTAGCCTGTATGTTGGCCCAAGAAGACGATAACAAAAGAGAACGTGCCATTTATTTCATTAGCCGAACACTGCTGGACTATGAAACACGCTATACACAAGTAGAACGAGAATGTCTCGCCATATTCTTCGCAACCAAACGCCTAAGACACTATATGCTAAATCAAGAGACAAGGGTCGTAGTAAAAACTGACCACTTACGAACTTTCCTCACACAACGGTCTTTGTCTAAAAAGGATGGATGTTTTATAACCTTAATGGGAGAGTTCGAATTAACTTTTGTAAACAAAAAGTCAGTTAAGGGAAAAATCATTGCGGATTGGTTAGCTGATAACCCATTAGATGGAGCTGATCTAGTAGATTTGGATTTTCCAGATGAGTGCGTATACTACATTGAAACCCGACCCGCTATCTCTGAGTGCCCTTGGTACGTTGATATCATTAGCTATATCATGGACCATACGTATCCAGAAGGAGCTACACCACAACAAATAAGGCAGTTACGCATTATCATAGCTAAGTACGTTATTATAGAGCAAGTTCTCTATCGAAAGGCATTTGATGGAATGCTCCTAAGGTGTGTCGACACAGAAGAATCCAAGAAGATTCTCTATGAATCTCACAGTGGAGTATGTGGAGGCCACTTCGGTGGCCATGCCACCGCTCGAAAAATACATCGAATGGGATATTTCTGGCCCACTCTAGAACATGACGCAATAGAGTTTGCACACAGATGTCATAAGTGCCAAGAATTCTCCCACGAGATCCACATGCCATCACAAGCTCTGCAACCAATTGCTACTCCATGGCCCTTTTCTACATGGGGTCTAGACTTAATAGGGAAATTCTCTCCCTCATCCACAGATGGCCATAATTTTATAATCACGGCCACTGAATATTTTACCAAATGGGTAGAGGCCATGCCTCTTACTACTGTACCTATTTCTGTGATCGCCAAGTTCATTTTGAACCAAATCATTTACAGGTACGGTGTCCCGCAAATCATTATCTCCGATAATGGAAATTCTTTTAAAAATGAAGAAGTTCGTGAACTATGCAGTAGATTTAAGATAAGCCATCATACGGCTTCTTTGTATTATCCCCAAGCCAACGGACAGGCTAAAGCAACAAACAAAACACTGAAAGCCATTCTCCTTAAAACGGTGAAAGAAAACAAACGAGATTGGCATTTGAAGTTATATCCGGCCTTTTGGGCCCACCGAACCTCAATAAGAACACCAATGGGAGCAACTCCTTTCTCGCTAGTATTTGGGGCAGAAGCAGTTCTCTCGCTTGAGGTCGAAATACCTAGTCTCCGCATTTCACTACAAGGGATTCTGGATGAAGACGCTTACAGAGAAGCACGTCTTTCCCAACTGGAAAGCCTAGATGAAACTAGGTTAGATGTTGAGCAGCGGCATAGAGCTTATGATAACCGAATGTTCTGGCAGTATAACAAGAAGGTTTATGAACACGATATATACGAAGGTGATCTAGTTCTAAGACTAGACAGCTGGATCGACAAGAAGACCGGTGAAGGAAGGAAATTCCGGCCCAAATGGTCGGGCCCATACCGAGTCATGAAGGACTACGGAAATGGTGCTTACCTCTTATGCACGCTAGAAGGTGAGGAATTCGGTGAAACAGTCAATTCCCTTCACCTCAAACGTTTCTACGTGTAAGCAACTAACACTACTTATATAACTATCTACATTGCATTTTCATATAGATTAAGATCATTTTGTCCATTCGTTTCTTACACAAATTGTGATCAAGGAATCTATTCTCAAGGAAATTCATTACAAACTCATGATGTTGTTGGCATATAACTTTCTAATCATATCTCTCCATTTTCACAATATCATCAATCACCTCAGAATCTTTTATCAAATAAAATAGACATGACAAAGTCTTAACGGTAACCATACCAAGATCTGCAAGTCTTTTCTCACCTTGATTTCTTCTTAGAATAAGTGTCATTTCCTATGGTCTGTTCTAGAAGCTTCATGGTGTCACATCTATCCCATATGTATATCTCTTTGGAAATAAGGACATACTGACATTTTACTCAAATAAACAAGTCAAACGTTGATCAAACAGAAAATTTTAATTTTACACATTTCCCTACCCCACCAACCTTCGGTGATGAGCTTGCATCTCTTACTAGTGACGTAGGGTTGGGAAAGGATGGAAATGCCCTTACTCACCTACGCTTTGCCCACGGTGATAAGCTCACGTTTCTTACTAGTAGCGTGGGGCCAAGTGTAGGGGGTCCTCTAAGACAAATAAATGCAAATGGTTATACGCAAGCAATTCAAACTTTCAAACTTTGAGTCAAAAACGAATGAATCAGATGTTCAAAATCCCAAGAGAGTTAAATTCCTAGAAACCTAAATTTTGTCTTCCATGTGGCCATCTACGGGTCTAAGTCTGGATAAACCGAAAGGCAATTTGCATCCAAAACTATGAACTCACTCGAGTGGAGTTGGCTTGTAGCTTCCAATTTGGTTCTGCCAAAGCTTTGTCTTTCTTTCATCACTGTCATTTCGCCACATTTCATAAACTTGCGCCCTTCTTGGTGATAAGCCCTCGCATCTTACTAGTTGCGTGGAGTTAGGAGTGGGGCAAGTTAATTTGTTCATCATATTGGCTATTTTCATCACTTTGCCAAAACGAACATGAGGTATTCAAATTGCTCACAGAAGCTAAGATTCAAAATCACAATATATCTACATTATCATGTATCAGCATCATGAAATACAAAAAGAAAATTAAGCAATTACATCATTTGTTCGCCATTGCATACATTCTAGGAAGCATATAAACATACATCGTAGTATACACAAAGCAGTTGGAAATAGAAAGGGAAACATGAGTGACAAGCTTTTGATCCAAAAATCAATGCATATATATAAAAATAATCAATGTTTGTATACAATGCCATCATGCACTAGGCATGGTCAAAATGCTCAAAGAGCCCGTGATATACAAAAGAATCTATGGTACAAAATATACAAGGGCCAAGTCGCCTCTCAACCCCTACGCGATCCCGCCGAAGGTGCGCGCCCTCGCCTAGGACTCCGGCTACACCGGCGCTCTGAATGCACGGAGGGCTCAGGGTCCCGAGGGGCAGCCACGGTCTCGCCACAAGAATGGTTCCTCATAAGACGCTTGGCTGTCCTATAGCCTACCAACTCTGTACGGAGAGTCGACACCATCCTGGCCACGTGCTAAATGGGAGCGAAGACGTCGGTATGCCTACCGGCTGCTGAGGGCTCCCCAGAATCTACGGACAGCTCCGCACGGGTCCTATCCATAGGGATCATCAGGGAATCAGTGCATACCATGCGGATTAGATCCCGCCACTTGTCAACAGTCTCTGCAAACAAAGAAGAAAAAAATGAATTGGAAACTAGGAAAGAGACTAAAAGATACAAGATCAAAACACAAGGAGAGATAGCAATTAAAACAAATCCTAAATTAAACAAGAATTGTCTCCAAAATAAGTTCTTTTGAATTTTGTGCAAAACCACCGCCCTGAGCAAGGAGGCAGTTTTGTAACCGCTGCCTTAAAGGTGGCGGTCGTGAAACCGCCGCCCTGGCCAGGGCGGCGGTCGCGGTCCGAAAACCCGCGCGGGTCTCTAATCCCAAAAAGCCCAAAACAAGCAAATAAAGAGCATTTAACCTAAAAATGGAGCCTACCCAGTAGGTGCCCCCACTAGGTGGACCTTTTGAACCTAACATTTTCAAAAATAACCCCCCCATTACAAATAATTTGCCATTTCAAATTTAAAGAGGGAAAAACACAAAATTGAAGAAAACCAACCTGTGATCTGGCAGGGTGGTGTTCCATGCATGGAGGCATGCTCACGATCTCACTACAAACGTTTTGACTCTATTCACGTGATAAACTGTCACCATGGGTCCTAGAGCTCAAAATCAATTAAATCGACTCGCGCAAATGAATAGGAAAATGGGCCCACTTTCATATATATAGTGCCCTGATTCGTTTTAAATACCTTTTTCACAGGTTTGGAGTGCCAACGGAGGTAAATTCCTATCCCTGCATAAATGGTACGTTCTCTTTCCCTATTATTTTAGCATTTATTTTCCAAATTATTGTATCTATCTGCACTTGAGTTCTCTTTTCATTTTGCAGGTAACGGGAATTTTGGATGGCGTCATTTCAACACATGGACGTGTAAGGTATAACTTCTAAACTTCCCATTTCGGGACGGCCATACTTAGACCCACCGTTTTACGCCTCTTCATGGCTAAAACGCTTCTCCGAGGGGGAAATATGTACGTACCCAAAATTGTAAGGTACTGTACTGCGGAACGGTGTAACAAGTGCCCCAATGATGATACAAGTCACTTCGCAAGGTGTTCGGGATCCGGAAAAGCCCTCGGAGTATGCGTTAACATCCCACATGCCCCGCTTAGCCCCCGCACCCTTTGTTTTCCCCTTTTTCCTTCTTTCCTTGCCCCTTTTGATCTTCAGTGATGAAACCGCCGCCCTGATCAGGGAAGCGGTCCTGTAACCGCTGCCCTGCTCAGAGCGGCGGTCCTGTGCGTGTTTTCCATAACGTTCTTTGACACGACTCGCGTGAAATATCACGATTCACCAACTTTTCCTTGACGACTTGAGCATGCATTTATGTTTTTGGTCCCCTGGAATAGTGTTTTTCCTTTGTTTATTGTTTAGGAGTTCAATTTGGTTTTGGTTCTTGGGTGATTGAATTCCTTTAAATGCATGGCTTGTGCTCAAACAAAAGGTTTGCCCCTGAATTCATCTCTCATTTTCCTCGCTTCAGTCTACTAGTTTTCTTAGATTCTGTAGTTTAGTTCATTACATGCTTAGTTTGCATTAACCAGCTATTGGTAAGCCACATATCCAACTTGTGCAAACAGTGTTGTTGTTTTATCCAAACCATTGGAGTAGAATAGCTTAGGAAGCCATTAAAGTTGCAGGTTTTACTCTTCATACAGGAAAGTTTTAGGTTCTGGACACATCATGTCACATGATTCGCAGTAGATCCCGCTAGGAATTGCATAAGCCAAGCTCTGTACTCTTGCGTTATCCCTCTCCTATCCGCGTTCTATTCTGTCTGAATTCTGAAGGTTGTCCCTTGTTCCAACACCTATTCCTGTTGATGCAAGCATTACATGCTTTTCTGGATCTACGTGAGCACAAAGAACGAAGAGATCATACTGAGGGGACAAGATCACACACACCATCGGATTCACCACTGTTCTGCGGAATCTAGGTTCTAGCTTTCAAAGTTCTAGTTATAATCATATCAAATTGAGTAGTTAATCGCTTTATTTCAGTAAATTATATTCTCGATATTGTTAGGGAAGCTATGGGGATTGATAGTTTCTAAGAAACTATGATTCACTCCTCACTTTTGAGGTAGGATCGAGAATCTTGCAAATAGATTAGTTATTTCATTGTTTAGAATAGGTATACAAATTACACAGACAAATAACTACACTCGGCTATTTTGTTTGTTTTAAGTATTAGTTTAGTTTTCAATTCTAAATATTTTAAATAGCTTCTTTCTTATAAATCGTCAGAAAATACAAAAAGAAGTCATATATGCTAGAAGTATACTTAGATTTCACTTTATTATAGTCTGTTTATACTACTGCTTTTGCAAGAACTCCCGCGAGGTATTGTGAGAAAATCACACAGTTGTTGGTCCTAAACATAGAAGCTGAGAAAGCGTATGATTATTGGATACTAGGCTTCAGGAATTGATTCCATGCATGACCATAGCTGGTCCACAACAACCACGAACCTATGGTTGTGACCCACAAATCCCGCATCCCAATGAATCCATAAGAGAATTAGACATAGATACTGGCCTACGCACACTAGTATTTCAGTCTACTCCACTTCCACCCATCATCATCGAACAATTATCCTTGCTGGACACAACAACTAACAAAGCTAGAGAATTCTGGACTAGGCCAGAGAACCGTCCATAGAGTGACTATTTTACCATCCACCATATGACCCTATCCGGAGAAATATACGAAACCATACCAGGTCATTTCCCACGCATTCCACAACCCATAGATCAAATCATGCCAGAGCTCGATATTGATTGGAGCCTTCGAGCAGTCATCCTTGCTAATCGATCTATCACACCGGTCCAGGTAAGAAGGGCCTTCTTTGACTTAGATTCGCAAATTCCATTAGTGCGTGTCAAAGACATTAGATTGCCTAACTAGTTTTTCTGTATACCACCTATATTCCATCCCCACCGCCTGTCTCGGCACGACCTCGGGAGGTCGGGTACGCGGAAGAGTCACTTGTAGATTCCCACGCTCGCTTGTCACTTTTTCGGCATACAGACACATTAATCATTGCAAATTTACTATTTTTAGATGGAGGTCTTCTAGGTGTTGTATTGCAATGAAATTACTCTCAAAACTTTAGGTTTTATTTGAGGACGTTCTGCTCCAGTTTTCGATATTTTTCATTTTCCATAACTTTGTAGAACTAAAAATAATACTTATGGAGATTAAAATTTCAATTTGACTATATAAATTACTCATATACTCAATTAATATTCTTGTATGAGTAGCTTGAAGGTGTTTGTGAAAGGAGTGAACTATAAAATTTTGATGTAAATTGGGTGTATGGTTTGTGAGTCACGACTTATTTATAGTTATGAAAGTATAAAGTATGGAAGAAATTTGGAAGCATAAATTATTGAAATGTATATTTTTTGGGGGAAGCAAATTTGAAAATTACTAAGTGTTGTGACATGATGAGAGTTAGTCATTTCACTTACAAATTTTAACTCGCCACTTGACCTAAAAATTTAAATGTGGATGAAATATGGTTGATATGGATTTGAACAAGTTAAAGAGGTGTAAGGGGGAAAAAGGACACATTAATATTATTTTCACCAGAAGGTGATAATTGAGAGCTTATGATTTAGTGAGAATCGGATTCAAGGAGCATAACATGGTCATCGTGATCTTAAAAATGGTTTTTTATGTGAACATGGCTGAGTGGTTCAATGAGAATTACAACTTTTTCCCCCCCTTATCATTTTTTAATTTTGTTAAATCAAAGGTGATAGAATTCATGAAAAAATTCCCCATGGGTCCAAGTACATAAGACGAGGAACAATTGAAATGAAAGTTTTTGAAATGAGGGTGTAAAAGAGGTGAGTTTCACGTTGTAAAAAGTTTTCCAAGATGGGGTGTCACAATTTGATGTCCCCCTTGTCCCCTTTTCACCTCTGAGAAAATAGAATGGGACACAAAAGGTGGAAAATTGAGGCAATGTTGTATTATAATGATAATGTCACCCGTCGAGTGTAAATTAGGAGATAAAGATTGTTTTTTCTACCCTAGGAGAATGGATGAGTGTTTTTGGGTCAAACCCTATATGATTTTGACCCAAAATAACCGTTTTCAATCATTAAATCCATTATCAGGAGCCAATTCTACCTGATATTGTACTTATATGGCCTATTCAAATCTTGAGTCAAAGGGACAATTGTAGCGTCCTGGATTATCACAAAAGATTTTATATGTTTGAAAAAACGTGTTGTTCCCATAATGTAGAAGATTCCAAGATATTTTTGTTTATTATTTTTATGCCTCCCAATTCATTCCAAAACTCCTAGAATCATCCAGATAATTCAGTTTTCACCATTGGAGTAAAGCATTCCATGCAGTTAAAATGACTAATTCTTGGTCAAGTTTTCTTTGACATAAAATTATTCAAAACAATTTCCATAAAATTCCTTAGACAACATAATTTATCTCCTATAAAACTCCCATATGTGTTAAATCATCCATGTCATCATGAAAATGGTGTTTACTTGTTGCAAAATCGACAAAAAGGAACTTTTAGGACCCCGAAGATAGTTGTTTCTCATTTAATTATCAGTTAATTATTTAATCAACTTAGGAATATATCAAAGCACATTAAAAATGATAAAAAAATACTCTTAAAATATTCATCTACTCCAAAATGAACGTGAAAGTGAGGAAATTATGGCTAGATGAAGGGTTTATAGTGACTATGAGATTAAATTTTTAAGTGGAGACTTGGTTTTCATGACCAAAAGTTTCCATTTTGCATGCTATAAATTTATCATGACAATAGTTAGCTCTATCTCATCTAAATTAGAATGCAAGTTTTAATGATGAACCACATGTATCTTTATCGGTAGTAGAGCAATTCCTTATCAAATAGGTCAATGATTGAACATAATAAAAACTAGTAAAACTACAAACACAACAAAGAAACAAATGAAAAAAAACATAACAAATAAAAGAAACACACAAGAGGAAGGGAAACCATCATACAACATCCTAAATCACCTATGGTACATGCGGAGGATAACGTACTTTCAATATAGCACCAATTACTCACTAAATGTTTACCCATGCACATGTATCACCAAATGTATTTTTCCTACAAATCCATTGAATGAATCACTGAAAGGTAACCCTTTTCTCAATTTAGTGAGAAAAAATTCATTTTTTTTCTTATAATTGAGAATCTACTTATAAGTGAGGGTTTACTCATAAGTGAGGGTTTTTTATGGTTTTTCTCATGGTTTTTGAAGAGGTGAAGGTTGGACACTCATCTGGAGAGGCGTTATAGGTAAGGTCACCCTTGGTTATTGCTACTACTACACCCTACGTATAATTTGGGGAGGAGGTCCTAGAATTTGAGTCCTAATATATTGAGCACACCCTTATCTGCAAGTATAGTGGATTCTAGCTGTCCTTACCCATGCTTCACGGTTGGATATCTTAACATCAAATCCCACTCCTCAATGAAATTTTTTATCTTTATACCAATACAAAGGGTGTATTTATCATTTTTTTCTTTAGTAATTTATAAGGAAACCATTTTTGAACAACTTTGGGTTTGTCACTCTCATTATCTTATCTTGAAACCCTGGTTCCCCTATTTTAACCCAGTTACTGAACCCTTTTCCTATAAACTAATTTATATAAGGCTACCTCATCATCCACTGATATTGTAAGCCTTTCCTGTCTGATCTCCATTGGAAATAATTTGGGTAACATCTTACACAGTCAATCCCAAATGAATAACTTCACGCAAATAACCTATCCTAGAATTTTAGTTTAACCAGATACCTCTACAAATCTTCCATTTGGCATTGAGCTTAAATTTCAAAACTGAAAATGGACATATCCTTTTCTATGAAGGCATTCAGTTTAGGTACATAAGATGTTTCAGTATCAGGAAAAATATCGCTAACTATGAGCTGAAAAAAATAAATAATGAGAAATCCAATTGGTGAAAAAATTCTCTCCCTGAATATTTGGTCTTTAATAACAAGCGAGGTTTATATTCAAATGAAAATTATGAGGTTACGGCCAAATAAGTCCAAAAATATCCCCTTTGAGAATTTTCTATTGCTGATAACAAGGGGATTTTAAATCGTGAAACAATCCAAAAAATATGTTCAACCAAATTATTTTCAAGTGGCTATGGAAAATATCCCTCCTCCATTTCCTTTAAAAAACAACACATATTTTCCAATAAATGATCTCCATGTTGTTCTTCATTTTGTGGAGTTTTCAGATGGGTGGAAAACAATATAGAACAAGAAAAAATATGCTCCCAACAAATCCTCTTCTCCCACCTAGTTATTTCTTTTGATGTTGGGCAACTACTTTTGTTTGTATCTTGGTTTGTAAATTTTTTTATCTAGGCTTCATGCCTTCTTTTTTCTTGTGTAGGATCCTAGTTAAAAAACCTTTACACTTAATAAAAAAATTGAGGCTCAACTTAGAAAACTCATTGCATTTTTTCTTTGATAGTTTGTTTCAATCTATTTATCCATTTATAAATTCATCCCAATATCTAATCTTCTATTGCTGCTACAAGAATGAATTTTTTTCATACTAGGCTTGTTATTTTCATATCGTGGATTATTATATTTTATGGGTAATTTATCTTTACTTTTTATTTCCTTGATGACCATTGTTAACATGAGGTAGTTCTCGGAATAAGTTTTAATAGTTTTTACATTATCACAAACCTTTTGGCATTCTATGTTTACCAGTTGTTCTAAACAGACTTCTTTCACACACACTGACTCTTTACTCACATCCTTCTTATTATTTTGTGATATACATAGTTCTTCATCATCATGAAAATTAAATGAGTACAAGGTTGAGAATGGAAAATCAAATTTATCATCTTCCCTCTCATGATCATCTTGAGCTTTGAAATTCATCTCTATGAGGGATACATTTTCTTCTTGAGTTGAGTCACCTTTGAAACATCCAATCATCTTATTATTCATATATTCCTCATTTTTGGGGTTTTCATATTTAATGAAAATTACCTTGGAATAATCAGGAAACATTCTATCTATTTTTTCTTCACTAATAAGGTATTCATCTTCTCCTAATGGGAAAAAGAAGGTTTCAAATTCAGAATCATTATTATGCTCACGAAACAAGCCTTCATGTGCTAGAACTTGGATTGATGATTGGAAATTTGGGATTCACCTAGAAATAGGTAACTTTATGTCACTTATCGTTATTTATCCAAATTTCTCATTATCTTGCTATTTATTTATTGTAAGCAAGGATTTATATGACCTCTGTCACCTACAAGTAGAAAATATACAGTCATGTTCAATGGGAAGTACACACTATCATATTATGACTCCATCAGATCATCATGATGCTTTCTAATTAGCTTCTTTACACCTAGATACTAATCCATCAACATTTGTGACTCATCATCTTCCTCCAAGGCTATGAAAATGTTTTCATAACTTGAATCCTGAAACAAGATGTCTTCCCTTGGGTCATCTTATTTTTAAACCATGTAATTCATTTTCCTGATAGGGAGGAGATTATTCATTTTACCATTTATGGGTATGGTGGTATGATCAATCCATATGTATATCTATAGAAACATATCGATAGAGAATCTGGCTCAAACACATACCATAGGAATCTAAGACGTCTACCACAAGAATTTTCATCGTGATCTTCTTATCTGGAAAATTTGGGAATGATACTTAAGTATCATTCATTTTCCAACAAGAGGTACTTTTTTGGTTTCCATGGTGAAGAAATGGCTAGTAGCAAGACTTTGAAAGAGACCAAGAGCTTTAGAAACTTTTGTGGGAATAACATTGTCAGAGGCACCAAAATCAACAATGTAGTTATTTAATGTATAACCATTGACTATATACGAAAGATAGAAAGGATTTTCCTTCCTAGAAGAGGAGGATGCTGAATAAATCAATTTCTTAGAAGGATTAGTATGAGGGGAGAGAGGTAGTTCTTAAGAAGTAAAATTTTGGGAGCATGAATTTGAACTACTTCATTTGATAAATTGGGGAATTTTATCAAATTACTTGGAGTGAGTTCTCAAGTACTCATTTTAAGAAATATGAATTTTGGATTTCTTATCATGATCAATGATTTAAAAATTTGAAGAATTGGTAGGAGAATAAGGAATTATGGAAGACTGTATAAGATTATAATTTGCATTCCTAGGTTAAATAGAAGCATAAATTTATTTTATAAGAGGATATGAAAGAGACTTACTAAAAGAGGCATATAGAGTCTTGTTTGAGGAAGTCTCATGATTCTTCTTTGATGAACCCATAGAAGTGGATATATTTGATCCTCATTTTATTATAATTTTCATAGAGTAATTTATTGAGAATTAAAATGATTTGATTGGTCCATAGAAGAATAGACTTATTTCTTGATTTGTGAGTTAAAAAAACTGCAAAAGAGTAACTATCCATGGATTCTTCAAAATATTTTTCAATTGACTATTCACAATGCCTGATGTTGGTACATCCATATTCTTCTTCTTAAATTTATAATTTAACAATTTCTTATCCTTCATCCTCACAGGTTCCACATATTTAATTAACTAGTGGAGCTTCTAATATGAGCCTTCAGTGTGTTCCTATATCCTAATTGTTTTTATATCTTTCGTATGAGGCATGTTGAGACATTTCCTTCTTCAATGTAGTTAAATCATTCATGTTTATCCTCAAGAATCTCTTTAACTTCAAAATTACCTTTAATAACCAAGATATATTATTTTTGATGGAAACAACCTAAAGATGCTTAAACATCTTCTTTTTCCTTTTTTAATTCATCGGAAAAAAATTATTCTACAAATGAGGAGATACGACACTTTACATTCACCATTATACATATAATATACACTCCCATGCCATATCATGAAAAGGTGATTAATAATTGTTGATGCATAATCACAACATCCCTGATTGTATGTAATTTGATAGATTGAAACTGGCACTGTGATTGCATAACATGGAGATTTTCCCAAAGTGTGGGACTTCACGATCGGGAAAGATCTCTAGATGAAGGTAGGCTCATATTCCTCTATTATGATACACACATTAAATTTTTATAGGATCTACTCTAAAATCTACTCTAACTTGCCAAGGAGACAGGGTTAAGAAGATTTCAAGAAATTAAACCTAAACTAACATAGGTGATGTAACAAAAGGAATTTTGAAAAGCTGGTTTGCATGGAGATAAAAACAACAATAAGATTAAGAAGGGTGAAAATACACCACCGATAAATCTACTGATGAGAGTCCACCAACCATTAAACACAAACCATTAAACATGTAATACCATGACAATGCACAGATAACCAAGATTGCAATGAGATATCAGGTGAATGCAATGAACACAAAAGAGGGTTGAGATAATCCACATACTTATATTATTGCTCCAAATATTTTATACAGTACATAACATTGGCCAAGAGGCTAAAATTGAATTACAATTTGAATGGGAGTTTTGAGCTCCAAAAATTCACTTAATGATAAGAGAATAAGGGAGGGTGCAAAGAATTTTTTTCTAACATTAGAACAATGCGCTTCCTTACAATATATATGAAGAATGAGAGAAAATGGGAGAGAAGAATTCAAAATATTTCTTCAACCACCATAAAATTCATTGAATACTTCTACACCAATGATGGCCACCACTACAAATCCCATACGTCCATGTAATTTTATTTGCTGGAGAAGAAAGGAAGCCCATAATTCATCATTGTGGTAGGTGAGAAACCTGGAACATTCCTTTAAAATATTAAACTGTATAGTCTCATTTTGAATAGCAGACACTGAAAGCTTTCGAAAAGGTCATTTCTTGTCCAAATCTGAGCTCCCAGTCAAACGTTATGGCCATCTGAAGATTTGGGTGCCATACTGCATTAATGGCAAGTGGTTGACCTTCTCCTTTCAGACTCCAAAATTTCCTTGCAACCTATGAAATCCAAAATTTCAGACATTCTGAATTCGGGAATTAAAATTTTGGTTTCGGAGTTTAGATTACTGTACATCTACTAATTTGGCTTGAGTGTTCCAAAACTCTGAAACTCTGAAGTCCGAAATTTTGAATTTGGGTTTCAGAACTTTTCCTTTTCAAGGGCTATCATCATTCATCCACCCAACCTTCGAACCTCTGAACCACGAACCCTCGAAACCCCAAAGTTCAAAATTTATAATTTGGGTTTTAGGCTTTGACACCCCCGAATGTGACCTCCGAAACCCCAAAAATTGGGACTTCCGAGAGTATAAAATTCTTAGCATGTTAACCCCAAAACCATATTTCACCACCAAAATTTGAACCCTTTCAAACTTTATACTTTTGGGAATTTGGATGTTTTTTTGCACTTTTTTAGCAAATACTCCAAACACCCTAAGTCTCAAACCCCGAACCTCCGAAGTCCAAAATTTAGTCTTCAGACCCTACTATTCCTAAAAAATTTAGTGTCGTTGACCCCGAAACCAAGTTGACCTCCAAAATGCCGAAATGTTTCATACTTCGGTCTTTCCATGTTTCAGATATTTTTTTCATTCCTTTTTGAGATTATATCATTGCTTCAACCCTGAAACAAACCCCGTAATGCTGCTTGTGCTGACCCCGAAATCGATATTGACCTACAAAATGCAGAATACCCAAAGTCCGAAACTTCGAGCTTGGGCGTCCATTTTTTTCACTCTAGATATGATCTTCTTCGGCTTTCTTTGTCCATTCCTTTTACAACCTTGCATTGTAATTGTTTAGCCTGCATGTGACCTAATTTCTAGAATTGAAATGTGAGCTCCCATGACTGAATCAACCTCTCCATTTACTCTACATTCAAGGTCATGTTTATCCAACTTATCTTAAGGGGAAAAATTAGATAACAAGAATTAGGACTCACCTTTACAAATCGTATTTGATATCACTTTCCTTTCATCATCAACATGAATTTTAACATGATGATTCCTTTCTATGACTTCCAGGATGAACTGAAACACACAGTCCTTAACTTCACCTTGAGGATAAAGTTTTTTGAGTATATAAGGGATGAATTCACTTTTTGAACAATAAAACCTAAATTATTAACCTTTATGATGGATTAAAGTAATAATATAGGAATAATTTAAGTTGACTCAATTTACTAGAGCTTAAATCCATGGTTTTCTATTTTTAGAAGGTCTTATCTAGGACAACTATTTTTATTAAGTTTTCAAAATTTTAAGCTTCTAATAGTTTTTTCTTACTTCTATTAATAACGATGTTGATAGTTTGATGTTTGGAAACTTAATATATTTGGATTCATGAATCCTTACAAAATTATTATTTTTAGACGTAGGTCTTTTAGATGTCGTATTGTAATGAAATTGTTCCAAAAAGTTCAAGTTTTACTTGAGGACCTTCTGCTTAAGTTATTGAGGTTTTTTATTTTTCTATAATTCCATAGAATTGAAAAGTAAAGTTCCTGGGCTGATAAATATTATAAAGTGAAATTCTCTTTTTATTAGCTTGAACGAATTTTTGAAAGTAGTGCACCAGTAACATTTGATAGAATTGAGGTGCACAATTTATGAGTTATGAAAACTTCTTAGTTTTCAGAGTATGGATGTCTAGAAGAAGTTAAGAAGAATAAATTATCAAAATGGTTGTTTTTGGAGGGGGGAAAACATTTGGAAATTTATAAAATGACCATGTTTCATGAGAGGGGCAGATTTAGTCATTTGACTTGTAGTTTTTAATTCACCACTAGACCTGATAGCTTAAAAATGGTTTTTTTATTATTGGTATATATTTGTTGATGCATAATCACAGTACCCCTGGATTTTTTCAATTCAAAGGATTGAGATTTTCAGTGTGATTGCATCACATGAAGATTTTCCAAAGTGTGGGACTTTGAAATCAGGAAAGATCTCCAAATGAAGGACGGTTCCTATTCCTCTTTTATGATTCACATATTTAAGTTGTAGAGGATATACTCTAAAATCTACTCTAACTTGCCAAGGAGACATGGTTAATAATATTACAATAAATTAAACCTAAACTAAAGAGGTTATGCACCAAAGGAATGTTGAATAACTTCTTGTGTATGGAAATGAATGTGAAAAAATATTGAATAGGATGAACATCAAAATAGATCAGTTTCTTATCACCAATTAATTCACCATTAAACAAAAGTCATCAAATATGCAACACAATAACCATGCACAGATAACCAAGATTACAATGAGAGATCAGATGAAAGAAATTAACTCAAGAAAGGGTTGAATTTCATCCACAGACTTCTATTATTGCTCCATAAATTTTATACAGTGAAATAAAATGGCCAAGAGGCATAAACTTGCATTACCACTTGAATAGGAGGTTTAAACTCCACAAATTCACTTAAAGACAAGAGAAGAAGGGAGGTTTTAAAGAAAAATTATCCAATATTAGAAAAATTCTCCTCATTACAATTTATATAAGATGATTTGAATGAGAGGAGAGAGAAACTAGAAACCCAAAAAATGCTCCAAAAATCTCCAAAAAATCATTGTTTAATATTGTAATGAGTGCCTTTTGATATTCAAAATATGCTTCTTCATTAATGGTTTCCTTGTAGACTCATGATGCCCCATACTTCTCAACAACCTTAATTAATGGTCTCACCTACCACATCATATTTTTCATTTTTTGAGGTCCAGAACCCCCAAAATATGAAATCTAGTGATCCCATATTGTGGCCCCTGAAATCATATTTCCAATGACCACAGATTTGCAAGAAATGGATAGGTACGTTAGAA
Source organism: Taxus chinensis (assembly GCA_019776745.2). Taxonomy (NCBI): domain Eukaryota; kingdom Viridiplantae; phylum Streptophyta; class Pinopsida; order Cupressales; family Taxaceae; genus Taxus; species Taxus chinensis. The sequence continues at coordinate 720,157,319 of CM034146.1, read as the reverse complement.
GATATGCATGTTTTTCCTTTGATGTTTATTGATATTTTACTTTCAACTGCTTCCTTCAATGATGTATGGTATTTCTTCATTTTGAAGAACTTACTCCCACTAAATTTAAGATATCCAATCGTACTTGTGTAGAGGACCCTATGAGATTTCCAAAAAGGCCTTCCTTGTGTAAATACGAGCTCCCAGTCAAAATTTATGCCCATCTAAAGGTCAGGGTGTCATTGTGCAAAAATGCAAGTGGTTGGTCTTCCTTTTTCGGAGTCTGAAATGCATGTAACCTCTGAAATCATGAAATTCAAACTTTCAGACATTTAAATATCTGAGATTGAGTTACTTTTCATACACTTGGGAGCGCGAACACTCTGAAACCCTAAAATTTGAAAATCTTAAATTTCAAACATTTGGAATTCGAAACTTTGGAACTTTTCTTGTGATTTTGTGTTTTGGGGCTTCAAAATTCTGAAACTCCGAAACCCCTAAGTCCAAAATTTGGACTTCAGGTTTCAGATATTTCCCCCTTTGGACCCGTGACACTATTCTTGACCCAAATCATTTTGAGAGTTTCGAAACTAAGAAACCAGAACCTCCAAAAGTCTAAAAATGGGACCTCCTAAAGTCCAAAAATCCCTCTGTGTTGACCCCAAAACCAATTTTGAATTCTAAAATCTGAAACCTTTCAGACTTTCAGAATTTGAGATTTCAGGCCTTTTGTTTCTTGTTTTTCCGACCGGTCATTTCATATCTCCAAAACTCCAAAACCCTGAAAGTCTAAATTTCAGACTTTCAAGGTTTTGGAAATTTTCCTTTGCAGGCCTAAGGTACTGTTCACCTACTTACGCTTACCGAGATCTGAAAAACTTTGAAATCCCAAAGTCAAAAATTTGGACTTCGGTGTTTCCTTTTCGCCCCACTTTGTCTCCAAAATGTTGAATGCCTAAAGTCTGAAAACTTCGGGCTTTGTCCTCCATTATTTTCTATCAATCTATGCTATCCTTCGACATTCACTTGGCCATTCATTTTCTGACCTTTTATTTACAATTTCCGAGACCGCCTGCAACCTAACTATCCAATCCCAAAACGAAAACTCATATGGTCGAATCAATCCATCCATCTTCTTAGTGTGCAAGTTCGTTTCTATCCATTTTTCATGAAGGGAAAGAATGAATAATAATTTGGAGACTCATGGGATCACCTGCCTGCTAGGTGAAAGATTATTTACCTTGAAGTATCCATTGGGCATGGAGTCGTAAATGACGGCCTAATACGTATTTTGTACTTGAATCTTCTCCCGATTTCTTGCAACCTATTGATCCTGATACTGATCCATTTCCCGCACTCTCAATTTTCATAAGATTATTGAAAATGATGTTTGTGAGAGAATAAAATTGTGTTAACCTAGAGATTTCACCTATTCCTGAAATGGATTGTTCTGAAACTTCATTTTAGTTTCTCTATGTTTGCTTTCCTTTGAAATCAGAAATTGTTCCTACTAGTATGAAATTTTTCCCTATTACAAAATTCATCAGGAGGCACACTGAATGCATAGATACAACCTAGGAGTAATAAAACCTATACCGAAGAACTTAGGGAAATTGAAACCTAAACTAAAATAAGAAAAATGTCCATATGCACTTAGAGGAATAAAAATCATAGGCTAATATTTACAAGAGCAAAAAATTCTCTTTTTCAGTAGCAATGTTTAAGATAGATCCCGGTAACCGGAATTGGAAGTTCCTCTCCATCTAATGTAGAAAATTGGAAGGAATTGGTGCTCTTACTTCGTGTGACCATGTAGGGGCCACTCCAAATGGCATCAAACATGGAATTCCTTCCCGAATTTTCCCAATCTACATCCCACTTTAGAACTAAGTTCCTTTCCTGACAGGTCCTTGTTTTTGCTTTCTTATCGAACCATCTTTTGACTAAGGTCTGATCTTTCTACATAGTTTGAACTACATGCTCTTTTATTTCTTCTAATTCCATTAGCTCTTCATACCTATCCTCCATTGGTTCAAATTCAAACAAATCTAATCCAATGTGGGTAGCTCAAATGATATAGGTAGCACTGCTTCCTTTCCATAGAAAAACTTGTAGGGGGAGTTACCTATTGATCTTTTTGGTGTGATCTTGTCAGTCCATAATGATGATTTTAGCTTTGTATGCCATGTCCTTTGGTTTTCATCTAGAGTCCTTTTTATGATTCTCAACAGGTTATTGTTTGTGGACTCTTCCTGTCCATTACCTTATGGGTAATAATTTGAAGTGGTGCTTGAGTATATTCCAATATTAACAAGTCATTGTGTGGTCTTGGAACCTAGGATAACCAATGCATTTTCAGATATGATAGTGTCTAGTACAATGAATCTGGTCACTATTCCTTCAGAAAATTATAGTATGTTAGATTGTTTGCTTCTTTGAGTGCTACCGCCTCGGTCCACTTGGTGAAATAGTCTGTTGCTATGAGAATCCACTTGTGACCTTGAATTGAATTTGTATTGATTACCTCGATGAAATCCAATCCCTATTACATGAATGGATGGTCAATCGAAATCAGGTTTAATGGAAGAGCTGGTAGTCTTTCTTTTCCCGTGAAGAACACACATTTTTTGCATTTTTTAACCCACGTATAGAAGTCATTGAACAATGTGGGCCAATAATAACCTGCCTGTCATTATCTTTAGAGATGTTACCCAGAGAGAAAAATGACCCCCAACCTTTCCATTGTGAAAATTCTGCAACACCTTCTCAATTTGACCTGTTCTAATGCATCTCAGTAGAACACCATTGATGTCCTTATTGAACAAGATACCATCGAAAAACACATATGGAATGGATTGTAATATAAAGTATATCCTCTTTTCTTTGATCATCTCTGGATTGCATAGTGATGTTTGTAGGAAGCGTATCATGTTCTGAGTCCAACAAGAAGTGGGCACATCATATTTTTCCTTCTTTTGACCATCTTGTAGTACCAAAATAGCTTAATTTTCATCACCTGGTTAAACTTGTTAAGTCAAGGCCAAATGTTCACCTAATCACTTTCCATGGAAAAAAATAGTAACCTTAATTTGAATATCATATTCTAGGACATGAGTGATCCATCCTACACATTTCTCATTCATATCTTTATTTAGAAGGAAGTCCTTGACTCCCGCATGAGAGACTAGTAGTTGGATCTTGTTATTTGAAACCAGGTGTTTGAACTTATTAAAACTCCCGATTACTGAAAGAACATGCTTCTTGATGAAGGATTATCTTACTTCGTATTCCTCCAAAATTTGGTTTAAGAAGGTAACCAGCTATTCAGATCCCTTTTTGTTTTGTTGTACTAGGATTGCCAAAATTTTATCCCCACCACCAAAGGCATAGAGCATGAAGTCCTTAGAGAAGTCTTGATTGACGAGAGTTATATCTTGGGATATAGCCTCTTTGATAACCTCAAAAATTGATTTTCCCTTATATTTCCACTTAAATTACATGCTATTCTTCAACATCAATGTTATTGGTTTGAAAATAATGGCAAAGTTTAGTACAAACTTGTGGAAAAAATTGATCCTTCCTAGGAACCTATGAAGAGCCTTTATATGACTTCGCAAGGGAAATGCCCAAATTTCTTCAAATCTTTCTAGGTCGATCGTCAATCCTTACTTTGACACAATATGGCCTAGGAGCTTACCTTCGTGAACCAGGAATATGCATTTTTTCAGGTTTAAAGAAACTTTGAATCTTCAACATTTTTGAAATACGTATCTCAGATGAAAGAGGTGATCTAATGCATTTTTAGAGAACACAGTGAGATCATATAGATATATCAGTACTATTTTTTTGGTCAACCCCTTGAATGCCATGTCCATCACCCTTTGGAAAGTGGCTCTAACATTAGAGAATCCAAACGGAATTTTCCTGTAGGCATAGGTGCCCCACTTAGTGGTGAAAGCCATTTAGAATTGATTGTCTTCTTTCACCACTATCTAATTATACCCCGAGTAGCCATCTAGGAGAGAGAATATTTCTCATTTGACTACTACCTATAAGATTTGTTCCATTGAAGGAAGTGGGTAATGGTCTTTGAGATATACCTTATTCAAGTCTCGAAATTCCACGTGCAGTCTGATTTCTCCATTATTTTTCCTGACCGGTGCCAATTTTGTAACCCACCTTGAATGCTTGATTGGAAATATAATTTTTCCTCTATTAGCTTGTTTATCTCTTTCTTCATAAGAGGTTCAATGTGTGGTTTGAATAGCCTTTTCTTATTCCTGGTGGACTTAGCATCAAGATCAAAATATATTGTATGTTGTGCCAGTTTTGGATTGAATCCTCACAGGTCCTTGTAGCTCTAAGAAAGGACGTCTAGAAACTCTTGGTAAATTTATACGAACTCATATCTCTCTTGGTCAGTGGTCACTTTTCCAATTCCAAGTGTTTTTCCTTTCCCAACCAGAATTACCTCTGAATCCTCTCCTTTGACTTGTATGTTAGTTTTCTGCTTACGAAACTATTCATTAGAATTGAATATGGATTCCAATGTTACTAAACCCTTTAGAATATTGTTTGTTTACATATTCACTACTTGATCCCCGTACTACTACTCTAATGTTTCTTGATTCCTACCTGAGAATTCAGCCTCTTCTTACAAGAAATTAACTATATTTTGATTACTCTCAAACACCTTCCAGCTTGTGTTATTTTCTGGAACTATTGGCCTTACAATCACATGGATATGTGGCTATGTTTTGTCTCCTTTGATGTTTTCAACCACACCAAAAGTTTCTCTAACTTCTGCAAGCCTATCTGTAGCTTCATTCTTCTTCCTATGTATGGATTCAATATTAAATGCTTCAAAATATTCAATTAGGTCCCATACCCTAAATTTGTAGCTCTTGAGTAGGTTGTTCTTTGCAACATGTTATCCTTTGACTTGGTTCAAAATTAGCTTGCTAACAACAAATAATTCTAAATTTTTATGCCTCTTTTCTTGCACCAATGAAGTCCATGAATCAAAGCCTCATATTTAGCTGTGTTGTTCGAACAGGTGAACTGAAATCTAAAATCTGAATATTATTCGATGTTATGTGGTGAAACAAACTTTGCACCTCCTCTAGCACCTTGTTTTCTTCTTGAACCGTCAAAATATTGTTTCCATACTTCATGTTCATCCTTATTTTCTGGCTTGGTGATGTTAGGAATGGGTGATTTTTCTTCGTGTACACAATATACACCCAATTAAGATTCTTCCATTTCTTTGTCTAGATCAAACGCATTCCTTTTTTTTCCCAATCATCTAGAGTCAAATCAGGAATTCCCTCGACCTCAGTGCTAGTTTATAGATCATTTGAACACTTTTCCTCATCAAAGGATGAGCAATTTTCATTGATTGGGATCAGAACACGAGGATCAATGTGGAAATTGGCAATCAATTCTGACCCAATTGTTGTTTTGGCTCCATACCTTGTCTTGAAAAGAATGTGTGTCCAATCGACAAATCGATATCCAAAAATTTTGTAGTGAAGTCCCTTGATAGACACAACACAAAAAGTGGTTTAAGATCAATTATAGACACATCTTGTAAAACGATGACATTAGGACAAGCATATAGTGTAAGACTTAACCCTTTGATGATCCCAACCATTCCTACTGCTGTTCCATCTAGTTGCACCACTCCTTTCAATTTTGTCACATACATTAGACCCAATTTATATACTCTTTTCTTTCGCATTACTAAGCTACTTGCCCTGAATCAATCATACAGTTGTGTACCAAGTGCATTTCGACAATCAATGACACATAGAATAGTGGAGACTTCAAATTTTTTCTTGGTTGACCACCACCCTGTTGCACTTCATTAGTGATAAATCTCTCATGTCTTTGGTTGGATCCATTTGAGGTAGACCATTGGCCATTGCAGCTTATAAAAAATCACGTTGAAACCTCCTCGATAGGGAGAATAACCTCAAGATATTCAATAAAAATATATTTTCTATTTTCTACTGGAAGAGGAGGAGGGATATTTTCCTTTGTTTCTTTATGATCTGATAATATAGTTTTTTTATTCTCCATGCTCCCACAAACAAGAGTTTCCAAGACTAATTCGACTTTAATGTCTTAATTAGCATTTGAAACTAAATCATCCTCGGTATAAAAAACCAAATGCTCAGGAAGGTGATTTTTCCACCAATTATTTCTCTTGGTATTACACTTTGCCAAACTAAATTTTGAGGCTGTGTGACCAAGTGTGAAACAACTTTGACACCTTAACGGAAAACCTTTGTAATCAAGTGGATGCATCAATTTTTAGTTTTTCACTTTAAGCTAAATATGTGCAGGAGGGTTTTTGGAAGTGTCAAGTTCAAGAAGGATCCTGAAAAATGTTGTTTTGGTGTAATCGATTGTTTGGGAATCGATGAAAAGTGTAATGCCCAAAAAATTTACTATGGAGGTCAAACATTCACGGATACAAAATTTAATGGGCAGATGATGCATTCTAATCTGAATGGGTTTGTGGAAAAATGATTCTCTCAATGGGTTAAAATAGGGAAACCATGGTTTGAATATGAGGTAGCTTGATTTTCATACCCATAATTTCCATGCTATATCATCTTTATCAAATAGTTATAAAAAACAACAATGAAAAACCCCTTTAACACACAGATACATATCTAACATACATTTTAGAATTAGGATCAATTGTTTAGAGATCCATTCGTTTAGATCTAGTAAGTTAGGCCATAACCCACTGAAGTGGAAAATCAAATCATGTTATTGGTAAAATTTTTAACAATGGTTGGAAGGTGGTTGATATAGAGTTTCATTGATGAAAGATGTGTAAGGGGTATAATAGGGAGTTATAAGTGCACTTTTCAATAGATGGTGATAAGTGACAACTTCTATTTTGGTTATAATAGGATCTAAGGAGATGAAAATAATCATTAAGAGATTAAATATTATTTTTGAAGTGACCAGGGATGAATGGTTGGATGGAGGTCTAACATTTGTGTCCCCATTATCTATTTTGAAAATGGTGCAATCTTTGGGGACAACATGGATGAGCAACATTTCCATGGGTCCATGTACATGAGAGTGGGAGAAGTTCAAATGCATGTTTTTGAAGCCTATGTACAAAAGAGGTGAGCTTCAAGTTGCAAAATGTTTTCCAAGATGGTGGGTAACTAATTGGTTCCCCCCTTGTCCCCTTTAAACCTTATGTCAAAATAAGGGAAAAATAATGGTGAAAAGTGAGAAAATGCTTTTTGAGAATGCTGATGTCACCCACCAAGTACAAATTAGAATGTTGGGGGTGATTTTTCTTCGCAACTAGAATAGAATAGTGTTTCAAGGTGAAACCATTTTTTATTTGGACTTAAATAACTTCTTTAGATAATCCTAGAATTTATCAGGAGCCAATTTATTCTTGTAATTGTAAATTTAGAGACTATCCCATTCTTGACTTGAGGGGGAAGATGCAGTGTCATCGATTCTCACAAAATATTTTTAAGTCTTGGAACAAAACTGATGTGTCCATCAAGTATCAGTTTCCATTAGCTTTTCATTGATTATTTATATATTTTTTACGTGATTATTTATTTTTTCCTTTAGTTATTTTATTAGGAATATTCCACCTCACAAATGGTGAGTCATCTCACTCAGGTGAGCCATAGGTCACTTAGGAGTTATATGACATATGACATATTCTTTCTTATAATCTGTCATATGCGTCATAGTTTTCATATATGTCATACAAGAATTACATATTATTTTGAAATTGTAAATCTTGTCTCCATTGTAGATATATGATTAGTCTAGGCATGGGTGTTACACATCACTCCAAATGTGTACTCTCTTTTCTAATTCTGATTATGAGTAGACCTATTCTTTTTCATGCTCAATTTCTTGGTGATTAATTACTTCTTGATTACTTAGAGATTTTTCGTATTTCTATTCAAGTGCAACCACCTTTATGTGAACACATTTTTCTTGGTCCTGGTGCCTTCACTCTTTCATATGATATCAGATTTATTATGGTATTAGATTTTCTAGTTTTTTCTTATGTCCAAGTTTTTCATTTGAGATCATTATTTGGCATTCTCGTGGTATAATTACATTTTCATGCTTATAGGTTGTTATTAAGATTTCATAGGCCATGTGAAAGAATTTGATCATGTGAATAATACTTTTTCCGAACATTTTCATACCTATAGAGTAATTTTTTCAACACAATAGCTCGCATTCTTGTGTTTTTGACTAAAATTCTTGTTGTGCACAATTTTAAAGAGCAATTAGATTGTTTTCTAAAGATTGCAGACATGAAATAGTTGAGGTTAATAATTTATTAGATTAAGAATTCCGTATACTACTTTGGGAACCCTTATTGCAGCCCCCAAAAAGCATGAACACTAGTTTTTTTCTGGGACTTTTTTCATCTCCAACAAGGCATTTTTTTAGAAAACCAACCTAAAAATACCTCCTAAAGCACCCAAATGCCTCCTCAAAGGCCATCATTTCCCCCTCTTAATTTTTCTAGCTTCCTAAGGCTTTATCTTTACCTCCGAATAAAAATCATTCCTTAGATTTGATACAAAGCTATTAAAAAATCATTTAAACGTGCCATTTTTTCTAAAAATGCAGTCTTATTTTTTTTTGTATTTTAGGCCATTAAAAATCAGATATTGTTACAGGTAACTAGGTTTATTTATCTTCCAATTTAACTCCATATTATTCCAATAAGAAAATTTTTATGTATTTGGAATACTATTCAATATGTGGAGAATCATTTAAGGAGGAATTTTATTATTTATTTTGCTTGTATCTCCACTTGATGAAGACAAATGGTGAGGCCCAGGATGAAAGGAGGAAAATTACTCCTCAAAAACTAAACAATTTAAGTTTACATTCTATACTAGTTCCAATGAGTGGTTGTAACGCTAGGTTCATCCACATTTATTGCACTTTTAATTCATGAGTGAAATTTTATTTAAAATAGTCCTTATTTTCGGGAAATCATTATTGTAATAAATTTTGATCGGTAGTTCAAAATTGAGCGTCATATTTTTACAAAAGTTCATATTTTCCAGTTTCCCATGAATTGATCCTCTTTATATTGTAAAACAAACTAAGTTATAAAGTTCCACATTTTGGAAGGATTTTTGCAATGGATGATGAAGAAGATGACTATCACTTGATTCATTTTTCAGAAATATTTTTTGAAGACCAGTGGGTGGGGCCGGTTGAATTTTTTTGCACTCCTACAAAAATGGTCACCTCAAAAATTTACTTTCGATGGAAGGGATTGATGAAATTGACCTAACTAGGGGGATTCATATAGATTTCATTGGGTTTCCAATTACAGCAATTAATTAACTACATGTAAGTTGCACCTATGTATGTTGTTACTGAATGTAACACCCCACATAGATTGTCATTCCATGTACATATTCAGCAAGGAAAGATAGAAGCCCCAAAGGACCACTGCCTTGGTTTGATCAAGGAGAGAATTATAGTTTAGTTGAAATTTTATATTCATGAGCAGAAAACAGAGTTGCAGTTACATGGAATTGAGAAGATTTCATTATTAAGTTATAGGTATATCAATACTCATTATTTATTCATGTTTAAATACATTTAATTATGTGATTGAATTTTTTATTTCATTATACAATCAATACATATCATAAATTTGAATGCAAAAAGAAGTACACAACTTAGTTACATAAATTAATGTTATTTATTCATGAAGAAATTCAATGTTTCCCACACAATCCATGGGATGTAACTCATAACTACTAAAATAGGAATTACATGCGCATAAAGCTAAAAGTAAAAGAGTATAGAAGGAATCCATCATTTCCTTTTGTTTTATCCTAGTAATATTTTTTCTGGATCAAACTCCATTTTCCATCTTTTATCTTTTTCATCTAGTAGCTACCGTGTACCTAAAAAATGAAATTAAAAGACATCAGTAAAGAGCTTAGGGTTTAATCTATACTCATGTATGATCTAATTTCATGAAAATTGATTTCCTAATACAATAGGCATAAGGTACATCATGTAACAGATGCAAAATTGAGAAAGCAGTATATTACAGTAGCTCATATGATTCCTAGAATCATGAAAAAAAAAGAAAGAGGAAGAAATACTATGGAACATAAGAGAGGCCAAAAAGCGTAATTATTTTCTAACTATTTTCTTAAGTGTTCAAGTATAGGTTATAGCAGAAGAGATCAATATATGTTTTGAATTTTGTACTATCAAGTATATATTACACTCAATAACCAAAATGAATTCAAGGAATAGAGAAGAACACTCACTCATGCATTCAAACATTTGCGGAGTAGAATCAACAGGTTAAACATATTATATCTCTTATTTCAAGACGTATATTTTAGTTGCAAATTCCAGAATACAAAATTAATGTACATCTTTAAGTGTAAAAGATTAGAGCTATAGATTCAGGAATATTAACATAATAAACAAGTGTTTTATAAAATACAAAACAATTTTCAATAGCAAGTCCTAATGATATTCAAAATCATGAAAAAAGGAATCAAACATACGATCAATTACAGATGAATCAATAGTACACATATTTCAGGATAATGAAGCAGATATTTTATCATCACTTTCATATTACGAGCTATCAAAGAAGTCAATATCAAAATATTAACGGTTATTAAGTACCAATGATTCCTGATCAAGTTACCGTTAAAGAAATAGACTGAGGAATTCTAGATGAATGAGGATCTAATGACAAATTTGCAAAACGTAAGTAATTTCATACTGTTAAGTAACATTAAGATCCAAGCAGTCATTTTAGAGAAAGTTAAAAATAAGGTTTTCAAAAATAATTTTTCATCTTTACAAGTGATCAAGTAGGCCCACTCATCACAGTCATAATGGTACAATCATATTGATACAACATGGAAAGCTATAAAGAATCAAAGAATGCAGATATTCATAACAGTCTTCAAGAAATGCATCAAAGATACATAAATTCAAGGATCTGTACAGATGATCAAGAACATAAAGTTTTTCTGAGAAGGAAATCACAAAATGTAACAGTTATGATCACAACAATAGGACAGATTGAAAGATGGCATTGTTTAAATCATAAATTTGTAGTCATCTAGACTGTTCAAAATTAAAACAATGATGCACAAAGTAAAAGTCAATAGAAAATTGACATGATAAAATACAGGTTGAAAAGTTTAGTTACAGTCAACGATTGGAGCATAAAAATTATTGTTACAACCAAATATAAAATCTTAAAAGGTAGGGATACAAATCTTCAACAATTTTCTGACCACAAGGATCAAATGCATGTATCTCCAAACCAGTAATCAATTCATAATTAAAGAGAAAAATTTTAGATATCCAAATCAACTATCAAAAGGAAAGATTATTACAATCCATATTAAAAATTTTAAGCCATAGATTCCATGACCTTATACTTATATTGGGACTGTTTCAAGAAAATGGAAGAGGATCAAGATAAGACAATAGTTCACAAAAGTACATATTTCATTGCATTGACGATCCATGTGTTCTAGAGTATCAAGAAATCTAAGGAAACATGTGGATATCAAAAATAGAAAGTGAGTTATGTTACTGTCACAAAATTTTAAACTGGATATGATAAGGATCATGTTTTATAGATACTAACAAGCCAAGAATGGAAAATAAGATCTAGGCAAAATATGCATCTTCAATCTTCTAAACACGGGCTAATCAAAGCAGTATAAGGTTTAGAATCACCATTTGGAAATTAAACAAACCATTTCATAGAGATCAATTTAAATGTAAAATTCAAAGTTTAATTACAAAATGAAGTTCCATATTATATCATAGCGGGAAGGAAAGTATAATTTCATCAGACATTGAATACCATTCAAGAGTGATTAACTGAAATTCAATTACATATTATAAGAATATAAGAAATAAGTCATTAAAGAAGGAATCCACTTAAAAATAGATACATATTTATGTACAAACATGTTTGTTTTCTAGAACAAGAAGCAATCAAATGGATAACCAATTACAAGTATTTAATAGTTTCCAGATTACAAATATAGTTTCAAGATATCTTTAGTACATTTATAGAGTGCTTTAAGAAAATTAAGTTTACTATCTTCACTAAATCATTCATGGAGAGGTCAAAAACTCAAGACTATTTCACAAGCAGTTTCAATATGTAACTTAGAAGAAATAAACAACAATCATCTAGCATGTGGCCTCAAAATGATCAGTATCAATGCATGCAGTACAAATCTAAGGTTATGTCTAGTATGATTTTCGAAATCTTTTTACATGGACTCCTAAGCTTCATTCAAGTTTTCATTGTGCATGGAATCAAGGAAAAAAACATCTACAAGTGTATACCAGACAAAAAATATGCTCAAAAAAGACATGAAATGATAGCTATCAGTAAGAAGATTTTGGGCATTTCTAGAATGTTCCATGTTGAGGAAGTAAAAATTTAAAGATTGAATATTGAAGGTACAAGTTTTCATGTTTCCATATATCATGAATATGACATAATGATGAAAATATTCATGAGAAAATAACTTCTATTCAAGTCAAATAATCATGCAAGATGATGATATAGATTCAAGACTCTGAGTACAAATAAGAACCATTCAATACAGAAATAAAAATTAAATCCCAATCATGCTGACAATTTATAGGTAAGGAAACTCGAAGCATTTTGTAAAATAAAACAAGAAAGAAAAAAATCTCTTTAACAACAACAGAAAATGGCCATGACCCATGAAAATGACAAGCAAAAATTCAAATCTCAACAAATCTAGATGATAATGAAAACTTTACCGGTCACACACAACCTAGTTAACAAAGAAATAATTAGCTTGACCAAAAAGCTCTGACGGAAAGATAAGTATAAAGAGTTTTAACAACAAATAAAATGAACCGTTCGTACTCTACATAAAGCTCTTTAGGAAAACAATGTCAAACCATACAACCAACATTTAATTCTCCAGATCCAAGAAAAAATTACAAGGCACATTTCAGTCATACCCAAATGAAATTATGAAGCGACATTCATTAGCGAATGATCAAAGCAAAAGAAAAATTCTCATACAAGAAAATTCTATTAGAACTCAAATCCCAAATACAAATATAGACGTAGCATACATGTCAAAATGTAAAACTCAACCAACAGATACAGAGTTCAACTAATGAAACCCCAAAAGTGATGTAGATACAATTAGCAAGAAAGAGCTCAAATCAAAAAATACCCTTGAAGAAAGAATCATAGTTTTCTAACCAAGAAAATCCGTAAGAATCAATTCAGGTAGAGGAGGATTTTCTTGAACACAAGTATGAGCATCAAGTATCAATGTGAGCCATAGCATGGAAAGAAGTTATTTCCACATAAAAAATAAATGCAAAAAAGAATGAAATCTTAGTTTTAAAATCCATAGCTCGAAGTACACCAAATGGAGCATCAATGTAGTTACTCCCCAACAACCAAGAAAGAGTTCGACAGATTTGCTGAGAAGGTAAAATAATTAATCCAAACTTACCAGTTTGAATTCAAATTCAAGAAACCCTCGAAATAAATTGAGTGTAGAGATAATTAAACTACCTAGAACAAGTTTCAAACTCGATATCGCTAGAAGACACAAAGAAAACAAACATTTCAAGGTTTCATTACCATTGAAGTCAAAGAATGGAAACAACAAAAAAATACAGGCTTGAAAATAAAATCTCACCTTCTTGATGATGGCAACCACCTCCAAAAAATATTTCTCAAGAGATCGACAGAGGAAAAATGGAAGAACTACCATGTGTTTGAAGTCACAGAGCCTCATGGGCTAGGAAAATGCCAAAAATAAAGAACAGATCAAGCTTAAGTCATAGATTCATGGCGGCGAATAATTTTTTTTCCAAGGCTTCTCCCACATACCAGACCAAAAATGTGAATGGATCAAATAATCAGGTTGAGTTTGTTTTATCTCATTCAACTACAAACCATGCAACCTAACTCAACTGGAGGAAGCCATCGACAATCGAGAGATGAAAGTATAAGATCTAATGTTCCATATGCAAATCTAACTCAACAACCCTGGTTATCATGGTATAGATATCAACGATGGTGATTAACTGAAGTACCCAGATCAATGTTCTAATTTAAACGTAATAAATTAAAACTCCATAAATATTGGAGCTCAGAGAATCGATGATTCATACTGCAGAGTACTAAAATCAACGTTCACAGATCAACAATGAATTCAATGTGGTTCAATTCACCATGGTAAAACATCAATGATGTAGATATGTAAAGTAAAAGATAAATGTTCCACAGTGTAAACTAACATTCTACCACAAAAAGAGAAAGTACTAACGTGGTGGCAAATGATCGAAACTTATCCTTACCACAATTAATTGATGCCACTGAAAAAGTGGAAGGGTCGAGCATCATGAGGATGGGGACCAAGTCCCAAATAATCATCATTTCTATTGACTTTTGATTAAGTTCCAAATACTATATCACATGCCAATAATCAAATATGTCAGGTCAAAAGTTTATGGGTGCCATTATTCCCTTCCTTTAATCAACTATTTGTTGATGTCATATTCAAACGAGGGGTGTGTCTGAAGCTATATGCAATAAGAAGAATCCCATTAATTTAGTAATTGACTGTAGGTTTTTGTTATTTTATTTTCTGGGGTTTTTTTGTAGTGTCCTTAGGCCAAAGCCTTATTATATCCATGCTACAAGAAAATTGCTGAAATAAACACTCATTGCTGGAATAAATTGCAGGAAACAAACACACATTGCAGAATGAAATAAATTGTTTGAAATAAACACACATTACAGAAGAAAACACACTTGCTTGGAAATAAACACATGGTTTAAAATTATGTGAAAATTCTTGCAAGGAAATAAGAGTCTAGTTGATAACACCTGTAATGACAAGTACATAACAAAATTTAAATAAAGAATCAAAAAGCATTTATAGAATTGAAATATCTACATGATTTGCTTATAAATATAAATACCAATTAAAAAAATATCCTGGATCTTTGAGGAGTGGCCCCTTGCTCCACCTCGAATCATGATTTTACAAATTATAATTCTCTCAAAATGAAGTCGCTATTTTATTACTGAAATGTTTTTCCTTACAAAACTTCACTGTCTCTCTCTATATATCGACATCTTATATATATATATATATATATATATATATATATATAATCTATCTATAGGTATTTATGTATATTTCATCATCCAAACATGCATTTACAACCATATATGTTCTATCGATTCAAATGGAACTGAATATTACCCAAAATAGATGTGGAATTTAGAAACCTTGCTGGATGTACAATTGCCTGATAAGTTATCTTTTTATCTCGAGTATGAAGAATCAACAATCTGCTGATCTGTTCCTAATTGGAAGGCCCATTGATTTCTCTTTCATCAGATGTTGTCAAAAAAAATAGATTCCCATTGATTCCATAACTTTGGAGAAGTTCTGGAGCCAAAGGGAAATATTCTAGAAGTAATTGCAAAATTTTTAGAGCTATGCGCAGGAGTTCCAGAACTAAGTGACGGAGTTTCGTAACTAAGTCTGAAGGTTCTGGAACTATGCGATAAAGCTCCCTAGCTATGTGATGGAGTTCCGGAACTAAGTCTAGAAATTCTGGAACTAATCCGTATTGAATCCAATGCTCTAAAAAATGTGTGTATCGCTTTATACTTTGTTCTTCTGACTAATTGTGACCCATTTTATTATGAAAAATGAATTTCCACACAGTTTGTTAAGAATTAAAGAGTAATATATATTAGAACTAACTTTAAAAAAAGATGGATAATTACATCCTAACTTATATTAGATCAAACAAAAGTCACAAAATGCAGTCAAACTTGATAAAAAGGAGAGTAAACTAAGATCATTTATTGTACATTAATGAGACATATTTTGGCCTTATCATATCCCCCATACTTACTTGTTTGTAAGTCCCCTTAAAAACTTTACTCTACAAATCTTGGGTTGATCATCAGTTTCATACATGTTTCTTGAGAATAATTTCTCAAGTATTGATTTTTCCTTCATCTTATTATGTTGTTTTGGTCATAGTTTGAGCTATACACTTGAATATTTTCCAAAAAATAATGACATATTCATCATGACACCACAATTTTTATTTTTATTCATGATGATTTTACCATTAGTGATGCAAACATTGATCATTTTAGGTTCAACTATATCAAAGTAAGAAAAATATAACTAGTAGAAAGCAAGCTCCTATCAAGGAATATTTAACCATAAGGGATGATATAGAGAAAAGGATTTATCCATTCATACTGAACACAAAAAAAAAATCCTTATGTTTGTTGATGACTTCATATGATTCATAATCACTGATATATATATTTTGTAAATACTCTCACCCTGAAGGAGAAGGATGTATTTGATACCATTCTAGAATTCACGGTTACAAGTTTTGAAGATTAAAGTTGTCGAGTAAATCATCCGATGAAATTTCCATGGATTTCAATCATCATTTCTTATCTTCTCATTTACTTAAGTGAATTTCTACCTTTTCGTTTGGAAATTTAATTTTTTCATGTAAGTAAACATTATGTTTATTTGGTTGCAAAAATTGCTTTTTGTAAACTTAAGTGAATCAAATATAAAGCTTATTTTAATTGTAAATTAAGTGAAAGTTAAAAACTTAAAATTTTATACTCTTGCAATAAATTATTTATAATCTTTTCATTGTAAGAGGTTGGAATTTTAATTTCTTTTTCTCTAAATTCGGAATAAACTAGTGCAACTTTGTCTTTATCATTTTTTACTCAATTCTATGAAATATAAAATATTAGTTGGGAATGCGAATCATGTTACTATTTTTATTATTAACTTGTTTATTATTCACGATCAAAGAAATATTTTTAATTTTAATTCAATATGTGGGATGTATTGATTTGTATAAATTATGTTTCCTTTTGGCAATTTGTACCATACGCACATAATCAATTAACGTTAGATACTTCTTTTTATAGATTCATATCCTAAATGTATAAGTTATTAATTTGTATCTTCCATGTGAAAGAGATATTTTTTAGTTAATTTTTTCCTTGAGTTATCCGATTAGATTTTTCTTTTTAACTTTTGTTATATGGTTTATCCCTTCTCCTTTTTTCTTTCCATTCTACTGTCTTTCCTTTTATCATTTTTTTTGCTTTTGTTCTTTCTGGATAAAAACAATGGGTATCAAAATATCGTGATCATACAAGAAAACTCCCCTTATCAAAAGAAGAGGAACTTCACCTTGTCAATTTGTGATTTTTTCTAATTGTTGTATGTTTTTTTATAAAGGATAAAGGTTTTTTTACTGAGGCCCTACCTAGGTACAAAATGCCTAAAAGCTAGGGACATTAATATACCAAGGTACAAAAAGAAACAACTGCCCAACATTGAAAGAGACAACTAGGTCGGTATTTTTCTTGTGAGTGGATTTTTTCTTGGTGTGTAAAATTTCCAACATTTTGAGTCCTCCTCGATAGGAAGAATTACTTTAATATCATCAATCAGCAGGTATGTGATTTTTTTTACTAGGAGAGCGAGGAGGGATATTTTACTTTTCCACTTGACACGAATTTGGTTCAACATTTTTGATCGTATGAGTTTCACCATTATAATTTTCCTTGTTACCATTAACTTGAATTTCTCTAAGAGGTGTTTCGGGTGGCGATTCAACCACTTTCTCTGAATCTGTATTTGAATAAATATCTCCCTTAGTATCTAAGGCCACATTTTCAGGGTGGAAATTTTTATACTTTTCCATCCCGTAATCAGTAGCAGTATGTCCTAAAGCGAAACATATCTTGCATCTAAAAGGGAGACCTTCATAGTCTAGGGGTTGTTTCCATGTTATGTTTTGAAATTTACACTCAATGTGAATAGGATGGTTCTTTGAGGTGTCAATCTCTAAAATCATTTTCAAAAAGTTGTGTTTGTAAAATTTGTGGTTTAGGAGTTAATTTTAAAATAGATTATCTTGAACACTCCCAATATAATCCACATTGTTGACAAAACCCCATTGAAAATTAGAATTGTGAGCAGGGGAAGAAGCACTCTTCCCACCATTCACATCAGGAAAGCTACCTTTCCAAACAACATCATTGGTGTGGTTCGATGAAGGGGTAGAATTTATAGATGGAAAATATGAAGAAAATCCTACCCCCTACAAAAGGTGTCAATCGTCTTGTTCACAAGGCCATGGCCATGGCTATTGATGGAGGGTCTATCTTCAAGACCATAATCATGTAGAGGGAATATAGGGGAGGAACAATAGGTCACAGGGGAGAGGTAAACTACCACCACTTGGAGAAGAGTTGTCACCCAACCTTGATCCAGATATGGAACCTACATCATCTCCTGGAGAAGATCCGTCACCCACCTAAGAGCCAAATGTGGAGCTCACACCACTTGTGGTCACAAAAAAATTAGGGTTATGGTTAGAAGAACACATCAGTGTATCCATCACCTATCTCAAGATAATGTAATGGTTTGTAGAACTTAATTCTTGTAAAATTTATACTGCCTTTTTCAGTCTATTTCTTAAAATATCATGCAACATAAAAAAAATTCAATGGCATTTCATCTTTCATTCACAATAGTGTTAATGAATTTCAGTGAAAAAACTTCTCCAAAATTTTGTGTGTGGCAATGAGAGGCCACTAGGACAGTGAATGATTTTCCTCATGCTAAAAGACCTCGAGTATACTATTCTAGAATCCTAGAGAGTATGACAATCATATTGGATTAAATATATTAATAAAAATTATAAGCACAAATGAATTTTACAATAAAATTACTTGAATTAATATATTACATGTACTATTTTTTCTCAATAGTAGAGAATCTTACATCCAGTAGGGGTAGAAACAAGGTGTTAGTAGAAACCACCTAAGTAGATTTGTTTATTTGTATTGTGTAATGCAATACCAACCACATTAGTAGTCACATGTACTAATGGAGATAGAAATATACCAACATAAATAGACTAGTTGGAGAATTTCCTATATAATGTGTTAATGGTAATACTTGGAAAAGGATGTGAGGGCCATTATAAAATAAAAATTATTCAAAGAGGGATCAAAATGAAAACCAGATAAAAAAACCACCCTACCAATATTTGGGCCACCTAAATTCAACAAGAAGTTGAGTCATTGGATTTCTGAAAAGATAGCAATAACAACAAAGGTAAAAAATAGTTAAAAACCCTAATCACGACAAAAGGTAGAACATATAAATCCCAATTTGATCAAGCAAAATAGCCACACAAACACTATAGGATAACATCCAACCTTCCACCAACTCCTCCTTAAATTGTGTGAACCTTGAAGGAATAGGATGATAAAAAGGTTAGAAAATAGGATATAAGGATCTAACGATCAACTTCTAGTCACCCCACATTTTCAAAATAAATCCACATTTTGGACTTATTAGAATTTCCTATATTGAATTGTAAGATAAACTATAATATTTCCAATGAAGACACTATAATATTTCAACAAGAAAAACATCAATTTATAAATAATACCTTCATAAGAGTATATGCAACACTGAAAGTTATCTCAATAGTAAAATGTAATCTAGGTGTTTTACTGATTCATTTTTCCATAAAATGTATAAGAAACAAAAGAAGTAATTCATACTTATTAATAAATTACTTCTAAACTTCTAAACTTATATGAAGGTAGATTTATAATTGATTCTATGAAATAAATTATGATTAGTTACTCTTTTTAATAGGTAATTAGAAATAATTATGTTGTAAGTATCACACTTGATGTTTTTTTGTCAATTTCTCTTTTATCTGGAGTGGATACATGTGGAATATATGGGTAAGTGCACCAAGTTGGGGAGCCAAAAGGTGGTCTGAAGTGCACGCATTTTTCTGAAAAATAAAAAACTTCAACTTGTACGATTTTTTTCAAAATATTTACACTCAAAATTGGAAGATGTTGTAGAAATATGAATAGTAGCATTTTGAGTATAGTTTTTAAGCTACTAAATTTTGTTGAAAATAGATAAGTTTAAGTGGGTAAAATAACTAAAATACCAACAGGTTCTCATTTTTTTTGTTAAAAAACATAATAGAGTGACTTTTGTGCCCCCCACCATTTTTTGAGCACCATTGAGTATTTCTGAAAACCCTTTGATAGAAAGATAACTAGGAGCATCTAGTTTGTGTTAGATTTTTTTAATGAGTATTTTTTATTTATGATTTTTATAGTACATAAATTTTATGTTTTGAAAAATAACGGAGCTCTGACCATGCCCCGCCCCTTAACTACCTCAAAAAATATGGAACATTATATTTTTTTTGAATATGTATAGAATTATGCCTAGTTTGTGCTAGTATAATTTTTTTTCAATTTCGATGACCCAAAAAAAAGATACATGATGAAAGATAAACATATTTAAACTTCAAAAAACAGCTATAAAAAGGAATAGTTAGAAAATAAATAATATGGAAAACTTATATAGTCATAAAATTTGGAAAATTATATTTTTAGAAAGAAGAAACTCTGCTCTACGTCGTGGTATAATTTTATTTAAATGGATCGATTGTTTTATTTTGATTTATCATAGAGGAAGTGGCATTTTAAAATTTTCCTGCAAAAAAATGTTGTTTGTTGTGTTTTTGCAGGTCCATGCCTTAGGGTTGGGGATCCAAACTGGATCCCAAGCCTTGAGGCATGCCTTGGAAAAAGAGAAAACACAAAACGTGTACGTGTTATATCGCGTACGGGTTCTATATAGTAAGAACATTGTATCTGCTTTTAACATGCTTCTATTTACAAAACTAAATTTTTAAATTTTTCATTTATTATTATTTATATTTTATTATTTATTATACTTTAAATTGAAATATGTAAATATAAGAAATTAGGGTCACTCTGCACCTTATGGAACTAGTCTAACAACTCCATTAATCACAGTTTAAGAGATAGTTTTTTATAGTATAATTTGGTAAGTACATAGCTAATTTTCAGGATTTCAGCATTTAACCTAAATATTTTAGCATTTAAATTCTACAATCAAAACCCTAAATCCTACACCTTAAACCCTAAACCTAAACCATAAACCATGATCTGTAAACCCTAAAACCAAAACCTGAAACCCTAAATCTTAAGCCCTAAACCCCAATCCTTACATATTCAGCCCTTACCCATGAGCCCTAAACCCTAAACCTTGAGCCTTAAGCCTTAAACCCTACACCCTAAACCCTAAACCATGAACCATGAGCCTTAAATTTTAAAACCTAAACCCTAAACCATAAGCCCTAAATCCTAAACACTAAACATTAAACCTTGAACTCTGTGACCTAAACACTTAACCCTCAACCATGATACCTAAACAATAAAATATAAACCCTAAACCCTAAAATCAAAATAATAAATCGTAAAACATAAAACCTAAACCCTAAACCCTTAACTCTAAACCCTTAACCGTTAACCCTTGACTGTAGACCCTAAACCCTAAACCCTAAACCCTAAATACTAAATCCAGAGCCCCGAGCTCTAACTCCCAAACCTTAAACATGTAAGTTTGAACCCTAAACCTTAAACCATAAACCATGAACCATGAACCCTAAACCCTAAACCCTAATCCCTAAACCATAAAGCCTAAACCTTAAGCCTTGAACCCTACACCCTAATCCTTGAGCCCTAAACCCTAAACCTTAAACTTTGAGCCCTAAACACTAAATATATATCCTTGAGCTCTAACCGCTAAACCTTAAACCCTTAACTAAACCCTAAACCTTAAACTCTTAACTCTAAACCTCGAACCCTTAGTCGTAAACCCTAAATAATGCACCTTAACCCATAAAACCTAAACCCTGAGCCTTGAGCCCTAAACCGTAAACCCTAAACCTTCAGGCCTAAATGTTAAATCCTAAAGGTCCCTAAATGCTAAACCCTAAACCCTAAGCCCTAAAACCTAAACCCTAAACCCTAAACTCTGTGACCTAAACCCTTAACCCTCAACCCTTAACAACCTTAGACCTAAACCCTAAATCATAAACCATAAACCCTAAAATAAAAATAATAAACCCTAAGCCGTAAACCCTAAATCCTAAAGGTCCCTAAATGCTAAACCCTAAACCCTAAGCCCTAAAACCTAAACCCTAAACCCTAATCCCTAAACACTAAACCCTTAACCCTCAACCCTTAACAACCTTAGACCTAAACCCTAAATCATAAACCATAAACCCTAAAATAAAAATAATAAACCCTAAGCCGTAAACCCTAAACATTAATCCATAACCCTAATTTGTAAACCCTAAACCTCATATATTTCAAGTAGGTCTCATGAGTGAGTTCAACTTTTGAATATCTTAGGACTCTTCTTTTACAACTGCAACCATCATCGAATTTTATTTTACAACTACCTTGTTTACGAGAGGTAGGAATTTCCTTCATTCAAACTATCAAAAGATGAAAGACATGAAATTTTGATGAATCTCTTTGAATTTTGTTCCTACGAAGTCGATGAATCCTTTTTCAATTGAATACTCTGTATCAATACTAATAAGAATGGGCAAGATAAAAATAATTACAGTGAGTGAAATAGTTCACATGCAATGGGCATTTTCCCTCTTTTAAAATATCAGTAGATGAAAGGCATCAAATTGTGATGAATCCATTGAATGTTCTTCCTATGAAGTAGATGAACCCTTTTTAGTTGAATACTCTTTGTCAATACTTATAAGAATGGGTAAGACATAGAACATTACTGTGATTGAATGGGTGAGACTATTCTATGAGCCTTAAATCCTAAACCCTAAACCCTAACCCCTAAACCTTAAACCATAAACCCTAAACCCTTTGCCCTAAACCTTGAACCTTGACCTTTAAACCTTAAACCCTAACTCCTAAACCCTAAACCGTAAATCCTAAATCCTCAACCCTAAACCTTAAACCCTGTCGCTCTCCATTTTGATCTTACACCATTTTGCCCTAATTTTCCCTTTAGTCTATGTTTTCTTAAACATTTTAACTCTTGAAATGGATGATGTGAATTTTTATCTCCATTTGTGTGCCTTGGATTGTTGCAAAACTATTTTTCATGCCCTATTTTGAAGAAGTATCTAGGTATGTCCCGTTTTTGCCCTAAATTTTTCAAATCCACGTGCTCTGCCATTTTTTCCATTTTCCCGATCATAGAAGATTGAAAATGATCGATTTATAATTATATGCCTTTGAAAATATAAATCCATGGTCGTAAATCTTCTTGGAGCCTTGCTTCATGTAAGAAAATTTTCATCCTTAGTGAAAAAAAAGGATTATGGGCATGCCTGGCAAATTTTTGTGTTTTTGAAAATTTGACAGGCATATTTTAGCCGTCAATTTATTCCTCGACATTCAGTAGCTATGTGGCTTCTTCTAATTGGTTGAGGGGTTACGGGAAGATGTTTTAACTTATCACTTTTTTCCTTTTTGGAAAAAGGGAAATTTTGGTCCCATGCCTCTGCATTGTTCTTATTGGCTGAATTTTAATGGCGGAGAAAAATTTCTTAATTTTTCCTGAGGAATGTACACGTGTCGGATGTTGACTGATTTTGGAGTAGCAGGTATTTTTTGTGCTCTAAGGAATTTTGGAAAAAGGAGTTAAACTAAGAAAAAATTCCTAAGGCCCGCGGGAGTACAAGTGGCTGCTTCAGAATAAAAGATGGAAATGCGAATTGTTGGGTTACTTTAGAGTTTTTTGGCTTTGTTTTTTAAAAAAGATTAAGATTAGAAAACAAACCACAACCTCGAAAAAAATCAAAAGTTGACAAGTGTCATGTTTTCATCAAAGGCAGGAAGGAAGACTGGCGGAGGACTTAGAAATTTTTTTCCTTTTGGTGAAAAGGAGAAAAAGTTGTAGAAAATCCCACCTTACCACCAGGAAAAATTGCATACTTGGGTCAACTTTTAAAGGTGGAAAAATGGAGAAGAGTAGCTTCGGGGTTATTTGATGTTTTTTGCCTTTTGGTGTAAAAATGTTGAAATATTGAAAAGGGCCGCAGGCCCACTAAATTGAATTAATGCCTTTTTCACATTTTTCTCAAAATGGAAAAGCGGAGGTGCAAGCCTTTGGGAGCAAGTTGGACATTTTGTCTCTTTGGAAAAATGGTTTTAGTTGTATAAAACAAGTATGCCCCCACCAAAAGTACTTAAAGCCCATTTTTGAAAAGGCACGACGGATCAGTGGGCCGCAGGAGGAAAAGTGATTTTTTTTCGTTTTTGGTAAAATATGTTAAAGTATAAAAATGGAGCATGGCTCTACACCGAATTACATAAGGACACATCACCTTGGCATTTTCAAAAGGGGAACATGGACCACAAGAGGAAAATGAAAATTTTGGATTTTTGGATAAATAAGTTAAAGTTTTGATACAAGACACAAGTACGCAACGAATCATAAATGAACATGTGGCAGGGTCAGAGGTAGAAGTGCGGGCCCGCGGAGAAAATATGGAAAATTTTCCTTTTTTTGAAAAATAGGTATAAAGTGAACATTTGAAGCGCAGGTCTGCTAGAACCCATATAAGATGCTAAAGACGGAAAGGTGGAGATGCGGGGAAAATTTGGAAAAAAAAAAATTCCAAAAAAGACGAAAAATAGCATAATCAAGCCTCAATTCCGATGGGACCCACATTGGGACACGTGTCAAGCTTGTTTTCCAAGAGTGGAGGGGTGGAGAAAAATGTCAAATTTTAACATTTTTCCAAAAGTGATAAAATGTCAAAAAGCGCTCCCAAGACCATTTGCAATCACATTTTTCCACGTGGAGGGCACAGATTAAAAGTTGAAGGTCATGATTAACGGTTACTATGCATTTCATCATTTTTCCGCCATTGAAGCTGCAGGATGTTTAGAGATGCAATTTCAACATCAATTTTTATCAAATTTTTTCCAAATTTGTGTCTTTCTAGTCTACAAAGATCAATTGAATCAATTTAAAAGTTCAATTTTTAAATCTGAGGTACTTTTGAAATGGATTTTTGCCCGGGCTCGTGTAGAAATGTGAAATATCAAATCTAGAAGTTACAGAGGCAAATTTGGAAAGGGAAAATATGAAATGATGAAAGGAAAGGGGTCTGAATGTGCCAAGGATGAAAATCATGCCCCTATTGAAGTAACGATGTGAATTTTTGCAATAATTCACCTTTTTGAGGCACCTGGCATCTTTTGAAACGTTATTTTGTCAAACATCCCTTTCTGCAAATCATGATGGAATTTTTTAACAGCCTTGATGCTTGGCATATTATTTTCTTAGGAGAGAAGGCTTGGATGTAAAAAGTGATATATAATGCATATTGGAGATATGAAAATGGTCGGGAGTTCGATTTCATGAGAATATTTTGAGAAAAGCTCATCTTCTAAGAAACCTTTCTGAGAGACTTGATTAACTTCTTCTCTGTTATATTTTCATTCATGTTGAGTTGGTTAAAAGCGTATAGCTATCAACAAGATCTGAGATTGTTTGAAATAACTCTCCCCTACTGATGAATTTGATAAATTTTGAGTTAATTTGTGTTAAATCTTTGGAAATGTTTTGTTTATTTCACTTTCAGAATGTCTGCAAGTAGTTTTTCTTGTTCCTATTGCAATCTTGTACCAAAATCTCTATGAATCACACCGATCTTCATCCTTGTGATATTTTAGTGGCATCTATAATTTATTTTTTCAGAATAACTTTCATCTGGGAATTGTTGTAAATATCTCCCCCCGGGTAGATATAGACAAGTAGAAGAATATGGAAATCAAAGAAACTTAGAGCCCGATATTTATTGCAAAACCAACAGCCCAAGGTGTAAGTAGAAGTCACATGTAAAATGATGTCGACATGAAAATGGATGCGTCCATGGCACAAGTAAGAAGATGTCGACACGCCAAAACTCACACCCATGGCACAGGTTAAGGGCGCATGTAAAAGGATGTCAACATGAAAATGGATGCGCCCTAGCGCAGGTAAGAAGATGTCGACACGCCAAAAGTCACCCCCATGGCGCAGGTTAAAGGCGCATGTAAAAGGATGTCGACATGAAAATAAATGCGCCAATGGTGTAGGTAAGAAGATGTCGACACACCAAAATTCGTACCCATGGCGCAGGTAGAAGGCGCATGTAAAAGGATATCGACATGAAAATGGATGCGCCCATGGCGTTGGTAAGAAGATGACGACACGCCAAAAGTCACACCCATGGTACAGGTTAAGGGCGCATGTAAAAGGATGTCGACATGAAAATGGATGCGTCCATGGTGTAGGTAAGAAGATGTCGACATGCCAAAATTTGCACCCATGGCGCAGGTTAAGGGTGCATGTAAAAGGATGTCGACATGAAAATGGATGCGCCCACGGTGCAGGTAAGAAGATATTAACACGCAAAAAGTCACGCCCATGGTGAAGGTTAAGGGCGCATGTAAAAGGATGTCAACATGAAAATGGATGCACCCATGGTGCAGGTAAGAAGATGTTTACACGCCAAAATTCACGCCCATGGCACATGTTAAGGGCGCATGTAAAAGGATGTTGACATGAAAATGGATGCGCCCTGGTGCACGTAGGAAAGTGTCGACAAGAAAAAGTCCGCGCCAAGGCATAGGTAGAAGGCGCATGTCAAAGAGTGTTGACATGAACATGGATGTGATCTGGTGCACTTAAGAGTATGATGACACACAAATGGATGCGCCAAGGTGCACCTTCAGGAGGTGCAACATTTTGAGCGCTGATAGGAAGCAAACCCTGGCCCAGATATACAGATCGCCATAACTTTTAACAGGGAGCTCGGATTCATGCAAGGTTGGAATTTTTGGAAATATTACGAGGTCCTCTATCCAACTATGACTGGGAAAAAATTCTTAAAAATGGAAAATACAGTTCGCCACTTTTTGGGTTTGCTAGGGTTCTCACCTACCACAATTATGAGATGAATTAAATACAACCTAGAGGTGGTTGGGGTAGATTTCGAGTTCCTCTCTCTTCCCTCTCTCATTCTTCCTATAAATTTTAAGGAGAGGCTTCTTTCTAAAGGTTGGAAATTCTTGTTTTTCCCATCCCTTCTTCTCTTTGGTAGGTGAATTTGTGGAGTTCAAACCTCCCATCTAAAACTGCAATGCAACTTTGCCTCTTGGCATTTTGTAGTGTATTGTATCAATCTTTGGAGTAGATAATGCATGTTTGTGGATGATTCTCAACCCTCTCTGTGTTTATTTGCATCCTCCTAATCTTTCACTACAATTTTGGTTATCTTTGCATGATCTTGCATTGCATTTAAATGGTTTGTGTTTATTGGCAAGACAGGTGTTCTTCATTCCTCGGTGCATCACCTTTGTTAGTTTAGGTTTATTTTTATGCATCTTTTTACCCTGTCTCCTTGGCAAGTTAGATTAGGTTTTTGAGTAAACCCTTTGCATTTTTATGTGTGCATCTGAATAGAGGAATAGGAACCGGCCTTCATCCAGAGAGCTTTCCTGATTCACAAGGTCCCACACTTGAGAGTCAAAAGCTCCATGTTATGCAATCACATTGAGAGTCTCAACCCATCGAGTTGTAGACATTCATGGGTGCAGTTATTTTCCTTCAACAATTTTGGCACGCCCGGTGGGACGAGAGGTCATTCCATAAGATTTGAAGGAGTTTTCGAGAAATTTGGACTAAAAAATTGCAGGTTTTACAATTTCATATTTTTCACCTTCAAGGATGAACTTTGAAATCAATTTTCATGGGCTTAACTTGCTCAAAACAAGTCAAAATTTTACCAATTGATAGATCGGGGAATAATCTTCAAAAGGATATTCTTAGATTTTCCAGATTTTGACTTTAAAAATTTCATGGTTTTTAGTATTTCGGGTTTTCCCAGGTGTTGAGTATGTCCCAAGTTCCTACGCAGTGTGTTTCAGGTTTTGTAAGTTGCATTGCATTACCTGAGTTTCACCTGTACCTTTCAGGGATTAGTAGCTGCACAACAGGACCCGATAACCGAATTGAAGAACTGTATCTTTTGGGTCCTTCAAGCTTTAATTCTTTTTTTTAATATTGTCAAGTTTGGTGTGTAACTTGGCAGATCCAGCATTTTCAGACTTGTTCTCTAACACATCTGGCGACTCCGAAGGGGATAGAATTTAGTGGTTTAGCAGCAATAGTTTCCCAGGCGCATGAGAAGAATTCGAACCAGGTCTAATACTCGAGAAGAGGGGTTATTTGTCCACTTACATCTATCACCAGGTAGAGGAAGGAGAGGAAGAGGAGCACGAAGATCACCATCTCCACCTAACCGGACTTTGTCTACACCTCCACCTTTGTAGACCTTTTCTCGCATCAACCAGAGTTCTTAGGCCAATCATAATGGCACATCTACCACCGAATCCCTTTGTCAATTTCACTAGCAGCAGGCCACTTGCCCTCAATGCATAGAATCCAGTTCCAATTGCAGCATTGAAGAACATTCCATTTTTCATTGGAGAAAATCATACCACTCCTGGTGATCATGTCAAAGACATTGCTAACGTTTTTGCAATCCATGAGATAAATGAAATGGATGTCGATGTCAAATTTCTGGCATCTTCATTCAAAGGGAAGGCATTGCAATGGTTTAGGAGCCTTGCAGCGGGTTCTATCCAAAATTGGAAACAGTTATGCATAGTTCTCCATGAGCAGTTTGGAGAAAAGGGAGAATACTCGAGAAGAGGGGTTATTTGTCCACTTACATCTATCACCAGGTAGAGGAAGGAGAGGAAGAGGAGCAATCACCATCTCCACCTAACCGGACTTTGTCTACACCTCCACCTTTGTAGACCTTTTCTCGCATCAACCAGAGAGCCAATCATAATGGCACATCTACGAATCCCTTTGTCAATTTCACTAGCAGCAGGCCACTTGCCCTCAATGCTAGAATCCAGTTCCAATTGCAGCATTGAAGAACATTCCATTTTTCATTGGATCATACCACTCCTGGTGATCATGTCAAAGACATTGCTAACATTTTTGCAATCCATGAGAATGAAATGGATGTCGATGTCAAATTTCTGGCATCTTCATTCAAAGGAAGGCATTGCAATGGTTTAGGAGCCTTGTAGCGGGTTCTATCCAAAATTGGAAACAGTTATGCATAGTTCTCCATGAGCAGTTTGGAGAAAAGGGAGACAATTTGTCTCTACTAGAACAATTGACAACTATCAAGAGAGCTCCCAACGAGCAGCTGACTGACTTCAACTTCAGATTTCAAAGGTCTTGGGATAGGATTCTAGTGGCTGTTAGGCCAACAGCTGAAGGTGCTTTTCTATATTATCTTAAAGCTTTGAATTCTGATATTTCTATGTTAATTCAATCTATGGGAGGCACAACCTTACCTGCTGCTTATAGCATTGCCATTAGGGCTAAAAATTGTCTTATTCAAGCTGGTAAGCTGGTTCCTAGGCCTCCCATGCCCTTGTATCCAAACTTAGAAAATCCAAGCACTAGTCAAACACCCACTTTGGCTCCTATTCCCACTCCTAGAAATCAAAATTCAAATGAAACTTCTACTTCATCCTCTAGTACTTCAAATGAACTCCAGGAGGCTATGAAACAATTGCAGAACCTTGGAAATGCGCTAGTGACTATCAAAAGACAACAATCTCAAAGTGCTAGACCGTATCAGCCTCAAGCACAGTACCAGGCTAGGCCACCATAACATCCCAATAGGCCACCCAATCCAGCTGCAAATCAAAGCCAAGTAAGACCTCCCACCAATAGACCATTTCAGCCCTATAACCCAAATGTTGCATCTGCTTCTAAAGCATTAGTGCCAGTGCAAAAAAAAATAGGTCAAGAGTATGATTGGTTTTTCCCATGCAATGAACCTCACAACCAATCTATGTGCTTCAATGGTGCTTTGAATCAAGCCTTGATGGTGAAAACTACTGGCATAGAGGGTGAAGTGAGTCAAGAAACAAATCAGCAACAAGGGACATCTCAGCAAAACACAACTCCAAATGATACCACACTTCTGAATTGGCAAGCTGAGGATTTTTGTGGCATGAATCAAACAATTTCTCAGAGTGTAGCAGCTAACACAAGATCAAAGAAGAGGAATATTTGTGAAGGGCAGTCATTGGCTCCAAGTGATCTACAACCTTCCATCACTCCACAAGGTGTTGGTAAGAAAAATATAGTTCCAAACACGCAAGGACAGCCCAAACCACCTTCTAAACCAACTCAAATGCCAGTTGTTGCTGCCCATGCGCAAGAAAGGATTGTGCAGCCTAAAGGACAGCAAAGAGATCTTTTATCCCCATTTAGCATCATTGATCAAATGAAGAAGACAAACGTGAATATATCAATGTGGGAATTGTTATCCAAAATTCACCCCTCAAGGTAAATTTGATAACATGTATCAAATTCTCAAGTCCCAGGCAATTATATTGATTCAAGGTGAAAATTCATGTTTCTAGGGTCCCCTCATATTTTTCTAACTCCCCTTTCCAAGTAGAAGAGAGAAAGTTCTGGGGAAAAGTAAAAAAAAAATTGCAAAAAAAAGGCTCGGGCCAGAAAAAATCATGAAAAATGGCTAAGTCCTAGTCCTCGCAACAGTCGGGATAGTTGGGACAAAAGGGCGCGAACCGGCCGAAAGGCCGTCAGGCGGTCTACGCAGCATTTGGGACATTTGGAACAAAGGGACGTGCGGGACGCAGAAATCCGAACTGGCCTAAAAGTTGAAAAAATTGACTAATTGTTGAAACAGGTAGTCTGGGACATTTGGGCAAAAAGTACGCGAACCGGCCGGATCGGCCGAAATGAGTCAAGGTAGCTCGGAACAGTTGGGCTGAAGGTACATGAAGTTTGCGAACTGGCCGGATTGGCCGAAATGAGAACTTTTAGTCCAGGACGCGCGGGACAAAAGTACGCGAACCGGCCGAACCGGGTGAATCGGGAAAATTTGTCCCAGACGGTCTGAAAGCAAATGGGACATCTAGGCCGCGAGTACGCGAACCGGCTGGTTTGGCCGAAACAGGGAACTTCAACACTAGGACAAATGGGACAAAGGGACGTGTGGGACGGAAAAAATCCGAAACGGCCGAAGGCAGAGAAGAAAAGTCAATGTTTGGCCTGTGAAACTTCAAACGGCCATAGCTTTTGACTCCGGGCTCCGATTTTCACAAAATTGGAATTTCTGGAACGAGCACGACGTCCTCTACGCCAAAAAAACTGGATTTATTATTTTTGATGAGGGTAGATATATTTAAATAAAAGAAACATATTCGGCTCCAGTCAGTCAATGCTCATTCCCGTCAAATGACAGAAAACGCCTGCCAGACCCAAAATAGCTGCCCGCACTCAGAAGGCCATAACTTTTTTATTTCTCAATGAAATCACACAAAATTGGTACCATTGGAATCATGGTTCCGAGGCCGATGCAAAAAAATCAAGAAATTCCAGATTTTATTAGAAATTGATTGAGGTTTTTAAGAAAACGTTTCCGGGTTCAGAACAGTGTTTTATTTGGTAGCTGGGAGTGCAATTAAGAGGCATGGTCATCATTATTTCTCTGCTGCAGCAAATGGGACATGTATGGGGAGATTTTTGCAAGTAATTTATAACTATTTCACTCAATTTAATGCCTCTTACAGGTGGTTGAAGGATAGATTTCGGGATTTCCATTTTTCCCTTCTCTTTTCCTTCTCATTTTTCTATAAATTGGAGTATTGGGCTCATTGTAAAAGGGAGAGTTTTTGGGTAGCAAAGCTCTGCCAAAATTTGCTTTGTGAAACCAGTGTGTTGCAAGACCTTGTAGTGGACTCCTTGCATGGTGATCCAAGGCCTTATCTTTTAATAGATTGAACTGTGCATATCATGAAGCAATAAAATACCAGTTTGTGGATGTA
Organism: Taxus chinensis; assembly: GCA_019776745.2. Lineage (NCBI taxonomy): Eukaryota > Viridiplantae > Streptophyta > Pinopsida > Cupressales > Taxaceae > Taxus > Taxus chinensis. Next base: position 720,125,425 of record CM034146.1, on the reverse strand, counting down.
TCTTCCCATGCTGTGTTTTCTGCATTCTTCTTGCCCCTTTAATCTTTCTATAAGAATATTGTGTCTATTTATTATGTCCTTGCATGGATTCATTAACATTGTGTATGCTTGGAATATTGTTGTGAATGCATTTTTCTAGATTATGGTGAACTATCATCACCTCTTCTAGTGTGCAATTTGCCTCTGTATTTCACACATTTGGAGATTACTCTCACACCCTCCTTTTCTGGTGTATCACCACTTTAGTGTAGGCTTTCATTTTATGTATTCTCTCTCCCTGGTCCCTTGGAAATTTAGATTAGAACAGTAAGCTTATCCTGCATTAGAGTAGATTGTGGCATGTAGTTTAGGAGCAAGAACCGGCTTTCTCTGGAGGTCTATCTCGAGTAGCAAGTCCCACAACTTGGAGATAGCACCCATGTTATCCAATCACACCGTGAGTTCAAGTATATCTCCAGGGGTGCTATGATTCGGTGATAACAGGAATCTTTATCCATCCCGGGCCAAAGAGATCTTCTACAAGCTGCCATGAAGGATTGGTCAACTTCGAACCAGAAAGTCCCTATGCAAGAGAATGTCCTCACAAATTCTTCTTAGCCTGAAGGGAATCATGGAGGACAACAAGGTAAATTTTTGAAACCCCCTTCATTCTATGTTTCATTAATCAATGGGGATAAACTATTACACAATTGCATGATTGATTCTGGGGCAAGTAGTTTTGTCATGCCCAAGCAAATAGCTGATCAGCTGGGTCTCCAATATGAAGTCATATCAAAGTGGGTAGTGCAATTGGATGGGACAGTAGTAGCAATGGTGGAAGTGATTAAAGGTTTTAATCTTACCTTGCATACATGCCCCAACGTTACCGTTTTGCAAGATGTGTCAGTGATAGATTTGCCACCACTCTTTTCCCTATGCTTATTAAGGGATTTCACAGCCAAAATTGGAGGCTACTTATCTGCTGACTGGTCGCACATGTTGTTCAAAACAAGAAATGGTACTAAGGTAACAATCAGATCCGAACCAAATGCAAAATTTCATATTGAGCCTCATACTCCAAGCCAAATCAATGTCAACTGTTCAGCATTTGATCAAGAAGATTATCCAAGCATAGATGAAGCTGACACCAAATTTGGAAGCATCCCAGATTTTACTCTTGATGAATGAGAAAGCAAGGTACATGCTTTTGATCCTTACCAAGAAGTAGAAGAATCTGAGATAGGAGTCTATTGCATACATGAAGAAAACCAGTCTATTCCTAGCATCACCAAACTAGACCATAAGGATGAAAATGAGGTATGGAATTTATTTTTTGATGGATCAAGGAGTAGGTAGGGTGCAGGAGGAGGAGTTATGCTTATTTCACCTCAAGGCATCAAATATTATTCTGCTTTCTGTTTCCAATTTTCCTGTTCAAACAACATAGCTGAATATGAGGCCTTGATTCATGGACTTCATTGGGCCAGGAAAAAGGGCATAAAGAACTTATAGGTGTTTGGAGATAGTGAGCTAATCATCAATCAAGTTAGGGGACAACATGTTACAAAGAATGAACTCCTGAAGAACTACAAGAACATGGTGTGGGACCTCATTGAGGATTTCGAAGCTTTCAATATCGTGTCCATACCTAAGAAGAAAAATGAAGCAGCGGATAGGCTCGCAGCAGTTGGAGCAATGTTTGATATGGTTGACAACATCAAAAGTGAAAAAATGAAAACAAGTATCCATGTGATTGTGAGGCTAGCAGTTCCAGATAATAACACAAGCTGGAAGGTGTTTGAACGATCAACAGATCATCAATTTCTTACAAGAAGAGGCTAAATTCTCAGGTAGGAATCAAGACAGACTAGAGCAGAAGTACGGGGATCAAGTAGTGTAGCTGTGAACAAACAAGCTTCCCAAAGGTTTAGTAACATTGGAGTCTATCTTCAACCCTAATGACCAGTTCCGTAAGGAAAAGGATAACATACAGGTCAAGAGAGAAGATTCAGAGCCAATTCAGGTTAGGGAAGGCAAAACACTTCAAATTGGTAAAGTGGCCACTGAGTAGGAGAAATTAGATTTCATACAAATTTGCCAAGAATTTCCAGATGTCTTGACTTGGAGCTATGAACACTTGAGAGGTTTCAATCCGAAGTTGGCACAACATACCATAGAATTAGATCCAGATGCTAAGCCCATCAGGCAGAAGCAGAGACCATTCAACCCTCACATTGAGCCTGTAATGAAGAAAGAGTTTAACAAGCTAATAGAGGAAAGCATTATATTCCTGATCAAGCACTCAAGTTGGGTTACAAACTTGGTTCCGGTCAGGAAGAAGAGCAGAGAAATCAGGTTGTGTGTGGACTTCCGAGACCTCAACAGGGCATCTCTCAAAGACCATTACCCACTTCCTTCAATGGAACAAATATTGCAAGTTGTGTCTGGTTCAGAGAGATTCTCTCTCCTAGATGGCTACTCAGGGTATAATCAGATAATGGGGAAATAAGATGACCAGTTCAAGATGGCTTTCACCACCAAATGGGGCACATATGCCTACAAGAAGATGCCATTTGGGCTATCAAATGCTGGAGCCACTTTCCAAAGGGAAATGGATATGGCATTCAAGGGATTGATCAATAAAATAGTTCTGATATATCTTGACGACATCACTATATTCTCCGAAAATGTAGTGGATCACCTCTTTCATCTGAGGTAGGTATTTCAGAGATGTAGAATATTTGGGGTATCATTGAATCCCAAACAATGCATATTCTTGGCTCATGAAGGAAAACTTCTAGGTCATATTGTTTCAAAGGAGGGGTTGACGATTGACACAGAAGTAGTTGAAGCAATTCAAGCGTTGCCATTGCCAAGTCACAAGAAGGATCTTCAAAGCTTCTTAGGAAGGATCAGTTTTTTCCACAGGTTTGTTCCAAACTTTGCAGCTCTCTTAAAGCCAATAACACTGATGTTAAATAAGAGCATGGAATTTAGGTGGACATCTGAAGGCAAGGCAATTTTTGAAGCAATAAAAGAGGCTATATCTCAAGCTCTGACTCTCGTCAATCCAGACTTCTCCAAGGACTTCATGCTATATGCCTTCGGTGGTGGAGACATAATTTCTGCAATCCTGGTACAACAAAACAAAGAGGGATTATAAAAACCAGTTGCTTTCTTCAGTCAAGGCCTGGAGGAATACGAAACAAGGTACTCTTTCATCAAAAAGCATGTCCTTGCAGTGATCAGAAGCTTGAAGAAATTCAAGCACCTAGTCTCAAACAATAAGATCCAATGGTTGGTCTCTCATGCGGGAGTCAAGAACTTCCTTCTAAACAAGGACTTGAACGAGAAATGCATAGGATGGATAACCCATGTCATGGAATATGAAATCGAGATCAAGGTCACAAATCTAGTACGTGGAAAAGGACTATGTGAACAGCTAGCTTTGAGTCGACAAGTTGAAGCAGGTGATGAAAAAGAGACCGTCTTGGTACTACAGGATGGTCAAGAATAGGAAAATGATGACGTGCACGCCCCTTGTTGGACTCATATTATGATATACTTCCTACAGATAGGGCCTATACCCTCCAAGAAATGAGCAAAGAAAAGAGGAGATACTTTAGATTACAAGTCATTCCATATGTGCTTGTTGATGGTGTTTTGTTTAAAAAAGACATCAATGGATTTCTATTGAGGTGCATTGGGACAGGTCAAATTGAGAGATTGTTGAGAGATTGTTCGCCCCATGGGTAACATATCTCAAGATAATGAAGGTAGGGTATTATTGGCCTACAGTGTTCAGATACTGCTATACATGGATAAGAAAGTTCAAGAAATCTGCACTCTTCACGGGAAAAGAAAGACTAGCAATGCTTCCATTGCACCCAATTTTGGTTGACCAACCATTTATGCAATGGGGATTGGACTTCATCGAGGTCATCAACCCAAAATCAAGCTAAGGCCACAAGTGGATTCTCACGGCAACAAACTATTTCACCAAGTAGACCGAAGCAATAGCGCTCAAAGAAGCAAATGACTCTAACATACTAGACTTTTATGAAGGAATAGTGACCGGGTTCGATGTGCTGGACACTATCATATCAGACAATGCATTGGCATTCATAGGTTCCAAGATTACAGAATGGGCTGTCAAGAATGGAATCTATTTGAGCACCTCTTCAAATTATTACCCGCATGGTAATGGATAGGCAGAGTCCACGAACAAGAATTTGCTAAGAATCATCAGAAGGACTCTGGATGAAAACCAAAGGACAATGGCATACTAAGCTAAAATCAGCATTATGGGCTGACAGGATAACCCCAAAGGGATCTACAGGTAATTCTCCCTACAATTTGGTCTATGGGAAAGAGGTAGTATTGCCTATATCATTAGAATTGCCAGCATTGGAGCTCATGAAGCAGTTGGAGTTGTCTGAGTTTGAACCAATGGAGGCCAGGTATGCAGAGTTGATGGAATTGGAAGAAATAAGAGAACATGCAGTTCTGATGATTGAAAAGGATCAGGCCTTAGTAGAAAGATGGTTTGATAAGAAGGCAAGAGCAAGGAACTTCCAGGAAGGGGACCTAGTTCTGAAATGGGATGCAGATCGGGCAAAACCAGGAAAGCATTCCATGTTTTATGCCATTTGGTGTGGCCCCTACATGGTTACGGGATGTAGAAGTATTAATGCCTTCCAATTGTCTACATTGGATGGAGAAGAACTCCCGATTCCGGTTAACGGAATCTAGCTTAAACATTACTACTAAAAGGAAAATATTTACCCTTGTAAATATTAGCCTAGATTTCAAATTCCTCTAAGTGCGTATGCACATCTTGTTGTAGTTAGGTTTCAATTTCCCTAAGTGCTCCGGCATAGGTTTTGTGTTGCTCTCAGGTTGAATTTTTACAGTTCAGCATGCTCTCGAAGAAGGAGTTGCGGTATTAGGATCGGGATCAGAGATCAAGCTGGTTTCAGGTTATTACTTATGACTCCATGCCCAATGGATTGCTAAAAGGCCACTGATCTTCTACCTAGCAGGCAAGTGATCCCATTGATTCACAAAATTGTTGTTAAATATCTCCCCCCCCAGGTAGATATAGACAAGCAGAAGAATATGGAAATCAAAGAAACTCAGAGCCTGAATATTTATTGCATCACCAATAGCCCAAGGTGCAAGTAGAAGGTGCATGTAAAAGGATGTCGACATGAAAATGGATGTGCCCATGATGCAAGTAAGAAGATGTCGACACCACACCAAAATTCACACCCATGCACAACAGGTTAATGGCGTATGTAAAAGGATGTTGACATGAAAATGGATGCACCCTGGCACAGGTAAGAAGATGTTGACACGCCAAAAGTTGCACCCATGGCACAGGTTAAGGGCGCACATAAAAGGATGCCAACATGAAAATGGATGCACCCATGGCGCAGGTAAGAAGATGTCGACACGCCAAAAGTCACGCCCATGGAGCAGGTTAAGGGCGCACATAAAAGGATGTCGACATGAAAATGGATGCACCAATGGTGCAGGGAAGAAGATGTCAACATGCCAAAATTCGGGCCCATGGCGCAGGTGAAGGGAGCATGTAAAAGGATGTCGACATGAAAATGGATGCGCCTTGGCACAGGTAGAAAAGTGTCGACATGAAAAATTCTGCACCAAGGTATAGGTAGAAGGCGCACGTCAAAGAGTGTTGACATGAACATGGATGTGCTCTAGTGCACTTAAGAGCATGATGACAGGAAAATGGATGCGCCAAGGTGCACCTTCAGGAGGCGCAACATTTTGAGCGCTGACAGGAAGAAAACCCTGACCCAGATATTTAGATGGCCATAACTTTTCACAGGGAGCTCGGATTCATGCAAGGTTGGACTTTTTGGAAATCTTATGAGGTCCTCTATCCAACTACGACTGGGAAAAAATTCTTAAAAATGCAAAATACAGTTCGCCACTTTTTGGGTTTGCTAGGGTTCTCACCCACCACCATTATAAGATGAATTAAATATAACCTGGAGGTGGTTGGGGTAGATTTGGAGTTCCTCTCTCTTCCCTCTCTCATTCTTCCTATAAATTGTAAGGAGGGGCTTCTTTCTAAAGGTTGGACATTCTTGTTTTGCCCCTACCTTCTTCTCTTTAGCAGGTAAATTTGTGGAGTTCAAACCTCCCATCTAAAATTGCAATGCAACTTTGCCTCTTGGCATTTTGTAGTGTATTGTATCAATCTTTGGAGCAGATAATGCATGTCTGTGGATGATTCTCAACCCTCTCTGTGTTTATTTGCATCCTCCTAATCTTTCACTACAATTTTGGTTATATGTGCATGATCTTGCATTGCATTTTAATGGTTTGTGGTTATTGGCAAGACAGGTGTTCTTCATTCCTCGGTGCATCATCTTTGTTAGTTTAGGTTTATTTTTATGCATCTTCTTACTCTGTCTCCTTGGCAAGTTAGATTAGGTTTTTGAGTAAACCCTCTACATTTTTATGTGTGCATCTGAACAGAGGAATAGGAACCGGCCTTCATCCAGAGAGCTTTCCCAATTCACAAAGTCCCACACTTGGGAAAAGCTCCTTGTTATGCAATCACACTAAGAGTCTCAACCCATCGAGTTACAAACATTCAGGGGTGCTATGATTCACCTTCAACAAGAATGAAATAAACCATTTAAAATCACTTTTATTTCATCTATTGACAAAGATTGCTTGTAAGCCTCTGGGTGCACCTTAGGCATGATTGATCTTAGATTTTGATGTTTTATAAGGCCTTTTAACTCAATCTTTTGTGTTAAAGTCTCAAATATTGTGTGAAAAAGTGCAAATCTGGGCAACTATTGATGCACATTCTCCTAGTTGAAGGAATTTTTTAAACTATTTTGAAGTTTTATATTGTTGAATTCTCCATTGTTGTGAAGTTCCTTAGGGATCTAGAAAAGTCCAATATATCTTGTTGATCTCCTACCCAAAAGATTATTCAAATAACTAATCATACCCTGAACTACCCTTGTTTTTCCCTGTATATCCACAAAAGAACAAAATCCATTTGCTAAAGTATGCAGAACATATCAGGATTCCAAAATCCCTTTATAACCTTAGCCTTGTGTGAAAATACCTCCATATTCTGGAAGTGGAAACTAGTGACAGTCAAATTTGGTGTGTTGAACATATTTTTTTCAAGGTCTTCCTCATAAAATTTATACAAAAGAAGGATTTACTAGCATTATTCACTAAAATGAGGTTACAAAAATAGGTTCCCTTAGCTTGGTTAAAAGGCACAACCAAAAATAGTAATGATGAGATCACATCCTTTAAGGTGCTACCCACTCCTCCAAGGCCTAAGTGCTAGAAAGGTTCAGATAAACTACTTCCCCGGATACAAAACGACACACAATTATTTATCTACCTCTGAGTGTCTTGTTCATTTTTTATGCTTCTTGGCCTTTGAAGGAGGTTAAATATGGATACCAACACGCTTCTGGTGCCGTTGCCAGGGACTTTTTAAAAATATTTGAGATATTTGGATACATATCAAACCCTGGTAATGTTTCTTACAAATGATACATGCAAATACATTGTTGAAGTATTGTTTTATATGAAGATTTGTAATATTTAAGCAAAGGTTTCAAGTTTTTGTCTACTTTTTTCCTAGTTTTCCAGTAGTTATTGCACTTTTTTTTCATTGTAATTGATAAATTTGGGTGAAGGAAGATCAGACCTGATAAGATTTGTAAGTTTCAGTACTGAAAGACATTTGACAAAAAAGTTTCGTGCATTTGCACAACTAGGGTGAAATTCCTTAGTGGCGACTCTATGCTGATTTGATTTTGATAAGTACCAGTGTCTTAACTTTCTGTCATTTGAAATTTTTTGCTAATCTCTACAAAGATGGAAGGAAGAAGATATCTCTTTGTTAAAGACCCTGCTAGGAGGTTGTTTTTAGATTTGAAAAAATCAGAGTTAGAGGGAAGAAGAGTTTGGAAAGTTGTTGGAGATCAGAGCTCAAGGAAAGAGATCCCCATTATTGAACTTAAAATTGATCAGCCTTTCATTGAGGACTGCAATTCACCCTCAATTGAATTTGAATTGGGTAGTCCTCTTACATATCTAAATTTTCCATCTGGTGAGGGGCTGTCATTTATTTTTGAAAAGTTTTCTTCACAATCTGCACCTGTAATTTCCAAATTTGGTAGTGTTTATCAAGAAAGAGAGCCTTTAGAGGGCATTCATTTTGAATATTGTATCCCTATACCCCAAAGACCCATCACTCCTCATCAATTTGTTTCTCCTCTAAGGTCACCTCCACAAAACAATATGGCTCAGCCTCCACCCAGACCTTCATTTGTTATTAACACCTTTGGGCCTATAAAATTTAGAGGAATGGATGGTTATCCAAATGTTGTCCCTCAAGATGTAAGGAATATATTAGCTAAGTTTCGAGGTAACAATGTTATAACTAGAGATCAACACCTAAAACTTTTTGTTAACATGATGGGGGACTTTGAGATTGAGTATGAAGATGTGTATATCAAACTGTTTATTCATACATTAGAGGAGGATGCAAGGGACTGGTATAATTCTTTGCATGATAATTCTATTGATTCTTGGATAGAAATAAAGAATGCATTTAGATTATAGCATGGTGATAAAACAGACCCTGGGTTTCTTTTGTCAGAATTTGATAATATTAAGAAGAATCCCAATGAATCAGTGCATGATTTAAACACTATATTTAATAATACATTGAGAATATTTCCTATGAATTTGAGGCCATGTGATGAATCTTGTCTTGTAAAATATGCTAATGCATTTGACAAGAAGGTTGCATACTACTTGAGGGATAAGCACCCTGGCAATTTAAGGCAGGCCTTTACCATGGCATTGTAGATTGAGAAAAACATCAAATCTATTGGAAAACCTCCTAAGAGGGAAGGTGTAAACATGATTAACCCAGAAAAATCTCAAGAAAGTAAGAGTGTGGATCTTGAGGAAGTTGTGAAACTTTGGCAGGGGCTGTCAAGGAAATCTCTTACAAGTTAGCTAGGGCAAAGAAGGGAATTGGGAAGAGTTCACAAGGTCAGCAAAAGGCACAAAATCATGACAAGATTTGGAAATCATCCTAGGGGTGATCATAGATCAGATGATAGAGGTAAAGGACCTATGGGAGGGGGAAATAGAAAACCTCAAACACATGAAAATAGATTGGTGTCTGACCCTCTAACTGTCATGGTTACTTCTATAATGAAGAGGCTAGTGAGATTGATTGGTGTGATAGATGTTTTCTGCCCCATCCTCCATGTGAAGCAGATCATCAAGTTGATGAAGCTGATAATGATGATGGTAGTAATTATGATGTTTGTATAATTGGCTTCTCTACAATCTCACAATAAGGAGCAACTTCAACTAAAGTGATAAGTGCTTGAACTGCTGCTACTTTTTGGGATTGTATCCATGAGTACCACTTCTTCCTCCTCATACTTCTGAAATAGATGCAGTACAAGCTTTTGAAATACCTAATAATGACTTTGAATACTTAAGAGCTTTAATGATAAAGAATTATGATGTAGGAATCCCCTCAGAGGAAGATAGGCAGTTGTTGATTAACGTTGTTTTTACTCAAGAAAAATATTATAACACTAGGAGTAAAGTTATTAAAGGAGTAGGCCTCAAGCCAAACCTAAAACTCCATTGCTTACAAGTATTTGTAAAGAAACTCCTAGGAGAGATACATCTACCAAAGGCCTTGCTGTCCCAAGAAAAAATTATAGTCCTCATGCCCAAACTGCCAAGAATCCCATGTCATCTAATGATTTTGCTAATCTCCTTTCCAATGTTGCCTTGCCAAAGAGTGTTCCATATGATATTACCCAAGTTCTGGTTCAAATCAAGGTTAGTGTCCCAATTGTTGAGTTGCTTAAGATTCTTGAGCATAAGAAGAGAGCATTTGAGTACTTAGGATTGAAAGAAGAGAAGAGTACCCCAGGTAGAAATGTAAACATTTTAGAAACTCCTCCTCCAACCATTACAGATCTATAAACACCACCAGCATTGGAAGATCATGGAGAAGCACCTAAAGCTTTACTTGGGGACATCTTTAGTTGAGTCTCAATTAAATGTTGATCCATTATTCACAACTTTGATCATTAAGGAAAAACTACTGCACAATTGTATGTTTGACTCCGGTGCATCATGCAATGTCATGCCTCTTGAAGTCATGAATGAGTTAGATATCAAAGTGACAGTAGCATATGGAAGATGTACTACCATGGACTCTATATAGGTCCCATTTGTTAGATGTGTAAAGGGATTGGTGGTACAACTTGCAGCATACCCAGGTAAGAACTTACAACTTGATGTTGTCATTGTTGATTGCCCAGCCAAATGGGGTATGTTGTTATCTAGAAAGTGGGTTCCAAGTATCGGTGGAAGTGTCCAAATGGATATGTCTTATGCCACCATTCTAATTGAGGGCAGATTTTTCAAGTTGTATGGAGAAAATAAGATGTTTCACCTCATTGAAGATCCCAAAAATTCATCTTATGAAGTGTTGTATATTGTTGTTGATGCTGATAATTTTGTTGGATTTGCTGATGGTAAGGAGAACAAAATGGATCAATGTAAGTGCCTTTAACAATTTGGTTCTCCTTGGACCTTGTTATTTGATGGGGCTTGTTCCAAATTTGGCAATGGTGTTGGTGTAGTTTTGATTTCTCCAAGCTTGGAAGAGTTTGTTTTTTCTTTCAAACTTAACTTTGAGTGTCCTAATAACATTGTTGAGTATGAAGCATTGTTGTTAGATTTGAGAATTACATGGAAGTATTATATTAAGGATATCATTTTCAAAGGAGATTTAGAATTGATTGTCAAAAAAATCAAAAAATTGTATGCTACTAAAAATCAGAGAATGAAACAATACAAGCATGCAACTTGGGATTTGATTGAGATGTTTGAATCATTTAATATTGTTCATCATGATAGGAAGTTCAATACTATTGCAGACCATCTTGCAGTATTGGGATCCAAATTTGAGATTGGTTCAATGTCTCCCAATTTTGAATATAATGTTGAGGTACTAACAAGGCCATCTGTCCCTGACAATGTTAAAAAATTGCAATTGTTTGATGATGATGCTCAGGTCAAAAGATTTATGTAGAAAAAATGGAGAGTTTACTAATCAATGTATTGATTGGGAGCTAATGGTATGTGCAACAGAAGGAAAAAAAAATATGTTTTTCAAATACATCATCCAATTAAAAACAAATACCATTCCTAGAGGGTTGGTTGCTCTTGAATCAAACTTTGATAATGTTGATCACATTATTAATAGACATATAACAACCTCAAGGTATTTTGAAGAGCATGACCTTGGCATGAAGGAGAGACCAAGGAAGATATGTTTGGGAAGCAATCTCAGTAAGGAAGAAAAATAGTCCTACATTCAATTGTTGAAGAAGTATCAGGACTGTTTGGCTTGGTCTTATTCAGAGCTGAAAGCATACAGAGAGGACTTGTTTCAACATGAAATTCCTTTAGAATCCAATGCCAAACCATTCAGACAAATGAAGAGGCTGATTAATCCACTCCTCTCCATGAAAATTCAAGATAAATTGAAGAAGCTAAGAGATGGAGGGATCATTCAGCCAACAAGGTATTCTTCTTGGGTTGCAAACCTAGTGCCAGTTAGAAAAAAGAATGGTGATATCAGGCTATGTGTAGATTTTAGAAATCTGAACAGAGCATCAATGAAAGATAATTATCCTTTTCCAAACATGGAAAACATGTTGCAATTAGTGATTGGATCTGAGTTTCTTTCTACCTTGGATGGTTTCTTTGGCTACAATCAAGTTATTGTGAAAGAATCAGAAAGAATTAAGACCACCTTTACCACCCCTTGGGGCACATATTTTTATGTCAGAATTCCCTTTGGTTTAATGAATGCTGGAGCAACCTTTCAAAGAGCAATGGATGTTTATTTTTCTAGTTACATTAATGAATTCATTGTTGTTTATCAAGATGATGTAAATGTGTTTTCTCGGAAGAGAAGTGATCACTTGCAACACTTGGAAAAGATGTTGATAAGGTGTAGAGAATTTGGTATCTCTTTGAATTCAAAGAAGTTCCATTTTGGACTGCAAAAGGCCAAGCTTCTTGGTCATATTGTATCAAAGGATGGTGTCATGATTGACCCCGAGAGGGTAGAGGAAATCAGCAAGGATCCAATTCCAAGGAAAAAGAAGGGCATCCAATCCTTTTTTGGGAAGATCAATTTCATTAGAAGGTTTGTGTCTAACTTTGTTGAGTTGACTCTCCCCATTACTTGCATGTTAAAGAAGGACCAAGTTATTAAATGGGAAGAGGCTACTATTCATGATTTTGATGGAATCAAAGAAACATTAAAGCATGCCCCTGTTTTAGCAGCTCCAAATTACAAGAATCCTTTTCAAATGTTTTCTTTTACTTCAGAAAACACCATTGCATCTGTTTTGTTGTAGAAGGATGATGAAGGGGCTGAGAGACCAATTTCCTTTTTTCAGTAAGGCATTCCAAGAAACTAAGTTAAAGTGCACCATCATGGAGAAGCAAGCATTTTCCTTAGTGAAAGAAACAAAGGTTTTCAGATCTTACATCTTGATCTCTAAATTTGTTGCTTATGTTCCTCACACCATGGTAAAATATATCTTATCAGAGATGGAGGTGTCAAGAAAAAGATGCAGATGGGTGAACAAGTTGCAGGAATATGACATAGACATCCAAACCACAAAGTTGGTAAGAGGTTTGGGTCTAGCTAAACTCATGGATGAGAGCAACTTGCAAACCATTGAAGTGAATGAAGTAGAAGAAGAAAGGGTGTATGTGCTTGAAAATTTGGTAAGTTATGAGTGGTATAAAGATATAATCTTTTATCTCAGACATCTATGCTGCCCTGATAATTTGAATAAAAAAAAAAAAGAGCTCTTAAGATGGCCTCTCAAAAGTATTTCATAACTTATTTTGGGTTAGCTTTGAAGAACCCGGAGGGAGTGCTCTTGAGATGCATAATTGAAGATGAAGCCCCAAAGATAATTACAGATCTCCATGGAGGATTTTGTGGGGGACATTTTTTTGGAAGAGTTATAGCACACAAGATCTTGAGGGCTAGTTATTGGTGGCCAACTCTCTTCAAAGATACAACTCTATTGGTAAGAAGATGTGAAAGTTGCCACCATTTTTCTGGAAGAGTGAAAGCTTCAGGATCCCTTCATTTTCAGCCTATATCAATTGAAGATCCTTTGAAACAATGGGGAATGGACTTCATTGGTGAGATTTCAGACCCTTCTAGTGCTGGCCATAAGTGGATTCTTGTAACCACTAATTATTTCACTAAGTGGGTGGAGGAAACCCCACAAAGAAGGTAACACACAAAGTTTTCATGGACTTCATCTTGAATCATATCATCTGCAGATTTGGAGTGCCAGTCAAAATTGTTGTTGATAATGCCATGAGCTTCAAAGTTAAGCCTTTGGTGGCAATGTGCAAGGAGTATGGAATCAATCTAACATATGCTTCCAATTACAACCCCCAAGGAAATGGACAAGCTGAGTCCAGCAAAAAAAACTTATTGAAGATCTTTAGAAGAACCTTGGAGCTGAACAAGAAGAAGTGGGGTAAACAACTAAAATTTGTTGTTTGGGCTAATAGGATCACTGCTAAAAGAGCTACTGGTAAAATCACATTTGAGTTGGTATATGGAACACAAGCTATGTTGCCCCTTCATTTGCAATTATCTTCATTTCAGTTTTTTCAACAACTTGAAGATCAAGAGTTCAATCCATATGAAGCTCGAATCAATTAGATTGTTGAGCTAGATGAAGAAAGAAGGGCATCCCACCAAAGGCATGTAAAGTTTAGAGAAAAGATGATGAAGTTGTTTGACAAGAAGGTCATTCCAAGAACTTTCAATGTTTGATATTTGGTGCTGTTGTGGGATAGCAGGCATGAGGATAAGGGAAAGCATGGTAAGTTTGATGCATTGTGGATGGGCCCTTATTCCATTGACATTTGAATTGGTGAACACACCTTCTTCTTGAAAGACTTGGATGGGGAATTTTTTGAATTGCATGTTAATGGCAGGCATTTGAAACATTAGCTTGATTGATTTCCTAGAATCAAGGTGAGCACCATTTTGTATAGTGTATATTTCTTTGGTCTCTTTCTGTATTTTTTTTTATTTTTCCCGTTCTGAACCTTGGTGACCTGGTTTTGCTGGTTTCTTGATTCATTTTTAGAATTTGGTTCTAGTTTTTCTACTCTACAAGATGACTCCGCTACCCAATGGGTCTTATTTTTGGCATTTGGTCTAATTTTTGTTCTTTTGGCACTTGTTGGGAGTGCCCATCCCCAAGTAGGAGCTGATGTTGGTGTCAATTTTGATCTCACACCATTTTTCCCCAATTTTCCTTCACTCTGTGTTTTCAAAAATGTTTTCTAAATCTTAAATGGGTGATCTGAAAGATTTTACCTCCATTTTAATGCCTTGATTTTCTTGCAAGTTATTTGTTATGCCCTATTTTAAAGAAATCTCCAAGCTTTCCCTGTTTTGTGCCCTAATTTTTCAAATCTGCGGGCTTTGCCTTTTTTCCATTTTTTCCGATCGTGGAAATTTGAAAATGATTGATTTATACTTGTATGCCTTTTTAAAATGCATCCCCATGGTCGTAAAATGCTTGGAAACATGTTTCACTTGGTTTTATTTCAAAAACATTCCATCCTTAGCGAAAAAATTGGATTTAGGGCATCACTAGTAATTTTTGTGTTTTTTGACGATTTGACGGGCATCTTTTACCCGTCAAATTATCCCTGATCATTGGTAGATACGTGGAATCTTCTAATTGGTCAAGGGATGGTAGATGAATGTTTTAAAATATCACTTTTGGATTTTTGGCAAAAAGGCAAATCTAGTTCCATAGCTCTGCTCATCTCTAATTCGTTCTTTGGGTGCCTACATGGAATCTTTTTACTAGTTGCCGCTCGGTGGGTTTGCATTGTGAATTTATCATTTTTGACTAAGTTTGAGAAAATGCCAATTTTTTTCGCCATGGCCCTGATAAATCAAATGTTGAAAAAGTCAAAAGTTGCGGGGCAGTGGTGTATACTTGTCCATTTTTAATTAGTTGTGGAAAGGTGGGTATTTTTTTTGCTCTAAGGAATTTTGGAAAAAGAGTTAAAATGCAAAGAAAAAAGGCCTACAAGCAAATTAAAAGAGGGCACATGTCAATTTTGAATAGTTAAATGGTAGAATTTCAAATTGGTGGGATACTTTGAAATTTTTTGGCTTTATAAAATTGTAAAGTGAAAAAATTAAAGCTTAGGCCCATAGCTAATCAGGAGAGGACACATGGCAGGTTTGAATAATCAAAACAAAATGGGATTGGCGAAATACTTTGAGAGGCTTTATTTTACAAAGTAGTAAATTTGGTAAAATGAAGTGCAGCCTTGTCAATGCCTGCATGGTGGACACGTGTCATGTTTGCATCAAAGGTGGGAAGGACTTAGAGGTTTTTTCCCTTTTTGGTGAAAATTATTAAAAGTTTGAAGGAAGGAAGCCAAAAGCATTCAGCCAATCAGAAAAGGACGCTTGGCATTTTGAGGAAGCCGAGCTACAGTGTTGTTTGTGAAATTTGGCCTTTAGGGTTGAAAGGGATAAATTTTTGGAAAGGGCCGCAAGCCCACTAAAGTGATTTAATGCCTTGGTCTAATTTTTGTTTTAAAAGGTCAAGTATGGGCCGGTAGGTCGCTAGAAGAAAATGAGACTTTTTGCTTTAAATATGAAAATGTGTAAAGTGAAAAATTTAAGTGCGGCCCCAATAAATGAAAAATTTAATGTATGCTTTATGAGAGATCAAGGGTGGGGGTGCAGGCCTTCAGAGGCAAGTTGGAATTTTTTTATTTTTGGAAAAATGTTTAAGTTCTAAAAAATAAGCATAGCCCCGCCAACGAGTTAGTATAAATTTTGTTCAAAAGGGCAAGGCGGATCGGTGGGTCGCCGAGGAGAGTTTGAAACTTTTAGCCTTTTTTTCTAAAAAGGGTTAAAGTTATAAAAGAAAGTGTGGCCCCGACAAAAGGAGTATTTGAAAGCTTGCGTAGGATCACAGGCCACTAGGGGAAAAATGAAAACTTAGCCTTTTTGGAAAAATGATTGAAGCTTGCGTTGAAAGGTCAATGCGAGAATTCATGGCCCCGCCAATGCCAGAGAAGGAGACATCACCTTGGAAAATTCAGAAGGGGAGTGCAGGCCACCGGTAAGTTTTGAAATATTTAATTTTTGAGAAGTGGGAATAAAGTAAAAAATAAGCCACGATCTTGCAACGAATCACAGAAAGACATGTGGCAGGATCAAAGGCAAAACAACGGGTCCCCCGGAGAAAATATGGAAATTTTTCCTTTTTGGAAAAATGAGTATGAAGTAAAGAAATGGAGCGTGGGTCCGCTGGGACCCACATTAGAAGCTAAAGGCGGAAGGGCAAAGCTGTGGAGAAAATATGGAAATTTTTCCTTTTTCCAAAAAAGAGGTAAACTAGCAAAATCAAGATGCGATTCCACTGGGACCCACATGGGGACACTTGTCAGGCCCAGAGGGGTGGGGAAAAAAAATATCAAATTTTTAATTTTTCCTGAAAGGTTTTAAAATGATAAAAGATGTCTTTAAGCCCGTGTCTAATCAAATTTCTCCACGTGGCCAAGTTCTATTTAAAATGTTGTAAAAGTGGCCCCAAGCTTGTTTCAAATCATTTTGTTCCATGTGGGGGGCTCAGATTAAAATTTAAAAGAAGAAACAATGGCAACTATACATTACATTTGATTTTGGCCACCATTTGAGCTCTAGAATGTTTGGAGATGTGATTTTTGCATAAATTTTCATAGAATGTTTGGCAAAATCATGTCGTTTGGGTCTGCAAAGATCAATGGAATCGATTTCATGGTTCAATTTGTAGATCTGAGGTATATTTGAAGAGGATTTTTTTTCTGGCTCATGTAAAAACATGTGAAAATCCAAATCCAAAAGTTGCAGAGGAAAATTTGGAAAGGGAAAAGGTGAAATGATGAAGGTAAAGGGGTCTGCATGTGCTAAGGATGAAAAACGTGCCCTCTATTGAAGTATTTGATGTGAATATTTGTAATTATTCACCTTTTTAAGGCACCTGGCATCCTTCAAATGTTTTTCTATTAAATGTCCCTTTCTGCAAATCATGGTGAAATTTTGCAACAAAAATTATGCTTGGCATATTCTTTACTTGGGATAGAAGGTTCAGATGTAAACAAATGATATATAATGCATGTTTTAGAAGTGCAAAAGGTTGAGATTTTATTTTCACGAGAAAATTTTGTGAGAAGCTCATCCTTTGAGAAAACTTTCTGAGAAACCAAGTTAACTTCTTCTGTGTTATATTTTCATTCATGTTGAGTTGGTTACAAGTGTATAGCCATCAAAAAGCTCTGAGATTGTTTGAAATAACTCTCCCCTGCTGATGAATCTCATAAAATTTGAGTTAATTTGTGTTAAATCTCTAGCAATTTTCAGTTTATTTCACTTTCAGAATGTCTACAAGTAGTTTTTCTTGTTCATATTACAGTTTTGTATCAAAATATCTTTGAATCACATAGATCTCAATCCTTGTGATAGTTTAGTGGCATCTGCAATTTCATTTTCCAAAATATCTTTCATCTAGGAATTAAATAAACGATTTAAAATCACTTTTCTTTCATCTATAGAAAAAGATTGTTTATAAGCATCTGGCTATACCTCAGGCATGATTGATCTTAGATTTTGATGTTTTATAGGGCCTTTTAACTCAATATTTTGTGTTAAAGTCTCAAATATTGTGTGAAAAAGTGCAAATATGGGCCTCTATTGATGCACATGACCTGGTTGAAGGAATTTTTAAACTATTTTGAAGTTTTATATTGTTGAATTCTCCATTGTTGTGAAGTTCCTTAGGGATCTAAAAAAGTCCAATATATCTTGTTGTTCTCCTACCAAAAGATTATTCAAATAACTAATCATACCCTGAACTACCCTTTTTTTGTCCCTGTATATCCACAAAAGAACAAAATCCATTTGCTAAAGTATGCAGAACATATCAGGATTCCAAAATCCCTTTATAACCTTAGCCTTGTGTGAAAATATCTCCATATTCTGGAAGTGGTAACTTGTGAGAGTCAGATTTGGTGTGTTGATCATATGTTTTCCAAGTTTTTCTTTATAAATTTTTTGCAAAAGAAGGTATTACCAGCATTCTTCACTAAAACAAATGTTACAAAATAGGTTCTCTTACCTTGGTTAAAAGGCACAACCTAAAATATTTAGGATAAGATCACATCCTTTTAAGGAGATACCCACTTCTTTCAAAGCTTGAGAGTTATAGAAAGGTCAGATAAATTGATTTCCCCGACTATAGAACATGACACACAATTATTTATTTGTCTCTAAGTGTCTCATGTAATCTTTGATGTTGTTTGGCCTTTGAAGTAGATTAAATCTGGGTA
This sequence comes from Taxus chinensis, assembly GCA_019776745.2. Taxonomy (NCBI): domain Eukaryota; kingdom Viridiplantae; phylum Streptophyta; class Pinopsida; order Cupressales; family Taxaceae; genus Taxus; species Taxus chinensis. Next base: position 720,106,921 of record CM034146.1, on the reverse strand, counting down.
CCAAAAAACCATAAGTCATTAACCTTAAACCCTATACCATTAACCCTAATCCCTAAACCCTAAATTCTAAGCCCTAGATCATAATCCCTAAACCCTAAACCCTAAACCATTAAACCTAAAACCTAAACCCTGAGCCCTAAACCCAAAACCCAAAACCCTAAGCCCTAAACCCTAAACCTTGAACCCAAAAACATAGACCCTAAACCCTAAATCATAAACCCTCACCCAAAGGAAATTCCTAAAAATATCATTTAACATGTTTCAGTGTGTAAGGAATAGTGTTTAAGGTGATCGATCGACTCATTTAATTTTTATGAGAGAATACTTCCTCTGAAGGCCTAAAAATAAATTTTTGGCCATTCTGTAGTTAATTGAACACCCTTCAGAACAAGCTAAAATGAGCTAGTCATGTCATCGAGCTATCAAGGACCATTATTTGTTCAGTATTAAGGCATTGTTTGTCTCCATAAGAGACATATGAGAAAAAACATGTATGATAATCATGAATTTGATTCCATGAAAGGATGATTTTAGAGCTAGGAAAGGTGAGGGGATGATCTTTATATGCAACACCATGTTTCTAAGAATGAGCAATCATCTGAATTCACTTGATGTAATTCACTTGGTACTATTCGTAACAACTCATTCAACACCTATTAATGTTATCACACCTTAAAGAGGAGGCACATTATAATCACCTCATTTTGGCCACATGATAGGAATCTCATTCAAGGAACAATCCTCTATCTACAAAGTGAGGATCTCTTTTTAGTAAGAAGTAGACAAACATCATAGAGTTGTTTCATGGTCACTAAAGTGAATTATGGACCAAATTTAAAAATTAGTACCAATTCAAGAAGTGGTAGGGCCAAAATCCATTTTAGAAGGTCAAAAAACCTTTTAAATGACTATATATATATATATATATATATATATATACCCTGAAAGTTTTAGGTCATTTGATGAAATCCTAAAAATGAGTAAGTACTGACCTGATTAGGTTTTAAAAAACTATCTTCTAGATTATAACTGTTGGAGCTACGGGAAAACTTCCATCAGGTGTAGAGTGACCCTAATTTCTTATATTTACTAAAATAAATTTAAAGTATAAGAAATAATAAAAGAAATCTCATACTTCAACATTTTTTTGTAAGTATAAGACACCTAAAAACATATACATGGTCCATACTATTCAAAACACATACATGTTTTAAATTCTATAAAACGGGTACGCGTTTTTCCTTCTTTAAAACGTGTACGCATTTTTCCTTCCTTATAACGCATACATGTTATAGATTCAGTAATTACCAAGCCAAAAAAATCAAAACGCGGGCATGTTTCATCTGTTTTAGTGTTTTTGTCCACTTTTTGGCCCCCCAACTTCATGCACTTACGCATATATATATATATATATATTCCATAGAGGGTAAAAGAAAATTATGTAACACTCAAAATTTACTCACACAAAACCCAAGAAAAAACTCAACAATTAGTTAGGAAATTGATGGAATATTTTTATTTAAAAAAAATAGGTTGCAACGAGATAACCTCTAACGAGATTTAATTGTTTCGCAATTAAAAAATCCCTCAATTTAATTAAAAATTAAAAATTATTATTTTAATTCAATCATTACGGGATTAAATCGCCTTCTAGGGTTCTTATTAATTCTCATTAATTAACCCTTATGAATCATTAGTTAAGATACCCCGTTTTACAAAATTTATTTAACTTAGTATTATATTTCTAATGTTATTTATTAACTTAAGACTCTATGGCTAAGTTCTGATCTTACCTTAACCATATAATTAAGTTAAATTAATTGTAATCCCTATTATAACATTACCTAGTTATCCATGTATAAAATTAATTAAGTTAATTTCTTTATAAAAGTCACTAAACTAAGACAATAAAGGTAACACTTTTTCCTAACATTCTAACACACATTTCTTGGCCCCAATCACAAGTTACACATAAATTTTAATTTAAAACATATTCCCAACAAAATATCCCCACCTAACAAGTGTAGGATTTATTCCCAACCATTAGATTGATCCATTTAGAGCCCTTGGATCTTAGGTATTCAATCTAACCCTAAACATCCTTATGAGGTGCTCTTATTCATTTCGTTTACCGTATTTTCTCATTTTCATTTTACAGGTTTTGGAGAAGAGAAGGATGGAGGCCATAAAAGGTTACTCAATCTAATGCATGGATATAAACATTTTTTTGTTGCTTATTTCATTTGCAACCCTCTCCTAGGGTTTGTTCATATTATCATTTTTTATTGTGTATTTTATTTGCATTTACCCTATTTGGGTATGACCATTTTTCCCCATTTTCATTTCTAGTTGTACATGTGATATATAAACAGGTGGTTTGGGTGTCTCTATGTGTGTATATATATATAGTAGTGTGTGTGTGTGTGTGTGTGTGTGTGTGTGTGTGTGTGTGTGTGGGCCATAACCAAGTTGTCACCCTATATATTTCAGGTTGTATAAAATGTGTATTCTAAAATAGGAAATAGTATACACATTTTATACAACCCGAAATATATTGGGTGACACCTTGGTTATGGCATATATATATATATATATATATATATATATATATATATATCATTTATATTAAGAAAAAACAGTCGGCCACACATATAAATGGATAGGGGTGTAAATGATAGGTTGCAACCTGTTTTGGTGCAAGCAAGGGTTTGGAAGGGGCTACCCCTCCCTCCCTCACCCCCATACTATGGTCTAATAAAATTAGGGGGGGAATCCCCCCCAAAATAAAAGGTGGGGGGTTCAACCCCCCCACCACAATTCTTTTTTTGTTTAAAATAAAATAATGGCCATTTCATGCGACTTTTTAAAATTTGATTATTATTTATTAATAAGTTTTATTATATATATATATATATATATATATATATATATATATATATATATACAGGCCATAACCAAATTGTCACCCTATATATTTCAGGTTGTATAAAATGTGTATTTTAAAATAGGAACTAATATACACATTTTATACAACCCGAAATATATATGGTGACAACTTGGTTATGGCATATATATATATATATATATATATATATATATATATATATATATATATCATTCATATTAAGAAGAACCAGTCGGCCACACATATAAATGGACAGGGGTGTAAATGATAGGTCACAACCTGGTTTGGTGCAAGCAAGGGGTTCAGAAGGGGCTCCCCCTCCCTCCCTCACCCACATACTATGGTTTAATAAAATTTGGGGGGGAATCCCCCCTAGAATAAAAGGTGGGGGGTTCAACCGCCCCACCACAATTCTTTTTTTTTTTAAATACAACAATGGACGTGCCATGCGACTTTTTAAAATTTTATTATTTTTTATTAATAAGTTTTATTATATATATATATATATATATATGTATGTATGTATGTATGTATGTATATATATGATTATCATGGTAAAAAAAATTCTACTATAATTTTAATATTTACTCACATTCAATTATATAGTGAATTATAGGCAAGAAGATTGTAAATTTTCTATCAATTTATGTATAGGTGAAAAAAAGAACTAATAGGTTTTCTTATCCAACCTAATACAAATAATGAAGAGAATACATTCATTTTTTTAAACACTAAATGTTTACTTTTAGTATCCAAATGAAAATGTATCTCTTTCCTTTTCAGAACAAGAATGATATATTTTTAATAAGTAAAATAAATTATCACTTGCATCCTTTTTTTTCTAATTCTAGCTCAACCATTTCACGAAAGGAAGGAAAAAGCAGGAAGGAATTTATTTTTGAGTTTTTAGAGAAATACTTTTCCATTTGAATACAAATTTCAAGTCCTTAATTCACACCATCATATGGTTACAATTATAACTATATAACAATACAATCCTTCCTCAAGAACTTGGTTCATTATTTACCATATAATAGTCCCTCTTTTCAACAAATATAAAAGAAAAAATTGCAAGCTCTCCACATTCATTTTACAACAAAGGGGATAACATTACAAATTTGATAAATATAATATTTAAGAACATATTTTTTAAAATGAAAGATTAAAATCCTTCCACTTTAAGTGGAAAATACATGGATTTTTTTTTACAAAGTTAGATCCCTTCTTGTCTTCTTAAAAAATTAGCAAAGCCCATCACATCACTTGAGCTCCACCATTTTCTCCAAAATCAATACAAAAATAAAATGTGAGTAGGAAAAACTCTCCACCTAACCAATAATAACATGAGAAAGAGAATCCTTCCTCCTCCTTGGCCCTCGATCCCCAACAATGAAGCAATAATGGGTATAATACAACCAAGGAAACTTAACATGGCTTCCACAACAACATTCAAACAAACTCTCAACATAATAAGCATAATACTAAAATCACAATAAGCATACAAGTTCCCAAACACAAAGGCTCAATATCAAGCCAAGAGGGAGAAAATAAACATGAGGATTCACTTATGCCTCCCAAAGGGGTTGAGATCCCACCTTAAAACCTCCATAAAACTGAAATCACAGACCAAAAAGACTCTTATGCTTCCCTCAAAAACTCTTATTCCTCCCTCAACTCTTATGCTTCCCTCGATAAAAGATACAAGATAAGCACAAATATCACTTATCCACAAACCTGGGATACCCCGGCCAAAATCCCTCCCAAGATACACATTAATAATCCTATGTATCCCTCCAAAATATCCTCATTTTCATTTTTTCCTAGACAACCTAACAGCCATTATATTCCCGAAGCCAAAAACATACAAAACTAGTCCATTTAATATCATTTTGATAACAAAATATGTATAAGAATACATGGGTGAATTCCCTACCTCTCCATTGCAAGAGTATATAATCCATAAGCACAAGCTCCAATCATTTTCATGTTCAAAGAAATTGCAAGCCAACTCCAAATCTTAAAATAGGAACTCCAAAAGAAATCTCCTCCAAAAATGTAAGAGTCAAAATAAAAACATGTAACCCCAAAATCATAAAAAAACTTTAATAAATAAAAAACATAGGAGAGAGAGGTGATGTGGCTCCATGTGTGATGCCACATACTTCCTCCTCCACTCCACATCACATGGTCAAGCCCCAAACCCAAGGCTCAATATATTGGTGGTTGAGGAATGACAAGCCTCTTACACACACAAACTCAAAGCCACACCTCTAAAGGAAAAAATTAAAATCTCATGTAATAAAGTGAAATAAATATCAACTTTTTGTCTTACAATCACATAATGAGGTCTATTTTTGACCTCTTAACCCATAGATGTAGTTAGTAGATGAAATTAAGAGGTGTGATACAAGCTTTACTTGTCCCATAAGCCTTGAAAAATGGCCCTTAAGCCCAAATACGAATTCTAAAAGAAAGGTTGAGTACACAACACTTAAAATTAATAAAATCCTTTCAAATCTAACACAAATCAAGGACCATTTACCAACAATAAATACACCCCATGTTATCACATCTCAAATTACACTAATTAATTAAGTTTAATCAACTTAAATGGGGTACATTAACTAACAAAATAAAGGTGGATCACATTACTAAAATAATTTGCATACTCACAAAATAATTAAAGCAAAAAGGGAAAACAACACATTTACCCAAGGTCACATTTGAGGACACCCCACCTCTAATGGGGACCTCCTAACAATCTATTAAAAAAAAACAACATATAAATACACAAGTTGCCAATACCCCAAATTCCTTCATTATTCATCTCCTACCCCCTTTTGTTTGTTGTGTTACAATTTTGTGTAAAAATCAAAACAATACATCTCTTGCCTTGTGGCCATATTAATGACATCAAGACGATAAAACATACATACACATATCAATTCACATCATCAAATATCCTAACTAATTATGCATAATCACAACACCCTTGATTGTATGCAACTCGATTGGTTGAAACTGTCAATGTGATTGCATAACATGGAGCTTTTCCCAAAGTGTGGGACTTTGAAATCATGAAATATCTCCAGATGAAGGCCAACTCCTATTCCTCTATTCTGATGCACATATCCAAACTATAGAGGATCTACTCTAAAATATACTTTAACTTGCCAAGGAGATAGGGGTTTAGAAGATGAAATAAATTAAACCTAATCTAACACAAGTGATGCACCAAAGAAATGTTGAACACCTATTTTTCCATTAAATAAAAACCATAAAAATGTAATACAACCACCATGCACAAATAACCAAGATTGCAATGAGATATCATATTAAAGCAATGAACACAAGAGAGGTTTGAAAATCATCCACAGACTTTCATTATTTTTCCAAATATTGATACAATGTATTACAATGTCCAAGAGGCAAGATTACATTTACAGTTTACATGGGAGGTTTTTACTCCACAAATTCACTTACATACCAGAGAAGAAGGGAGGGAACAAAGCCAAATTGTCCAAAATTAGAAAAATTCCCCTCCTTACAATATATATGAAGAATGAGAGAAAGGGGGAGAGAAGAATTTTAATCCTTGCTTCAACCACCCAAAAAATGCATTAAAATCTCTTGCAATAATGATGGGCACCACTACAAAACCGATGCCTCATTGTACTTTTCCTTATTGGGAAAGAAAGAAAGTCCATAATTTCATTATTATGGTAGGTGAGAAACCTAGGAAACCCTCTAAAATGGAGGACTATAGTTGAGTAGAGGACCCTGTGAGATTTCCAAAAAGTCCTTTCTTGTGCAAATCCGAGCTCCCAGTCAAAATTTCTAGCCATCTGAAGGTCAGGGTGTCATTCTCAAAAAAGGAAAACTACTGATCTTCCTCTTCCGAAGTCCGAAATGCATGCAACCTCTGAAATCCTGAAATTCAGAATTTTGGAATTCAAGAATTCAGATATTTTTATCACGGAGTTTAGGTTACTATTCATCTGATTGAGCATTTGAGAACTCTGAAACTTTGAAATTTGAAAGTCCAAAATTTTAGACTCTCATAATTTTGGAACTTTTCATTTCGGAATTTTTATTCCTACTCATCCTTGAAATTTCCCCGAGAGTTACAAATCTCTAAAACCCAAACATCCAAAATATTGAAAATTAGGACTTCTAAAAGTCTGAAATCTAAGTCGCGTTGACCCTGATATGAAGTTTGACTTCCAAAATCTGATCCCTTTCACACCTTGGAATTTCAGATATTTTTGCTCACTTTTTCCATTTTTCTCTATGAAAACTCTGAAACCCAAAACTCTGAAATTTTAGACTTTCAGAATCTGGTATTTTAGATATTTTTTTCTCACTTTTTCTATTTTTCTCGGTGAAAACTCTGAAACTCCAAAACCTGAAATTCTAAAATTTTAGAATTTCAGACTTCGGGATTTTAGATATTTTTGCTGAGTTTTTCCATTTTTCTCAAAGAAAACTCTGAAACTCCGAAACCTGAAAGTCCAATATTTTGGACTTTCAGACTTCAGGATTTCAGATATTTTTTGTGAGTCCTCAAAATCCACCTTTAGCCTACCACCAAAAATATCCACCTCCGAAGTCTGAATTTTGGACTTGGGAACTTCATGATTCTCTGAATTAGCTCAAGCTCCCAAGCTTCTTTGTAATGTGTTTAGTCCTCTCAAAATGCAAGCTCTCTTAACTGTTAATCTCTCTAAATTCTCTATGTGCTACTCATGTTTGTGCAATTTTTCTCGAGGGGAAAAATTGGATAAGAAAACTATCACTAAAATCAAGTAATTTCACCAATTGTTCACAATTTCAAATATTTAGATTCTATCAATTCATCAATTAGCAACAAGATCACACAACTAAATAAATCATGTACAAAAATCTAATGAGTCAGTACATATATAAGTAGTAACTCTATATCATCATCAAATACTGATATGTCAATCCATGTGTGTAATCCATCATATGAGTCACATCATATCAAAATATAAAACATCCTTACTATCTATCAAATAGGCTAATAAAATGTAGTAATCTCCATTTATCAAATTCTAAAGATCAAATATGATAAAAATGTCTATAGATCCAAATTCAAAGTAAGAAAAAATCATAGTAAGATCAAGGTCAAAGAGGAGTGAGAACTACATCCCCCTCCCCTTAGACTCGAATTTCTCCTGGAAGTCACTAGAACAAGTGTGGGAGTTGTGCTCTCAAAGGTGTGGCATCCTCCCATGTCGCTATTTTCTCATCGAATTGATCCCACTGGAAGTGAAATTGATCAATCTCTCAACCTCGAAGACCCAGAGTCCTGCGCTCTAAAATGTAACTGGGCTCCACCATTACCTACCCCTATTTCGTCACCTGTAATGCGGTCTAATCCAATACATGAGAAGGATTTGGAATGTAGCTCCTAAGAATAGTAACATGAAATACATCATGGATGCCAGATAAGATTAGTAGAAATGCTAGATGGTAGGCCAAAGAACATGTTGACAAGTTTTACACTTGTGCAAAAATGGGAAACTCAAAGCTTCAGTATGACAGATAGCATTGGTGAAGTGAACATAAGCTAGGGTAGATTCTTTCAGTTCAATGTTGTTTCTGTTGGATTAATCAATGATTACATGAAATCTGCAGCCATGTGTGCTATTACAAAATGTAATAGATCACATAGTCTGCAATTTCATGACTATCTTCAACAAAAGAACACAAATTCCCGAAGGAAAGATGTGTTATCTTGATGAAGACATTGAATTGCAGAATAGATGAAGTGTTAAGTTTTGGAACATCAATCATAATTGCAGATTATAGCAGTCAGAATTCATTGCTAAATGTTACAGGTATTCTTTAAGGTTCTTTCCTTCATGATCAAGACATTCAATTTTATTATTGAGTTGTTTAATTCATCATACAATCCATATAGAAAACTAAAATGCAGAAAGAAATACACAAAATAGTTTCAGAATTCAATGTTTTGTTCATAAGGAATTTCAAATGTTCCCACATAATCCATGGGATGTAACTGAAGAGTAAATTACAGCTACTGAAGTAAGAGGTATATAGGAATGAAAAATAAAGTAGAGGAGTATGAATGAACCCATCATTTCTTTGGGGGTTTCTTTTGTTTCGGTTGATGCATCTCCAGTTCCAGCTTTGTTCCATCTCATCTTCATTGCTTAAGGCACTGTACCTGAAAACAGAATAAAAAAGGTAAAACTGTCATTTTCTGAGCTCAAGGTTAATTCATATTCCTATACTATCCAAATTCATGCAGATGGATCTCTTAACAACATGAGATATATATTCCATGAGGATGAAAGGCACAACTGATAAAAGTACTTTTTTGTACCAGCATACATGATTTATTCACTCAGAAACTAGGAGAGAGAAGAAAAGAAAAACTATGGAACATAAGAGAGGTAAAAAATCTTAAATATTTTCTAACTATTTTCTTAAGTGTGCAGGTACAGGTTGCAGTGAAGAATAAAATAAAATCATATCTTATAGTCCTCACTGTTAGATAGAGATTTCATAGTTCAATGACTTCTATCCTATGGTACATCAAGATCGGAATAAATCACAAGTACATACTGGTATGAAGGAAGAATGCAACTAAAATTTCAGTAGCTATTCTAGAAATATAAGGAGTTACAGTGCATATCAAAGGAGATACTTTCATACTTACTTCCACTCAAAGATAATAGTACATGTTTAGGATTTTCAAATAGGTGAAGTAGAAGAATCAGAATATAGAGGATGAAGTTAATAGGAAAAATAATATTACAACTGAAACATAATAAGAAAGAAATATTAGAAAATTTTGACAGGGCTTCGCCATGTAAAATGAACTTTTTACATCTTTCCATTATGTTGTTTTTTAAACTAACACATGTTTTAAAATTTGTATGTAAATCAAATAGTAATAAAAAAAGCAAAAAAAGCATGGCATGATCAAGATAACAGTTATCAAATTTCAGCTTCCAACAACAAGCCATGATTCAATAGATGAAGGATACATTTACCAACTTAAAAGAAAGAAGTGATAATTGTATGATTTGAATCAAGAAAGTAAATTTATTACAGCTGAAACAAAATAAAGGAAGGAAATATGAGAAAATTTTGGCAGGGCTTCGCCATGTAAAATTGACATTTTTTATTTTCCAACATGGATATTAAAGGTGTAATAAAGATAGAATGTAGTATTTAAGCATAAAAGAAATGGGAATATAACATCTCAACAAAAATTCAATGATCAGCATGTAGGAATTGTGAACAGAAAATTCCAAAAATAACATGTCCTATCCAATTTCTCAAATAAGAAGTAAATGATTGACTTCTACAGTGTTCAGTTTTTAGAATCAAATATTCAAAGTTATTCAAACTGAAAATGAAGAATGATGTCCAATATGGAGTTAAAATTTTCCTTGAAGAAACTGGGTTATCTACACAAGGTACAAAATTGATGATACATCAACAATCATACATAAAAATAGACTACATTTCAGTATAATGACTTAATGAGATAGAAAAGCGTCAAGCTTTTAGAAGATAAATTTTTCTCCATTTACAGGTACAATAAAATATTGCAACACTTGAATAGAATAATATACATTGGATTCATGGAGTTATAGTTTCTCAAATGAAAGGAAAACTTCTGTAAAAAAGGTGTAACATATTCAGGAATTGAAGGAAAATCATGGATAGATGAGTAATATGCAAAGCAAGTTACAACACACTGAAGGAGACTCAGTTTTCAGACAGTCATGCTTTAAGAAGTGTAATAAAAAAGGTATTTTTTGAAGACCAAAAGCTTTGTTTCAGTATGTTTAAAACTTAATGGTCAGGTTCAAAATTTGAAAAAAAAATTATGGAACAAAAGAAAGTAAATGAACATGTTCATAACTTAGAATTTTTCAAATGAATTTGATGCACTCATCCAAAACAACAAAGAGCCAAGGTAAATCAACCAGGGAATCTTAAAAGGTGAAACATAACACAAATATGGAGATATTTTAGAAGCAATAAGAGGTAACAAGGACAAGAATAAAAGAAAAGTGTGGTATAAAAATATGTTTCAAATACTTCAGTTGCACCATTGGCTAGCTAGTAAGAATTCGAACACAAAGAGTTGAAAATAGTAGCTCAAGATCCAAGTATCCTTCTTCACATAAAAATCATAGATCTAATTATATATCTCACATTACAGGTATGAACAGAAATTCACTAAGGAGTGCACAAATATGTTAAAACATAGATGAAAATAGTGAACAAATGTTATAGTAAGTGAAAGGAATGTTATCTTCGAGCCATGATTAACAAAATCATAACAATAAAGAATGATTAGAGGAAGCTTCAAAAGGAATCAGATCACAAAAATCTCAGAGTGGTTTCACAAAATAACAAAGAGAGCAAAAATTAGAACCCAAATATGGGTAACTTATCAAGATACAAAGTTCTCTCTTTGCATTAGAAATAATGACCTCTCTTGGATGTCTACAAGTTTTCAAAACAATAAACAAGAGCTCCTAGTCATGAATGTTAAGATGAAGAATTTTTTCAGAAGCCATAAATCTCAATGTACATGAAGTTGAAAAGGAAAATACCAAAAGTAAAATCAAAATATATAATTATATGATCTCATTCTATCATATTTACAGAGAAAACTATGTAGGTTTTCAAACTTTGAATCGAATAAAATTGCAGATCCTGGCCATTAATCGAAAAAAACCATCAATGGGTATTAAAAAATCAGAGAAATGAGAAAGAAATCACTGATTAAATTGTATCTATCAAACCCTCAAAATATCATCAAGTTTAGAGCTAAAGAACGACGACCCATAATGAGTTTCAACTCAAAATCTCCAAGGAAACCATGAAATCACAAAGAGAATGCAAAGAAAGAATGAAGTATCGGTATATTGAATTCAAAGTGACAGTGACGAAGTAGTTGCAATGATCAGAGATCAAAACTTACCATCCCTTCATCAAACATTGATGCTAAAAACATAGAACCGAGCTTGAAATAGGTCAACAATGGTGGAATCTCTTTAAAAAGCTTACATAGAAAGCTCTAATAGATCCGAGACAAAAGATACATGCATAGGGATTTACAAACCCAAATTTGCAGAGATATCAAGAGCAAAGAAACAAGATGAATCTCATAGATAAATCTCATGGCCCAAATCTAAGGAAACAGAGTGCCTAGAAAGACCAGGAACAATAGAAGTATGAAAGTATTCACACTCATAGAGCTTCAAAGAACGAAATGCAAAGCACAATACCTCTAAACTTCATCAAAAAACTTTTACAGTAAAGCTTGAGATCTCCATTAATGGAGGGGAAGCACAAAATAGCTAAAACAAAAACTTTGATCTCAAGCTCGAAACCCATAACAAAAGAATGAAGAAACCAGAGTTCGAATACCCAATAAGAAGATAAAAATGTTCGGGACTTATGGCTGCAAAGACATTGAAGAAACCAAATCCCAAAAGGAACAGAAATGGTAGCCATAAGAACTTGCAGAGATCTCAAGACAAGCAAAAAATGACAGAGAATCATTTTTGTAGAGAGCAGAGCTCAAAAAGATTCAACAATGGCATCAAGCAAAAAAAATTCCACGGCTTCTCCCACAAGTCAAAAAACACAATGAAATGATCATTAGGGTTCGAATGAGATTTACTACTGGAAATCAAGAAGGAGTTAATGAAACAAAACCATATTCAGAGGATCAAAAGTGTAAGATTGATCCGTGCTATAGATTGATGATCAAAAAATTAACCACTGCCAACTACTTCCTTAACCACAGTTTGAAACAACCACTGACCACATTAAATGCCAATTCGGAAAACCCTAACCATAGTTCACGTACTAGAAACCACACCCAAAGATCAATGGTTTGAGATAAGTGAAGGACCGAGATGGAATGGCTAACGATGAATCCTAAGTCTTATTCAATTCCAAAATCAAAACCCTAATCAAGAATCAAGATCGACAGTCAGAGATGAAACATGTCATAAAATCAATGGCTAGCATTGGATTTTAAGTTATCAATGCATACTTAGGGTAATAATTAACTCAACCTAAGTTATATGCCACCAAAAATTCAAAATGGAAGGGGTGAGTCATCATGGAGAGGGGGCCAACCACATGATTAAAAGAAAATCATTGCATATTGAATTTCAAAATTCTAAACTATAGTCCAACACCATGATGGAATGTCATCCAAAATTATCACCCAAAGGTAAGGTTTAACCTCTGATCACCAAGTACTATTCAAAATACAAAATCTGATAAGAAAATTACAAGGCAATAATAATCAAAGGTGGCCAAGCATAGTGTGATAGTCTTTCACAAAGTGCTCCCTGTTTTATTTCAAAAAATAATAATGTGCTAAGTCCACAAGAATGATCAAATTCATGAGGATGACAAGTATGCACATCAAATGTGGGTCCCACTGATGTGATGGTTTTAAAATGACGTAGAATGAAATTATTCATGTGATCAGAAGGAGATAGAGAAGAGGTCAACATCAGAATGCAAACAACCTTTTGAAGACTTGTTACCTTATTTTTCACAAATAAGAGTTGATTATGATTGCACATGTGCTCACAGTGGTCCCCACAGTGGATTGGAGTTATTCTTGCTAAGTAGTGCAGATCAAAGGTATTATTTTCACTTGCATAGGGAATTAATTTTGCATCCAAAGGGAAAGTTGTAGATGTCACATCAGACACAAGAAGACATAATTGCATGCACCTAATAAGATAGTTGCTCATCAAGCAAGATTTATTATTAGCAAATTATTTACCCATAATTTTCTTAAAAATATAACAGTCAAATTTAGTTTGAATGAATGATATTTTTGTGACCAAAGGATATTAATATCTCTTTGTATTATCATGATTATTTTTATTCCCTTATTTATTAATAATTAAATGGTAAAAATAGGATGCATGGGCAAGTACATTTTTAGCCTATTTTTAGGAAGGGTGTGGGAATAATTTTTGCTATATATTATGTGCCTTGACAAAGTACAAAGGAGGAAATTTTGGACACAGGAGTGTTGAAGAATATTTTTCCAGTTTTTTCCTCTAAACGAGAAGCATTTTTTGCCTTTCCAATTATTTGCAGTCTTGTGTATGTTCTATTAATCTTGTGAATGTTTAATTCACTGATTAATCATATTACCCTATTATAAATTTTAGTAAATTCTGCATGATATTAATGTGCATGATTAACTTAATATTTTTTTTGTGATACTTTCCCTCAATACATCAAAGTGTTTTCCTTTAAAATTCTACAGAAAATTGTTGGCTTGTGCATCAAGAATTCATTCCCATATCAACTGTGCATGTAATCAGTCAAAGACCTCATACAAGTTTGATATATCACCTCAGTTTTAAATTCATTTACTGTCATATTTTACCATCAAACCCCATTAAAATTAGTTTAGGATACATCAATAAGGAACCGGCCTTGATACTGGAGACTCACCTCAAAATAGGTATACCCACAGCCCTGAGGTGTTTCCAATGTATCTACGAAAGAGAGATCAATTTTTTCAATCTTAGAACAACTTCATCCATCTCTCTACAGGGTGCACTTTCGAGAGATAACAGGACCGATCCACTCCAAGATCTCAAAGGGACCCACAAATATAATAACTAGCTTAGAGAATTTTACATAATGGATAGGGCTCTTATAAGGCCTGAAATAAAGAAACACCTTCGTGCCTACCTCAAAACTACGGTCTTTCCTCCTATGGTCTACATAATTCTTCTATCTCTCCTAAGCCTCCTACAATATTTGTCTAATAATGACCACTTGTTTCTGTATATCCTGTAATAAAGATGGCAGAAGAGATACCTTGTCCTCTAACTTCTCCTAACTCAGTGGAGTCCTGGACTCCCTGCCATATAGTGCCTTAAATGGATCCATACTAATAGAAATCTAAAAAATGTTGTTGTGGGAAAACTCTACCAAGTATAAATACGCCTCCCACCTTGACTGATTCTCTATGATGTACATCCAAATAATTTCCTCAAAAATATGATTCACCCACTCAGTATGTCCATATTTCTTAGGGTGATAGGTTGTAATGAAGTTGATCTTCATCCTGAGATCATACTACATGGTAGTCCAAAAGTGAGAAGTGTTAAAGGGATCACACTCACAAATAATATTCTATAGAATCCCATACATTCTGATAATCTCAACCAATTATACTTGTCTCACTGCACTGGCTATATAGGTGGTATTCACCAGAGAAAAATGAGCCTCTTTTGTCAATCTATCGACCATGATCATGATGGCTTCGTGGTGGCATCTCGACATAGGTATGCCTAATATAAAATCCATTGAAATAATGTCCCATTTCCACTCCAATATGACATGAGGATATAAAATTTCATCTAGATGATGTTGCTCAGCCTTCATCTTCTTAAAATTTAAACAACAAGACACAATATGAGCTATTTCTCTCCATATCCATCTCCAATGGTACAACTGTCTCAAAGTGGTGTGCATCTTCTTCACCCCTAAATAGGATGAATAGGGTACATGATGTGCATCTACAAGAATATCCATCCTCAATCCTCACACCCTAGCTACATAGATCTAATCTCTGTACCGACGAAGACCATCTACCTCTAATCAAAATCCATAAAAAATCCCTCCAATGGGTCTCTGAAACTCAACCTCTTCTCTAACTGAAAGGTAGAAGTTGTCATGTCGAATTCACTGTAAGATGTTGGTCCTCGAGTTTGTACCAATTGTTGTATCCATAAACAAATGTCTTCGACGACTCAAGGTGTATGCAACCACATTTTCCTTCCTCTTAACATTCTTTATCTACATATTATACTAAAATAGAAGCTCTATCCAATGTTGTTGATGGGTATTTAGATTGGACTATGTGAAGAGATGTTGAAGACTCAAGTAACTTGTCTTAAAAATGAACCTCCTGCCTAAAAGGAAATGTCTCCATCAAACCAAATAATGCACAACTACTACAAGCTTAAGGTCATGAGTCAGATAATTGATCTCATAATCCTTGAGTTTTCGAGACTCAAAGGCTACTAAACGGCCCTACTGCATCGTTACACCTCCTAGTCCTTCCAAAGAAGCATTTGTGCATATGAAGAAATATCATTATGGATCCAACACTACTAGAATGGGTGTTGTCATAATGCATTCCTTTAGTTTCATGAAGGCCTTCTCACATCTATATGAAAAAACAAGCTTCTTTCCTTTCCACTCAAGGGAAGTGATGGGATATGAGAGAAATCTTAAATAAACCTCCTATAATAACCTACGGATCACATGAAACTGTGCACCTTGGCCACACTAGTAGGTGTTGGCCAATCTATGATAGCTCTAATCTTGGAAGGATTGACTGTGACACCTTCCCCTGACATAATATGGCCTAAATAATGAACCTCTAACTAGAAAAAATCACTTTCTGCAAATTTTCGTATAGCTACTGCTCTCGAAGACATTATAGAACTTGGTGAAGGTGCTCCCCATAATCCTCATGCATACGTGAGTAGATAACAATATCATCAAGAAACAAGATTACAAAATGGTATAGAAAATTATTAAACACCCTACTCATCAAACTTATGACCACTGCAAGGGGCATTCGCCAGACCGAATGACATAGTTGTGAACTCATAGTGGCCATATCTCGTACAAAAAGTTGAATTGTGAATATCTACCTCCGTAATTCTTAGCTGATGGTAACCATGATTAAGAAAAAATGGTATCCCCCTTCATCTGATTAAATAAATCATCTATGGGAGGAGGTGAGTAATGATTCTTGATCGTTACTTTATTTAGATATATGTAGTCCACACACAAGTTCAAGGATCCACAATTCTTATTTACAAAAATCACTAGTGTACCCCAAGGAAATACATTAGGATGGATTAGGACTTTCTCACGAAGACCCTCTAACTGCAACTTGAGCTCACATAGCTCATGGGTGGTAATCCTATATGGAGCGCATGAGATAGGCTCTTATCCCGGAACCAAATAAATATGAAAGTCTATCTCACGTGGGGGAGGTAACCCTAGCAGATCACTGGGAAAAACATCTGAAAAATTCTACAAAATGGGGTGATCTTTAAGTGAAGTTCCACTAGCCCCATCCTCTAACCTATCACTAACTATAACAGCATACAACTGAAACCCACACCGTGTACACCTCTTAAGCTAAAAAGCAGAAAATAGTGCGAATAGAGATATGTCTCCTAACTGAAACTATCACCTAATCAACTCCTATATCATCTACAAAAGATATAACCTTGCATTAACAATAAAATATGGCTTTTTCTGTAGATAACCAATCCATTCACAAGATAACTCCATAAGATCCCAACGGAAGGATACAAATATCCAAGGTAGTGGTGAAGGGTCCTAGGTAAACTACGCACTCCTTAGCTAGGGATTCTACTAAGAGCTTGGCTCCAGAAGCCATCTCAACATCCAAACTAAGGCCCTTCCTAACTACTAATAGCCTACATCACTCTACTAATTATGGTGCAATAAATGAATAAGAAGAGCCATAATGAAACAATATAGAGGTAGGGATACCACCACTACTACTTGTAATCTCTATCACCATACCCTGATGATATTTTTGGCGACTCTCGACCGCTATATAAATCCGATGGCTACGTCCCATGACACCAACTATAGGCTCTGAAATAGTTGCCTTACCCTTGTTATCAGGGTTTTGTGGGAACTGTCTCCAATGATTTCAAATTACACTGCATCTATACTAACTACATGTTACCCTCTAATGAGATGTGGCTCGAGAAGGTACTCTAGTGGTCTATTTCATGGTTCCTGATGATCCTGTTATGAACTTCTATAGATGCTACTGATGAGCTCCTACTGACTAAGCTCTAGGTTCTCCCTGTGTCCTGATGGGTCCTTTGGGAGGAGGCCCTAGACTCTGTCCTCTCTGAGTATCAAATATCTGTATGGGTATAAATTGTGGATGAGTTTGTTGCTACTATTGCTGAGGTGGTTGCTTTGGTGGCCTAAAAGAAGATTGTGTTGAACCATGTCTTCCATAAGGAGGAGCTGACCCCCTCGACCTACTACCCTTATTCTTCTCACTACAGCTCCTCACTCTATCTCTATCCTTTTAAATCTTCTCCCTAGTATCCTCTATAATGTAAGCCTTCTCAACGGCCTCACCTAAGGTCTTCAGACAATGAATGCGTAGTGAACCTCCCAAATCCAAGTTCAAGCCCCTGATTAACCTGTGAATCCTAACCTGCTCATGCCTGCATGTAGTCAACATACTGAAACAAGTCCATACACTGACTCTCATGACTTATGATACTATCATTGATGCCTGGCATAGGTCATGAAACTCATATATCCTCTACTAAATAAACCTCCTTGAGATGTATGTACTCCTGAACTACTCCTTCAAGATATCCCAAATAACTATATCTTATTCTACATGGAGCTTATGCTCCTTCGTCATGTACTAAACACCTTCTCTGTCCCTAAAAATATGACTCACAATATGAGACTTCATTTTACTAGTACATGGGAAAATCTTGAATCATCCGCTCCAGATCACTAACCAAGCCTCTACCTGAAAACCTCCTTTGTCGACAACATAATGAGATGGGTGTAGCTTTAGGATCTCCCTGATATGATCTACAGATGATGTCTATCAACCCCTAGGTCTCTCTACATACTCATCCCTCAGCCTAGTTCTCCTAGATCTATCTTTGTGTCCTGTAAATCTATCCCCATGTCCCCTCTGAGGTGAGTATTATCCACCCTATGCTCATCTATGTGTCTGAAATGGTGTTGAGCCTCATGTGATGGCTCCCTCTCATGTCAGATAGGCCTTCCTCCTACCAATCCACCTTGAAAAGTTGTATTGACATTCTATAATGTCTATAGTATCTACGGTAGTATAGCGGAAAATGCCTTCTCTCGAGGTGGTATATATAACTCCAGGAGAAAAATCCCCTCGTTTGGTTCACACTTATTACACAAAATAATACGAGAGTTAGTTTATCATCATCTACGTTTTAAAATATCTTGCAATGTTGTGTGATCTAGTTATAGGTTATATTATGTTATATGTTTTATTTTTCCAACTGTTCCCAAGGGTCCAAGCGTTGAACCCAAGGCTCTTATACCAAGTGTAAAACAAATAATTTTCTCACACAAAACCCAAGATAAAACTCAACAATCAGTAAGGAAATTTATGGATTTTTTTTTAATTGTAGGTTGTAACAAGATAACCTCCAACTATATTTAATTGTTTCACGATTAATAAATTCCTCAATTTAATTAATAATTAATTAATATTATTTTAATTCAATCATTACGGGATTAAATCCCGTTTTATGGTTCCCATTATTTCTCATTAATTAACCCTTATGAATGATTAGGTAAGATACCCCTTTTTACAAAATTTATTTAACCTAGTAGTATATTTCTAGTGTCATTTATTAACTTATGACTCTATGGCAAAGGTCTGAACTTACATTCACCATATAAATAAGTTCAATTAATTTTAATACCTATTATAATATTACCTAGTTATCCATGTATAAAATTAATTTAATTAATTCCTAAAGTCAAGTCCTTTATAAAAGTCACTAAACTAAGACAATAAAGGTCACACTTTATCCTAACATTCTAACACCCCTTTAGTGGCCCAATCACAAGTTACACATACATACTAATTTAAAACATATTCCCACCAAAATATCCTCACCTAAGAATTGTAGGATTGATTCCCAACTATTAGATTGATCCATTTAGAGCCCTTGGATCTTAGGAATTCAATCTAACCCTAAACATCTTTATGAGGTGTTCTTATTCATTTATTTTACCCTATTTTCTAATTTTCATTTTGCAATTTTAGGTGAAGAGGAGGATGGACGTCATGAAAATTTTCTCAAGCTCATGGATTGATATACACACATTTTTTTTGCTTATTTGACTTGCAATCCTCTCATAGGGTTTATTCATATTATTATTATTTTATTGTGTATTTTATTTGCATTTAGCATATTTGGGTATGGGAATTTTTGCTCCATTTTCATTTCTAGTATTACATGTGATATCTACATAGGTGGTTTCGGTGTGTGTGTGTGTGTGTGTGTGTGTGTATACACACACACACACACACACACACATATATATATGTACACATATACATATACACATATCTGTGTGTGCGTGTATAGATATATTTTTCCTATTTTAAAATACACATTTTATACAATCTGAAGAATCTAGGGTGATGACATGGTTATGCCCTATTTATGTGTGTGTGTGTGTGTTGGTCTTCAAACCTTCACCTGCGTCTCAGATTTGGGAGAACCGAATTGTTTGAGATCACAATGGAACAATCTTCAAGTTGTGGGACCTTGCGCACTTGAGACATATCTCCGAAGAACACCGGTTCCTATATATATTTCTACTGTTACTACTACTCCTAGTGCTAAAAGGGAAACTAAGTTAATAATTCCAAAGGACTAGAGATAGCAGGATAACATGAAAGCACACTATACTAAAAGGATATAACACCATAAAAAGAGTGATAAACATTATCTTTTATGAGTGAAAATTAAGGGAAATGCGTGAAATAGGGATAGGAACATGTAGCAGGACTTAAACCATATTCACTATATCAGCTTCATGGACCACAAAAAAATAAGGAGCAGCAGGGGACGTGAAATGGCACAGCCAACACACAATGTAAAGAAAAGGCAAGAAGAAGAAATTCAAACATGTTAGGATAGAGAACATTCAAAAAATGAAGCTTCTATTACTTCCAGAAATACATGGAGTTGTTACTATGGTGAAGGAGGCCAATATCCACATGCAAGAACTAGATCTAGAGTTATACAAGTCAAAATACAAAAAATATGAAGTCCTTAGAAGGATCCGTAAGGATCTAGAGTGTCCTGGAATATGACATTGAAATTAAAGTCAGTAAACTAGTCCATGGAAAGGGATTATGTGAAAAACTAGCCTCAAGTCCTCAATTTGATGCAAGTAATGAAAATAAAGTTATTCTGGTGTTGCAGGATGATCAAGAGCAAGCAAGTGATAATGTTCCCATCCCTTGTTGGAATTAAAATATGATACAATTCCTACAAATAGGCCCATGCCCTCCAGAAATGAGTGAAGAAAACAGGAGATACTTCATATTACAAGCCATTCCATATGTGTTTGTTGATGGTGCTTTGTTCAAAAGTGACATCAATGGTGTTCTATTGAGGTGTATTAAAAAAATCAAATTGAGAGATTGTTACAAGAGTTTCACAATGGAGAGGCCTGAGGAAATTTTCCCCATGGGTAACAGATCTCAAGATAATGAAGGCAGGTTATTATTGGCCCAAAGTGTTCAATTACTACTATACTTGGATAAAAAAGTATAAAAATTGTGCGTTCTTCACAGGAAAATAAATTTTAGAAGCACTTCCATTGCACCCAATTTTAGTTGACCAACCATTCATACAATGGAGATTGGAATTCATCGGGGTCATCAATCCTAATTCAAGCCAAGGTCATAAGTGGATTCTCATGGAAATAAACTATTTCACCAAATTGACCGAGCCAGTAGCACTGAAAGAAGAAAATGAGTCTAGCATAATAGACTTCTATGAAGGGATAGTGACAAGATTTAGTGTACCTACCACTATCATATCAGACAATGCATTGACATTCCTAGGTTCCAAGATCACAAAATGGGATGTCAAGAATGGAATCTACTTGAAAACCTCTTCAAACTATTACACACAGGGTAATAGATAGGCAAAGTCCACAAACCAGAATTTGCTAAGATTCATTAGGAATCTGGATTAAAACCAAAGGACATGGCATAAAAAGATAAAATCATCATTATGGGCTGACAGGATCACAAAAAAGAATTCAACAGGTAATTCCCCTTACAAGTTAATCTATGGGAAAGAGGAATTATTGCCTATATCATTAGAGCTACCCGCATTGGAACTCCTAAAACAGTTGGAGTTGTCTAAATTTGAACCAATGGAGGATAGTTATGCAGAGCTGATATAATTGGAAGAAATCGAAGAATATGCAGTCCAAACAATGGGTAAATATCAAGCCTTAGTAGAAATATGGTTTGATAAGAAAGGAAGAGTAAGGACCTTTATGGAATGGGACCTAGTTCTGAAGTGGGATGCATATCAGGAAAAACCTGTTAGGCATTCCAATTTTGATGCCATTTGCAACGGACCCTACATGGTCATAGGATGTAAGAGTAGTAATGCCTTCCAACTGTCTACATTGGATGGAGAGGAACTTCTAATTCTGATTAATAGAATCTATCTTAATAATTTGTACTGAAAAAAAAAATTCACCCTTGTAAATATTAGCTTAGGATTTTAATACCTCTAAGTGTGTGTGCACATTGTCTTGTTGTAGTTTAGGTTTTAATTTCCATTAGTGCTTCAGCATAGGTTTTTTTTCTCCTAGGTTGTATCATTGTGCCTCCAAAGTTGAATGTTATAATTGTCCATTACAGAAACAAGTGAAAGTTCCAGTTCAACACATTTTTCTACTCTCACAAACCTCATTTTAAATATTTTCTTATGAAAATTGACAATGCGGGTAGCGGGGCAGGTTCAGGATCAGCATGTTGTAAGTAGTCGGGTTCAAGTTTCAAGAACAATATCAATATCAGGATATCATTCATAACTTCGTGCCTAATGGATACTTCAAAGAAACTAATCTTCCACCTAGCAGGAAGGTGATCCTGTGAGTCACCAAATTGTTATCAATTTTTTCCCCTCAAGAAAAATTGAAAAAAATGACCTTGCATGCAGAGAAAATTGAAGGAACCATTCGACCATGGGAGCTCACATTTTATTTTCAAAAATCAGGTTGTAGGTAGGCTCGGCAGTGGAGATGCAAGGTCAGAAAACGAATGGACAAACGGACATCAAAGGAGATCAGAGTTCGATCAAAAAAATGGAGGCCTAAGACCAAAGTTTTCAGACTTCAAACATTCGACATTTAAGATACAAATCAATTCTGAAACAAAAAAAAAGTATAGAAATTCTGAAAGTCCAAAATATTGGACTTTCAAGTTTTGGTGTTTCGGAGATCTCGCGGACATTAAGGGATGAACAGTGAAAAAAAATCCAAAAGGAAAAAGTTCCAAAATTTCGAAAGTCTCAAATTTTGGAGTTTCAGGTTTTGAAGTTTAGGAGAAAAAAAGTGGTCGAACGGAAAAAAGGAGAAAAAATTATAAAACCAAAAAAATTCCAAAATTCTGAAAGTCTGAAATTTCAGACTTTCGGGTTTCAAAGTTTCGGAACTCTCAAGGTAATTTGGGCGATGAAAAGTGTCAGAAGTCCGAAAGGAAAAAAGTTTTGAAAGTCAAAAATTTTAGACTTTCAGGTTTCGAGGTTCAGAGTTTCAGAAGTTTGGAACCCCAAAACACAAAAATCACAACAAAAATTCCAAAGTTCCAAATTTTGGATGTCCAAAATTTTGGACTTCAGGCTTTCATGGTTTCGTAGTTTTTGCACACCCAAACAGATGAACAGTAACCCAAATTTTGAAACCAAAATGTCTGAAATTCTGAATTTTGGTATTTCGGAGGTTGCATACATTTCGGACTCCAAAAAAGGAAGATCAATAGTTCACATTTTTTGCAGAGTGACCCCCCAACCTTCAGATGGCCATAATTCTTGACTAGGAGCTCGGATTTACACAAGAAAGGACTTTTTGGAAATCTCTCGGCGTCTTCTACACAACTATGAAATGATATATTTAAATTAGTGAGACTAAGTTATTAAAAATGAAAAATACAATCTGTAAATTTTAGAGGGTGTTTCAAGTTTCTCACCTACCACAATAATGAAGGTATGGGCTTCCTTTCTTTCCTAATAAGGAATAGTACATGGAGACATGGGTTTTGCAGTAGAACCCATCTTTTTTGTAGGAGAACTCAATGCATTCTAGGGTGGTTGGAGTAAGAATTTGAATTCTTCTATCTCCCTTCTCTCATTCTTCCTATATATTGTAAGGATGGGCATTTTTCTCAAGGTTGGATAATTTTTCTTTGCACCCTTCCTTATTCTCTTGGTCTGTAAGTGGATTTGTGGATTTCAAACCTCTCATTCAAGCTGTAATTTGGCCATTGTAATGCATTGTATCAAATTTTTGGAGCAATAAGATAAGTTTGTGGATGATTTAAACCCTCTCTTGTCTTCATTTCATTCCCATGATCTCTCATTGCAATCTTGGTCATCTATGCATGGTGGTTGTATTAAATTTTAGTGGTTTGTTTTTAATGGAAAAGGAAGTGTTCAACATTCCTTTTGTGCATCACCTCTGTCATATTACATTTAACTTCTTGCATCTTCTTAACCCTATCTCCTTGGAGAGTCAGAGTAGATTTTAGAGTAAATTCTCTATAATTTGTATGTGTGCATCAGAACAAAAGAATAGGAACCAACCTTCATTCGAAGATCTTTCCCAATTGCAAAGTCCCACACTTTGGGAAAAGCTCCATGTTATGCAATCAGACTGACAGTTTCAACCTATCGATTTGCAAACATTTAGGGGTTCTGTGATTACACATCAACATTTTTGGCATGCCCGGTGGAACCAAGAGGTCATTCCACAAGGTATGAAGGCATTTTCAAGAAATTCATACTTAGAAAACTGTACGTTTCCAATTTTGGACTTTTCACCTCTTAGGTTGAACTCCAAAATAAATTTTCAGGGGCTTAACTTGCTCAAAGCAAGTCAAAAATTCACCAATTGATAGATTGGGGGCTAATCTTCAAAAGTGTATTTTTAGTTTTTCTAGATTTTAATTATCGAAATTTAGGAGTTTTTCGAATTACGGGTTTCAGGATTTTAGAATTTTAGGTTTCGAGATTTCAAAATTTTGGGTTTCAGGATTTCAGAGTTTTTTGAACTTCTTGTTTCAGGGTTTCCAACATTCAGAAGTCTTGCATTTTCATTTTTCCGAGACTGTCATTCCAAAAAAAAATCAACCTCTAGAATATAGAATATATATATAGGTCCTTCAAAGTTTTAATTTTGATTTTCTCGAGTTTGGTGTGTAACTTGGCGAAAATCCAACCTTCTGAGGCTCATTCCCCAATGCATCTGGTGACTTCAAAGGGATATAATTCAGCGGTATAGCAGTACAAGTTTCCCAAATACATGAGAATAGTTCAAAATAGGTCTGATACTCGAGAAGAGGGACTATTTGTCTACATGCAATTATCACTAGGTAGAAGAAGAAGAGGGAGAAGATCACAAAGATTACCATCTCCACCTAACAAGAATTTTTCTATTCATCCACCTGGTATATCATTTCTCCAATCGACTAGAGTTCTTAGGCCAATCATAATGGTACATATACCATTGAATCCCTTTTTCAACTTCACGGGAAGTAGTCCACTTACCCTAAATGCTCAAAACTAGGTCCCAGTTGTAGCACTAAATGATATTCCGTATTTCGCAGGAGAAAATCATACTACTCCTATTGATCACATCCAAGACATCGCCAATGTCTATGAAATTCACGAAATCAATGAAATGGATATTGCAGTCAAGTTTTTAGTTTCATCATTCAAAGGTAAAGCTTTGCAATGGTTTAGGATACTAGCAAAAGGTTATATCTAGAATTCGAACTAGTTATGTTAATCTCTTTGCAATCAATTCAGAGAGAGGGAAGACAATCTGTCTTCATTAAAATAGTTGACAACAATCAAAAAGGGATCCAAATGATTAAATGACAAATTTTAATTTATGTTTCCAACGGACATGGGATAGGATTCCAATAGTTGTTAGACCAACTACCGAAGGAGCATTCGTTTACTTCTTGATGGCTATAAATTTAGACATAGCCATGATGATCCAATGAATGAGACGAACAATGTTGTCAGGGGCCTACGACATAGAAATTAGAGAAGAGAACTATTTGATTCAAGCCAGTAAGCTTGCACCAAGGCCACCAATGCCTTTCTATCCTGAAATAGGAACTCCTACAATGGGTCAAACACCAGAGTTAAATCTCATTCCACCCCTAGTAATCAAAGTAGTAGTGAGGCTTCTACTTCTTCAAGAACTTTGAAATAATTGCATGAGGTTATAAAACATCTAAAGAACCTAGGAAATGAGCTAGTCATTATCAAGAGAAAGAAAGCTCAGAGTTCTAGACCGTATCAACCTCAAGATCAGTATCAATCCAGGCCCCCATATCAAAAAAATACACCACCAACTCAGGCTCAAAATCAAAGTTTCAACTAAGGGAAACCTCAAGCTTCCAGGCCATTCCAACCATATGATCCAAACTCCACTTCAACATCAAAATCCTTGGTTCCAACATAAAATAACCTGGCACAACATTACGACTTGTGTTACCCCTACAATATACCTCACATTCAATCAATGTGTTTCAATGGTGCACTCAACCAGGATTTGATGGTATAGACCAATTGTGTTTCTCAATACCCAAACCAAGAAGGAAATCAACAGCAAGAAACCCAAAAAGAGGCACCTCTAATAGAAGCCACGTTGGTTAATTAGAAAATAGAAGACTTCTATGGAGTTAACTAACCACCTTTTCAAGGCGTGGATGCCAATACACAGTCCAAGAAGAGGAAAATTGAGGAACGAAAAAATTCTAATCCAATTGTTTCTCAACCCACTCCAACACAACAAGTATTTGCTGCACTGATTGAAGCCCCCAATAAGCAAAATCAGCCTAAGGCACCTATTACAGTAACACATGTGCCTATTCAAGCTCCAGAAATGGTTGTGCCAAGTAAGAGGAAACAAAAGGATAATCCATACCCTTTCAATATCATAGATCAAATGATGAAAACACATGCGAGCATTTCCATGGGGGAATCAGTAGAAATCCTAGGACAATGAGATTTGTTGCAAGCTGCAATAGCCAATTGGTCTACCTCGGATGGATCAAACCAAAGAGAGGATAAATTTATCACTAATGCAGTGAAATAGGGTGGGAATCAACCAAGAATTTTTTTTAAACCTCCACTATTATATGTGTCATTGATTGTTGGGAACCACTTGGTACACAACTGTATGATCAATTCAGGGGTAAGTAGCTCAGTGATTCCAAAGAAAATAGCAGATCAAATGAGTCTAAATTATGAGCTAATGCTTAAAGGAGTAGTGCAACTAGATGGAACAATAGCGGGAATAGTTGGGATCATCAAAAGGTTAAGTATTACACTGCATGTTTGTCCTAATGTCATGATTTTGCAGGATGTTTCTGTAATTGACCTTTCACCTCTCTTTGCACTATGTTTATCAAGGGATTTCACGGCCAGAATTGGTGGGTAGCTATCTGAAAATTGGTCATACATGATTTTTAGGAAAATATATGGAACCAAGAAAATAATTAGATCAGAACCAATTGTAAAATTTCACATTGATCCTCATGTGCTAAGTCCTATCAATGCAAATTGCTCCACCTTTGATCACAAAGAATGTTCAAATGATCTATAAACTGGTACTAAGGTTGACAAAATTCCATATTTGACTCTGGATGAATGGGAAAACAAATGGAATGCATTCAACCCATACAAGGAAATGGAATAATTTGAACTAGGTGTATCTTGTGTACACGAAGAAAATTCACCCATTCCTAGTATCATCAAGCCAGAAAATAAGGATGACAATGAAGTTTGCAAACTAGTTTTCAATGATTCCAAAAAAAAATAGTGGATCAAATGGGTCTGAATTATGAGCCATTACTTAAAGGAGTAATGCAACTAGATGGAACATTAGCGGGAATAGTTGGGATCATCAAAGGGTTAAGTCTTACACTGCATGTTTTTCCTAATGTCATGGTTTTGTAGGATGTTTCTGTAATTGACCTTCCACCTCTCTTTGCACTATGTTTATCAAGGGATTTCACAACCAAAATTGGTGGTTACCTATCTGCAAATTGGTCATATATGCTTTTTAGGACAAGATATTTAGCCAAGGAAACAATCAGATCATAACCAATAGTAAAATTTCACATTGAGCCTCATGTGCTAAGTCCTATCAATGTAAATTGCTCCACCTTTGATCACGAAGAATGTTCAAATGATCTAGAAACTGGTACTAAGGTTGAAAAAATTCCATATTTTACTCTGGATGAATGGGAAAACAAATGGAATGCATTCAACCCATACAAGGAAATGGAAGAATCTTAAGTAGGTTATATTGTGTACACGAAGAAAATTCACCCATCACTAGTATCATCAAGCTAGAAAATAAGGATGAAAATGAAGTTTGGAAACTATTTTTCAATGGTTCAAGAAGCAAACAAGGTGCTAGAGGTGGTTTAATGTTGATTTCACCATAAAGCATCAAGTATTATTCATCTTTCATATTTCATTTCACTTGTTCAAACAACACAACTGAATATGAGGCTTTGATTCATGGAATTCATTGGGATAGGAAAAGAGGCATAAAGAATTTACAGGTTTTAAGAGATAGCAAGCTAATCATCAACCAATTAAGGGGACAACATGTTGCGAAGAATTACCTACTCAAGAGCTACAAGAAAAGGGTATGGGATATCATTGAGTAATTTGAATATTTCAATGTCGATTCCATACCCAGGAAGAAGAATGGAGCTATGGATAGGCTCATAGTAGTTGGAGAAACTTTTGATATGGTGGATAGCATAAAAAGAGACAAAACACAGCCACATATCCATGTGATTGTAAGGTGAATAGTTCCAGATAACAACAAATACTGGTAGGTGTTTGAGAACGATCAATTGATCGTTAATTTCTTGCAAGAAGAGGTTGAATTCTCAGCTAGGAATCATGAAAGATTAGAGCAGAGTTGTGGGGATCAAGTAGTGTAGTTGTAGACAAACAATATTCCAAAGGGTTTATTAACACTGGAGTCAATATTCAATCCTAATGACCAGTTTTGTAAAGAAAAAGAAAATATACAGGTCCAAGGAGAAGATTCAGAACCTATGTCGATTTGAGAGGGAAAAACACTCCAAATTGGCAAAGTGTCCTTTAAGCAAGAGAGATATGAGTTCATAAAAATTTTCCAAGATATTCTAGATGTATTTACCTAGAGGTATGAGGATTTACGAGGATTAAATATGAAGTTAAAAAGCATACCGTAGAACTAGATCTAGGTGCTAAGCCCGTCAGGAAAAAGTAAAGACCAGTTAACCCACATATTGAGCCTCTTATGAAGAAGGAGATAAACAAGATAATAGAGTCAAACATTATATTTTCAATAAATCACTCAAGCTGGGTTGCAAACTTGGTACCGGTAAGGAAGGATAACGGGGAAGTAAGATTGTGCGTGGACTTTTGAGACCTAAATAGGGCATCTCTCAAAGACGACTACCCACTCCCTTCAATGGAGTAATTCTTGCAAGTGGTATTTGGTTTGGAGAGATTTTCCCTCCTAGATGGGTATTCAGGCTACAATCATATAATGGTGAAACAAGATGATTAGTTCAAGACATATATCACCACCAAGTGGGGCACCTATGCCTATAGGAATATGCCATTTGGACTGTCAAATGCTAGAGACACTTTCCAAAGGGAAATGGATATTGCATTCAAAGGGTTGATCAAAAAAATAATATTGATATATCTTAACGATATCACTATGTTCTCTAAAAATGCAGTAGATTATTTCTTTCATCTGAGATAGGTATTTCAAAAAAATTGGAGATTCAGAGTTTCTTTAAACCTGAAAAAATCATATTCCTGGCTCATGAAGGCAATATCCTAGGCCACATTGTGTCAAAGGAAATATTGAAGACTGACCCCTAAATAGTTGAAGCAATTTGGGAATTGCCATTTCCAAGTCATAAGAAGGCTCCTCAGAGATTATTAGGAAGGATCAATTTTGTCTGCATGTTTGTACAAAACGTTTCCGTTCTCGTGAAGCTAATAATGTTGATGTTGAAGAAGAGCATGGAATTTAAGTGGATAGCTGAGGGTAAATCAATTTTTGAAGAAATAAAAGAGGATATATCTCAAGCTTCAACTCTCATCAATCCAGACTTCTCTAAGTACTTCATGCTCTATGCCTTTGGTGGCGGGGATATGATTTCTGCAATCCTAGTGCAGCAAAAAAAAGAGGGATCTGAATAGCTATTTTCCTTCTTCAATAAAATTTTGGAATACTATGAAGTGAGGTACTCCTTCATTGAGAAAAAATGTCCTTACAGTGATCAGGGGTTTGAAGAGGTTCAAAGACCTAGTTTCAAACAATCAAATTCAGTTGTTGGTGTCTCATGACAGAGTCAATAGTTTAATTTTGAACAAGGACCTAAATGGGAAATGTGCAAGATGGATCACTCATGACATGGATTATGTGAACAGCTAGCCTTGAGTCACTGAGTTGATTCAAGTAATGAAAGAGAAGTTATTTTGGTGCTGCAGGATGATCGAGAGCAAGAAATTGATAATGTACCCATCCCTTGTTGAACTAAAAATATGATACACTTCCTAAAAATAGGCCTATCCCCTCCAAAAATAAGGAAAGGAAAGAGGAGATACTTCATATTACAAGCCATTCCATATGTGCTTGTTGATGGTGTTTTGTTCAAAAGGGACATCAATGGTGTTCTATTGAGGTGTATTAGAAAAAATCAAATTTAGAGATTGTTATAGGAGTTTCACAATGGAGAGGCCAGAGGACATTTTTCCACATGGGTAACAACTCACAAGATAATGAAGGTGGGTTATTATTGGCCCACAGTGTTCAATGATTGCTATACTTGGATAAAATAGAGTAAAAAATGTGGGTTCTTCACGTGCAAAGAAAGATTAGAAGCATTTCCATTGCACCTAATTTCATTTGAAAAACCATTCATACAATGGGGATTGGACTTCATCAGGGTCATCAATCCTAATTCAATCCAAGGTCACAAGTGGATTCTCACAAAAACAGACTATTTCACCAAGTGGACCGAGGCGGTAGCACTCAAAGAACAAAACGAGTCTAGCATTACTAGCCTTCTATGAAGGGATAGTGACAAGATTCGTTATACCCGACCACTATCATATCAGTTAATGCATTGGCATTCCTAGGTTACAAGATCACATAATGGGATATTAAGAATGGAATCTACTTAAGCACCACTTCAAACTATTACCCACTGGGTAATGGACAGGCAGAGTCCACAAACAAGAATTTTCTAAGACTCATCAAAAGGACTCTCGATGAAAACCAAATGGCATGGCATACAAATCTCAAATCAGCATTATGGGATCACATGATCACACCAAATAGTTCAACAGGGTATTCCCCTTACAAGTTAGTCTATGGGAAACAGGAAATGTTGCCTATATCTTTAGAGCTACCCGCATTAGAACTAATGAAAAAGTTGGAGTTGTCCAAATTTGAACCAATGGAGGCTAGGTATGTAGAGATAGTATAATTGGAAGAAATCAGAGAACATGCATTCCAAATGATGGAGAAAGATCAGGAATTATTCAAAAGATGGTTTGATAAGAAACAAAGAGTAAGGACCTTTTAGGAAGGGGACTTGGTTCTGAAGTGGAATTCATATCAGGAAAAATTGGAAGGAATTCTAAGTTTGATGCCATTTTGAGTGGTCCCTACATGGCCACGTGATGTAAGAATAGAAATGCCTTCAAACTATCTACTTTGGATGGAGAGGAACTTCTGATTCCGGTTAATGCAATCTATCTTAAACATTTCTACTGAAAATTAAAGTTTCACCCTTGTAAATATTAGCTTAGGATTTTAATTCATCTACGTGCATGTTCACATTGTTTTGTTGTAGTTTAGGTTTCAATTTCCCTAAGTCTTTTGGCAGAGGTTTTTTTACTCCAAGGTTGTATCATTGTGCTGTTCAGTGTGCCTCCAAAGGTGAATGTTGCAAGAGTCCATTCTAGAAATAGGAGAAAGTTGCAGTTCAACACAATTCTCTACTCTCATAAACCTCATTTTAAATATTTTTTTATGAAAATTGAGAGTGCAGGTAGCAGAGCAGGTACAAGATCAACATGTTGCAAGCAGTAGGGTTCAATTTTCAAGAACAAGATCAGTATCAGGTTATCATTCATAACTCCATGTCCAATGGATACTTCAAAGAAACTGATCTTCCACTTAGCAGGCAGGTGATTCTGCGAGTTGCCAATTTTTTATCCATTTTTTCCCCTCAGGAAAAATTCAAAAACACAACCTTGGACACAGAGAAAATTGAAAGAATCATTCGGCCATGGGAGATCACATTTTGGTTCTTAAAATCAGGTTGCATGCGGGCTCGAAAATGGAGATGCAAGGTCGTAAAATGAATGGCCAAATGAACATCGAAGGATATCAGAGCTCGAGAAAAACAATGGAGGCCCAAGCCCAAAATTTTCAAACTTCAGACATTCGGCATTTCAGAGAAAAATCAAGTCTGAAACCCAAAAAAGTTCCGAAACTCTGAAATTTCAAACTTTTGGGTTTCGTAGTTTCGGAGTTTCGGAGATCTTACAGTTATTTGGCGATGAAAAGTGAAAAGAAACTGCGAAAGGAAAAAGCTCCAAAAATCAGAAAGTCCAAAATTTTGGACTTTCAGGTCTCATAGTTTCAGAGAAAAGAAGTGGCTGAAAGGAAAAAAGGAGAAAATGTATGAAACCAAAAAATTTCTAAAATTTTAGATTTTCGGGTTTTAGAAATCTTAAGGCAATTCTGGTGATAAACAGTGTTAGAAATCCGAAAGGAAAAAAGTTCTGAAATTCTAAAAGTCCAAAATTTTGGACTTTCGGGTTTTGGAGTTTCATAAGTTTGGAACCCCAAAACATAAAAATCACAACAAAAATTCCGAAGTTCCGAATTTTGAATGTCTAAAATTTTGGACTTCGTACTTTCAGGGTTTCATATTTTTTGCGCACCCAAACAAATAAACAATAACCTGACTTCTGAAACCAAAATGTCTGGAATTCCAAATTTTGGGATTTCAGATGTTGCATGCATTTTAGACTCCGAAAAAGGAAGATCAGCACTTCTTTTTTTTTACAGAATGACCCCCCCGACCTTTAGATGGCCATAAATCTTGACTAGGATCTCGGATTTACACAAGAAAGGATTTTTTGGAAATCGCTCAGCGTTATAACTACGACATGATATCTTAAAATTAGTGAAACTAAGTTATTAAAAATTAAAAATATAGTCCTTCATTTTTAGAGTGTGTTTCAGGTTTCTCACCTACCACAATAATGAATTTATGGGCTTCCTTTCTTGCCCAATAAGGAATAGTACATGGAGGCATGGGTTTTTGCAGTAGAACCCATCATTTTTGTAGGAGAATTTAATGAATTCTAGGGTGGGTGGAGTAAGAATTCAAATTATTCTGTCTCCATTCTTTCATTCTTCCTATATATTGTAAGGAGGGGGCATTTTTCTAATGTTTTGATAATTTTTCTTTACACCCTCCCTTATTCTCTTTGTCCGTAAATGGATTTGTGGAGTTCAAACCTTCCATTCAAGCTATAATGCAATTTTTTCCCCTCTTTTCCATTTTAATGCATTGTATCAAATTTTTGGAGCAATGAGATAAGTATGTGAAAGATTTCAACCCTCTCTTATGTTCATTGCATTCCCCTGATCTCTCATTGCAATCTTGTTTATCTATGCATGGTGGTTGTATTGAATTCTAGTGGTTTGTGTTTAATCGAAAGGCAAGTGTTCAACATTCCTTTGGTGTATCACCTCTGTCAAATTAGGTTTAATTTCTTGCATCATCTTAACCATGTCTCCTTGGATAGTTAGAATAGATTTTAGAGTAGATCCTCTAAAATTTGTATGTGTGCATCAGAACAGAGGAATATGAACTGACCTTCATCTGAAGAGCTTTCCCGATTGCACAGTCCCAAAATTTGCAAAAATCTCCATGTTATACAATCACACTGACAGTTTCAACCTATCAAGTTGTAAACATTCAGGGGTATTGTGATTACGCATCAACAATATGTATGTATGTATATAAATTGAATGATTTATATTTAAAAAATAAACATCCACATATATAAATGTGTAGGGGTGTAAATGATAGTTCGTGGCTTGTTTTGGTGCAGGAAAAGGGTTTGGGGGGTAGGGGGCTTGGCC
Organism: Taxus chinensis; assembly: GCA_019776745.2. Taxonomy (NCBI): domain Eukaryota; kingdom Viridiplantae; phylum Streptophyta; class Pinopsida; order Cupressales; family Taxaceae; genus Taxus; species Taxus chinensis. Next base: position 720,072,882 of record CM034146.1, on the reverse strand, counting down.
CCCCATACTATCTTTTGATAAAATTTTGGAGGACTAAGCCATCGACTGTTGTGGTCGCTAGTGATGAGATCCTACTGACTGATCTCTAGGTGCTCCCTATGTCCTGATGGATCCTCTAGGAGGAGGCCCCATAGTTCGTCCTCTCTAAGTATCAAATATCTATGGTGGTCTGAATAGTGGATGAGTTTTCTACTGCGATGGCTGTTTTGGTGGCCTTAAATAAGATTGTGCTGAACCATGTCTTCCACGAGGAGGATTTTACCCCATTAACATATTATCCTAGATATTGTGAATACAACTCCTCACTCTATCTATAGCCTACTGAGTCTTTCCCCTAGTCTCCTATGTAATGTAGGCCTTATAAATGGCCTCAGCTAAGGTCAGAAAATAATGAATGTGTAGTGCACCTCCGAAATCCAAGTTCAAGACCCTGATGAATGCGTAAATCCTAACCTTCTCATCATGCATGTAGTCGACATACTAAAGCAAGTTAAGAAACTGACTCTCATACTCTGATACTGTCATGTATGCCTAGCGTAGGTCATGAAACTCATATATCCTCTACTGAATAAACCTCCTAGATATGTATCTACTCCTAAACCACTCCTCGAAGAGCTCCCAAGTAACTATCTATGATTCTACATGGAGCTTATGCTCTTGAGTCCTCCACCAAACACCTGCTCCATCCCTCAGAATATGAATCGTAACATGAGCCTTCGTGATGCTAGTACATGGCCAAAGCTTGAAGCATCCGCTCAAGCTCACTAACAAGGCCTCTACCTTAAAACCTATTTTATCACCAGCATAATGTAATATATGTAGCTTCAGAATCTCACTCATATGATCTGCAATTAATGTTTGTTGACCCCTAGGTCTCTCTACATTCTTATCCCTCATCCTAGGGCTCCTAGATCTATCTATGTGTCTTGTAACTCTATCCCCATGTACCCTCTAAGGTGAATCTGATCTAGCTAACTCCACATGGTAGTTCTCTTCCCTATGATCATCATTGTGTATTTGAGGGTGTTGATCGTCATGTGATGGATCCCTATCATGTCGGCTAGGTCTTCCTCCTACCGATCCTCGTCGAATAGATGCGTTGAAATCTTAGAATTTCTGAAGTATTTGCAGATGTATTGTGGAAACTACCTAATTTGGAGGTGGTATATCTAACTCCATCTGAAAAATCCCCTCGTTTGGTTCGCACCTCTTACAAAAACCAAGACGGGAGTTAGTTTATAAACATCTAGGTTTTGTTTCAGTTTTATAGGTTTTCTCTATGTTTTAAAATATCATGTAATGTTGTGTGATCTAGTTATAGGTTATACTAGATTATTATTATTTTGTTTCTAAGTGTGCCCAAGGGTCCAAGCTTTGAACCCACAGATCTAATACCAAGTGTAACACCAACAAGTTTCCCGCACAAAACCCTAAATAGAACTCAACAATTAGTAAGGAAATTTATGGAATAAATATTTTTTTCAAACAAGTTGCAACGAGATAACCTTCAACTATATTTAATTGTTTCACGATTAATGAATCCCTCAATTTAATTAACAATTAACTATTATTATTTTAATTCAATCATTACAGGCTTAAATCCCCTTCTAGGGTTCCCGTTAATTTTCATTATTTAACACTTATGAATCATTAGTAAAGATACCCATTTTTACAAAATTTATTTAACTTACACATACATGTTAATTTAAAACATATTCCCACTAGAATATTCTCACCTAACAACTATAGGATTGATTCCCAACCATTAGATTGATCCATTTAGATCCCTTGGATCTTAGGTATTCAATCGAACCCTAAACATCTTTATGAGGTGCTCTTATTCATTTCTTTTACCCTACTTTCTCATTTTCATTTCGCAAGTTTGGGAGAAGAGGAGGATGGAGGCCATGGAAGGTTTCTCAAGCTCATGGATGGATATACACATTTTTTGTTGCTTATTTCATTTGCAATCATCTCCTAGGGTTTGTTCATATTATTAATTTTTATTGTGTATTTTATTTACATTTACTCTATTTGGGTATGGGAATTTTGTTGGAGTGTGTGCCATGGAGGAAGGGAAAATATGACTTCCATGAGCTTGTGTGGATTTAAGTATGAAGCCAACAAGAATGCGCAAACATAAAATACTCCAAAACTCATATGTGCAAGGAAAAAACCTCAAATCCCATACTCCCATACATTTCTCAAGATGGAGTGTACAAATAGTAGTGGAGTGTGTAACTCTCCAAAAAATATAGCCATCAAGAGGGTGGAGTTACATTCCCGTAATAGCAGGTCAAATGTAATTCCTATGATGCTCTATGAAACGCGTAAGACTATAATGACACCCTCAGACACCTAAGCATAGTGAATCATCTTTGTGGAGGAAATCCAAGTACATAAAAGAAGTAGACGGAAAATAACCTACACCAACACCCCCACTGAAGCACAGCTTAGGTGGGTACATAGATGAAAAAAAGGAGAAGTGGGTCCTGAAAACAAGTCTAATGAGGTACCCACACAAAAAAAAGATCTCAAGCAGTGAAGGAAAACCCAGTGGGAAAAATATCCACAACAAGAGATGAAAAACAAGCTCTCTAATCTAATAAAGATGCTAAATATGGGTTTTGGCCATTGAAAAGCCTGAAAAGGTACCCATGTATAAAAGGGAAATCTTTCGGAAAGAAGAAGAAGAGCGAAGAAGAGGGATACGAGAGGAATGCAGAAGATTCCATGGACGGATCTGAACTTTGTAACTCAAGGAAGTCTCCCAGAAGCGTGTCGATGACATGGTCCTCTACGTCTGGACTAAATAAGAGCCACCCGCACCGAACTGTATGCCTTCCCTTAGCAAGGACATAAATAGAGTGTTGGAATTCTGCCCACTCCAGGAAGGAAATAGATGACAGTATCATGAAGAACTCTGAGTTTTTTCCATGGAAGTGTGACAAAGGTCTAGAAATGGAACAGCAAGGAACCGAAGGTAATACCACATGCACAGAAATGTGTGAGTGAAGAAGGGAAACACCCTTAGAAAGGATGTCTAAGTGATGTGAAGGAAACAAAAAAACCCCCACAACAGAAAAGGGATCCACAAATAAGGGTGGATCAATGAATGTCTCTTGTAAGGTGGAAGTGATAAGAGTCCCAGAAGGGGCATTCCAATAATGGATATGATGAGCTCATCCAAAACACTTGTAGAAGGATGAGGAACCTGCAGTGCATCACAAGTGAACTCTGTGAAAAGACGACCAAGGTCAAGCAGGTACTCGTCCTAATGAGGGGCCTTGACAAAGATAAGAGCAATGTCGGATAGGTATGAGTCATCCAATGAAGGTAGAGGAGTGGAAGGGGCCTCGTACACTGGAAGTAGAAAGGTGGCTCGTGCAATTATGGTATGAGGATGAGAAGGAGACTGCTCGATATCTGATGAGATATGGGAAGTGTCAACACTCTTTGGAATAGTGAGAGGAGGAGAGAAGTCCTTTATAGTACTCTCTTCATCAGAACTGGGTGCACAATCCTCATCATTAGAAGAAAAACCAAACGGGTCTATGTCAATTGAACTACCATCACATGAAGAAGTAGAGGAGACCACCTGATCAGCAGCAACAACAATGATGATAGTATGTGAAGGGTCTGCATAGAGGGACTGAAAGATGCTCCAGATGCGGTGAGGAAGATCTGAGTCTGCCACGTGAAACCAGAGAGGTATCGAGAAATGCATCATTAAGTGAGAAAACACATGGTTGCAAGTGTCGAGAAAGTCCTCTAGATGATGATGATCAATGGGTGTAGGAGCTGGCCCAAGAAGGAAGTGTGAAAGACCATCATAGGCAAAGTAGCGTTCCACAGAAGCACGCCATGCTGAATAGTTCTCTTTCCCAATAACAAGTGGCAGAGGCTGTAAAGTGATCCAGAAAGGATCAAGTCTTGAAAGAGAACCCTCCATGATACGGAATCAAGAAGTGCAAGGTGCATGAATGCAAGACATCAGACTCAACCGATAATGCGTTTGCGTGTAATACAACACCCAAGAGTAATAACGACCCCCCCAGAATGTAGAACTTTATAAAGTAGTGCATTTACAAAATTGGAAATCTCATCATGTAGTGTGTGAAAAATCATTCAACTTTGACTAAATAAGCGCTCAAAACTGAGTAGCGAGTGAAAAGTTATAGGAAAAAAATGATTTTTGCAACTGACAGAAAAAGCCAATAAACTCTGCAAACAGATTAAAAAAGTGTCGGAAACACATCAAAAAGGTGTCGTGTTTGTACTCGTTAGAAATGGCATCAAATTTTAGATGTGCTTTGTGTTTCTTGTGAGGGAGAATTAGCCTTCCGCCAACCCCGGACCTCGCCCTCCGTCTTCAACGCTCGTAGGAAGGACATTTATCACAAACAAAATAAATCTAAAAATATTATAATCCCAGAAAGGAAAGTTTTTTTTTTTAAACCTTGAAACATTAAAATAGGATGGGCAAGCTAGTGCATGGTTTGACCGAGCTATGTCGAGAGGGGCTGCCTAGCTGTGCAAGGTTCAATACATCGAGTCCATGTGGGAGTGTAATGTCAGGTCCGAGCCAAATTGAAGAGACAAGTGACGAGCTATTGGAGTTATAAGCTGTTTGATTTATGCCATGAGCTACAGGGCTGTTTAAGTGACCTTCGACAGAGTGGAGGCCACGTTGGGTGACTACGTTTTGAACAGATGTACCCGTTTGAAGGGAGCTAGGCCCACGTGCCAGCAGACAGGAGACGTAGGCTAACTCATTGAAAGATGCAATATAATGGTCGAAGGCCACATGATGCTGGAAATAAAACGGTCGAGGAAATCTAATGTTGGCAGGGTTACAATGGCAATGGCAGAATTATAATGGTTGTGGGAGATTGCAACGAGCAGTATGTGCCACGTACAGAATTTGCAGGTAACCGTTGACGCAGTGAACGTGCAGGAAATCTAGTGACCAAACCCGTTGAGTAGAGAGACCGCAGTGGAAACGGATGTGCAGCAGAGCTATCCAAGAATGGAGCTTTGATCGTGAAAACGGCATGCCAAGACGAGCTAACAACCAAGCATGAGCTCGAGTGCACAACTGTAGAGTTCGAGTAAATGAACTGTCTAAGCAGCAGCCTGTTTAAAACATAGACGGCACACTGCACTGTCAAGCAGTGTAAGGCCGAGTGTGAAGAACACGAGCTCCCAGGTAAATGGCACATTGTCGATTCAAATGCAGGGATCCAGTAATGCAAGCACGAGCCATAGGAGAGCCGAGCACCGGCCAGAAAGAGTGCAAGCCCAACAAGGAAATCGCTAAATTAATGCACAAACCCATCATGCAAAGGTAAAACCCGTGCTGTGCAGACTGAATGCAGGCACAGTGAAGAAAGAACATGCAAGCTCAAAACCAAACCGTAGTCCAAGTCAACTTCAAGGCAACAAACTCGGTGAATTGGGTAATGCACGAGCCCAAAAAATGAGTGCACAGGTCTAAAATCAAGTGCAGACCGAACTTCTAATGCAAAACAACTTCGCAGACCCAGTGACAATCAGTTCATGATCAAGGACAACTAGCAAATGATTAATGCATGAGTAATGGGGCGAGTTGTGAAATGATGCCCAGATTAATGCACGAGCTTTTTGGATACAAACGGGTAACCACAAACCATGCACGAGCAAAACCAAATGAGCACGACCAACAGAGATAAAACCTGAGCTTCGAAGACCAAATGCAAGGACTGAGAGGAGAAATGTTTTCACATAAACCTTATTGACAAACCTGAAACTAAGCCACGACAACGAAAACGAGCCAGTGTTTTTCAATCATCGTGCTCAGGTACCGTGTTGGAGCGTGTACTGAGGAGGAAGGCAAAAGACGACTGGCCATGAGCTTGTGTTGATTCGAGTATGAAGCCAAGAAGAATGGGCAAACATAAAATAATCCAAAACTTAGATGTGCAAGGAAAAGGCCTCAAATCCCATACTCCCATGCATTTCTCAAGATGAGAGAGTGTACAAATAGTAGTGGGGTGTGTAACTCTCTCACAAATGTAGTCGTCAAGAGGTGGGAGTTACATTCCAGGAATAACCGGTCAAATGTAATTCTTATGACACTCTATGATGCGAGTAGGACCATAATGACACCCTAGGACACCTAAGCATGGTAAATCATCTATGTGGAGGAAATCCACATACATAAAAGAAGTACATGGAAAATAACCTACACCAACACATTTTTGCCATATTTTCATTTCTGGTTTTACATGTGATATATAAACAAGTGGTTTGGGTGTGTGTGTGTGTGTGTGTGTGTGTGTGCATTTCCTATTTTAAAATACACATTTTATACAACTTAAAAGATCTAGGGCGGCGGCCTAGTTATGGCCTATATATATATATATATAATTGTCTGCCACATATATAAATGCACAGAATTTTAAATGATAGGCCATGACCTATTTTGGCATTGGCAAGGGGTTTGGGGGGCTCGACCCCCCCATACTATGGTTTAATACAAAATTTGGAGGTCAAGCCATGGACTGCAGAGGTCGCTTCTAACGAGCTCCTACTGATTGAGCTATAAGTGCTCCCTATGTCCTGATGGGTCCTCTGGGAGGAGGCGCCATACTCCAATACTCCATCCTAGTTGAGTATCAAATCTCTTTGGGAATATAAACGATGGACGAGTTTGTTTTTGTTGCTGCTGAGGTGGTTGTTGTGGTGCCATGAAAGAATATTATGCTGAACCATGTCCACCATGAGGAGGAGGAACTAATCCCCTCGACCTACTATCCTGCATTTGCTTAATACGGCTCCTCACTCTATCTATAACCTATTGCATCTTCCCCCTACTCTCCTCTACAATGTAAGCCTTCTCAATGTCTTCAGCTTAGGTCCGCGAATAATGAATGCGTATTGCACCTCCCAAATCCAAGTTCAAGACCCTAATAAACCTGTGAATCATAACCTGTTCATCCTGCATGTAGTTGACATACTGAAGCAGGTCCAGAAACTGAATCTCATACTCTGATACTATCATGCATGCATAGCATAGGTCATGAAACTCATCTATCGTCTGCTGAATAAACTTTGTGGATATGTTACTACTCCTGAACTGATCCTCAGTCCTTTACCCAACATCTTCTCCATCCCTCAGAATATGACTTGTAACACGAGCCTTCATGTTTCTAGTACATAGGCAAAGCTTGAATCATCCGCTCAAGCTCATTAACCAAGCCTCTACCTAGAAACCTCTTGTATCATCAACATAATGACACTGGTGTAGCTTCAAGATCTTCTTGATATGATCTGTAGCTGATGTCTGTCGACCCTTAGGTCTCTCTACATTCTCATCACTCAGCTTAGGGCTCCAATATCTATCTATGTGTCTTCTAACTCTATCCCCATGTCCCCTCTAAGGTTAATCTGCTCTAGCTAATTCAACCTCAGAGTTCTATTCCCTATGCTCATAGTTGTGTCTCGAAGGGTGCTGAGCCTCATGTGATGGCTCCCTATCATGTAGGCTAAGCCATCCTCCTACCAATCCATCTGGAATAGTTGCATTAACATCCGGTAATGTTTATAGTATCTGTGGCAGTATAGCAGCAACTACCTACTCTGAAGATGGTATATCTAACTCTACACAAAAAATCCACTTGTCTGGTACACGCCTCCTGCACAAACCAAGATAGGAGTTAGTTTATCATCATCTAGGTTTTATTTCAGTTTTATAGGTTTTTCTACTTTTTCAAATATCATGCAATGTTGTGTAATCTAGTCGTAGGTTATATTAGGTTATCTTTTTTGTGTTTCCAAGTGTACTCAAGGGTCCAAGAGTTGAACGCGTGGCTCTAATACCAAGTGTAACACCAACAATTTTCCCGCACAAAACGCAAGAAAAAACTCAACAACTAGTAAGGAAATTTACAGATTTTTTTTAAACAGGCTGCAACGAGATAACCTCAAACTAGATTTAATTGTTTCACGATTAAGAAATCCCTCAAATTAATTAACAATTAATTCTTATTATTTTAATTCAATCATTACGGGCTTAAATCCCCTTCTATGCTTCTCATTAATTCTCAATAATTAACCCTTAGAAACCATTAGTTAAGATATCCCTTTTTACAAAATTTATTTAACTTAGTATTATATTTCTAATGTCATTTATTAACTTAATACTCTATGGCTAAGGTCTGAAGTTACGTTCATTATATAATTAATTTCTATTAATTGTAATCCCTATTATAGCATTCCCTATTTATCCATTCATAAAATTAAGTTAATTAATTCCTAAAGTCAAGTCCTTTATAAAAATCACTAAAATAAGACAATAAAGGTCACACTTTATCCTAACATTCTATTACTACTTTACTGGACCCAATCATAAGTTACACATACATGTTAATTTAAAACATATTCCCACCAAAATAACTTCACCAAACAATTGTATAATTGATTCCCAATCATTAGATTGATCCATTTAGAGCCCTTGGTTCTTAGGTATTCAATCTAACCCTAAACATATTTATGAGGTGCTCTTATTCATTTCTTTTACCGTATTTTCTCATTTTCATTTTCCATGTTTGGGAGAAGAGGAGGATGGAGGCCATGAAATGTTGCTCAAGCTCATGGATATATATACACTTTTTTTGTTGCTTATTTTATTTTCAATCCTATCCTAGTGTTTGTGCATATTATTATTTTTTATAGTGTATTTTATTTGCATTTACCCTATTTGGGTATGGTATTTTTGCCTCATTTTCATTTCTAGTTTTACATGTGATATATACATAGGTGGTTTGGGTGTATACACACACACACACACACACACACACACACACACATGTGTGTGTGTGTGTGTATTTCCTATTTAAAAATACAAATTTTATACAACCCAAAAGATCTAGGGCAATAGCCTGGTTATGGCCTATTCTCTCTCTCTCTCTCTCTCTCTCTCTCTATATATATATATATATATATATATATATATATATATATATATATATTAAAATTGTAATGATTTATATTAATAAAAAATAATCGGCCACATATATTAATGCGCATGTGTGTAAATGATAGGTCGCGACCTATTTTGGCGCTGGAAAAGGGTTTAAAATTTATATCAATTTATTTATAGGTGAAAAAGAGAACTAATAACTTTTCTTATCCAACCCAATGCAACTAATGAAGAGAATATAATCATTGTTTAAAACACTAAATTTCTACTTTTACTATCCAAATTAAAATGTATCTCTTTCCTTTTGACAACAAGAATGGTATCTATTTCAATAAGTAAAATCAAGTATCACTTGAATATTTATTTTTTCTAAATCCAACTCAACCATTTCACCAAAGGAAGGAACATGCAAGTAGGAATTTATTTTCAGTTATGAGAGAAATACATTTCCCATTTGAATAAACCTTTCAAGTCCTTCCTTACAACCATTACAATGTTACAATTATAACTAGATAATAATAGAATTCTTCTTCAAGAACATGGTTCATTCTTTACCAGATTTAATAGTCCCCTCTTTTCAACAAATATAAAAGAATAAATTACAAGCTCACCACTTCATTTTACAACAATGGGGCTAACATTACAAATTTGATAAATAGAATATCCAAGAACTTCTTTAAAATGCAAGATTACAAGCCTTCCACTTTAGTTGAAATGACATGGCAGAAATTTTACAAAGGTAGGATCCCTTCTTGTCTTCTTCAAAATGTAGCAAAGTCTATCACATCACTTGAGCTCCACCATTTTCTCCAATGCCCACTTCCCTATGACACTTAGTTGATTATCATTTTGAGTTATGCAGACTTTTGGATATGGACATGACTTATACTTACGTTGATTAGCATGATGTTTTGTGAGTAGATGCATTTGGGTTATGATTGGATTTTGTTTTCAGTATGATCTACACTGACTCATGGACAGACTATTGGATACTGATATTATTTTTATATGGATATATTGCATGTGTTCTAACATTGGATTTCTTCGCCATGATAAGTAGAATGTAGTTGTTGAATTTACATTACTATAACTTTGGATAATGATGGAATGCATAATTAAGTTGTGATTTAAACCTTGAAATAATGGATAATTGAATTACGTATAGATGTTAATAAATTTCATGCATATGGTTATTTTGGACATTTTGACATGGCCGCAAGGCCGAAGGAGGTATTTTGTATTTTGCAGGAAACACAACATGATCACAACCATGAGGGGGATTGGGAACCAAACACAACAGGATGTCGGGTGGTTACAACATTTGGTCGTCAAGGCAACTAGTGAATTGTATTGTGTTACCTTTGTTCTTTTATGTGTTAAGAAAAAATTTCCATGAGGGGGAAATTTTCTAATGTGACCAAGGGGGTAAGAATTTTAATTACTTGTTTTAACTTACTTTAGTAGGTGATTTCATTTGTGATGTTTTTTTTTTTTTTTAAATTACTTTTGCTAAGTATGTTTAGATTAATGTAACATCTTGTTTTAATTTTTTTTAGTTTTGGAGGGAAGTCTAGTGGGTGTAATTAATTTTGATGGTTGGCTCCTTGAGCCTTGTGTTTTCCTCTTGTATTGAATGCTTGTTTTGAGTGTTGACCACTCCAAATCCTTTGAATCTCGAATTTGAGATTTAGGGCAATTTTGGGGGACTTGTGGGACAAGTTGAACTTGTCCCACACTTCCCAAAACCCCTTACCAACCATATCTATGGGTTGGGAAGCCAAAAAGGGGATTATTTATTGTTTTGGGAAGGGAAATGTGACTTTGGAGTGCACTTGTCTTCCTTTTGCATTTAATTGTGCCTTAAGACACATGGGAAGGGATGGATGTGGAAGAGAGATGTCATTCAACCCAACCACCCATTTATTGTGTTTTGGGAGTTGAGTTGACTATGGGAGGTGGTCTTGAGGATGTGTGATGTGGCATCCTACAAGGAGCCACATCACCCTCACTCTTCCCTTTTGTCTATTTATGGAAATTTCCTCTCTTGTTGAGGGGGTTGGAGGTTTTTGTTGAAGAGTTCTTTTTTTTTTTTTTCTTTTGGGAGAGAAAAGAATTGGGAGAAAGGAAAAAGAAGGAGCTTGGACTTGCATGCTTGGATTGTTTTGGAGGGAGCTTGGACAAAGCTTCTTGGTTTAGGCTTCTCCAATGGAGAGGTAGGAAACCTTCTCCCTTTTTGCTTTCTTATTGTTGTTGCTTTTATGCTTAAATTTGTAGAAAATGTATGTTTACTTTTGTGTATTGTGGAAAAATGGATAGAATGCTTAATGTGTAGTGTAGGAGAGGTCTATGGGAAAACTCATGAGGGAGGCATAAGAGTAGAATAGGAAATTGTGGAGGGAGTTTGAGAGGGATGCCCATCTTGGGTAAGAATGTTCACATTCTTACCTTGTCCTTGAGGGAGCCATAAGAGGAGGGAGGTATAAGAGTATGGGAGGAAAAAGGGGTACTTGAGGGAGGCATAAGAGTCATAGGGGCTTGAGTTTTATTGTGGAGGGTTTGGATGGGCATCTCATCTCAATGGGGAGGCATAAGGAAAACTTTCCCATAGTTCCTTCTCTTGTTGGCTTGGATGAAAGCCTTGTTGTGAAAAGTATTGTGTTATTTGTGTTTCCTTTTTGTTTCTTCTTTTTAATCCTTGAATGTTGTGAAGAAAATTGTATTGTGGAAGCAAGTGTTGTTGCCTTGAGTTGGAGACCACCCTTCATTGTGTTGTGTTTGGGGCTCGGGGGTCAATGGAGGAGATTGCTTCTCTTCTCCATTGAGTTTTTGGTTGGGAGGAGAGTGTTGCCTCTCCCCCTATCTTGGTTGTGATTTGAACTACTTGGAACTTGGAGCATGGATGAAGAACACCTTGGAGCTTGTGAAGACTTCTTCCTTTTTCCTTTATATATATTATTTTGTTGTAAATTTGTATGTGAAAGAAAGTTGTATCATCTTGTTTTCATTTCAAAAATAAAGGACATTGTAATCTATATTTGCCCCAAAAGTCACATGGTTGAATGCAAATTTTACTTGAAAGATGTTTACATTATTGAAAAGATTGTAAGGAAATAAAGAAATGATATGTGCCAAAAAAAAGGGGGGGGGGGGGGGGGTTGTGATAATCTTGTGAATACACTATTGGGAAGTTTGTTGTATATACCTTCTTGTTGAAATGTTGGTAGATCTTGTTTAAAATTTAATGGAAATATTGTAGGACTCCTTGTGGAATGTTAGGAAAATTACAAAAATATATATATACATACTAGATCTCATTTTGTTGCAAAAAAAAAAAGATGTATTGAAAAGTGAGAATATTAGTGTATATTTTCTTCTTGTAGTATGGATGGATAGAGTTAAGTTTTATTGAATTTCCATTGTGCCAATAAAGTAAATCATGTCTCTAGATCTATTATGTTTACCTTCTTTTAAGTATCCATTGTAAAATTATTGACAAATTGTAGAAGGAAACGAAATCGAACTTGCTTAAAACCCATGCAATGTCTATTAAAGTTGTGTAGAAGGAAATCCTAATGTAAAGACTATAAGTTTATTAAGTTAATACCAATGTCCCTTAATACATAATAAGGAAATTGATAGTTTGCAATATTAACCATATCTATGTAATATTACAACTAATGAAATTACTATTTTTGGATCCTAAGCATAACGATATACCATTAATATCCTATTGTGTTAACTAAGTATGCTAATACGTAACTGCAACTAGAAAAACAATAGTAATTACATATAATCAAACCTACGTAGAAGGCGTCCTTAGAATTGTAAAGGAAAATAAGCTAAAATACCTATGAAATCTCACATTCATGTAATAAATAACAATTAAAACAAGGATGGGTCTCTGTATAATTATCATGTTGTAATTACTGTATCTTATTATACTCAGAAAGGCTCCTATATTTGCAAAACAAATTGGGTTTCATGAATATTCTGGTATGAAACGGACCCACCTCTGTGAGATTATCCCTACACTGTTTCTGTAATTGTATGGAACAGATCCGCCCCTATGAGATTTGCTCCAACTTCACCGTAAATTTATCAGTAGAAATTTCTTTGTTTCCGCTCCTTACCACTCTCACTGTCATTCAATCGATTTGATAAAAATACCTTGAAGGCAGAACCCGAATTTGAGGATGCATTTGATACTGAACAGTTAGCAACAGGTTGGACAGGTCGTTGTTTTTTTTTAACGCCTTTCACTGTTCCCCATCGACTTTGATAAAATTATCACGAAGGAGAACCCCGAATTTGAGGATGCATTCGATACTGAGCAGATAACAACATAGTTGGACTGCTTGATAGTTTTAAAAGGCTGCACGCCTGCTACCTAGCCGACTTCTGTACAGGCTCCAGTGGACTGTGGACACTCCCCGCCAAGCACACACCATGCAGCACCCAATGAAAGTGGAGGTAACTCCCTTAATCAACCTTCTGCAACTTTCGTTCTATGCACCTGTAGAACTCTCGTCTTTCCTTCTACTTCTCCCCATGCCCAGTAAAGAAAACAAACCTATGGCCTGTAACTTGTTGTAACCCACCATTTGTTCCACTCTGGCCATGGCATCATTTACTGTGAACTTCCTTCTTCCCACCTGCGCGGCCAGGCCAAATAACACGGTGGGTAAATTGGCAAATCTAGGGATTGGTTTGAAGCTTGAGATTTGCAGATCCAAGCGAGTAATGGGATGTGACCCTAATGTAGCTCTCCTCCAACCACCGCAATGAATCCACACAGGCTAGGACAGCAGGGTCTTCAACCACCCCTTCCCACGCCCGGGTATAAATTTGCAAAAAAATTTAAGTGTAATAAATATTAAAGAAAATCAGGCGGCCAGTGATGTAACTGGCAATGAAAAATGGAAGTCAGATTTTGGCGGGTGGCCTTTAAAGCAAATGCACCCCCCTATCTATAATTTCAATTACGGCAGGTTAATCTTATAGGTTCATAGAATGTAATCCTTTGATATGTAAACTATGTTTAAACATGATAACTCATGCACCTTTAAAACAATGATTTCTCTTGGCCTCGTGGTGTGAAACCATTGTCTCACTTGTATCTGTCTTTTTCGCAATGCGATGGAGGAGTTTTTTTAGCCAATAAAATAAGTATGCCTTAAAATTCTCGCATATTTTACGCTATGCACGTTGTTGGTTGGGTGTGAGTTCCCAACCTCGACATAATATCAGAATTAGTTCATATAAATGTGTATTAAAATCCGAGTTCTGATTTATAGAATTACTCGATCGTAATGTGGTTATGAATTACATCTTGTCACGAGAATAATTTTCTCTGAGGCATGCTTCGAACGTTATTTTGACCAAGGTTAAATGTCTCCTCGAATAAAAATTGGCTCATGGCAATCGAGCTCTGACGACGATGCTAGTGTCGAGAAGAACGTTAGGGAGGCTCCTTTTGCGACCTAACTAGACTATATTTTTTTTTTCTCCAGCATCCTAGTCCTTGACACAATGAAAGAGACATTCAAATTTATTCAGCAACTGATAATTGCATATTCCTCTTAAATCTTGATCCTCTTAACCTCAAATAAGAAAAAAAAAAAATTGTCGCATTTTCGGGTTGCATGGTTGTGGCGCGCCGTCGTCGTCGTGAGCATGGCGTCGTATTTTCCCGGCGTTACATTTTGGTATCAGAGCCAGGGGTTCGAAGCTTGGACCCTTGGGCACACGCAGGAAACATGAAACAGGAGCATCTAACTTAGTACAGGGCTGATTCTTTTAAAATATAAAACCACAATGTTGATAACTATAGTAAACAAACAAATTTAGAAAACTGACACAAGACCTAGAACAATGAACTAACTCTCACCTTGATCTGTGCAGGGGCGCGGATTGGGCGAGGGGTCTCTTCATATAGACCTAGGCATACCACCGCCAGAGCAGGCCGTAGCAGCCATCCTACCTCAGATCTTGCAGACACTCCAGGATGTCAATGCCACTATACGCGGAGAGCCCTTGGGAGGACGACTTGCTAGACATAGTTTGGAGCCATCAGTAGATGCTCAGGCATCCCCTCGACACAGCGAGGAGCACAGGGAAGAGAACTTCCGTGCGGAGTCGGCTAGGGCAGAGTCACCACAGAGAGGACATGGGGACAGGATCTCAGGACATAGGGACAGGTCTCGGAGCCCTAGACAGAGGGAGGAGCATTCAGATAGACCTAGGATTCATCATACGTCAGCTGCAGATCATATCAGGGAGATCCTGAAGCTACGACCATCTCACTATTCGGGTGATACAGGCGGTTTTCAGGCAGAGGCCTGGTTGGTGAGCTTGAGCGGATGCTTCAAGCTCTGCCCTTGTACTAGCAACATGAAAGCTCGTGTTGCAATCCATCTTCTGAAGGATGGAGCAGGAGTCTGGTGGAGGACCGAGGAGCAGAAGCTCCATGTTGACTCAGAGACGATTACCTGGGAGCTGTTTGAGGAGCGTTTCAGGAGCAGGTATTTACCCAGGAGATTTATACAGCAGCGCATAGACGAGTTTCATGACCTCCGTCAGGCATCGATGACAGTAGCTGAGTATGAGAGTCAATTTCTGGACCTACTCCAGTACGTCGACTATATGCAGGATGAGCAGGTACGGATTCACAGGTTCATCCGGGGCCTGAATTTGGATTTAGGTGGCGCAGTGCGCATTCACTGCCCACAGACATTAGCAGAGGCCGTGGAGAAGGCCTATATTGCAGAGGAGACATGGGGGAAGACACAGCAGGCTAGAGACAGAGTTCGGAGCCGTATCCAGCAGATGCAGGATGGTAGGTCGAAGGGGTCAGTTCCTCCTCCACGGGGTGGACAGAGTTCAGGGCAAGCTTCATTCAGGCCACCACAGTAGCAGCAGCAGCAGCAGACCCGCCCACCTTACCGACCTCCTCAGAGATTTGATGCACAGAGAGGACGTAGTATGGGGCCTCCTCCTAGGGGTCCCATCAGGACACAGGGTGCACCGAGAGCTCAGTCAGCAGGAGCTCGTCAGCAGAGACCTCAGCAGTCCATAGCCGGATCGTCAGGATCTGTATCTCAGTCATCTAGAGTACCAGCTGGAGCTGCTTCCCACTGGAGAGGACCAGGCAGCTGTTATGGTTGTGGTGTTGTTGGACATCATTGGAGAGATTGCCCATAGAACCCTACCAAGGGTAAGACACAGAGCTCAGAGCCTACTGTTGGAGATATGGCACGGAGTCATCGGATCTATGCAGCGGTCGAGAACCGCCAGGCTGAGCATCAGAGTACTGTGATTGAGACGACAGGTAGTGTTGGTGGTATTTCCACCTCTATATTATTTGATTCTGGTTCTTCTGATTCTTTTATTGCACCATCCTTAGTAGAGCGTTGTAGGCTGGTGGCAGTTAGGCAGGGCCGTAGTTGGGACGTTGAGATGGCTTCTGGAGCCAAGATTTCTGTAGACTCCTTAGTTAAGGAGTGTGTAGTGGATTTGGGACCCTTCACCACTACTTCTGATCTTCGGATCCTTCCATTAGGATCTTATGGCATCATTTTAGGCATGGATTGGTTGTCCGCTCACAGAGCTAGAGTGGATTGTTACCATAAGACTATTGCTTGCATGGATGATCTTGGAGTAGAGTCAGTGATATCAGGAGTTAGGAGGGCCGTATCCATTCGCACCATCTCCGCTATGCAGCTTAAGCGGTGTGCGCGACAGGGTTGTCAAATGTTTGCTATTATGGTCAGTGACAGATCAGAGGATGAGTCCAGAGGACCTTCCCTCGATGACCATCCCATCTTATCAGAGTTTTCTGATGTGTTTCCAGGGGAGCTACCGGGATTACCTCCCCCACGTGAGATCGACTTCCATATAGATCTAGTTCCAGGCGCAGAGCCTATCTCACGAGCACCTTATCGGATGACTACTCCTGAGTTATGTGAGCTCAAGTTGCAGCTTGAGGGCCTTCTGGAGAAAGGCCTAATCCGTCCTAGTGTATCCCCTTGGGGTGCACCAGTCATCTTCGTGAAGAAGAAGGATGGATCTCTTCGGTTGTGTATTGACTACCGTCAGCTGAATAAAGTAACGATCAAGAATCGTTACCCCCTTCCACGCATTGATGATTTATTTGATCAGATGAAGGGGGCTACAGTTTTCTCTAAGATAGATCTTAAGTCAGGATACCATCAGCTCAGGATTGCGGAGACAGATATTCACAAGACAGCTTTCCGCACGAGATATGGCCACTACGAGTTCACAGTGGTACCTTTCGGTTTGACGAATGCCCCCACAGTGTTTATGAGTTTGATGAATGGGGTATTCAGGACCTTCCTTGATCGCTTCGTGCTCATCTTCCTTGATGACATTCTGATTTACTCACGCACACGTGAGGAGCACGAGGAGCACCTTCGCCAGGTTCTTCAGTGTCTTCGCGAACAGCGCCTTTACGGGAACTTGGAGAAGTGTGCGTTCTTTCAGCCTGAGGTGCAGTATTTGGGCCACATCATTTCTGGGGAAGGTATCACAGTCGATCCTTCCAAGATTCGAGCCATCATGGATTGGCCAGCACCCACTAGTGTGACCGAGGTGCGTAGTTTCATGGGTCTAGCAGGGTACTACAGGAGGTTTGTTCAGGATTTTTCGCGGATTGCGCACCCTATCACTTCTCTTCAGTGGAAAGGGAAGAAGTTTTTATGGTCAGATAGATGTGAGCAGGCCTTCAGTACACTGAAGGAATGCCTTACGAGAGCACCTATTCTTGCAGTGCCAGATCCTCATGGAGAGTTCTACGTATGCACAGATGCTTCCTTGGCAGGACTTGGAGGAGTGCTAATGCAGGAGGGTAGAGTAGTTGCCTTTGAGTCTCGCAAACTCAAAGATTATGAGCTCAATTATCCGACCCATGACCTTGAGCTTGCAGCAGTAGTACATGCCTTAGTGCGGTGGAGACATTTTCTTCTTGGCCGGAGATTTACACTCAGGACTGATCACTTGAGTCTTCGCCACCTCTTCACACAGCCCAATCTCAACGCTCGTCAGCGGCGTTGGATGGAGTTACTCTGTGAGTATGACATGGAGATAGAGCATGTGAAAGGAAAGGAGAATGTGGTTGCAGATGCCTTGAGTAGGACGGAGACATGTGGCTATGGCCACCTCAGTGGGCACAGATTTGCGGAGTAGGATCTTACAGCAGCTTCCTCATGATAGTTTCTACCTTGCAGCCAGAGCAGAGATTGAGTCTCAGAGACCCCTTGAGGGGAGATTTGATGGATTTTCATTAGAGGCAGATGGTCTTCTCAGACACAGAGGTCGAATATATGTTCCTAGAGATGGAGGCTTGAGACATGACATTTTGACAGAGGCTCATCGTGCACCTTATTCAGCCCATCCCGGGGTGAAGAAGATGCACGCCACCTTGAGACAGTTGTATTTTTGGAGAGGACTTCGGAGAGACGTAGCTTCATTTGTGTCACGCTGTTTAGAGTGCCAGAGGGTGAAGGCCGAGCATCAACATCCAGCTGGCCTTCTCTATCCTCACGCCATACCAGAGTGGAAGTGGGACACCATTTCCATGGACTTCATCGTTGGGTTACCTACGTCGAGATACCATCACGACGCCATCATGGTCACGGTGGATAAATTGACAAAGGTAGCTCATTTTTCTCCGGTAAAGACCACCTATACAGCTAGTGCAGTGGCATAAGTATATCTTGATGAGATTGTTCAGACTACATGGGATTCCGCGGAAGATCATTTGCGACCGCGACCCTTTATACACTTCCCATTTCTGGACCACCATGCAGTATGCCCTCGGGACGAGGATTAATTTCAGCACAGCTTATCACCCTGAGACAGATGGACAGACAGAGAGGGTGAATCAGATTTTGGAGGACATGCTCAGGATGTACGTGATGGATCATCAGTCGAGATGGGAGGAGTATCTGTATTTGGTGGAGTTTGCCTACAATAATAGTTTCCAGAGTTCTATAGGCATGGCTCCTTTTCAGGCATTATATGGTAGAGAGTGCAGGACACCTCTTAGTTGGGACAGGATTGAGGACAGGGTTTCCCTTGGGCCAGCATTATTACAGGACATGGAGCAGCAGGTTACCTTGATCAGACAGAGATTGCAGGAGGCGCAGGATAGGCAGAAGAAGTATGCAGACCAGCATAGGACAGATCGCAGCTTTGAGGTAGGCACGAAGGTGTTTCTTCGTGTCAGACCGCATAAGAGCCCTATCCGTTATGGAAGAGGTTCTAAGCTTGCTCCTAGGTTTGTGGGTCCCTTCGAGATCTTGGAGCACCTCGGTCCCTTGGCCTATCGTCTAGCATTGCCACCTAGCTTATCGCACGTCCATGATGTGTTTCACGTTTCTGTGCTTAGGAGATATATTTTTAGATCCTTCTCATGTGCTAGATTGGACTGCATTGCAGGTGCAGGATCAGGGGCAGGTGATGGTGGAGCCCGTGTGCATTTCTAGATCGCAGGACCCTGGGCCTTCGCGGCAGAGAGATTGATCAGGTTCGGGTCCAATGGGACAGGTACGATGAGACTGCTGCTACTTGGGAGGATGCTACATCATTGCGAGCTCAGTTTCCACACTTATTTCAGTGACTTCCAGGAGGAAGTCTAGTCTAAGGGGAGGGGGATGTAATGCCCACTTCCCTATGACACTTAGTTGATTATCATTTTGAGTTATGCAGACTTTTGGATATGGACATGACTTATACTTACGTTGATTAGCATGATGTTTTGTGAGTAGATGCATTTGGGTTATGATTGGATTTTGTTTTCAGTATGATCTACACTGGCTCATGGACAGACTATTGGATACTGATATTATTTTTATATGGATATATTGCATGTGTTCTAACATTGGATTTCTTCGCCATGATAAGTAGAATGTAGTTGTTGAATTTACATTACTATAACTTTGGATAATGATGGAATGCATAATTAAGTTGTGATTTAAACCTTGAAATAATGGATAATTGAATTACGTATAGATGTTAATAAATTTCATGCATATGGTTATTTTGGACATTTTGACATGGCCGCAAGGCCGAAGGAGGTATTTTGTATTTTGCAGGAAACACAACATGATCACAACCATGAGGGGGATTGGGAACCAAACACAACAGGATGTCGGGTGGTTACAACATTTGGTCGTCAAGGCAACTAGTGAATTGTATTGTGTTACCTTTGTTCTTTTATGTGTTAAGAAAAATTTCCATGAGGGGGAAATTTTCTAATGTGACCAAGGGGGTAAGAATTTTAATTACTTGTTTTAACTTACTTTAGTAGGTGATTTCATTTGTGATGTTTTTTTTTTTTTTTTTTAATTACTTTTGCTAAGTATGTTTAGATTAATGTAACATCTTGTTTTAATTTTTTTTAGTTTTGGAGGGAAGTCTAGTGGGTGTAATTAATTTTGATGGTTGGCTCCTTGAGCCTTGTGTTTTCCTCTTGTATTGAATGCTTGTTTTGAGTGTTGACCACTCCAAATCCTTTGAATCTCGAATTTGAGATTTAGGGCAATTTTGGGGGACTTGTGGGACAAGTTGAACTTGTCCCACACTTCCCAAAACCCCTTACCAACCATATCTATGGGTTGGGAAGCCAAAAAGGGGATTATTTATTGTTTTGGGAAGGGAAATGTGACTTTGGAGTGCACTTGTCTTCCTTTTGCATTTAATTGTGCCTTAAGACACATGGGAAGGGATGGATGTGGAAGAGAGATGTCATTCAACCCAACCACCCATTTATTGTGTTTTGGGAGTTGAGTTGACTATGGGAGGTGGTCTTGAGGATGTGTGATGTGGCATCCTACAAGGAGCCACATCACCCTCACTCTTCCCTTTTGTCTATTTATGGAAATTTCCTCTCTTGTTGAGGGGGTTGGAGGTTTTTGTTGAAGAGTTCTTTTTTTTTTTTTTTCTTTTGGGAGAGAAAAGAATTGGGAGAAAGAAAAAGAAGGAGCTTGGACTTGCATGCTTGGATTGTTTTGGAGGGAGCTTGGACAAAGCTTCTTGGTTTAGGCTTCTCCAATGGAGAGGTAGGAAACCTTCTCCCTTTTTGCTTTCTTATTGTTGTTGCTTTTATGCTTAAATTTGTAGAAAATGTATGTTTACTTTTGTGTATTGTGGAAAAATGGATAGAATGCTTAATGTGTAGTGTAGGAGAGGTCTATGGGAAAACTCATGAGGGAGGCATAAGAGTAGAATAGGAAATTGTGGAGGGAGTTTGAGAGGGATGCCCATCTTGGGTAAGAATGTTCACATTCTTACCTTGTCTTGAGGGAGCCATAAGAGGAGGGAGGTATAAGAGTATGGGAGGAAAAAGGGGTACTTGAGGGAGGCATAAGAGTCATAGGGGCTTGAGTTTTATTGTGGAGGGTTTGGATGGGCATCTCATCTCAATGGGGAGGCATAAGGAAAACTTTCCCATAGTTCCTTCTCTTGTTGGCTTGGATGAAAGCCTTGTTGTGAAATGTTTTGTGTTATTTGTGTGTCCTTTTTGTTCTTCTATTTTAGTCTTGAATGTTGTGAAGAAAATTGTATTGTGGAAGCAAGTGTTGTTGCCTTGAGTTGGAGACCACCCTTTCATTGTGTTGTGTTTGGGGCTCGGGGGTCAATGGAGGAGATTGCTTCTCTTCTCCATTGAGTTTTTGGTTGGGAGGAGAGTGTTGCCTCTCCCCCTATCTTGGTTGTGATTTGAGCTACTTGGAACTTGGAGCATGGATGAAGAACACCTTGGAGCTTGTGAAGACTCTTTCCATTTCCCTTATATACATTATTTTGTTGTAAATTTGTATGAGAAAGAAAGTTGTATCATCTTGTTTTCATTTCAAAAATAAAGGACATTGTAATCTATATTTGCACCAAAAGTCACATGGTTGAATGCAAATTTTACTTGAAAGATGTTTACATTATTGAAAAGATTGTAAGGAAATAAAGAAATGATATGTACCAAAAAAAAGGGGGGGGGGGTTGTGATAATCTTGTGAATACACTATTGGGAAGTTTGTTGTATATACCTTCTTGTTGGAATGTTGGTAGATCTTGTTTAAAATTTAATGGAAATATTGTAGGACTCCTTGTGGAATGTTAGGAAAATTACAAAAATATATATATACATACTAGATCTCATTTCGTTGCAAAAAAAAAGAGTATTGAAAAGTGAGAATATTAGTGTATATTTTCTTCTTGTAGTATGGATGGATAGAGTTAAGTTCTATTGAATTTCCATTGTGCCAATAAAGTAAATCATGTTCGAGATCTATTATGTTTACCTTTTCTTTCTAAGTATCCATTGTAAAATTATTGACAAATTGTAGAAGGAAACGAAATCGAACTTGCTTTGAAATTCCATGCTATGTCTATTAAAGTTGTGTAGAAATAAATTTTAATGCAAATACTTTAAACTTATCAAGTTCGATATCCAACACTCCTTAATGTATAATAAAGGTACTAATAGTTTGAATATTATCCATATTTAGGTGTTATTAAAACTAATGGATATTACTAGTATTAAATCCTATTTATAACAATATACTATTAAATATTTCCTTTATATTAACAAGTATACTATTGTAAGCTATAGCCAGAAACAATATTAATTAAACAATATGCAAAGTAACCTATGGACGTAGACGTGTTTAGGCGCTTTCCAAGGTCTTGAATTGCTCATAACAATGCCAAAATAGAGGTGATTGAATACATATGAAATCCTACATACTTGTAATATAAAATAAATCAAATGATGATGTATCTCTGTATAACCATCATGGGTAATCAGACTGTAAAAAAAATATACACGCAGAAACACTCCTATATAACTGCAAAACAAATCGGGCTTCATGAATGTTCTGTTGTGAAACGGACCCACCTCTACGAATGAGGCATCCCATACAATTGCAAAGTAAACTGTGCTTCTGTAAAATTTTTTTGATATGGAACAGATCCGCCCCTATGATATTTGCTCCACGGACTTCACCGTAAATGGATACGTTCTCAGTAGGAGTTCATTCTAATTTCTTTGTTTCTCCCTCTTACCACTCTCCTCTGTCCCTCAATCTATGAGATAAAAATATACTGGAAGGAAGAACCCGAATTTGAGGATGCATTCGATACTGAACAGTTGGCAACATAGGTTGGACAGGTCGCTGTTTTTTTTTTAACACCTTTCTCTGTTTCCCCATCGACTTTGATAAAATTATCACGAAGGAGAACCCGCACTTGAGGTGTATTCGATACTGAACAGATAACAACGTAGCTGGATAGTTTAAAAGGGGAGGGCTTGGTTGCACGCCTGGCTACCTGTCCAGGCCGCAGCCAGTGGACTGTGGACTCCCCGCCAAGCACACTCCTTGCAGCACCCAATGAAAGTGGAGGTAACTCACTTAATCACCTTCTGCAACTTTCGTTCTATGCGCCTGTAGCTTCGTTTGCAAACTACCAGATCTCCCCACGCCCAGTAAAGAAAACAAACCTGCCACCTGTAACTTGTTGTAACCCACCATTCCCTGTTCCACTCTGGCCATGGCATCATTTACAACTTCCTTCTTCCCACCTGCGCGGCCAGGCCAAATAACACGGTGGGTAAATAAAAATCTAGGGAGGGAAGCTTGAGATTTGCAGATCCAAGCGAGTAATGGGATGTGACCCTGCTGTAGCTCTCCTCCAACCACCGCAATGAATCCACGCGGCTAGGACAGCAGGCCGACCCTTTTGGGTATAAATTTGCAAAAAAAATTAAGTGTAATAAATAGTAAAGAAAATCAGGCGGCCAGTGATGTAACTGGCACGCCTCTGAATGGAATGTCAATGTTTGGCGGGTGGCCTTTAAAGCCACGCACCCCCCTATCTATAATTTCAAGTTTAGGTTAATCTTATAGGTTCATAGAATGTAATTTTGATGATGTAAACTATGTTTAAACATGATAACTCATGCACTTCGTGGACAATGATTTCTCGGTGTGAAACCGTTGCTTGTATCTGTCTTTTTCGCAATGCGATGGAGGAGTATTCCTTTTAGCCAATAAAATAAGTAGCCTTAAAATTCTCGCATATTTTACGCTTACACGTTGTTGGTTGGGTGTGAGTTCCCACCTCGAAAAATATCAGAATTAGTTCATATAAATGTGTATGTAACATCCGAGTTGTGATTTATAGAATTACTCGATGTAATGTTCGTTATTGAATTACGATCTTGTCACGAGAATAATTTTCTCCGACGCATGCTCTTAACGTTATTTTGCGCCAAGGTTAAATGTCTCCTCGAATAAAAATTGGCTCATGGCGTCGAGCTCTGACGACGATGCTAGTGCCGAGAAGAACGTTAGGGAGGCTCCTTGCGACCTAACTAGACTGTATTTTTTTTTTTCTCTCCTAGCATCCTGTCCTTGACACAATGACAAGAGACCCGATTCAAATATTCAGCAACTATAATTTTGTCCTCTTAAATCTTGATCCTCTTACACCTTCAAAAAAAAAAAATTTGTCGCATTTTCGGGTTGCATGGTTGTGGCGTGCCGTCGTCTATCGTAGCGTCGTCGTATTTTTTTCCGGCGTTACACAATCATCCATTTAAAATCATTTGCACAAAAAAAATAGCAATAAGAATAAATGGGTGAAGTCCTTACCTGGCCATTGCAAGAATATCTAATCAACAAACACAAGATCCAATCCTTTTCAAGTGCAATACAAAGCACAAGACAACTCCAAAGCTTGAAATTAAAACTCTAAAGATGAGCTCCTCAAAAAATGCAAGACTCCAAATAGAAACATGTAACCCCAAAATCATCAAACAAACTTGAATAAATACAAAATAGAGGAGAGTGAGGTGATGTGGCTCCATGTGGGATGCCACATCATTCCTCCTTCAGTCCACATCACATGGTCAAACCCCAACCCCAAGGCTTAATAAATTGATGGTTGAATAATGACAAGCCTCGTTACAAACACAAACTCAAACCCACATCTCTAAAGCAACAAATTAAAATTTCATGTATGGAATTACATTAAATATCACCTTTTTATCTTACAATCACATTATGGGGTCTATTTTTGACCCCTTAGCCCCATATAGGTAGTTGGTAGGTGAAATTAAAAGGTGTGGGTACAAGATTTTAACTATTCGCACAAGCCTCCAAAAATGGCCCTTAAGCCGAAATATGGATTATACAAGAACGGTTGTGTATACACCACTTTAAAGTAATAAAATCCTTTTAAATCCAACATAAATCAAGGACCATTTAACAACATAAATACCCCCCCCTTTGGTCACATATCAAATTACACTAATTAATCAAGTTTAATCAACTTAAATGAGTTACATTAATTGACAAAATAAAGGTGAATTACATTACTAGAATAATTCACATACTCACAAAAAAATTAAAGCAAAAAGGTAAAACAACACATTTACCAAGGTTACATTTGAGGCCACCCCCTTGCCCAATGGGGACCTCTTAACAATCTATCAACATAAAAACAACATACAAATACACAATTTTCCAAGGTGACCTGTTGCCAATATCCCAAATTCCGTCATTGTTGGTCTCCTACCCACTTTTGTTTGTTGTGTTACAATTTCCTGCAAAAGTCAAAACAATACCTCTCTAGCCTCATGGCCACATTAAAGACATCGAGACAATAAAACATACATATACATATCCAATTCACATCATCAAATATCATAACTAAACCATCACTAAAATCAAGTAATTTCACCAACTGTTTACAATTTCAAATATTTTGATTCTATCAATTCGTCAATTAGCAACAAGATCACATGGCTAACTAAATCATATAACAAATTTTGTATACCAAAATATAATGAGTCAGTAACATATATAAGGATTAACTCTAGATCATCATCAAATACGTAAATTTCAATCCATGCATGTAATCCATCATATAAGTCGCATCGTGTCAAAACTATTAAACATCCTTATTGTCTATCAAATAGGATAATCAAATATAGTAAGGTTCATCTATCAAAGTCTAAAGATCAAATATGATAACAATGTCTATGGCTTGAATCCAAAGTAAGCAAAAATAATAGTAAGATCAAGGTTGAAGAGGAGTGGGCACTACATTGTAGATGGCACAAAGTGTTATGTAGATTCTTGTAAACTATAATAATTAAAATCTAAACATTGGCATGCAAACTACACTAATTATATATGTGTTTATATAGTTTCTATGGATGGTAGAAAAAATTATTGATGGCACAAAGTGTTGTGTAGATTCTCATAAACTTTAATAATTAGAATCAAAATATTGGTATGCAAGCTACATTAATTTAATCTGCATTATAGAGTCAATCACACATCCTCACATCAATGTTGTACTTGAAAAATGTAAAATGTAATGATTCCTCATATAATAAAATAACACATCCTACCACATGATGTACACTTGTAAATTGTGAATATAGTTATAATTCCACCAATACTGATACCACAACATGAAGTACCCTATTCATCACCATCCCAATCATCAATAAATGCTTATGAGTACCTTGATGAATTCCAAAAGGCCTATAGACCATAGTTAATTTGAGATCGCTGACATACCATTATATGCTTCTCATGGGGCCAAAGAAATATCTAAATCAACATGCGGCATTTCCGTGAAGGGTCAATCCTTGTGACTTCTATATTTATTTCCCTCCTTAGGGATTTCAGTCCATGGAATTTTGTAATCTTACCTCTAAGAGGGTAAATATTATCTATTTTCTAATGTTATTTCCTTGGAAAACAACTGCATGATCATATAGCAATATTCTAGCATCCACTTCCTTTGCAGATGACATCATATTTGAAACAGGTTGGATTATCGAATGACTATTAACACAAATGTAATCTACATGCACTTGTTTATCTCTGTAAAGATCCCAGGGGTGGACTCACATTAATGCTGACAAGCAAGAGCCAAAAGGATTGGGCTATAAGCTATTGTGTTTTTCAATGATTTTTGTAAAAACTCGTACACTTAGGTTCCATGATTACGGAATTGGGTACCTATGCATTAACAACTTGTGAAACACGCCAAAAAATACCAACACAAGGACAACACAATGAAATACAGGATAACTTTTTTTTTTGACTTGCTTGAAGATAGTACGACACTACACAAGTTCTCTAGGGAATACAACCAACCAAAGACATGCTTTCCACAACACGGACCCACACTAGTTACAGATAGACATGAGGCACACACTAAGGACACAATGGTTCATCTAAAGTATGCATTCTTACAACAAGGTCTTCCCATAGAAGGTTTCTTTAGATTCATGTTTTAGCTGTAAGTGTTTTTACATTCTTTACTTTTCGCAGAGGAATCACGATAGGAGAATCTGAAAGTCATGTCTCCTTTGAAGAATTTTCCCCTACCTTGATAATGTTAATATACAGTGTAAACCAATTATAGAATAGCAAGAGGTTACTTCATTTACTTGATTAACTTATTCATTTGTGAGGAGGCAGTTAATTTCTCAAGGCTCTTAACTTTATCATTCTGTTTTCAACGTTGTGCTTTTGGACATATATGTTTTACCTTTTCAAGCGGTCAATTTTATTTTATTTTATTTTATTCCAGTACATGACTGTCTAAATCTTGGATTCATCATTAAGATCTTATTAGTTGTTAATAATATTTCATTGGGGTCAAGAGTCTAATCAGAAAAATTAAAGGTTTCACTTGGGCTTCACTTGAAGAGATAGAAATAAGTATACTGTTTACATTTTCAACGGGTAAGACAGGTCAAAGAGTTTCTTAGGCAAGTTCCTTCTATTTATTGTAATCTCGTTATCTTCCAAGAATTTAATCATTGATTTCACCTTAAGACCGTTCTAAGGACTCACCACAATAAGAGATTGTTGATTTGTTTGTGCGGGATCACAAGGTATATTTGTTTCTCTTGTTTTCTTTTTGCTAGGTTCCAAAACATAGTCCTTTACCAATCGACACAAGACCAAGGTAACTAGAGCGATGCAATAAGATTCAAGTTTTAGATAATTATAATTAGGTTTGACAATTCAAGGATAAATCATATTCTGAAAAGTGAAAATTCAACAAAGAATACGCATGTCAAAACAAGTTCATTTAATCTTATTGACAATAATATTTCTCAATTGACTTTCAAACGATAACAACAACCTACAAGAGAACAATACAAAATTATAACACAATGCCTTCTAGATAGCCTCCACAATTTCCATACCAATGCTGTAAAGTAAAAGAAAAACATTCGTACAACAACAGTTCCTAAGAAGGCTGGAATCCACTTTCTACACGTGTTTCTTTTTCTCTCTCTTTTTTTTTTTCTTTTCTACTCAAGAAATCCTCCTGCACATTTGTTAGCACATGTCAGTTCGCAAGAACTGAGCACGATAAAAGCTATAACATTAAGACATTATGTTGTTATCTAACTGTTTCAAGGAAGAAAAGTACCGTTGAAGAAGACAACAATAATTCAAGAGTCTAAACAAGAACAATTAAAGAGCTATCCAAAAGCATAAAATGTCTAAATAAAAGGGATGGCACTAACTCTATTCAATTATCATTATCACATAGGAGCAGTTAATAAACATCATAGTAAATTTCACCCATATCACAATAATGACCGTCGTTAACAAGATAACATTTCGAAACAAAAACAATTACAAGAAGAGAATTAGTTTCAAACGTGATCTATCCCTATTTGTTTAAGTTGGTTCACCAAGCCAAGGATTCACTATGCCACTGGAAGATCCCAAACAATCAATCAACATGAGAATATCTAAACCAACATGACTTATTAATATCAAGATGATGTGCCTTTAACAGTTAATTTTGTGTCAGTACCGAATAAATAAATTGGACAGAAAAGGGATGAAACGCACAAATGACCTCGCATGGGTCACATCCTATCCTAACAATCCTTCTATTAGACTTTCTTCTAATCAAGAGAATGTCTTAAGAAAAAGGACAAACTTGACAAGACCAAACATATCCATTATAAATCTTACAGGAGGGTTACTCAATCATTCACAAGAACACAACACAAGATACATAGCTTCCAAAGGATCTGTCGTCAACAACAAGTTGACTTAAACCTTTCTGGTCAATACATAACCATTCTACTACAATGACAGCAAGGAGGTCGTATCACAACGATCATCACAAAAACCAGTCAAACAAAGAGTTTCCAAACACACCAACCTATGAGTCACAGGAGAATGAAATTTAAGCATCTTTACGGAGCAAAACGTAGGGTAATTTCTTACGCATAAAACCAACATCCCAATTTTAAGATTTGAAAACTTCCTCAATAATGATCCAGTAGATCTCATATCCTCCAACATGTGTGAAACAAAAACAAGGTACGAAAAAGAGTATTTCCTCTAACATTTTAAGCTACCCAAAAGAAATGTGAGAGTCGTCAAAAGAAAACATTCCATAGGTTCAGCTACATTCCTCAAGACATACAACAGTCACCAAGGGAGAGAAGGTGGTTCCAAAGACAACAATCTCCAAACAGTGAACTTGAATTGATATCAATTATGAAAATCAAACATGACACTTGAAGAATAAAAGTATTTCTTCGAGCGATTCAAAACAAAATAACAAAAGCAACTAACCTAGTTGAAAGTAATATCAACTTAGCTCAAATCGATAATCAGTCAAGCTAAGCACACACCAAGTCAACCGGGAAGGGTTACTAGAAACTAAAAGAAAAGAATAGAGACAGGAAAAGCATCGTTCACCTATACACAATGCACTTGCAGTACTCAATCCCTAATTCGCAAATACCCGACATAACCCAGGACTACAGATCTCGAACCGAAACAAGAATAAGAACAAAACATGAACTATAAGGTTGAGTCCAACAACAATGTTTGATAAAACATTCAAATCATGAGACCAACATAAGGAACTAGGGGGTGTTCATTACAGGACCCCCACCTCTTTTGTTTTATTAGCCTTAAGAACGAGTTTACCCAACTAATAATATTTATTAAAACCCAGAAAACAATATAAGGGCTTCAACCAACGCAATCATCTCTAACGCCAAAACAAATACAAACGAGCCAGGAAAGTGGAAACCAAACAGTATACCATCACACGAGACATTAATATGAAGAGAAGAGTTATTTAGTGATTCAATTAAATAACAGCATAAGAATTAATGGTATAGAGAATATCGTGCCTGATTAAGCTCCTACAGTCGATGACAAGATGGACGGGGCCTGCAACAGCAACCGAAGCCTAAATCCATTTTCTTCAAGCTCGTTGGGCGCACAAACATCGAACATCTTCATGTTGGCACAGGTAGGAGTTCACAGCCAGGGTGGGTGGTCTAAAATACAAGCCATCATTTTCCCAACACCGCTCCAAGATCAGCCCTAGAACTTCTGTAGGCCCCATTTTTGGCAAATGAACTTAATCCTTCGTCATACATCCAAACACCTCCACCATCTCCATATGCATCTGATTGCTTCTAATTGGACCTCCTAACCTTGGTGCTCTCATGTTAGGAGCAGCCCTAGTCTGAGACAAAGCAAAAGAAGATGGCTTTACAACCAAGAACAATCTCTTGGTATAGACTCCATATCCATAAAACAGTCCCTAGACTTAGCATCCTCAATTAAGGCTGACCAGTCACTAGATTGCTTCAATGCAGCTGCTTTGCGAGCTCGTGTCAGTGCCACATTCAGGCAGCGAATAACATCTACAAAGCCAACCCCATGATTTGAAGCTTGGACACAAGATATATTGATTACATCACGCTCCTGGCTCTGAAGGCATCTACCATAATGATAAATAAACCTTTTCCTTCATCAGATCAGAGGACAGCATCAAACTCTCGGTGTAAACATTTCAGCTGTAGCTTGAAAAAGTGATAATTCCATCAGCACCCCTTTATGCCTGCCAACATAGTGACTCGTAGAAGATGCTCATATAGTTGCAAGGCAAATTGTGCTTCATGAATACTCTGATATGAAACAGATCCGCCCCTAACAGATTCTCTTCCATGAGTTACATCCTACAACAAGTAAGATCTCAATAGAGACTCTTTGCAAATAAATTTCATCAGGCCTGTTGGTAACACCCTCACTGTCACGAATCGGTTTTGGAGAAATGACTCAGTGCAAGCTCTGGATCTGAGGAATATCCTGCTACCTTCATCTCCCAAGACATTTTCTTCAACATTGCATAGATCTTCTGTGCCTGTGGGTGTGATCTGTCACCAACACATAAAGCAGGCGCCATAACTGCAGCAAAGCAAACGTGCTTCATGAATATTCTGATCTGAAACAGATCCGCCTCCAAGAGGCCCTCTTCCATGAACTACATCGAAGAACAAGCAAGGTTTCAGTAGAGAACTCTGTAATAAATTTCATCAGGTCTGCTGGTAACAGTCACACTGTCACTTAATCGGATTTGATAGAAATATCTTGTAGGAGAGTCTCGAATTTGAGGAAGCATTCGCACTGAACAGATAACAACACAGCGGACAACCTGCTCATTGGAAGCGCTCAAAATGGCTTCAACTAAAACTTTATCTCGTCCTTCTACTACGGCTGCAAGACTTTACACAACTGATCACGACTAGTCGCGTGCAACCAGAACAGCAGGAAAACATTCCAAAAACAGCCCGCGCGGCCAGGAGAAGGGAAACAGGCCTCCATTTCACCCGAACGCCTCAAGAAACAGCAAGGAAAAATCCATCTAGTCTCCTCACGCGGCCAGACCAAAAGAAAAAACGTGGGCAACCAAACAATCCTCCTTGTTCACGCGACCGGGGAAGACAGAAAAGGACGCGCCCAGGAGGAACAGTGAAGGAAACGTTTCAAACACGCCTGCAACACTGGCTTGGAGCTCCATCTCATCCGTCACATCGACCAAACTGCGCCCAACACCCACCCAAACGCATTGAAGGAGAATCCTGGAGAGATCACGGCAAAGAACAGAAAAACGCGACTCCAACACGTCGAACAATAAATGCTCCACCTACCATGCAAAGGGGATGACGCTGACTGAGCCCGGGTAGGTTAGGGGGGGGGGGCATTACACCTTGGCTGCTTAGCCTAATAAATCTACCCACTTCACTGTGGGTGAAGGTGGTCTACGGACATGCCAAATTTCAATTAAAAAAAATGGGTTGGGTTAAAAATATAAAAAAAACCATATAATTGTTTCACAAAGAATCATTGAACACCATCCACTACATGCCCTAAAAGTATTTTTTAATTTCTTTATTTATACACTATTCATGGGTAATAATTTTTTGACTCACTGGTGGAGGATCATTGGTTCCAAGCTAACAGGGAAAAGCAAAAAAATCATGTTTTTGATAGCTTCATGCCTTCTATGGCATATCAGACAACCTATTAGAATAAAATTATTTCAAGATTAGTATTTTATTTTGTATTGCGAATAAATACCCTAATACATTTTTTATTTAATTGAAAACACTCTCTAACATATATGCAAGTGCACTGCATATATATTTTTAATTAGGAATCATGAAAACTATTAAAATATGTTTTTGATTACTTGTGATGTGCCCTATTTCAATGAAATAATGCCTCTTTTTTTCTTATATAGGCCTCTTTCAAGCAGCTTTTGTGATGGATTATCAACAATTCTTACATTCACCCTAGACTTCCTCTATACAATTTCCAACTATAAATATATAATTCTAAAATAGAAAATGAAACACATTTATATTATATTTCAAAAACCCTAATTTATCTAAAAAACTAGTTAACAAAATGAAAATAAAAAAATCAACTTACTTTACAATTATGTAGAGTAATTGACATATTGCAACAAAAAAGTGGGATGATGAAATATCTCTCATAGTACTATATATGTTATTGTTTATAGTTCCACAACATTGTTTTCAAATTCCATTGATAGGCTAAGATGTGGTCAAGATATATATATTTTTTAAATTTGTAGGACTAAAAAGGACATACAACAATTATATTTATAATTTTGTACATCCTATTAATTTTTTTTATAACTAGTGGTTTTTCCTATGGGAGCAAGGCTACACCGGACAGTGGTGTAACTGGGGGGTAGTCTTGTAGATTGGGAGTTGTGATTATGTATGGTGTTGGTGGATATATTGTAGGTTAGAATATCAATTTAACGACATGGCCAATCAAAACCAAGGAAATGGAGAGAATGGGGTTTCCATTCCCAAGCAATGAGTGCCTATAATTGAGGACAAAGGTTGATAGGGTACCGTGATAGACAGAACATAGATTAAAAGATATAAAATTGTAGGGATAGACATGCTAGACAAACCTATAGGCAATTGTAGATTTGGTAATCAAAAAAGTTAATGGAAAAACATTGGGAGGATTCTAATTATAAAAAAATGATTTTGCTTAACATGACATCAATCCATTGATTATAAAGATTGAGATAAAAAGACTACTAATTCCAAGGGCGTACAATGCAATTTGAATGGGGGACACTCTTTAGGTGTATGACCAAGGTCAAAACAACCTCAGAATTCAATAGTGACGTCAATTGCCAAAATCTCAACAAAGTGGTCTTTTACAGGAGGTACATTACTCCTAGTAACATGTTGCAAGGTTGTGCTATGAAAATCATGGGGATTGTTTGATTGCGACCCATGTTTACAATATTTTTAAAATGTGATCCAAGCCGAACAAAAACAAAGAAAACATTTACAAATCTAGTAGATAAATATGAAGATAATGCCAGAAGATCACCTATGCTAGTTGAGTACACTAGTTGAGTACATAACATGTATGATATTTTCAAAACGTCTAGCTAGATGAAATTGAGTTCAATCCACTTTTACGTTGTTCTGATGTATAAGGAGTGAATTGAACACAGTTGTTCTGAAATTGTAGAACCTAGAGAAATAATGTCTGTTGCAGTTTCTTTCAGTGTGTAAATTCTAACAGAAACTTCTTCCATAACCTAGACTACGATAAACAAAAAAACCTGTGTGCTATTACATGGTAATATCACAAACCATCCTAGACGGTAAATCTCTTCGAAATGATCTCATTCAACCTTTTTTTTCCCATTTGAAGACACAAAAAACACCATGAACAAAACTAAATAAACCAAACTTGTCTGTGGCACATCTCCTCAAACTATCCTTTGAGCCAGACCCTCCGCCACAGTAGCCTTACCAACACCAGGCTCTTCAATGAGCACATGATTTTTCTTTGTCTTGCGAGACAGAATTCTGATAGCTCTCCTGATTTCTTCATCTCTACTCAATGACTAAATCAAACTTCCCATCATCTTCCAGGAGGTCGCGCCCATAGAGTCTTCGAGGCTTGGAAATCAATTTTTTTAGAAACAATCGCCACCTGCTTACCCTGCCCCCTCAGCTTCTCAATCTCAGATTCAATCCTCAAAATGCTCACAACTGCTTCTTTGAAGTAATCTACAATTTGAGGATCCTCCAGTAATCAAAGTATAATATGATCTACAGCCAAATGGACGTATCCTTTCATTCCTTTGTGAAGACCGAGCATACCTCACACATTTGTTCAGAGCAATGCTAGGAGGATTATCATCTAGACGAAGGTGTTGGGAGGGCAGTTTCCTCAAGTATTGGTGGAGGACTCTCTGATCCGATTCTTCTGTTTGATATTCACCAACAACCAATGGAATAACATGCTTTAGGAGCCCATTTATGTCCTCTATAATCACAATGGCCAAATGAATGGGACGGAATTAAGCACGACCAGATTCTTGATCAAGTTTTAAACCTGTTGCTAAGGCCTCAATAGTTTTCTTCGTAAATTTCTCCTGGATTCAATTTTGACTATCCAATCTCTGACCACAATTTAACGTACTTTTATCTATACCTTTCTCTTCCTGTAACAAAATTAATTTAAAACGCCCATGTTTCTGTTTTTATAGAAATCAAACCAGAATTAGTTCAGCTCAGTGTACGTAATAAATTAGAGAACCTAAAATTTCATCCCAAAATTTAAATACAAATAATAATGGGGAATAAAATATTCAGCAGAGATGAACAATATTTTCCAAAATGAATTCATAATTTTCTGGAATATAAGAAAAAATAAATAAACCAGAATTTCACTTCAATTGGTGGGCTTTTCAGCCAAAACATAAAACCCTGAATATGCTAAAGCCAAAATTAGGTCAGATGTCACTCCTATTTGAATAAGAATCTAAAACCAGAAGGTCCAGAAGACAATACCCTGTGTTTTAAAAAGCAAGCCAAAATTTGCAAGCACATATGCTCAAATTGGAAGCGATCCATTATTTTGGCTAAACCTTCTGATCTAATAGAACTTCATGAACATAACCCTTCACTTCACAAATTGTTTCGACTACAAACACAAACTCCAAATTGTATTTACTCTATATTTTAAAAATTCTTTTATTTTTCCATGAAATATAAGATTTACTAACAAAACTTTACACATAATAGTAAGAAATTGAGCTTTTGGAAAAAAAAAAAATGTGTTGCAAAAGTTCTATTTCTTAATGTTACTTTGAAAACCTTATGTCTATAATAAAAATTGTAGCGTTCTAAAACACCCTAAACCAAAACCTCTAATATCACAATGGAGATTTAAGTTTCACACAAACTTAAGTTTAATAGACGATAAAGCAAATTATACATGCCTGACATTTTGGGGAAAATACACATTTAATTATATACAACATCAATTTTAGCTTTGGGTTGCTTAGATCATATCATTCAATTATACTTCAGAATTCAAATGGTCATTACTCTATTATACTTGAAATTCGAAAGCCATAACCCAAAAGAGGACAAACTAGATGAAGGAAAACAAAAATCAAGAAATTTTGGAGGAAAAATACATGTTCTACTAAGACTATGATCTACAAATGGTATTAGAGAGACTAAGGGATGGAGAAGCCGAAAACGAAGTACAATTCATGTCGATGAAGCAAAATTTACTTGAAAGTCGATACCCTCTTCACAATGGAATAACATTGGTGAGTGGAAATGGGCATATAAATACTATAGTCACCAGCAAATAATAGTGTTAAAGTTGTGATTATTGTTGATGAATGTCCGAGTTTGTTCTTCCCATAGACCAAGCATAACATTGAAGATTTTTATTGTGAAGAATTTTATCTAAAGCTTCGTCTGGAGTAGGTTACTTACCTTCTTCGCTATCTGTTGAGTTGAATTTTTTTTTCTTGGGAGGAAAATCAACTATAATTAATAAAAGAAATCCCTGATACATAGAGGTAGATTGATTTAATTCTCTTACTTGAATTTAACTTGGAACAAAAAAACAATGCAAATAAAAAAAGGAATAAAATGAAAAGGAAAAATTACCAAGTCCTTAGTTTTCTTCGCTTATAAGGAAAGCAAGAATCCCTAGGTGCACAAGAAATTGATGCTCTTCACTTCACCGATTGCATCATTTGTTTCATTTTTGTAGGAGATTTTGACATGTTTTTTAAGCAGGAGGATGGGTTGATCAAATGCCCTAACCAAATATCTGATGCTCAAATTTCTCCCAAATGCCTTTAAATTTAATAAAAACTCCTTGAAATAATAATGAAATTTCTTCAAATTTAGGCAATATGCCATCAAATTTTATACCGCAAACTAACACATCACAGATGTTTTTTTATATATCCTTTTTTATATTGCATATGTTGCTTTGAGTTACTCACATTCTTTCGAAAGCTGTAGTAAACGTAATACATTTTTTTTCCCAATGTTTTTAATAAGAAGTCATAAATACTCTTTCACTACCTATTTAACCTCCATTTTTAAGTAGATTGGCGAGAGTTTTTTTTTGAATATATGTACACACAAGATTAGCACTGTCACAACATCATCATCTCCCTGACACCACTATTTGCAACACCTATTCTTATCTCTAAAGTGATGTTGATTTGACTATAGTGTAGACATAAGAATTACAAAATAGTTTATTTGCCAAATTCATTTAATGTTTGAACAAGTTTGCTAAACAAATCAATATTGTACATTTTGGTAATAAATTGTGCTCCTTTACTGTTTTGCTCGTGAGTCGTCGTCAATAGTCATTTCAACACCAATTATGTATAGTTTCTTAGAACCCCAATTTCCAAAAGAAGATAATTGGTCGACACATCACACTAATCAGTCGCCACATTTAATTTAAACATAAAAACATGGCTGTTTGGATGATATGCTTATACACACGTGGCATATAAACACTTTGCGGGTACACACTAAGCCACATTTTCGTTTTTATTTGTCTAGATATAACTTGACTATTTCCCCATCACTGTTATCATGGTCAAAAGTGGCTTCAGGGACGAGTCCATAATTCACTAGAATTGTTGCCCCTTTCTTACAACTTATGCCATTATCTGCCATGGCGTTATCAATTTGGTAAGCATTTTTTCGGAGAGATATTGGACTTCAGGGCTTGGTTTACAAATGAGTATTGGTATCGATGGCACATTATCATTCTCTGCCTCTTCACTTCGATCTGCCTCCGTTTGCTCCTGCAAATTCATTAAGTGAATTGTATTGCCAGGACGAATCCTTTTGATCTTGGATTTACGGTATTCTAATAATTCTTGGTATCTAATTGCAGATCAACGAGCGACAGTTCATAATGGCCGTAATAGTAACAATATGGTGTCGTCCGCTACCAGCACTGTATCGTCTTTCCACATGGATTCCAACCTCATCAACCAAGAAGGCAACCATGGACATGAAGAGGGAACGAGATGCTAGTATGGAAGATTTTGCAATGGAGAAAGGTGGGTGATGGGGAAGAAGAGGGCAGTGTTGCAAGGAAAAAAACCTAGGCTTTCTACAAACCAGTTCTGCCCTTTTTGGAAGAGAGCTTCAAACAAAATAGTACCCTCACAAAATAACGATGACAAGCCAAATAATACTTTTTGTGTTTAGAAGAGTTGAGGTCTGCAATAAACTACCTACAGAAAGCGGAGCATATCAAGAAAGAACTTACAAAGAATACACTACAGAAAACATTGGTTGGGGCGGCCTGTTAATTCCAGTTGGTCCCATTTCTTATCCCTCCATAATCAAAAACTCAAATATAGTATATATCAGACAATTTGGGTATAGTTTCCCTATTCTTATTGATTGGACATGATAACAATAGATTCATTACAATGCATTAGATGTTGTGTGTAAACGTTATTACTGTGTTCTGAGCTGAAATTTTTTGAGACCCGAATAAAATTGTGGCTCGAGATCTAGTGATAGAAAAAGAAAAAAGTTGTTTTTCTTCCTGTAACAGGGAAGAATCTAAGGCCACCCGACCAGAGCCAGGGAGAAACGATGTGGAGAAAGAAACACCAATAGGGTCGAGCCAAACATACCCGTATGCAGACCAAGGCGGTGGTTCCAGAGGAGGTCGCTGGCAAGCTAAGGACGGTACACCGTAGTCGTACCAGTGGAACAATGCAGCAGGTGTGGCGCCCATACGGTGACAAGTAGGTGAAGCGGCCATGCGATGGGAAGGAGGTGAATCTCGAAGACGACGTTGAGGAGTCTAAACTGAAGGATACCACGCCTCCTGACAACACGTAGACACTCAGAAACATGCAGGTCAATACGAGTGAAGCATGACAAGAAAGTTAAGCTGCAGGGCATCGTCATGCATGGTCAACTGCACATAAGCCACGCCTCTGGCGTAATTAAAATAAAATGGATGTATCCTTTTGATTACAAAGAACATGTGCCTTTTTATTGAAAATGCATACAATTGCTTTCTTTGTAAATTCCCAGACCTATTAAAAATTATTTTAGGAAGGGATTTGAAAAGGTTACACATATTTTTTAGAAGGGTGTACACCATTTTTCAAAAATCACCAACATGGTAGCAAAATTGCCCCATCTTTATTCATCTATTCAGAACTCTTATTATACTAGTGGTTGCTCCGAGAGGAGCAAGATTACGCCGTTGATGTGTCATTAGGAGTTGGAGTGTAATGCAATGTACCAGTTTTATGTTTGTAATGTTGGAAAGTTAATAATGTTCGATAATTATACAAGTTAGTACACGGAGAAAATACACATGTGTTGTGCTACAGTCAACTTCAAAGATCTTCATCAAAAGTTATTTTCTATGGATAATTTACAATAGGAGTGTGTTTTTTTAAAGGGGTCTAATACTTTACATTAAGATTTAGTAGCAAGAGGGAGAAGACAAATCAAATGGAACATGTGACTAACTTGTCCTGGTCAGGAGAAGTTCATCAAATGGGGCATGTGACTTTCTTGTCCTGGTCAAGAGAAATTGAAAAAGATCATTGCTCTTTCCATATGCATCCCGTCAATCTAAGCTTCAATTATTCTATCACTGCTTGAGAAAAAAAGTGCCATATTTCTTTGTATTATTAATCCATCATGACTGTACCGAACTT
Source organism: Taxus chinensis (assembly GCA_019776745.2). NCBI lineage: Eukaryota > Viridiplantae > Streptophyta > Pinopsida > Cupressales > Taxaceae > Taxus > Taxus chinensis. The sequence goes on along the minus strand of CM034146.1, from coordinate 720,033,494 downwards.
TCCTGTGACTGTCTCTAGTGCTTTGAGGAATTCCTTGGCAAGTCAATTTTTGACCGTTGCCTCTAACCTCAAGGCTGTAGCTTAAGTTTTTAGCATCATTATCATCTCCCATGAAACGCAGAGAGGCTATATAAATAGGGGTAGTGCCCAATTGAAATGCTTCAAAATGAAGACAAAAGTGTTGTGCAAAACAATTGAATACCTACAAATAAAAGAAATATAATGAACAATGATGAACCATATGCCTAGCACATAGACCAACGAATAGAGCAAGGAGATTGTGTGTAAGAGAATATAAGGACTCACTGTTAGCATCCAAGTAGCATTCTCAACCTCATGTAGATTTGACTTTATATATCGGTGGTTGAAGGTGGGACCATCATGAAAATCAACTTTATGGTCTTCTGTCAAATGAGCCACCAAAGATGGAATACCACTGACTACCTTACATTCATGCTTCAATTTACCGTAGAGGAAGCTCTAAAGATGCTGCCACCTTTTCAAGAGCCAAGCATCTGATATTACCAAGGTCATACCTACAGGTTGGACACCGATTGTTGACCCTGAATTTGTAACACACCAAAATTACCAACACAAGAACAACACAGTGAAATATAGGATAACTTTTTTTTTTTTTTTGACTTGCTTTGACTCAACACGACACAACATGTCGTCACAAGGTTACAATCAACACTTGGAACCACTTGTTACGGGGAAGACCACAAGGTTAGCACGGAAACGTTCACACTTATCAAGGACAATTTATTTTGTTTTCTTTTTTATGAGACAACATGGAAGTCCAACCACATGACACACTCACAGCTAGGGCAAGCCACAGTAAGAAATGGTTAGGGTTTATTTATTTTGGTAAGACACCCTTTAGCTCATGACTTAAGTTTTCAGAAGGAATCAATGTATGGTTTTGCACAAATTCATCTCACCAACTGAGTTAATTTCTTATACACTGAAGAGTAGTTCACTTAAAGTCTTCTCCTACTTGCTAAATCTTATTATCTTCCAGAAATGACCATTGTTTTCCCTTAAGCTTGTTTAAGAGTTCATCCAAAAGGGTAGTTCACTAGTAGCTAGGGATATCAATTTATAAATGTTTACTTCACAAAGGGTGTTTTCATTTTGATCACTCATAGAAGTATTTGATTTCAAATAGATCACCTTTACATTTATTTGTTGAATATAAAATTATTATTTTTGTTTAGCTTCTTTAAGGGTTAACCGACTCATTTTTCTTTACTTATAAAATATTGTCGCTAAGTCTTAGAAAGATTTAACTTAATAATTTATTCTCAAGATCAAAGTTTTACAATACTCATATCAATGTAAAGATTGAATGCCATTTCTCACAAGGATAATTTCAAGCTTAATCTACACAAGAACAAGACACTTTATTTCACCATTACCAAACAATACAAGGCAAGAGGTCATATCAACTCTCTTTACAAGCAATGTTACACAATTTACAACACATTGGACATTTTTTTACAAGGAACTTCATAATGGTACAGATGAAACTTTTACACTCTTTTCTTCTAGTCTACTCGCATAATCCATCTGCACATTTGTTAGCACATGTCAGTTCGCAAGAACTGAGCACGATAAAAGCTATAACATTAAGACAATATGTTGTTATCTAACTGTTTCAAGGAAGAAAAGCACTGTGAAGAAGAAAACAATAATCCAAGAGTCTAAACAAGAGCAATTAAAGAGCTGTCCAAAAACATAAAATGCCTAAATAAAAGGGATGGCACTAACTCTATTCAATTATCATTTTCACATAGGAGCAGTTAATAAACATCATAGTGAATTACACCCATATCACAATAATGACCGTCATTTAAACAAGATAACATTTCGAAACAAAAACAATTACAGGAAGAGAATTAATTTCAAACATAATCTATCCCTATTTGTTTAAGTTAGTTCACCAAGCCAAGGATTCACTATGCCACTGGAAGATCCCAAACAATCAATCGACATGAGGATATCTAAACCAACATGACTTATTAATATTAAGATGATGTGCCTATAACAGTTAATTTTATGTCAGTACAGATTAAAAAAAAATGGAAAGAAAGGGATGAAACGCACAAATGACCTCGCATGGGTCACATCCTATCCTAACAATCCTTCTATTAGACTTTCTTCTAATCAAGAGAATGTATTAAGAAAAAGGACAAACTTGACAAGACCAAACATATCCATTATAAATCTTACAGGAGGGTTACTCAATCATTCGCAAGAACACGACACAAGATACATAGCTTCCAAAGGATCTGTCGTCAACAACAAGTTGACTTAAACCTTTCTGGTCAATACATGACCATTCTACTACAATGACAGCAAGGAGGTCGTATCACAACGATCACCACGAAAACCAGTCAACCAAAGAGTTTCCAAACACACCAACCTATGAGTCACAGGAGGATGAAATTTAAGCATCTTTACGGAGCAAAACGTACAGTAATTTCTTACGCATAAAAACCACATCTCAATTTTCAAGACTTGAAAACTTCCTCATTAATGATCCAGTAGATCTCGTATCCTCCAACATGTGTGAAACAAAATCAAGGTACGAAAGAGAGTATTTCCTCTGACATTTTAAACTATCCAAAAGGAATGTGAGTATCGTCAAAGGAAGACATTCCATAGGATCAGCTACATTCCTCAAAACATACAGCAGTTACCAAGGGAGAGAAGGTGATTCCAAAGACGACAATCTCCAAACGGTGAACATGAATTGATATCAAATTATGACGATCAACCATGACACTCGAAGAATAAAAGTATTTCTTTGAGCGATTCAAACAAGTAACAAAAGCAACTAACCTAGTTCAGAGTAATATCAACTTGGCTCAAATCGATAATCAGTCAAGCTAAGCACACACCAAGCCAACCGGGAAGGGTTACTAGAAACTAAAAGACAAGAATAGAGACAGGAAAAGCATCATTCACCTGTACACAATGCACTTGTAGTACTCAATCCCTAATTCACAAATACTTGACATAACCCAGAACTAAAGATCTCGAACCGAAACAAGAATAAGAACAAAACAGGAACTGTAAGGTTGAGTCCAACAACAATGTTTGATAAAACATTCAAATCGTGAGACCAACATAAGGAACTAGGGGGTGTTCATTACAGGACCCCACCTCTTTTGCTTTATTAGACTTAAGAACAAAGTTCACCCAACTAAAATTTATTAAAACCCAGAAACAATATAGAGGCTTCAACCAGCGCAATCATTTCTAACGCCAAAAAAAAAGAATACAAATGAGCAAGGGAACTGGAAACCAAACAGTATACCATCACACGAGACATTAATATGAAGAGTAGAGTTATTTAGTGATTCAATTAAATAACAGCATAAGAATTAATGGTATAGAAAATATCGTGCCTGATTAAGCTCCCGCAGTCGATGACAAGATGAACGGGGCCTGCAACAGCAACCGAAGCCTAAATCCATTTTCTTCAAGCTCGTTGGGCGCCCAAACATCGAACATCTTCTTGTTGGCACAGGTAGGAGTTCACAGCCAGGGTGGGTGGTCTAAAATGCTTGCCATCATTCTCCCAACACCTCTCCAAGATCAGCCCTAGAACTTCTGTAGGTCCCATTTTGGCAATTGAGCTTAATCGTTCGTCATTCATCCAAACACCTCCACCATCTCCATATGCATCTGATTGTTTCTAATTTGGACCTCCTAACCTTGGTGCTCTCATATTAGGAGCAGCCCTAGTTTGAGACAAAGCAAAAGGAGATGGCTTATAACCAAAAACAATCTCTTGGTACAGACTCCATACCCATAAAACAGTCCTTAGACTTAGCATCCTCAATTAAGGCTGACCAGTCACTAGATTGCTTCAATGCAGCTGCTTTGCGAGCTCGTGCCAGTGCCACATTCATGCGGCGAATATCATCTACAAAGCCAACCCCATGATTTGAAGCTTGGACACAAAATAAACTGATTACATCACACTCCTGGCTCTGGTAGGCATCTATCTTATTGATGGATAAACCTTTTCCTTCATTAGATTGAGGACAGCAATATACACTCGGTGAAAACATTTCAGCTGTAGCTTGAAAGTGTGATAATTCCATTAGCACCCTTTATGCCTGCCAACATAGTGACTCGTAGAAGGTGCTCATATAGTTGCAAGGCAATTTGTGCTTTATGAAAACTCTGATATGAAACAGATCCGCCCCTATCAGATTCTCTTCCATGAGTTACATCCTACAACAAGTAAGATCTCAATAGAGACTCTTTGTAAATAAATTTCATCAGGCCTGTTGGTAACACCCTCACTGTCACGAATCAGTTTTGGAGAAACGACTCAGTGCAAGCTATGGATCTGAGGATTATCCTGCTACCTTTATCTCCCAAGACATTTTCTTCAACATTGCATAGATCTTCTGTGCCTGCGGGTGTGATCTGTCACCAACACAAAAAGCATGCGCCATTTTATTGGCTTTAATCTAACTACACAAGGATTCTTTTTAATTCCTCTATCCTTCATTGATCTCCTAAAAGCTTTTGCAAGGCAAACGGTGCTTCATGAATAATCTAATATGAAACAGGTCGGCCTCTATGAGGTTCACAAACAGTTGATGCATGCTTTTGTCGGAATAAAGGCGCCTGCATTCACGTTCGAGGCGAATAAAGGTCGATGCGATGTCTGCGAGCAGAGGGCCGTCGGGGGCATCGGCGTGGGCGCGCTAGCGAGGGTAAAACTCTTCCTTTACAGAGCGCTGCACAAAATTTCTGGCCTTTCAAAACCGGCGCTTGGTTCCAATGTCGAAGAACCTCAATGTTTTCCAGCGAAAGGGAGGCAGAAATATCCGAATCATGACCAGCTCTATGGCCGTGTCGAAGGCCTCCCTGAAAGGAACCCTAGGCATACCAGGGCTGAGCGAGCCGAGATCCACCCCTCCACCGAAGATGCACAAATTTTCGAAAGTGAAGCGAAGAAAAGCGTCTTGCCGGTCGACGACGCCGCCTTTCTCACACGCGTGGCTGAAAACGGGAAGGAGCTTTTGGTGCATAATGGCAGGTAAGGTCGTGGCCGCACAATCGCGAAAGGTAGAGGAAGAGAGTGCTATGGCGGCTGATTTATTGAGCAGCCGAAAAAGCTTCCCATCTTGCACCAGAACGGGATTGCCAGAGAATTCGTAAAACAAGTCCTTGAAAGACTCCAGCGGAACTCACGCGGCTAGACTGAAAGAAAACCGTGGGAAAACTAAACAATCTTCCTTGTTCACGCGGCCGGGGAAGACATAAAAGGACGCGCCCAAGAGGAACAGTGAAGGAAACGTCTCAAACACGCCTGCAACACTGGCTTGAAGCTCCATCTAATCCATCACGTCAGTCAACTGCGCCCAACACCCACCCAAACGCATTGAAGGAGAATCCTGAAGAGATCACGGCAAGAAAAGAAAAACGTGACTCCACCCCTTTCCTCACGCAAGGACGGACAAGACGGCCATAATCGTTGGCAGGTAGGTGGTTGGGAGGGAAAGCCAAGGTGGCAGGTAGAACAGGAGAGTTCGATGCCCAGCTGGCATTACAGAATTTACATGCATGACATAATGTATGACCATTTGGGCACTACAATCAAAATTCATGAGAAATATTGTTAGTGTACATATTTCAGAAAGGAAATGTTCTTCAATTAACAACCTTCTGTCGTTGATCTTCTTACTCAGAAAGAGATCCTCAAAAGGCCTTAATTGATGCAAATGATAACCAAATCCACAAACATACAGGGTCAAAACTGACTTAAACTCTTCACGTTTCTGATGACAATAGAATCAATGAGAAATTCTCCCATAAAAAACAAAGTAGCAGTTTGAATCATTATAAAAACCTTTACCCGTACCACACCCTAACCATCTACATCTATGGTAATAAGCAATAATTTCTAATTATTCTTTAGGGTTAATACTTAAGACATTCCATGATAGCACTAATTTCCTGAATCTGAATAAGCTCAGCAACCAAACTAACAGTATTCACAGTAAGAGCTTCACTTTGAAATAAAAATGGCTTTTGTTCCAAGTTCCTTCAATACCTCTCGATAAATTTAGCTTGTGATATATCGATGTAGCACACCATATGTCAAAGTTAGCTTATGATAACCTTCATGCTTCATTCATCTTGTTGAAAGTGGATACTAAGCAAGAAAATATGGGTAACTAAATATTTGTCACGTATCCTCTAATTACTTTTTGCATCATATATACCCCTCATGCTTCATTAATTTTTGTTGAAACTAAATATCAAGCACGAAAATATGGGTTCCTAAAGAATCTTTGCCACTTTATTTTTTTTTAATTTCAATTACTTTTTGCATCATATCTACCCCTTTTCAGACATTAGACCTAAAATAACTGTAGGTGCAGCAAGAAGCCCCAATTGAGTTCTATAGAAATCATCTTGAATTGCAGTTGGAATTTTAAAATATATCTTTTTGCCTCAAGAACGTTAGTGATTTTTACAATTACATTATTTTCAATCCTTTAATAATTTGTTCTTTTATGTTTGACTTAAGATGTTTTTTATTAGAACCGATTCAACTTTTAGATTTTGTCAATTGGCTCCTCTAGTCAAGCATGGTAAGGCTCATTGCACATGTCAATAAGAATATTCATAAAATGATAAATTTGTTACCAAGGCAGAAACAGTCCCTTCTCTTATGCAGATCAGGATACCATGTTGATGTTCCATTGAGCAAAGCAAGCTATCAGGTTAGGGAATTCTTTAAGTGAACTTTTTGGTAATATGCTCCACATACCTCAAAGTTCATACAATCAACAAGCTTTACCCATACATAAAAAAACAATCACTATTATCCTAGAAAAAACCTATTGGAAATAGTCAACTGATAGTTTTGCAACGATGAATTTCTAAAGTGGTGATTACTACCAGAAGAAGATTAAAAAGGAACAACTACAGTAAAATTAAAAACTCTAAGAAATCAAGATATTTTTTTGCATTTCCTTTCAACAGCCAAGTCAAATGAAAGATTCCACAAAAAACTGGGACACAATCATGCTTTTATCACCAAATTACCCAATCTCATCAAAAGGGAATAAAACAAGAATACCTGGTGCAGAAATAAGAGTTAGAAATAGAGGCATTTTTTCCTTTTCACATCTATATGTATACGGGAAAAAATCACACACACTTCAACGTGAATTTGCATATAACCTGCAGTCATGTATATGTGCTTATGCTTCTCCAATCTCCATGTGTGGGTGTGTGTGAAGGGGGCAGAGAGGGTAGCTTAGGATTAAGGTGGGCCTTAACCCCCCTTCATTTATATGAACAAAGGTTATCCCCTTCTCTTGTCTCTATATAGTTAGTTATAAAACATTTTGTTTGTTTGGAGCTACTTAGGACTGATAGAGGAAATGTGAATGGAACTCCCTTGTGTTTCATCCTTGGGGACAAAGGAAAAACAGCAAGGAAAGTACTTCTCTTACCCACATGAGAGATTCTTACCTACATGAATGTGCATATGAGAGAGAGAGAGAGAGAGAGAGAGAGAGAGAGAGAGAGATGAAAATGCTGATCAAGATAAGTACAATTGCCACACTCACATAGATTTTAGGACTAAAGGAAGAATACATTTAGAGGCTTGAATGGGTAGTCAGGTGGAAAGTGAATAGTAACAAAAAATACACCTCCTGCATATGGACTATCACCAGGACGCATTACTTTTGCTTGCCAATGGAACATATCTTCAGCTACGGCGTCTGTCATGCATACACATTACAACAAAAATTAGAAGAAAAATAGCAAACATAACATAAAATTATCCTTCACTGACACCAAGTTCATGGTTTACCCTTGAACCAACAAAAATAAACAAATATTTAAGACTCCAACCAAACCATCGAGGCAATTCAATTAAGCTCGGAAATGATCATGTACATTTACTGTTCCAATTAATATTGGGACGAATGTTTTGTGAATTAAAAAGCTAAAAATTGAAGCCCTCATATCAGTATCATTTCTTAAACAATCAAGATTCCATACAATGGGGTTGGGTTCTCATTGGACATGACTACATAATCTTATTTAGCCATCATTTCACAATTTTTACACTAAGTCCCATTGACATTGCAGTCAATATTTTGTGTGCTTGTGATGAAACAAATAAGTATCTTATAAGTTTTAAACAACTTCATTACATGTACTTTAATGTTAGGGTGTTGAGATGACCAATTGATCTGATGTGCCATATTAAGGCTCTAGTGCAAAAGGGAATGTGTTCAAATACCACTCACAAAAATTCTGCACATTCAAGATGGACAAGAGATCTATGGCACCACACTCGAGAATGATAGTCCTTTTTCTAAGGCACCACAATCAAGTAGTCACCTCAAATGAGAGGTACACATGGGTTATGACTATTTGATCAATTTAAATAATGTAAAGTTAATAAAGCTCCCTTATTCCCACAAGAGACTTCCATCCACCCAGGAAATGAAGGTTAGGCTGGGACCTAAAAAACCCTCCTTTTACCTTTTATAGAACCATATTTGGTTATTGTTTGGTTGAATTTCATGTGATAGAATCAATGAAAGTTCAATCATACTCAGGGTGTCTATCTTATAAGTCCCTGAGAGACAGATTTGTTCTTGTGCAAAATAATTTTGTAGATGGAAATTTGTACTGAACAAAATAGATCAATGGGACTGTATTACAGATCAACACACTGAGCAAATATCACACTCTGTAAGAGCAATATGAAAAGGTTATATCCATAACAACCAGTTAAAAATTTAAAAACTAATGTTGAGTAAGCAGAATCAACAACACCATATGCTTATAAAGTAGATAAATAAGACTGTGTGGAAAGAACATAGCTAAGAACAGTAAAATTAACATCAATGAATGTTCTATTGTGAATGGTCTGTTCTGATGGCGTGATAGGAATTAATGTAGACACCTTCCTTAACTCTGTCACAGTGTGTTTGTTGATGCCAAATGGCTCCAAAGCACTACAAAAAAATTTACACTCAGGTTTATCACTATCATTTGAATGAGATGGTACAAAATGGGAAATTTTCATAACCTGTGGTTTCTCAATGTTAATCAAATTACTCTGTTACTATCTTTACCAATAACACTTTATACTTTGACATGAAAAGTGTGAACCCTGTTACAAGATATGTGAAGTTCACACTGTCAGGCCTTTAATGTTTGTTGGACTGGCGTGATTCCTTAAGTGCAATCCCTAGGTTTCCCGGATCAATTGCAAAGAACCAGTGTATATCCACCTACAGGAGGTCATTAGGGAATGCAGAGACCTAATTTATGTCTCTAGAATACATTCTTTGAACTTGGTACGGGATAATATTAATGACTGTATTTGAGCGCTGAGACTCACCAGGTCAAAATTTAAAAGAATATTTTTTAATGAATACTTATGATTATGTGCAGTCTTTGGGAGTTAGTCCGTGATTCAAATCTATGACATTACTACTAAGTATATTAGAGCCCTGACCTCACCACCCCAAAATTTAAAATAATAAATTTTTAATGGATACTTGGGATTATGAGCAGACTTTAAGAGTCAGTCTGTGAATCAAATCCATGCAAGCTATTGTCAAATCCCAAAGATTCAAGGTTGGACACTCAGGATTGTGTGGCATCTTCAGGAGTGAATCGGTGACTCGAATATGTGCCAGCTATGGTAGACTCCCTAACATTTATGGTAGAACCATCAATGACAAATGATCGATTCTTGAATTGAACCAACAAAGAAAAATGGCTGATAAAAGCCCAACTTATTTTTTGGAAGGCATCTGGAGACTGTTGTGAGATATGTTTAATAAGGTCATCATTCGTTTGCTGAATGAGCCATGGTAAATATTCATTGTATGTGCATGATTAAAACTTATCGATTAACTCCAATCTACTCTCCAGAGGAAACATAAAACTAAAAGCTGCACACCTGACCATGAAGCTTTCCAGCCCAAAACAATAAATCTCAGTAAATTTGGAAAGAGGAATTTTTTCACCTCAATAAGAGAAATTTCAATCCACCCTAAAAGTAGAAATAGCTGAAATTAAAAATCCAAAAACCCGAAAGGGGTAGTGACCAAGATTAAAACTGAAAGAGGAATGACTTCACCAAACACAGAAATTTCAATTCATCTCAAAAGTTGTATTAATCAAATTTACAAACCCAATCAATTTCAAAAAGAAGAATTACTTCACCCCACACAAATAAATTTCAAACCATGAATTACTTCACCACACACATAAATTTAAACCCACCAGAAAAAGAAATAATTTCCAAGATCAACCCTAACCATCACACAAAGTATACTGCAAATGCCAATGCATAGAATTATTGGAGATCAAACACAACTCACGTCCAAGGTAAAGAATAAAGCATCAATTATCTGCATTATCTTAAAGGGTAACAAAACCACTATTAATCACCAATGTCTACATAAAATATTAAATTGTTTAAGAAGATATCTTTGAGCATAGCAAAAGCATGATGCATGTCCAAGTTACATAATAAAGCATTGCAAATTTGAATCAAATCAAACACCAGTGTGATCGACTGCTGTGTTCATTAGCATTAGTTGAGCCAACATCTCGAGCACTACTTCCAGTTTGCAACACCTCCCAGACCTCACTCATGCTCTGAACTTGTGTTTCAACAAGCCCCGGAACATGATGGAGCCCTTCAGCTACCTGCTTTATCTCCAACCTATCAACATCACATGCAACATTTTATCAATATTTGAGAGCTATATCATGACAATCTAGTTAATAAAAACATTAAAAGATACGATTTCATGAAATGTGTTTAGCAATTACTTCTTTATGGTTTTTCCTGTTTGAGGAGGAGCTGCAAGCAAATCTCGAATATGCTCATTGTATACTTCTAGCACACTGACAGAGATGTCATACTTGAATTGCCCTTTTGTTTCATTAGATAATCTGAAGAGTTCCTCCAATGGTTTATAGTTAACACCGCGATTTTATTTTGTTCCTTCCATTGTAAATGTATTCCCAGTTCCAGTTTGTCCGTATGCGAAAATGTAAACATTGTAGCCATCCAAAACTGAAACAACGACAGGTGTAGTGTCCGCAAAAACATCCACTTCCAGAAAAGCAATAATGACAAATCAATTACTCCATTAAACATTTATAAGCTCATGCACATCTCTCCTCCAATTCTTTGCAAAAAGGTCCGTTAGATATATAGTTTAATCTTAACCCAAACAGTAAATTGCTTCAAAGGAAAAAAAAATATGAGATCAAGTGACATGACATGACATTCACCTTGATTGTCTTGTGTAAAAACTGAATCAAATTTGAAGACCATTTTGGGAGCCCCATTGGCTCGTATGCTGAGCTCACCGTCTTTGGCAGCTTCAAAATATGCTATAGAAACAACTCCTTCTGCAACCTCTTCAGCATTCAATGGGCGACACCTACAGAAGACTCTAATATTTCCTATACGGAGAAATGAATATATAATTTGAGAATCTGTCCTCTAGATGCAATAGCTTTCATGGGGATAATTAGAAAGACGGAACCATTAAAATACCTTTGAGCTCTAGCAATTTGTTGTACAGATGTTTGCGTTCCTTACACTCTTCTATAAAATTTTCTTTTAGTTCCATACACTGGACTTTCAGTTCTTCATGCTGATCAACTGCAAATAGAGAAAATTAGATTAATGGTAATTCATTGTATAAATCATAAATTCATATCAAATCAACTGTTCGGAAGCTAGACACATACAAAAATCAATAATGAAAAATTTGATTATCAGACTAACAGTTTACAGAGACGGAGATAAATACCAAACACGCAAGAGATAAAACACCAGAGTTACGTGGTAAAACCCTAGCAAACCTTAGGAAACATCCATGGTGCAAGATATCAAGTTTTTATTAACTCAAGATGAACATATTACATGTAAAATCGTTGTAAGCTATTTGGCTCTCCACAAAGATAAATACACCTAATTGAAAAAGTACCATTAGGATTCCTCCTAAAAATAGAGTGGAAAAATGCCATTAGGATTTTCCTTCCTAAAAATAGAATTTAACAGTTTTACATAAATTTTTCTTTTTAGAAAACAGGGGTTTGACTCCTTAATTTTTGTTTCAGGGACTCCGCCCCCACCTGGACCCCCCCACAACAGTAGCGGGGGGGTGTTGCCCCCCACACCCCCCTGTTGGGAAGTGAGCTACAAACTACACCACAAACAGATCCAACATTTAACTTTGTTGTCACATATCTAACATCAACTGACTACACAAGTAAACATGGTTGATCTCTCTTCAAGTTTTCTTTCGAATATTGGGGTGGTAAAAATAATTTCTCTTTCAATTTTATCTCATTTTGGATTTAATTGTTTTTTATATTGACATGTTTCTTATTCGTTACTTCTCTTCCTAGGCATGTCAAGTGGGAAGTGTCCATAGATTGCCATGGCACTTTTGCTAGGAAGAGTCCAAAGATGGTGAAGGTTGGTGTCAACAAATACAACTGCAAATCATACTTTGCAGAGAGGATTCAAAGCAAATTTGCAATTTCTACACTTTAACTGGATCCTACAGACCAATTTGATCTAACAGAAGTTAAAAATCAGCATCGCCGTTATCATAGGCTATAGCTTTGAGAAGAGAATCAAAGAGTGCAAGCGATTAAAAACTCACCAAGTGCTTGCACAGCAGAAGTCATTCGACTGATATCAGCGAAGGAAGAGGCAGAGGAATTCGCGTCTTCTGATACTTTAGCACATTCACTCTTCAATATCTGCCATTTTCACCAAAAAAAAAATCCAAATGAAGCTCAGATTAAACAGTTGGTAGTTAGAGCAATCCTTCTTCTTGATAAATAGAACGTATACACTTCGCAGTTTTTACCTTGAATTTTTCACTCAATAGATACACTTGAGAGACCCACAATTTCTTCTCCCTCACGTGCTTGTCTTGGAGGTCCCTTAGCTCATTCACTTGGCCCTCTACTGCATAAGCTGTAAATACATAAATAAATTCTACCGAAATGAATCTCATATCACATTTTGACATAAGAGAGGTAAAGGTAGAAGTGCTAGGTTAATGTCCTTCGTACCTAAGGAGCCCACATGTATACACTTGCGCATCAGTTCATTTCTTAATTTTTCAAGTTGGTGATTGGTGTCTTCCAGCGACATCCATGCCTCATGACATTCTTTCTTCTTTAATTCAAAATCTTTACTAAGCTCTTTGAACTTCCTTTTGTACTCCAGAACAGATTTACAGTTTCTGCCTCTAGACTGAAAATTCATTGAAACGCATTTTGATTATTCCCTGAACTCTATCCTAAAAATACTAATTTCAGAAGGAATAGCATGAATGATTTCTAAAAATAGCATTCTGATGGCTGTGAGTGTGTAAAACATTTCTGTGAATTTTTTTCTGCTTCTAAGATGACAGAAAATAAGAGTTATCTATCTCATCCTTACCTTCTGATTACAGTCTTCTTCGCCTACAATTAGTTCAAGGACTTGATCCGTTTTCCTAGAATCTTCTTCTCTAAATGTATGTGATTGTATATTCATCTTTGCACCTGAAGCTTACCTCTGTCAGTACCATATCAAAATTTTGCAGTCTCAATCCTTAATCTGCAAATTTCATCAGAGCCATGTATAAAATACATTCTAATTGTAATAATTAAAAGATTGATTTTATACCAAAGTGAGGTGTTTTTCTTATGCAGATTGCGCTGACAATGGGGCTGCCAATGATTGCCTCAAATCTGATAGTTAAATTTCCTCCATCAATGACATTTGCTGGGCCATACATCAGGACAAGGGGCGTATTGGCACCAACACGAGCATAAATGTCAAGCTCAGATAGAATCTGCGCCATGATTTCAACTTTTTAAAACATGCACTACAGCTAGAAAACAGTAAAAACATACATGTAACATATAAAAAGTTATCTCGCCTTTTCTTCCTGTATAAAGACATAAAAAACACGCATCCTTGGGGGGCCATTTGTGAAGATTATCTCTGCAAAGTGAAGATCAACAAAACATTCCCCGGCAGGAAAATCACCAATTACGTATGAGAAGTCCCCAAACCGAGCAGTCTATTAGATAGATGGGACTTCCTTTTCAAAAATTACCTCCTCTGTTCTGATTACATCTCCACCAACAAAATACAAATCTTTCTGAAAATCAATTCCCGTTAGTTATTCTCCAGCATATATGCACATGATTGCATTTTCTGCAACATTTACCAAAACAAGCACTACCCATGGTTATAAATCCAAAACCCCAATTACGCAATTCATATTGTGTGATATTAAAACATTGAGCACATTTGTAGAATCGTCTTCGAGTTTTACTGTTTTCTAAACATGTAAAATTCTTGCACTGGTAATGCCTCCATCAAACATTTCGACCATCAGGAAGCTTCCAGAGGGATTCATTGATAGGAAATGGGTTCTGATGATATTGAGGAGCCCTAGCTAGACATCTTCTTCTTGGTAATGGATCGCATCCATGAACCATTAGTCTTTGAGCTACATGCTAGTCGCCCAAAATCGAAAACTCAAAGAAAAATTACATACCAGTGGTTGATGACAATGTCTTTGGACTGGCTAGGATTCAAGGGAACATTGTTCTCCACAACCACTTCTTCTCTGGTTTCTTTTCCATCAGAAACAGACTGGGTTTCTTCTCTTTTTAAGACACGGGTTTTGAAATGGCGGAAGCACCTCTCTTCTTGGGAGCCATTGGAATCTCTTTGCAAGTCTAAATTGAACATATGCTGCAATCATGGCATTCCATAAGACAACATCTCTTTCAGGCATTTTGTCAAACAATTCACGTACATTGTTAATGCTTCCAAATTTTGCATACATGTCTACAGGGCACTTGCAACTACATCATCTAACAAAATTCCATTCTCTATTATGCTTTGGCGGATGTCCATACCCTGTTTCTAAGCTCCTCTTTTGGCAAAGGCAGGGAGTGTCCCTCGAGATGATGGTGTAACCTGAAACAACAGAAATGGCATGTTCATAAATGGCGAGGAAAACATAACCCAGAAATGGCATGTTCAGATATCCGAAAGATATGTCGGCGAGATATACAACCAGGTTTTTCAGAGAGACCAAAACCTCCAAATACACAGACGGAGACACAAGGTTCGGTGGGAATTGTTGAAGAAGCCTAACCCACAAATTTGCAAGCGGGTGTATGTAGTATTGGAAGGGAGATGGGCAACTGAACCAACCTGTATCCCCCTGACAGGGATTCAGAGGCAGCAAGAAGATATTTTCAGGAAAAATACAGATGCTAACAAACAAAAAAACACCTGTAGTCACACATGCACGGATATACACAAAATAACTATATGTATGTAACCTGCGTGGCAGTCTATGGCCGACTAAAAACATGCAAGCAGGAAGGAGGTCGGTGGAGAGCAATGGATGACGAACTGGTCAAGCAGGAGGATGAGATGACAAGCAGCAGGAAGCTGCACACCGTCGTCGTTGGAGACCAAGTGCACTATGGCCACGCCTCCGGCGTAACTAACATTTCATTGTTTTATATAAATAGTGTTTTGATCCAATAATCTTTGTGTATGCACAAGTACATATTATTCGTCAATAGAAATATCAAAACCCTTTAATTAAGCAACCATGTAATCATAATGATTACATTATGAGACCCTTGACTTGATTCAATGCAAAATTGGTTCCCCATTTAATAAAACACAGTACACACTTTCTAGTGAATGCAAAATTCATTTTCCAATTATTATTCTTCTTGTGTTAATTAATAAAAAAAAAAACAAAAATAAACACTAGAATCAATAAAAAAAACTTCTTGAAAACCATGAGATGATTAATACAAATGGCTTTAGAATATGTTCTTGAAAAAATATAAATAGCCTAGTGTCATCCAAAAACCCAAATCTTATCACTTCCAATGCTATAACAAATGATTGATGTATGAAATGATGGATTTTATATCTCTATAAATTCCTTCAGACACTTCAATTTGTTCTCTAAATGTTTGTATTAATAGTTTTGTATAGTGGATGCTTCTCTATGAATGTTGATCATTAATTCTGTTTTATGGACTAATGCATCTATATATGTATATAATTATTCAATCCAAATCAAATTCTTATTGATATATATGAAATCATAAGTTTTGTTTGGAAATTGATAGGGAATGGACTATATAACACAGATCCAATAAGATATATGAATCTTCTACAATTCCTGAGAACTATATAACTATATATTTATATGAGAACCATATCCATATAAATATAGTACTAGCAATATCACCTTTGGTGCTATTAACAAGCTGATAAGCATGTTAATAAAATATTAAATTATTTCTACTATAAATTGTAATTAAATATTTATTCTTAGTTATTATTGTAATAGTACTAGTATTATTATATGTTATATTTTTTTATTTAATGAAAATATAGAATATCACATGTGAATGTTGATAATATTTTCATTATTAATATTATTTAATATTACTATTACTATTATACACTTACTACATTATTATTGTATTGTATATAATTATATTAACGTAACATATAATATATAAAATTAATCAATACAAAATGCAACATAAATTATAAATTCATAAATATATGATAATTTTAACATATATATACATACATACATATTGTAACGGCCCAAAAATTCACAAACACGAACAACACAGTAAAAGACAGGATACTTTTTTTTTACTTGCTTGACACATAACATGACGCAACATGTCGTCACCAAGGATACAACTAACTCTGTGAACAACTCGATACAAGGATGGCCATAAAAGCAGCACGGAAACGTTCACACCTATCAAGAACAATATACTTTTTTTTTGACAGAACAACATAGAAGCCCAACCACATGACACTCTCACAGCTAGGGCAAGCCACAGTAAGTAATGATTGGAGGTTATTTATTTTGATAAGACACCCTTTAACTCATGACTTAAGTTTTCAGAAGGATTCAATATATGATTCGCACAAATTCATCTTACCAACTAAGTTATGTTCTTATACACTGTAGAGTAGTTCGCTTAAAGTCTTTTCCTTTATATCCATTATTTGTTTCATATATTTATTTGATAAAGATGGTAATTTAATTCCATAAGGCCATCTATTCACACCTACGTTACTAGAACTCGTTCATGCCCTTATGACAACATCGGTTCACGTTCAACAAACTTAAGAGAAGAAGGTCAAATGAGTTCACCCTTAAGACATCATTAGATCTTACTAAGGTTTAATTGAATCTTGAGGTTTTATACATAGTTAATTAGCGCTCTTACTTAGGCTTCACCGAAAGAGCTTATCAAGAGGAAGCTACTTACTTTTAAAAAGGTTGAGAGATAAATTGAGTGGTTTCTAAATTTTCTTCTCTTACTTGTTAAATCTTATTAGAAACTAACCATAGTTTTCCTTTAAGCTTGTCTTTAGCGTTCACCAAAAGAAAAGTGTTTACTAGTTCAGTTAGGGATAACACGTTATATAAAATCACTTTGCAAGGATGGTCTCACTCTTGATTACTTAAGGTATTGTTTGTTTACAAGGGGATCTAAACCACAACATATTTCTTTGAACAATACTTTTAGGTAACTTCTGTAAGGAAAATCCACCCCATTAAAGCTTAGATATAACCCATCAATACAAAGTCTTAGAAAGATTTAAATTAACACTTAATTCTCAAGATAAAAGTTTTACAATGCTTATGCCAGTGAAGAGATGGAATATTATTTCTCACTAAGAAGAGTTACGAGCCAAAATACAAAAAAGGAAAAAACTGCTACTTCACGTAATTCTCCGAACAATTCCAGGCAAGAGGTCATATAAACTCTCTTTACAAGCAATGTTACACAATTTACAACACATTGGACATTTTTACAAGGAACTTCATAAATTGCACTGATGAAACCTTTAACAACTCTTTTCCTTTAATCTACTCACACAATCCATTTGCACAAATACTAGCTGGAGATCAGTTCGCGAGAACTAAGCATGTTAAGACTACCCATAGCAACAGTAAGCTAACATTTTATAATATCATGAAAGTAAAATTCTAAACTCAAGAATGGATCAAATCACAAACCACTAATCAATATGTTTCACAAGATGACGATATTTATACCAGCCAACAAGGAGGAATCCCAATATTCAAGTGAGAGAGATATTCCAAAGACAAACAAGGTGAGACCTCATTGGTGAAGACAACCAGGCTGAGAGTATTGAGATTTCAGTCATGTAATCCTATGGATTACACGATTGAAATTTAACACCCAAACATCATTCTAATATTATTAACCAAAGGAATAAAGATCAGTCAAATGGCTTAACATATTCAAAATTGCTTGTTAACAAGATTGCATTAACGCACATCCATGTTTTAGGAAGAAAAAAAGGCCCCAACCATATATGAACACAAATCAATCAAAGATTAAAGGTAACTTCACTCGACTGAATAAAAAAACATACATATAATACTCACAACACAAAAACTGAATCTGAAGATTCAAAATGCCAAGTAATTCTCACCGAACCTAAATATTTTTCTGTCAAGAAGTTAAATAAATTAGATTCTATCCAACTAAATTTCATTCAACAACTATAGTTGAATTACACAAGCAAGGCTCAAGAAGAAGTCTTTTCACCAAAGGTTGTTATTATCTTACATCACATAAACAGTAATAAACCCGTAATCCACCACACGTATGATCATTGTAAGAGTTAAGGACTTAGCTCATTAAAATATGTAACTGAGTCGATTCCTACCTTTTCCATTTTCATACAAGTCTAACCCAATTCGAAGCAAGGTAACCATTCTATTTTCATACATGCCTCAGTCAACACTTACTCAGAAAGTCCTTCCCTAAATTATTGAAGGTTAGCTAAGATAAAAAATGGATTTAATAGGAACCCATTTCATTCGATACATGGATTTAAACAAGCAAGGGATAGTCTGTTGAAAATATAAGTGGATCGACACAAGATCCTCTACCGTGACCTAACTCGAGTCACCAATCACAAGGTTAACAGTCAGCGAAGGAGGAATACAAAGCAAAATACTCTTCCTATGAACTAAGCCTTCTCTTCCGTCTCTAAAATAACATATGAATAGCTTGGGCATACCCATCTATTTCACGACTATCAACTCGACCTATCCTCATAGTCGCTCCAAAGAAAACATCTGCTACTACAGAGTTTGATTCAACTCTTTTATCTTATGATACAGTGACTCATGTCATAGGATCTGTATTGAGCAGTCAAAATTCCACTCACGTAGGCCTCTAAGAAAACATCATGCTCACTATGCGAGGTCTACACACCGATTCAGCCCAAGAAAAGATTTTACCAAGACAAAAACAAACAATTAGCCTAAAACTGGCCATGAGTCGACAAATCTACAAATATCCACTAATGTTATTCATGGCTCAAGCTTATATCTGCTACTGCTGGTTTAGAAATCAAACTCAGCGGCCATTGTTCACTGTCGTCTCTAAATGTCACCCGAATTTTAAGAATTAAGCAGGAAAGCACCCCGGTTAAAGATATAACACCCACGGTATAAACTTCAACCATTATTTTACTATCACATAGCAGTTACTCTTTTATTTCGAAAAGAAAAAAAAGAGGCAGAAAAGAAATGTATACATGCTATCACAGTTGCTATCAGGGTATGAAAAACAAACAACTCCCAACAGCCCTTCCTTTCCTTCAATCTGGGTCGATTCACAAGGAAAAGTAGAAGCCCATTCTAAATGCCATAACAGATAAAAAACAAAAGGAAGGGCATTCAATTCATGACATAATAAAAGGGTAGCAGAAGATTGCAAGGGCAGGTTTAACATGCTTGGTTTAAAATGCCATCTCCATATGCATATGATTGTTTCAATGCAGTTGCTTTCCCTTAACCCAAAGTTCTCTACGAGCTCGAGCTAGTGCCACATTCACGCGGTGAAAAACAGCTACAAACCAACCCCATGATTTGAAGCTCGGACACAAGACATAATGATTACATCACGCTCCTGGCTCTGGAAGGCATCTATCGTAATGATAAATAAACCTTTTCCTTCATCAGATTGGGGACAACATCAAACTCTCGGTGCAAAAATTATAGCTGTAGCTTGTAAGGTGTGATAATTCCAACAGAAAATTTTATGCCTGCGAACTTGGTGACTCATTGAAGAAGCTCATATAATAGCAAAGCAAATTGTGTTTCATGAATATCCTGATATGAAACAGATCGGCCTCTATGAGGTTCTCTTTCATGGGTTACATCGTACAACAAGTAAAATCTCAATAGAGAATCTTTGTAAATAAATTTCGTCAGGTCTCCTAGTAACACTCTCACTGTCACAAAGTCGATTTTGACAGAAATGTCTTGAACTCAGGATCCCAAATTTAAGGATGCATGGATACTGCACAGATAACAACATAGCTGCTACATTCATGCTTGTTTGGAAGCGCTCAAATGGCTTCAACCATACTGCATATATCTCCTGTGCGCCGTGGCTAAGTTATCTATCGCCTTGACGTGCTATGGATCCCCGAACTAAAGGATGCAGTCGATGCTCGAATAGATACCCAATGAAAGGAGGAAACACACCTGCTTCACTCGCTGGTAGCTACGCGCAGCCAGCAGAAGGAATAGGCTACGCGACTACTGCAAACAAACAAAGAAAAACTCCCTGGCTAATTACTCCTGCACGTAGTTGCCAAGGATCAGGAAGAAGGAACACGCGTTAAGGAGGAAACAAGGAGAAGTGGACCTCACACATGCCTGCTTCACTGGCTTGAAGCTCCATCTATAGCCGTCATATCAAACCCATGGGCTAGGCGCTGGAAAAACATTCCGAATGACAGAACTCAGAAAGGAGATCTTGGTGAACGAAATCTCAGCCTCCACTTGCACTCCCGTCTCCCTCACGCATTTGATCAGAACAAACTTCGGTGGTCAATAGTCGGCAGGTTGGGTGGTTGGGAGGAGGCCAAAAATGGCAGAAATGGCAAGTCAGCTCGACTGCATTACATTCTCCTCGATGCACGGGGCTATTACATGGGGCATGCTAAGACTTTTCAACAATTGATCTACAACTAGATGGAATCGCGTGCAAGTAAGATTTATTTGGATCAACACCAGATGGTTCCAAGTGTGTGATCAAACTGCGGCAGCTGTCGCACAAAAACCTGATTTTTTTGAAAATGTCACTAGAAGGAGGCTTGTGGGTGAGATTAGAGATTTTCTTCTGGGACCCTGTAGCTGCTTACACCAAGACCCAATTACTAGCCAAAATAACGGCACATACCTAGGGAAAAGTGCAATGCTTGACCCTTCCACTGATACTTCAAATGTAGCCATAAATTTTGAGAACCCACACCCAGCCTCTGCATTTTCATGAAATGATAGACTTTCATGGAAGGAGCACGATGAATCCACTATACAGAACTACGCTGGAGTGAATAAATCTGTTGCAGCATTTGTTGGATTTCTTAAATTTGCATTCGTGGTTTAGGGCATTTGAATATAACAGGAAGACCTCTCTGAGCTCTGATAAATTGCAAGTGCAACATTCCCGTTAAATGACAAAAATGGGCATGTGATAGACACCAACCAGGATAGCTGACCCATACTCAAGAAGGCCATAGGGGGTTTTTAATGCACTGGCAGGTGGCCATTGAAAACCACACTAAATCCAGTCGACCAGAGTGAAAGTAGTTCCCACTAATTTTTAACCTCTCTCTTCCCCACGCCAAACGTGGTACACAAGGAGATCAAAAGGGAGAGACAAGGTAGGTTGGGGACATAAAAATCTATATTTAAAATTAGTAATTTAAAAAAATTCTAAGATTGCGGGATCGGTCGACCCAGAAGGAGAACGGGGTTGAGTAATTAAACGAAATATTTACGCGAACGCCACTCCCAAACCATGGCACCACCACAAAACATACTCTTCCTCATTTGCGCAATGAGGCTCGATCAGCGGGAGTGACAAACAAATCAAAAGGATAGTTTAACGATAACAGAGGATGATATCGATAATAATCGATATAAAGAAGGTAATAATAAAATACAATCGTTGATCGATAATACAATCATAATGTCATTATTATTATTATTATCATTATTACCATTTTACATGCTTGTAAAATAATTATCAATTATAGTCATAATGGTCAGCAACCGAGGTCGACGAAGGCACAATGACACTCCATGCTTAGCACGTCGATCACCACAGGATGAACAGGTGTAACGTAGAACAGGGCATTACATATGTATGTGTGTGTGTGTATATATATATATATATATATATACACACACATACATACATACATATATATATATATACACACACACATACATACATACATACATACATACATATATATATATATGTGATATATATGATATATATATATATATATTGCTCTATAAATATAGTTGTAATGCCCACTTTCCTCTGACACTTTTAGACACTAATCCTGATACTGTTAATCATGTTTGGATGTTAATTATGTTTTGATCATTATGATGTATAGAGGTTAGACATGGATTATTATGAAAATTGAATTCAGTTATTATGCTTGTTGATTATTCGAGATGTTCCTATACATGGATGATGACATACTGTTTGGCCTTGACATATTGTTGATGTTGTTCAGCCTTGTGATATTAGAAATTATGGACAAACCTATTATGGAAAATCAAATTGAATTACGTGGGTGATCTTTAATGATTTGATGTTGAATTCGTGATATTGTTGTGATTGTTAATTGATCTTTGAGCTGTTATTATATCATTTTCTTGGATATATCTGATATGGCCACGACGCCATTAAGGGGTATTTGTATTTTGCAGGACACACGTCACAACAATATGGGGAGACTCGAAACTAACCATAATAGAATGGTGGATGAATTTGATGAGGTCACCATGGCAACTGTTCTATTTGAGTGTTGTGTTGTTAGGGATTCCCATTGGGGGTGGGGGGGGTGGGGGGGGTCACCTTTTTTTAAAAAAGTGACCAAGGGTTTTCTTTGTTTTGATTTTTATGTGTTTCCTTTTTGTAATGTTTGCATGTGTTTTGAATGTGTGATGTGTTGAGTAAATAATGTGAATACCCTTGTGATTAACTAAATAAATTAATTGGTTAAAGGAATGTAATAAATGGAGTTATTAATGTTAATGCAAGTTTTAAGAGAAGTTGTAAGAGAATTTAAGGATATGATTTGGAGTGTTGGACACTCCATTCCCTTGGAATTCAAATTTGGCTTTATTGGCTAAATTTGAAGGCTTGTGGGACAAGCTAGACTTGTCCCACCCCTCTTAAAATGTAATTACCAACCACATTTATGGGTTGGAGGACAAGTTTGAGTTGTTTAATGTATTTTTTATATGACCTTTTTGAAGGCATTTATTGTACTTGTCTTACATACCTTTAATGTTGTCCCTTTGTGGGCAGTATGGGTCTCTTGGAGTGTGTAAGTTGATTTTTCCTTGCATTTATTGTGAGCTTTTATTGTTGTTGACTTTCTATTTTAGGGTTGAGGATGAATGAGGTGGCATCCCACTTGGAGTCCACATCACCCTCTTCTTCCTCCTTCCTATAAAAGTCACATTCTTTCCTTGTTGTTGGGTTGTTGAAGCTTTTGGGACAAGTTTAGTCTGCTCTTGGGCTCATTTTTTTACTGTTGTTGATGTTTTGGGTGGATTCCTCCTTAGGCGCATTTTTTTTGGTTGTGGAAACCTTTTTCATCTTCTTCCTTGGGTACTTGTTCTTGCTATTGGAGCTTTGGCACCTTCCTTTTGGCCACATTTTCTTGCTGGTTGAAGCTGTGTGCACTTCCTTGCTTGGGAACATTTTCCTTGCTATGTAAAACTTGCGTATTTGCCTCTTGGGGTTGGATTTCATTGTTGTGTTGGGAACTCTTTCTTGTGAAGGGATTAGAGTTCATTGCTTGTTGGTTTTTGTGGTTTTTTCAACTAAAATCTGGTTTTGAAAAAAGTTTACTATGTGGGAAAGACTCCATTAATGGAGAGGTAGGAAACTGAACTTTTTATTTTGTTGTTTTATGTATGTTGTTTCTATTTTGAATGGTGCTTGTTGTTTGTACCTGTTGGCTGGTTGGGTAGACTTCTTAGGGTAAGGTGTAGGAGAAGGCTATGGGGATTTTTGTATGCAGAGGAATAAGGGAATTGCCAAGGGCATCTGTTATTGTGGAGGGAGTTCAGGAATTGGGAACTACCTTGGAAAAGGAATATCTTGCATTCCTTACTCTTTGGGAGGGCATAAAGGATAAGTTTTGGGAGATAAAAGAAGTTAGTTTGGGGGGCATAAGGGTATGGAAAGGAGATGATTTTGATGGGTTGTTTCAAGTTGTTGCTCATTTCCCATTGGGAGGCATAAGTAACTCCCCATAGAATCCTTGCTCTTGTATTTGGCTTGCGGAATGAAGCCTCTGTGCTATTTGCATTGTTATGTAGTTGGGAACTACATCTTTTATAAAACGTGTTTTTGAATATGCATTTTGTTGCCTGTGTGTTCTGTGGAAGCAACTATTGCCATGTGTTGGATTTCATCCTTTACTTCTGTTATGGTTGGAGCTTGGGGGTTGATGAGAATGGATGGCTTCTCCTTACTCATTGGATATTTTGGTTGGGCGGAGAGCATTGCCTTTCCCCCTGTTTTATTGTGAACCAACTGAAGAATGAAGAAAATTAGTTGTTGTTGTTTTGGAGAAAGAAATGTACAGTTTTGATAGTCTCTTGTTGTGTAAAAATTATTGTAAGCCTTCCCACATTGAGGTGGATGATACATTTTGTTATTTGTTTTGGAAAGACATTGTATTGAAAAAAGAAAGATTAAGTTTGGTATGATATGTGAAACTTGCATTCTATTATTTGTTTGAAAGAATGGGATTCATTTTCTAGAATGTTTGGAATTTTAAAGGAAATAATGATGTTGTAAAGTTGTAGTTTCATTTAATAAAGAATAATGTTTCTGCTCTCAGTTTATAAAACTGTGTTATGTGTTGGATTTGAGTTGCTGTGATGAAATTAAGTTCTGTTTAAAGGAAAAGGATGTATGAATGAAAAAAGACAGTGTTTATTCTTTTATTCAAAGTTGTAATATTTATAATCAGACTTGGCATATTGATGGTTAGATGTTAATGGTGTTAATGTAATAGAATGGATAGAAATTTTTTAAGAATTTGTAGAGTTGAAACTTGTATATGGTAGTAAACTTTGAAACTGAAGGAAACCTATAATGATGAGCTAAATATCATTTTGTTGTGCAGGAGGCACATGAAAGATGATGATTTCTTCAACATAGACCTAGAGATACCACCTTTGGAGAATGCTATGGCAGCTATCTTGCCACAGATCTTACAGACCCTTCAGGATGTGAATGTCTGCCTTGCACAGTAGGTTCCATTGTAGGGCATGGCAGGCATGACAAAATCACTTCCATTGAGGGACATGCACCTCCTCCACCCAGTGAGGAGCATGGAGGAGAGAATTTCCATGAGGATTCAGCTAGAGTAGAATCCTTTTTGAGGGGACATGGTCACCAAGTTTCGAAGCGTAGAGAGAGATCTTGGAGCCCTAGGCTCAGAGATGAGTGGCCAAAAAGGCCTAGAGGCTGTCAGCCCACAGTAGTAGATCACATAAAGGAAATCTTGAAACTTTAGCCATCACAGTATTCAAGCGACACAGGAGGTTTTCAGGTAGAAGCCTGGCTAGTGAGCTTAAGTGGATGTTTCAAGATTTTTCCTTACACCAGCAACACAAAAGCTCACATTGTGATCCACCTATTGAAGGATGGAGCTAGAGTATGGTGGAGGACTGAGGAGGAGAAACTCCATGTTGATTCGGAGACAGTCACTTGGGAGTTTGTTTGAGGAGAGGTTCAAAAGTAGATACCTATCTCGAAGGTTCATACAATAGAGAATCGATGAATTCCATGACCTTCGGCAGGAATCCCTTTCAGTGGTAGAGTATGAAAGTAAGTTTTTGGACTTACTTTAGTACATGGAGTACATGCAGGATGAGCAGGTGTGGATCCACCACTTCATCTGGGGTCTCAATTTGGACATTGGAGGAGCAGTTCGGATCCACTGCCCACAAACCTTAGACCGAGGCCGTTGAGAAGGCTTACATAGCAGAAGAGACTCGTGGTAAGACCCAGCAGGCTAGAGACCGAGTCAAGAGCCACATTAGGTAAATGTAAGACAATAGATCAAGGGGGTCAGTTCCTCCTCCTCGTGGTACTCAGCAGTCTTCATAGGCATCCTTCAGACCACAGCAGCAACAACAACAACAGTCCCCGCCCACTGCATAGGCCTCCACAGAGAACTGATGTATGGAGAGGATCAGAGTATGGGGGCCTCCTCCTAGGGGTCCAACTAGGACACAGGGTGGACCTAGAGCCCAGTCAATGGGAGCTTGTCAGCAGAGGCCACATCAAACAGTAGCTGGATCATCAGGATCCACAACCCCTACTTCTAGGGCACCTTCTAGCGGTGGTGCCACCTTGGAGAAGGATCTAGGTGGATGTTTTGGATGTGGAGTGGTAGGGAATTTTTGGAGAGACTGCCCTCAAACCCTAGCAAGGGTAAAGCACCTATTTCAGAGCCTACACGTTGGTGATATGGGGCATACAGCCATAGGATCTATGAAGTGGTTAAGAACCACCAGGTCAAACACCAGAGCACAGTCATCAAGACTTTAGGTAGCATTGGGGGTATTCCCACCTCCATATTGTTTGATTCTGGTTCTTCTGATTCTTTTTTTACCATCTTTAGTAGAGCAATGCAAGCTGGTGGTAGTTAGGCAGGGTCTTTGTTGGGACATTGAGATGGCTTCGAGGAGCCAAGATCTCTATTGATTCCTTGGTTAAGGAGTGTGTTGTAGATTTGGGATCTTTCACCACTTCTTCAGATCTTCATATCCTTCCTTTGGGCTTGTATGGGGCCATTTTAGGTATGGATTGGCTATCTGCTCATAGAGCCAAGATGGATTGTTATCACAAGACCATATCTTGTGTAGATGATCTTGGAGTAGAGTTGGTGATTTCGGGGGTCAGAAGACCCGTTTCGATTCATACCATCTCAGCTATGCAGCTCAAGCGGTGTGTGTGATGGGGTTGTCAGATGTATGCTGTTACAGTCAGTGACAAGGTCAGAGGATGGGTCTTATGGACCATTGCTAGATGATCATCCCATTCTGGGAGAGTTTGTGGATGTCTTTCCAGGGGAGCTACCGGGGATGCCACCTCCACGTGAGATTGATTTCCATATAGATCTTCTGGAGTGGATCCTATCTCACGGGCACCTTATTGGATGACCACCCCGGAGCTCTATGAGCTCAAGTTGCAGTTAGAAGGTCTTCTAGAGAAAGACCTTATCCATCCTATGTATCCCCTTGGGGTGCACCATGATCTTTGTGAAGAAGAAGGATGGATATTTGATCGACTACCAAGTGATGATTAAGAATCATTTTCCTCTTCCTCGGATGACTTATTTGATCAAATGAAGGAAGCTATTGTTCTCTAAGATTGATCTCAAGTCGGGTTACCATCAGTTAAGGATTACGGAAGTAGACATTCATAAGACTACTTTTTGTACAAGGTATGGACACTATGAGTTCACTGTGGTACCTTTTGGCTTGACGAATGCCCCCGCAGTGTTTATGAGTTTGATGAATGGGGTATTCAGGACCTTCTTGGATCGACTTTTTGCTCATCTTCCTTGATGACATATTGATTTACTCACGTACGTGTAAGGAGCACAAGGAGCACCTTAGCTAGGTTCTTCAGTGTCTTCGTGAGTAGCAGCTTTACAGGAACTTGGAGAAGTGTGCTTTCTTTCAGTCTAAGGTACAGTACTTGGGTCATACAATCTTTGGGGAAGGTATCACAGTTGATCCTTCCAAGATTAGAGCCATCATGGATTGGCCAGCACCCACTACTGTGACAAAGGTGCGTAGCTTCATGGGGTTGGCAATTTAATATTGGAGATTTGTTCAGGATTTCTCTCAGATAGCACACCCCCATCACTTCCCTCCAGCGGAAAGGGAAGAATTTTGTGTGGTCAGATAGGTGTGAGCAGGCCTTCAGGACACTGAAGGAATGTCTCACTTCCACACCCATTCTTGTTGTTGCAGATCTACATGGTGAGTTATTTGTGTGCACAGATGCTTCGTTGGTAGGCCTTGGAGGCGTGCTGATGCAGGAAGGCAGAGTTGTGGCCTTTGAGTCTCACAAAATTAGGATCATGAACTCAATTATCTGACTCATGATCTTGAGCTTGCTGCAGTTGTGCATGCCTTGGTTCATTGGAGGCATTTTCTTCTTGGTCAGAGATTCATACTCAGGACAGATCATTTGAGTCTTTTCCACCTCTTCACGTGCAGCCCAATCTGAACGCTTGTCAATGGTGTTGGATGGAGTTGCTTTGTGAGTATGATATGGAGATAGAGCATGTGAAAGGAAAGGAGAACATGTAGTTTTAGATGCACTCAGCAGGTGGTGGCATTTGAGTATGGCCACTTCAGTTGGTACAGATTTGCGGAGAAGGATTCTTTAGTAGCTTCCTCTTGATAACTTCTACATTACAGTATCGAGCAGAGATTGATTCCCAGAGACCCCTTGAGGGGAAGTTTGATGGTTTCGTGCTTGAGGCAGATGGCCTTCTCAGGCACAGAGGTCAGATTTATGTTCCCAGAGATGGAGGCTTGAGGTAGGACATCTTGGTAGAGGCACATCATGCACCGTATTCCGCCCATCCTGGGGTGAAGAAGATGCATGCAACTTTGAGATAGTTGTATCATTGGAGAGGACTTCATCGAGACGTGGCTCAGTTTTGTGTCATGTTGTTTGGAGTGCCAGAAAGTGAAGGCTGAGCATCAGCATCCAACTGGCCTTCTCTATCCTCATGCTATACCAGAAGTGGAAATGGGACACCATTTCCATGGATTTCATTATCGGGCTACCGATGCTCGAGATATCACCATGACACCATTATGGTCACGGTTGATAAATTGACAAAAGTTGCTCATTTTTCACCAGGTAAGACCACTTATAAAGCTAGTGTTGTGGCACGTGTGTATTTGGATGAGATTGTTAGGTTACACGGGATTCCGTGGAAGATCATTTGTGACCGCGATCCTTTGTACACTTCTAATTTCTGGACTACTATGCAGTATGTCCTCGAGACAAAGATTAATTTCAGTACAGCTTATCACCTTGAGACAGATGGAAAGACTGAGAGAGTGAATCAGATTTTGGAGGACATGCTCAGGATGTATGTGATGGATCATCAGGCGAGATGGGAGGAGTATCTGTATTTGGTGGAGTTTTCCTACAACAACAGTTTTCAGAGTTCTATAGGCATGGCTCCTTTTCAGGCCTTGTATGGTAGAGAGTGCAGGACACCTCTTAGCTGGGACCAG
The DNA here is from genome assembly GCA_019776745.2 of Taxus chinensis. Classification (NCBI taxonomy): domain Eukaryota; kingdom Viridiplantae; phylum Streptophyta; class Pinopsida; order Cupressales; family Taxaceae; genus Taxus; species Taxus chinensis. The sequence goes on along the minus strand of CM034146.1, from coordinate 720,003,981 downwards.
TTGGAGGACAGAGTGTCTCTTGGACCAGCCCTTTTGTAGGACATGGAGCAGGTAGTGATGATCAGACAATGACTGCAGGAGGCACAGGACAGACAGAAGAAGTACGTGGATCAGCATAGGACAGAACAAAATTTTGATGTGGGCATGAAGGTGTTCCTTCGTGTCAGGCCACATAAGAGCCCTATCCATTATGGAAAAGGTTCCAAGTTGGCACCTCATTTTGTTGGACCTTTTGAGATCTTGGAGCGTATCGGCCCTTTGGCCTACCGTCTAGCTTTGCCACCCAGCTTGTCTCGCGTACATGATGTATTTCATGTTTCTGTTCTTAGGAAGTACATTGCAGATCCCTTCTCATGTGTTAGATTGGACCTCTTTGTAGGTGCAGGATCAGGGGCAGGTGATGGTGGAGCCCATCTGTATCATAGATCGTAGGACCCTGGGCCTTCGAGGCAGAGAGATTGATCAGGTACGGGTACAGTGGGACAGATACGACGAGACTGCAGCTACTTGGGAGGATGCTACCGTGTTACGAGTGTAGTTTCCACATTTGTTCCAGTGACTTCTCGGAGGAAGTCGAGTCTAAGGGGAGGGGGATGTAATGCCCACTTTCCTATGACACTTTTAGACACTAATCCTGATACTGTTAATCATGTTTTGACGTTAATTATGTTTTGATCATTATGATGTATAAATGTTAGACCATGGATTATTCTGAATCTGGATTCAGTTATTATGCTTGTTAATTATTTGAGATGTTCTTACATGGATGATGATATGCTGTTTGGCTTTGACATACTATTGATGTTGTTCAACCTTGTGATATTAGAAATTATGGACAAACCTGTTATGGAAAATCATTGGATGATATACAATGCTATTTAAATTGAAAAAAATGATGATGATGAATTCGTGATGTTGTTGTGATTTATATTGTTTTGATGTTGTTATTATATCATTTTCTTGGATATTCTGATATGGCCATGAGGCCGAAGGGGTATTTGCATTTTGTAGGACAAACATCACAACAATATCGGGGGACTGGAAACTAACCATAATGAATGCTGGATGAAGTCGACGGGGTCACCATGGCAACTGTTCTGTTTGAGTGTTAGTGTTGTTAGGGGTTCCCATGGGGGGGATCACCTTTGTAAAAAAGTGACCAAGGGTTTTCTTGTTTGATTTTATATCTTTCCTTTTTGTAATGTTGGTATGTGTTTCATTGTAATATGTGTTACCCCTTTTATTAATTGTTGTGTGTTGAGTAAATAATGTGATTACCCTTGTGTTTAAATTAAATAAATCAAAATGGTTAAAGGAATGTAATAAATGGAGTTATTAATGTAATGCAAGTTGTAAGAGAAAAGAGAATTTAAGGATAAGATTTGGAGTGTTGGACACTCCATTCCCTTGGAATTCGAATTTGGCTTTATTGGCTAAATTTGGAGGCTTGTGGGACAAGCTAGACTTGTCCCACCCCTCTTAAAAGTTGTTACCAACCACATTTATGGGTTGGAGGGAAGTTTTGAATTGTTTAATGCTTTTTGACTTGACCTTTTTGAATGCATTTATTGTACTTGTCCTTACATGCCTTTAATGTTGTCCCTTTTGGAGTATGGGTCTCTTGGAGTGTGTAAGTTGATTGGTCCTTACATTTATTGTGATGCTTTTATTGTTGTTGACTTTCTCTTTTAGGGTTGAGGATGAATGAGGTGGCATCCCACTTGGAATCCACATCACCCTCTTCTTCCTCCTTCCTATAAAAGTCACATTATTTTTGGGGATTGTTGTTGGGTTGTTGAAGGGCTTTTGGTTTTCTCCTCTTGGGTGCATTTTTTGTGTTGTTGATGTTTGGGCGGATTCCTCCTTGGGCACATTTTTGCTGGTTGTAGAAACCTTGTTCACCTCTTCCTTAGGTATTGTTCTTGTTGTTGGAGTTTGGCACCTTCCTCTTGGCCGCATTTGCTTGTTGGTTGAAGTTGTGCACACTTCCTTGCTTGGGCATTTTTCCTTGCTATGTAAAGCTTGTGTATTTCCTCTTGGGGTGGATTTCATTGTTGTGCTTGGGAACTCTTGTTTGTGAAGGGACTAGGAGATCATTTGCTTGTTGGTTTTGTTTTTTCTGGACTAAACTCTGGTTTCTGAAAAAGCTTGCTGTGTTGGGACAGACTCCATTAATGGAGAGGTAGGAAACTGAACTTTTTATTTTGATTTTTTTCTGAAACTACTGTTTCTGTTTGAATGGTGCTTTCTATTTGTACCTATTGGCTGGTTGGGTAGACTGCCTAGGGTAAGGTGTAGGAGAAGGCTATGGGGATTTCTCATGCGGAGGGATAAGGGAATTGCCAAGGGCATCTGTTATTGTGGAGGGAGTTTGGGATTTGGGAACTTCCATGGAAAAGGAATAGCTTGCATTCCTTACTCTTTTGGGGGGGGGCATAAGGGATAAGTTTTGGGAGATAAAAGAAGTAAGTTTTGGGGGGCATAAGGGTATGGAAAGGAGATGATTTTGGTGGGTTGTTTCAGGTTGTTGCTCATTTCCCATTGGGAGGCATAAGCAGCTCCCCATAGAATCCTTGCTCTTGTATTTGGCTTGCGGAATGAAGCCTTGTGTTGTTTGCATTGTTGTGTAGTTGGGAACTACATCTTTTGTAAAACATGTCTTTTTGTGAAATTTGCATTTTACTGCCTGTGTGTTCTGTGGAAGCCACTGTTTCCATGTGTCTGGATTTCATCCTTTACTTCTGTTATGGTTGGGGCTTGGGGGCCGATGAGAATGGATGGCTTCTCCCTACTCATTGGATATTTTGGTTGGGCGGAGAGCATTTCCTTTCCCCCTGTCTTGTTGTGATCCAACTGATGAATGAAGAAAATCAGTTGTTGCTGTTCTGGAAAAGAAATGTACAGTTTTGACAGTCTCTGTTTTGTAAAAATTATTGTAACCCTTCCCACGTTGAGGTGGATGAACGTTTTGTTATTTGTTTTGGAAAGGCATTGTATTGAAAAAGTAAAATTAAGTTTGATATGTAAATGTGAAAGTTGCAATCTGTTATCTATTGAAAGAATGTGATTCATATTATGACTATGTTGTTCTTGAATCTGAAAGGAAAATAATGATGTTGTAAAGTTGTGGTTTGATTTAATAAAGAATTGTTTTCTGTTCTCAGTTTATGAAACTGTGTTATGTATTGGATTTGAGTTGTTGTGATGAAATGAATTTCTGTTGAAAAAAAGGTAAAGGAAAAAAGACAATGTTTATTCTTTTATTCAAATTTGTAATATTGATAATCAGACTTGGCATATTGATGGTTAGATGTTAATGGAATGTTAATGTAATGGAATGGATAGAAAATTTTAATGAATCTGTAGAGTTGAACTCTGCTATTTATTTTAAATCTGGTAATCAATTTATCTGGAAATGAACAGTTTAAATCTTCTTTATAAGTTAAGTATGGAAACATTGCAATTTAGAAGCATTAAGTCTCAACGAACTTAATTGAATTCAACACTTAAGAAAGAACCTTCAAATCTCTTTAAAATCCATTAATTTGTCTGTTAAAGAATCAGGATTGCCTTGGAAGTTCATTTCCATCTTTCTCCGCTTCTCCGCCGACTCGTACCAAATCACAAGTTGACGCGCGACAAGCAAAAGAGTTGTTGCACGTCAGGAGAAAAGTGCCGATGTGATCAAGGAAAAGGAGTTGACATGCACAACGAAGGAAGGTTGTTGATGCACGTCAAGGAGAAAGAGTTGACGCATGAAACGACCCAGGTTGTTGACGCGTGTCAAGGGAAGCAGTGTTGACATGACAACCCAGGTTGTTGACATGCATTCAATGGGGGCAGTTGACGCGTGACAACCCAGAGTTGTTGACTGCATGTCACTAGGGATTGTTGACACATCATTGACGCACGTCAATAGGTATGAGGTGACGCGTGACAAGTAGGTCACCGACGTGCATCACTAGAAGTTGTTGACACACGACAACTAGGTTGTTGACGTGACATCAGTAGAAGGAGTTGACGTGCGACAACCGAAAGTTGTTGACGCGCGTCACTAGGTGGTGTTGACGTGTGACAACCGGAATGTTGTTGATGCATGTCAAGCAGTAGTGTTGTAATCTTCTTTGTTGGATTTTGTCAGGTGAAACTTGAATCAGAAACCTAGGCTGGTTAGCAGCCTTCAATCATGTGGTGCTACCCATTGCCTTATAACTTCGTTGATGTTAATCCTTAATGAAAAAATTACTTTGTAATTTTCCTAGCTAATCCTAGCTTAGTTCATAGGTCTCAAGTGTTGGTTTGAAGCGGGCACTACATATATTAATATTATATCTATTAATATTTCATTTTTAAATAATATATTATATTAAATTTATTAATACTAATATAATATGATATATAATTAATTAATAGTAATCATATATATATATATATATTACATATTTTTAAATATATTATAAATTATACACATACATACATGTATATTTATATTTGTATACGTATGTATACTTATTGATATTTAACTTTCAAATATTATACTATATAATTTGTATACTTATTACATATATAATAACATATTATATAGTAGCAATCACATGTGTATAATGCAATGTGAACACCGAATAATACATATTGTTATTTGATTTAGAAGGATAGTTATTACTTTTGTAATTGATGTTGATAAGGTGTGTGATTAATTTTGTAAGTGGAGGAATATAGATGAAGCATTACATTTAAAAATGGAAAATTATGTAAGAATCACACAATAATGTCTTGTTGCATTAGTGTAAGTGTAAAAGTAACAAGTTTTATCTTAATATTGTCAAAATACTAATTTTACTTTATAATATGGTTGGGTCTACTTAAATAAATATATAGATAAGTGTTAACCAACAACTTTTATAAATGTTGTATTTTTCATTGTTTTTAATCCATTTAACTGGCTAGTTAATCTTCAGGTTCCACTTTAAATACCATCCCCATCATGTTTATTAAAAAAAGATAAGATAAAATAATAATATTAATGTCTACTACAAGAATAATTCTAACAAATTTATGTGAAAATATGTCATATCTTCTTGGATCTTCTCATATCAACAAACCAAGCATCTTTGATCCTCGTAAGCCTTGCAAATATGAAGAGAGTTATATAATTCTATCAAGAGACAACAAGTTGTCCCGTAATCTCATAGTAATGAGAACAACTAACTACAAAATAGTCTTTAGTTTTAGGGTCCATGGAACAAATTTCACAAATACAATACTTTCAAAGAATATGTTGATGAATCTCTATTCCGAGGTGGTGTGAAAAGCTCTTGATTAATTGTACTAATGAAACTTTTAGATTGCAATTTAATTGAAGCCTGGTGTAACTAAATATTGGATGATCCCATCCTCAAAGTGAAGACATGTACTAAAATAGTGTTGAAGCTTTCAGGATAAAGTTTCTTGAGATTTGAACCACTAAGATCATATATATTTATTTATTTCCCTTTTAGATAGATTTGTTACATCAATTGAAAATAATGTGGGACTGGACTACATTGTGCTACTTGCATAGACGATTTGAATGTTTGATACAAGTATTTGAAGAAATCAACTCAAGAGTTGACCATCTATTTAAGTTTGTGTATCATAATTACCACTTGAAATAACCCAACAATAATGAGAGGCATTATAAATCCAGCAAGAAATGATATACATAGAGGTAATCATTCTTTGAAATCAATTGATCAGTACCATATAGAAGAATGTGTAACAAGTAAGTGAAGAAGATAGAAACTTTATAGGTGTTATAAATGATCACACATATAACCATTACAAAATAAAACTTCTAATGCTAATCAATGACATTATTCACATAGAATACATACCAAAGGAAAAAAAATTAAAGAGAGAAAAATACCCGAAACAAATAGGTAAAACAATTGCACAAACCGATTGGATCCAACAAAAATAAAGAAAGAAACTTTAAAGGCCGGGCATCTCAAATCTAGGTCAATATGACCAAAAGTTCTTCATAATGAAGGAAGTGCAACACACACCCACGCCATGGATTTTCCTGGACATACTACTCATATTCCTTTGGCTTTTCTCCAGAAGTATGTGCCTTTTCTCGCTCACAGACATAGATAAAGAGGGGGAAGGACTGAGAGGCACAACATCAGCAACTCCATCCTCTATGGAAGTAGTAGTTTTGGGCTTCCCTAGTTCTGCTTCCCATTCGAAAGGAACCCCACTCCCCAAAACAGACCTGTAATATATTCAAGATGAGTATCGATTTAGATCTTCCCTTACAAGGTGGCCGCACACCAATAATTTGCTCTCCAAATCTAGGGCCGCTGTAGCATCCACAACAACACTCTCGGAGATTCGAATTGGTGTCTCCGAACTTCCACCTGAGCTACTCACTAACTGCTTTGCATCTCCCTCAATGAACTTTACCCTGAACAAACCCTAGTAATTAAATGGAAGAAAAACATGGAAGAAAATGAAACGAAGGCACCTAGAGTAGCATATGCATCATGATTCACAAAGAATCTCCGCTTTACAATTGAAAAGGAGGTGACCCTAAACTAATCGTAAATATAACATGCAACTGCTACTGTGGAGGAAGCGATTAAGAATGCAATTGCTGTTGTTTCTAGTTAACCGTTAAAAATAGAAAAAGCAGGTAAACGACCGTCAAATTGGCCTTCAAATTTAACACAATCCTGTGAATGTCCGCAAAGCCCTTTCCCATAAGAGTAACGCCTTCAGCGTAATAAAATGATTTAACAATAATCTAATATTCTATAGATATTTTATATATATTTACTTTATATTTATTATTTTTTAATTTTAAATATTATATTATATGTTTTAAATATTTATTACGTAAACTAGTATATTTTTAATATAATCATTATTTTTTAGATAAAGGTTTAAAAAATTTATTTTGAAGGGATAAAAAACCATTTCCAAGAAGACGAGCTATGACACTAATGATAACAAATAAAATTAGGGTAAAAACCTACCAAAATAAAAAAATAAGATCACCCCAGAATTAGCTACACCTAACTCTTGGTCAGAGAACCTTGACACTAAACAAAAGGAGAGATGAACATCAGGAAACGACGACGGAAGTCATACGCCTACGACTCCAAAAAAACACGATCAGATCGGGAAATTTTCCTGGAATGGACCATATTCTAACCAGCTTGATCAATCTCGGGATGCAGCGACCCCACCACCTCCCTACCGAATGCATCTCCAATGCTCCTTACGAGAACTACCTCAAACCTGCCCTCCGCGTCATACCCCAATCGACATCCTTCATCAACGTTTTGACTAGCTACGACATCTGACAGACCGCCAATCACGAGGCCATCTGCCTCATTGATGTTGTGTTAAATTTTTGAAATGGCCAGCTCGTTTTTCCCGCCCCGCCCTACAGCGTTGGACTGCGCTCTAATAGAGCACTGCTTCCCTTCCGCTTGGGCGACACAATCACTCTTCCTGCCATCAACTCCACAGCTACCACCTTCAGCCAGGTACGCCCACAAACCCTGAAACCTCCTAGAACGCCACTTCATTCTCCTCTTCAGATTTTGTTCAACAAAATCCTCACCTCCGGACTCGACCATCTGTGAATCAGGTGATCTCCCCTTCACCAGCCGTGACGAAAGATTCTGTCGACAACATTTTTGTATGTCATAGCGAACCTCACGATAGTGGTCGCATATGATCGCCGATCTCTAAAATACTATCTTCTATTCCCATTTATTAATCGAGGAGACCACAGAAATATTTTGTGGCACTTTAGAACCCACGGGGATATTAATACGCAACGGGCATCAACCACCCTATATCTAGCTTAAGTTGTAGGGTCGACCGCAATCAGATCAACCATAGATCTCGTTATCCCCATGAAGACTTCAGGCTCCCAAAACTCCAAGGGGAGTGCAGGGAGACGAATCCAAAGCGGGAGGGCCTGAAATTTGATCGTGTGAGATAAGCCAGGTTCCCAACAGTGAATGCTAAGAATTGTTTTCCCGTAAAACCATGGTGCCCCCTCTAATACATTTTAGAGATCCCCTGCTTCTTGGAAACTAAAATAAATCTGTCCCCCCCAAGTGGTCTTAAATCGAGCTTACAAGCCCACTTCTTCCTACACAAATCTCTGACAAAATCAATGTTAGGTCTAAGACCTACAAAACTGTCCACAACAAAGAACTTATATCTAGCTATAACCCTGTCGATCACCGTCTCCGGAATCTGCAGGTGCGGCATATCCTTGTTTCAGGTAGGGAAAATCTTTAAGGTCTCCCTTTAAGCTCGATGAAAAGCTTGGCTGCCCATGTTATTTCAGTTGTTTGGCTGTACATCCTCACTTAGGTTTAATTAATAATTATAATATATACATATAATTATAATATATTATAATTAATAATATTATTATATATTATATTAACTTGATAAATTATAGCAATGTAATAGATTATACGTCTAAAAACATGATACACAAACAATGAATCAATATATTGTTATTATACTACTTATTTCAAAGCAGTCAGATAGATTCCCCTCATCAAGAAATGCTTCTTCTTCAATGCCTCCAACCCATAACATCATTTTCTAAAACCCTTAATAATCATAATACATAGAGACATGTAAATATAAATAAAATTTTAATTTTCGTATAAATATACATATCGTAATAAATTTCCAATTTGTAAGATAACAATTTAAGGTGTTTTCCCTCATTGTGTTGTTCATATCATTAAAATTATATCATACGCACTAAGATGCAAACATCGAATGTGAAACAAAAGTTATACATCCCATATTTCATGTTTACATTTAGGGTTCACACCAACGGTATGATGTGTAGTGCTAAACGTTTCTATTTGAGTTTGACATTTTAGTCTTTCCTGTGCACCTTACCTCATGTTTACAGAATTGGATTTTAAATTCACGGTTAGCACTCCCACATTTATTTTGTGGTACAAGATTTAGACTTAAGAATTTGGGATTTAATATTAAATAGCTAGGTCTTGTTGTCTAAGGCCATGATGACTCAAGAATAGACCAACATATATTATGACTATACACTTAGACACACCTTTAGAATAGATATGGAGGAGCGGGAGTGGGAATTTGAAATCCTTGGATAGGATTTCAAAAGGCGAAAGGCTCCGGTTGTAGGTGTTTATAGGTCTCGCTCATGGGATGAGTAACTCATTTGCTACACGTCCCCACTAGTCCACATGCACATAATTCATACATACATAATGACCCAAATTTTATTTAAAATCAACGTTTTGACTTGCTACCTGAATTCATTTGTCGTTTCTGCCTTGGCAACGTGTGCAACCATTGGTGCGTGCTAGATAAGGTTGCTCTTCCAGGACACAGATGGAGCCATTGGCTCAGATAGGTGAAGATTCAAATGATTCGACTCTTGGACTTCGGTTAGAGTACTGCAATCAGCTAGATGTGAATGAGTCCTTTGAAGAAAAGTGATTGAAGTCGTAACTAGCAATCGCACGTGAGGTGTGCGATGGCAACGCCGAAAGTGAAATATTGGCGGGAAAAGAAATTGAGAAGAACAACAAAACATTACGATATATCAAGCAAGAAAATGAAAAACTACGAAGTGGTGAAAATTGGAGCACTAGAAAATTTCTGGATTGAAGAAGAAGTGGAGTAGTTTGAAAGGGAAGGGTCATTATGGACTAAGGGGGGAGTGTTAAGGACAGGGAATGAAGTTTGGATTTCTCTTGTATGCTTGACTGTAGAAGAGGTGTTGAGGACATTTTTTGTAGTGAAGATATGGAGAGAAATCTCCCTCTAGAATTTGGTGGAATTGGAACACAAGAAGGGCTGTTGGAATAGCATTGGTTCCCATGTACCATTCAAATTTGAAGATGATAAATAAAGGAAAAGTAGGTAGACATAACAAATTTTCATTAATAATGTCGATGATAGAGCCAATAGTACCATTTACAAGACATGTTTCAACCCACAAATTTATGGAATGCATGACTAGATGGTTGACAAAATATCAACATTGACAACATTGATGACTCTATATTTAACATTTAAACTTTATAAGACATGCATTGACTTTGAATCAATAACAAATGTGAGAAACTTATGTAATATAGCTACAAGCTATTATTAAATAATAGTTTTGACACACACACACACACACATATATTTTTACACTAAGAAGATGATAAAATATCAATAAAACTAAGATCACCTATTTGAGTTTATCAAGCTATAAAAATAAGACTAAAACTAAACTCTACTTCGACCACCAATTTACATGGAACTAAAACATATTAAAAATCACAAATAATTTTTTGACAAAGATTTAGAATGAAAATGAGTCACTGTGAATGGACTTGTATATTACAAAAATGACCTCTTACATGGGTTGATTAATTGATGTGGAGATGAACACATACAATGCAAGTCTTTAGAAATAGAAGATTCAAGAACGGTACCAACAAAATATGGCTCCTACTATTAGAGCTTATATGGAGGCACCAACATGATATGGAAAATAATATATTTGAATCAAGATTCATGTGGGACATGTTGGCGAGTATAGGAATTGATTTTACACAGGATTTGAGGTGATAGGTAAGGAAACCAATGATATATTACATGCGTCCATATAATCAAAACGCAGACACCGATGTTGGCCCAATGCATATATGTGTCACAGGATCATATGAAGAATTGCACACTTGGAGATGATGCAGAGCAATAAAAGGATGGGCATTGTCGTCATCGGTTGCACGTGAAAAGAACTTGTCGTTCAAGAAACTTAATGTGCAAGCTGATGAGTTCGTGTGCAGAATGCAATGGCCAGGACCCGTTCAAATGAATACACCCGCCCAATGGTCAGTGTTTGTGGGTTTCACGCTGTCACCGACATTAGTGTCATTGTTGCAACAATTAGTTGAGCAGTTGCAACACAAAGAACCCACGATGGCCTCCACATTTGCGACAAAACCCTTAACCGATGAATTTAGGAAAAAGAATCTCAAGCAGGCAAATGTAAAAAACTGATTTTCTTCTTAGTTGGAGAAGATTTAATTGTTGAACCATTGCTCGACACGTGAAGGATAGATGTGAGTCTGTGCTTTGTCGATCGATTCATTTCACACCTCCATGTCTCGTCAGGTATGAGAAGGGGTGGAGTGTTACACATGTGCAAACACCTTTCTACATAATGAAATTTAAGGATTTGCAAGTTATAGATATTTTAGATTTATCCTGATCCTGTACGTCGTTATCTTTCTTAATAGGACAAGTTTAATGTGAAAATTTTAAGGTTTACAGACGCAAGACACATTTTAGATTTATTTTTAAGGGCATTCGATATAGACATTCCTTAGATTAATAACATTGTGGTTGAAAATATATAATATTTTGGAGAAAGAAAGTAATATTTTAATTACTTTCTTCATCGTATTTTTTAAAATAACATGACACTACAACAATAACAAAAAGACATTTTGGCATTAGTACTTATAAGTATCCTAAAGACTTTAATTTTAATGTAGACTTATGATATTAACAAAAGTGACACAAACTATGAAATACATGATTGGAAAACTACTTCCAGTTGTTATCCAATGAGAAGGAATGTTATATAGTCAATGGTTTTATGATGAATTGTCTTGCCATACTCTGTGGTGTCTCTTGCTTTTTTGCGTATTGTAGAGACAACTTTACCAAATAAGTGTTTAAGAGTGATGTGACTTCTTGAATGTTGTCGGATCAAAATAAACATTAATTTTACCTCCTGAAAAAGTAATGATAAGAATCTAAAGGAGGAAAAGTTGGATATTATATATATTTCTCTTTACAAAAATAACATAACCAGCAAGATATTCTAAGGATTAGAGAGAGAAAAATAATATTTACATTCAAGTATTAAGTATAGAGTTGTCCCGTCTAATGGATATTGTTCATGGAGATATCTATTTATTTACTTTCAAAAAATTATCCTAAACCAAGATGTACATATTCCAATTTAATATGAATAAAAATACCTAAAATATGCATTTAAATTATGTCATATTAGCCTGTAAACAAGGACACAAAATTATGGTTCGATGTTAACTCATAATATATAACAAATTAATAGATATCTTATGATTGATAAATTACATATACCATGGTTATCCAAACCATTTGAAGGTGTAAAAATAGGGAATTCACAAAGAAGTGCTACATTTGGAGTAAGAAATAATAAATAATCAGTATTGAAAATATTTTGTAGTTAAATATAAAGAATCATGATGGTTTTTTATGAAAGATAGATTAACGAGATAGGAGGGGACAATTAATTATATTTTGGTTCATCTTGCAGACCTCTATGGTGTCACGGAAATTGCAAGAAAATCCATATGCTGTTTTACTGGAGTCAATGATCTAGGAGGATTAAATCTATGCACAAAAGACGCAGTAAATGTATGTCATACAAAAAATTTGTATTGTTAGTTTCTATTCTAAGAGCTTCCTTTCAGAAAATGTAGCACGACATTGAAGACCTAGAAATTCTGGTGCCAACAAGATAAATTGATACATTTTTGTCCAGTAGAACCATGATGTTGAGGTGGGGAAGCGACAGGTAAAAGAAGTTGAAATTCTTCATAACTTTGTGAGGGAAGTAAATATTTATTTCAGCAGAGACGGACAGATGAATTTATTCCCTCAGCTTAATAGATTTTTTTCATTATATTGTGAGCAAGAATACTTAGTCACAAGATACACTTTTCAATTTTAAGCTAAGGTTGTTCATTAACATATTGCTGGAAGTGCTGGTAAAGGAGAGGTGTTGGATTACTTTGGATTGGCACTGATATCTTACATTGGAAATGTGCAAGGGAATGACGACAATGTTGCTCCTACAACCCATAAACATGTAAATACTTGATGCTAGTGGTCTTACATGGCTTGACCCCACACGGTTTGAAAACTGTTACATGTCTTCTATTATTGATGTGCCTTATGACTTGACATTCTTACTCTGATATTATGTTAGTTTCTATTTTTTGGACTGGATCAATGTTCATAAACTCAGACATAGTTATCTACTTTTTAAAATTTTTTTTTAGGTATCTCAATTTGTAAGGAGAGCTGAACTTACTAATATTTTGACAAGGAATTTTCTTAATTACTCCTAATTTCCTAGCTAGTGCAAGTTTATGTAATATCATTGTCTATCATTTGTAGTGACCTGACTGACTACTCTGAGAAGTATATTCGAATGTATGTAAAGGAAAATTCGTTTCTTACCCTGAAATTCTCCATAGCTTGAGGACATTGTGTAAGAAAATATATGGCAAACAACATGGTCTTGTCTGTAGTTTCATGACCAGTAAACAATAGAGAAATAATTAAAATGACAGCGATTTATTGTGAAAGATTATCTCCATCAAGAATTCTTTTCGGAAAATAATTATGTTTTACTCCATCAGGACTACATCTCCTCTTGTCAATTATTTTACATATCTTGCCTATCAAATCCCTCCTTTCCTAATAATCCAGTAGGCTAACACAATATTAGTTAAAGAAAATAGGTGATAGTGAATTCTATAATAGAGGCCTTCGAGTTCAATTAGAAGAATGTGAGAAGAGTTATAACCTTCATTGCTTTTAAATATGCAAACCTTGGTATATTTATTGGTAAGGATATAATTCCTCCAACAAAAGCACATAATATGGGAGTGATTTCATTTATTTCATCTTCTATTTAAATACCCAGAAGTTGATTTGCCATCAAGCTGATTTCTAGCTGCATGGTGTCTACATGATTAGTGTCACCAACCAATTGAACAAAATCACATATACAGAAAGAACTTGGTGCAACTCTAAAACTCTAGATTGTAAAGTTATTATGATTCCCTTCCTATTAGTATGTCCATAAAATGGAAAGAAGGAAAATTAAATGTAGTTTTCTTGGATTTTTACATTCAACCTCAAAGAACATCTGCCTAAGAACATTTGCATATATTTCCATGTACTCATTGTCTTTTGTAGAATGATATGAATATCTGTGATAAAATTGTTTTTCACCTTCTTTGAATTCATTAGATTTACAACAATACCATGAAATTTCTTGTGAAGGTCTCCATGAATGGAAATAAAGCCTTTCTTCCCTACCATTCCAAGTCTTTAAAAGATTGTGGATAGCCTACTTTGAAAAACCTTCCTTCATTTTGTAAGATATATCTATTGAAGCTTGGATCTGCAGACATGACAGTACGCCTTCCAAAGAGCCTGTAGGAGAAGATCTTTACATACTTGCAAAATTCAAGACATATATGAAAGTGCCCAACATTAGAAATAGTTGAGAACATGAAATGCTAAATATGAAACTCTTCATTGCATTTTGAATTATATCCAACCTTTTCACAGAGTCTTCAACAAATGATGGAGGGTGTGAGCTTGATACACTTATATACTCAATCTAAGTCAGAACTGCCAAAGAAAAAAATAAGATACCCAAATAGTTAAGAGAATAATAGATCATTTCAATAAACTTATCAAGGGTAATGATTTAGTGGATCTTGAATTAATTCAGGTGCTCTGCACGCGATGTAGTAAGGAAAGGAGCTTAATAAGTTGTTGAAAACCAGACATATTTCTCATAACAAATAGATGGATTAGTCCCACCTTAACAAATCAGGACCAATTCTGAGGAATAAATAAATGACTCTAGACCAAATTCAAATAAGTTCCATGAAGGATAAGAGATATTTTATACTAGGCCAGATATGCACTTCAGCTAGCAGATTAGATTCATTTCTTCGTACTGAGGATTAATGAAAAACCCTTAGCTTTCCATATCATGTTTATGCATGGCACCTCTGGAAATCATTCCACCTCATATCACAATCACCTTCTGACATTTAGTGAGGGGATGTGCAAAGCTTAAAGCCAAGGACCTCTACCAAAAATTTTTTTGCTCCTACTTTAATCCAATCCATGACAGACCAGGATTCCATCAGTAAAACCACAATGGGGTTTGTGTTTTTATTTTCTAGAAGTAGACGTCTTAAAATTTTATCATTAGGGAAAAGCAAAATTCACCATCTTAAACTCACAAATCGAAGATTGGCGAAAGGAAAACACCTGCAGTTAAATTGACCCCTGTACACATCAGATGAGGAAAACATCAGAGGTGTGTAACAAAAAATCCACAAGCCCACAAAAAAAACCTTTCCCACAAATCATATTTAAACACATAAAATTTGTTTCTTCAAAAACTTGAAGTGGGTTTCATCGTGTCATGATAGATCTACTCGTGGGCTCATCCGCTCTAGCATAGGTAACATTCCACAAGGTTTACATCTTTGGTCTGTGTTTGAAATAATGTGCTCATCCGCTCCATCACAGGTATTAAAAATCGAAGAGTGCCTTTTCGCAGATCAAATCAAAACGCCGTGTACCGTGGTCCGTTCACATAGAAGATGCGACCATATAGAGCAGGGAAGACCATACATTTTGAACAATCTGAATGTCATGTTCCTGTCCTACATGATGGGTGATAGAGGAGAGGGCATCTGTACATTGCTCCAGTGCACATTTCATATCTCTTTCCCGCCACGTGGACGGCTAATAACCAGTTATACATCGTCGACCAATGCATAGTGTGTGTTGATTTGTCTTAGAGTTGTCAGAGGAGGGGCAAGTTTCTCCCAGAGAACACACCTTTCGGCGTAAATATATCTGGAGAGGCTTTTTTCCATTAAAAATAGAGCAGGGTGTGGATAGTGACAACTTGCATTTACAAGGCCGAACTCAATATAGAAATGTTTGAGTAATTAAATATAAAAACAGAACAGAAAACAAGTCAAATAACCACTTGCAAGAAGCATAAAACCACATACAAAACAAATTCGAGTAAACATTGGTTTTCATAAACATTGTAAAAGCTATATTTATTAGATACATTGAATCATCAAAGAAGGAAGACCTAAAAGTTTGGAAACAAGAGATATATAAACAGAGAAATATTTCAAAGTTAGATTATGCTTTACCCAATAGTACATTAGAATAATAGACAATTTAATAGAGAAAATAACTGGCATAAAGTATCTAAAATCAAGAAGCAGCAGCAACTTACTCCGTAAGCACCAGAAGCACAAGGTTTCTTTGATAAACTGCATCTAACAAATGTATGGGTGGTTTTCAGAGTCAGGACTTGGTATTTATCATAAACTCTCAAATCATCTGCCCACATGCAAAGACCCAGTGCTCCTTAAATGCCCTTGTCATAATAAAGTTAGAGTCTGAAATTTCACACATGTAGTATCGGCATATGAAAGCCTCTTCAAAAAAGAATGACATTGTTTTGCTTGCCCATTACATGCAGGCCCAAAGAACTCGCCTAAACTCCTATTTGAGTTATCACTGGAGTAGATTTGTATGAAAAATCAGAAGCTACATACAAATATCAACTTTAATGTTTTAAACCCATAAAACTTGATAAGTAAAATAATTTAGTTATCCCTGAATAGCTTTTATTAACTTTATGTGCATCCGGTCTAAGGAGAAACTATAAGCTTTACTGATGCATTTAAGCCTTCTTCACACATAGATATTTCCAATCTCTAACCACACGATGCAGCCCAAGAGCAACCTTTTGAGAAATAAAATGAACTTATTGCTGAAACTATCCAAAAAAAAATGTTGCACTGATATTATCCCTCGTAGCATGTCTCTGTACTTTCAAAAATAAATTGTCTGGTTGATTCTCAAAATGTGGGCAATATTTTATGAGCTTCCTCATAGTACATACTTTTCCAACATTTTTAAGTCTTGCAAAAATCCACCTTATTTGGCTTCTTTCCGTGTTTCTTTTGGCTTGGAGATGTGCACTTCGAACAAGTGGTATGACAGTTTCAAGGTAAACGATGGTACTAGGTAGCAGTCAGAAGGTTGTCAAATCCATCATCAACTCAACGTGCTACATGTCAGACAGAAACCTCCTTTACAAGAAAACTGATCCACTAACTGCTACGTTTATCACGCAACCAATTTCAGTATCCGCGTTCCTCCATGAATCCATGATCCATCCAATGAATCCCACGAGGCTGTATTCGTCAACCGATTAATCTCCACCGTCCGTGCCAGTACCTGCTGCCAAAAGGGCTCGGGCTTTCTAACTTGTGAGATTCCTCATAGTACATACTCCGCCAACATGTTTAAGTCTTGCAAAAATCTACCTTATTTGGCTTCTTTCTGTGTTTCTTTTGGCTAGGTGATGTGCGCTTCGAACAAGCGGTATGATAGTTTCAAGGTAAACGATGGTACTAGGTAGCAGTTAGAAGGTTTTCAAATCCATCATCAACTCAGCATGCTACATGTTAGACGGAAACCTCATTTACAAGGAAACTGAGCCACTAACTGCTACATTTATCATGCAACCTCTTTCGGTATCCACGTTCCTCCATGACTCCATGATCCATCCAGTGGATCCCACGAGGCCATATTCGTCGACTGATTAATCTCTGCCATCCGTGCTAGTACCTACTGATAAAAGGGCTCGGGGTTTCTAACTTAGAACACACCTTTCGACGTAATTAATAGCAAACGTTACAAGAATTAATGAAACACAGTGCATGATTTAATAAATGCCAGTGCAAGTTTTGATGAATGACTACTGAGGATGCTAAATCCATTGAAATCTGTTCAAGAAATGTCAATTAAAATAATCCAATTCTCACTTGAAATAAATAGCTATACCTAAGAAATATGTGCACCTAATCCATACAAACCAAACAAATGCATGTCTGTATTGTTTTAGCTGTATTTGACATTAATAGGCATTGCACTACGGAAACAAAAACATGTTCCGTTCGCATTTCAATTAATACATCACAGCAAATCTAAATCTACATGCAGGCCAACGAGTTGAACCTGCAAAACCCCCGTGAAAATGACCTTTCTGAGTTATAAACAGTTCAGAACAGTGAGAGGCAAGTAATTTTGGGACATTTTTTAATGTTGAGTAGCTGGTGAGGAGCAGATTACAGTCAACGTAAAAAAAGTACGTTATTATTTACTGTCATTTGTCTTTTCCCGTCACTTCCCGTACCGAGTTCGGAGTGAAACAGTGGCCGAATCTACCTTCTGGTTTGAATTTTATAGGAGGTGCGGCATGGCCAAAACAGGGTGTAGGTGGTCGTCAAATTAAAAATCTGACTCCATGATCCATCCAATGGATCCTATGATGCTATATTCATCGACCGATTAATCTCCGCTGTCCGTGCTAGTACCTACTGCCAGAAGGGCCCGAGATTTCTCCATTGTAGACATGCCTTTCGGCGTAACAATAAATAATTATAATTTCCAAGTCAACACTTCTCGGGAAAAACAGGATACACGCCACCTTGTCTAGCCGCCCACATGGGACTAGCATGTTTTATTAAATACAGAAAAAAGAATTGAGTGATTGGTTAGTGGAACTCAATCATGTTCATTGGTCATGATACAATCGTCTCTCTCTTCTTAGTTAGAGAGAGAAAATAATCTCTGCATAGGACTTCTATTGCTTTACAATGATGTCACACTTGACTTGTTCCTTTTGAGACTAAGGAGCCACCATGATCATCCTGTCCTTCCACTTCTACAGAAAACATTGCAGAGATTGTTTCCTTGCGATCGGAAGATCTGCATAAACATATTTCCATAAATATGTTTTAGCATTGTTTTTTAAAATTAAGAACTGTAAAAAAAAACTGAAGATATGTCAATAAAAAACTGAATATCTGTTACAGATTCTCACCACCGTGTAATTTTGGAATCTGTCCCTGCTCAGCTAGGTCACTAAAATTCTATGGCTCTTCAGTCTGTGATAATTGATCGGAATTATTTTCACCGCTGGCAAGCATGAAGATAGATTTAGCCTGCTCCACAATTTTAGAAAAATTAATAACCCCTCGGCAATAATAATAATAAGTAATGGATTAATCATTAAAGCTCATTGACATACCTTCTCTGTAGAAACATCATAGATGTTTATTTCCCCGTTGTAAAAAAGGTCAGCTGCGCAAAACCAGTAGTACCGGATTGCTTTCCTGATAAATTTGGAGAAACAGATCTGTACAATAAAAGATGAAATACTCAACACTCACCATAAATTCAAATTTTGGGAAGAATAAAAAACAAAAGGAGCGTGTACAGATGCATACCTAGAATTCGAAACCGAATGAGAAGACAATCCTTTCAATGCCTGTCATCCGTGCCAGTACCTGTTGTCAGAATATTCGTCGACCGATTAATCTCCTCCGTCCGTGCCAGTTCCCGCTATCAGAAGGGCTCAGGATTTCTCCATTGTAGACATGCCTTTCGGTGTAATAAGTGCAATGCTTAGAAGTTGGAGGATTTATTGAAAGCTGAGCCCTTAGTGCTCTTGAAATCGTACATAATATTAAAGAACATGGGTGTTTGGTGACGAAGGATATTTTACAGTCTGGGAAAATCATGGTAATGATGTCAGAGGAATGAAATGGAAGGGTGATTCAACGTCAAGCTCATACGTGGGGACCTTGAAGAAAGCTCAGAGTCAAGCTAAGCGAAGAATGAGGTCCCTGAAGTCTAAAATTTCAGACTTCAGAGGTTTTAGAATTCAGAGTTTCAGTGGACAAGCAAGGAAAAAACAAGGAAAAGACCCAAAAGCTGTAAACTTCAAATTCCAAAAGTACTCGGCGGGTTATCGGGGTCAACTATCATTTCGGGGTTAATGGTGCCGTATATTAGGGATGGCGGAATTTGAACTCCGAAGTCTGAATTTCAGACTTTGGAGGTACGGAGGTTCAGAGGTCTCGACGGATCGGTTGGATGAATAGTGTTGCGAGCCCAAAAGGCGCAAAGGTTTGAAACCTAAAGTCCAAATTTCAATATTCGAGGGTTTAGACATTCACAGGTTTTGAGGGGTTTAGCGAATGAACAATGCCAGATAGAATATGAACTCAGAATCTAAACTCTGAAGTCCAAATTTTAGACTTCGAAGGTTTGGCATTTTAGAACTTTTGGGCCACTTCACTAGTAAACAGTGCCAGCGACCTCTAAAGCATCAAAGTCTGACGTTACGAATCTTGAAAGTATTAAAATTCAGATTTAAATTGGGTACGATCCAAGTTCAAAGTCTGAAAAAATAAGATCAACAACTCACATTTTTACATAATGACACCCTCATCTTCAGATGGCCATAACTTCGGACTGAGAGCTCATATTTTAGAAAAATAGAATTTTTTGGAAAGATCTCTATGTCTTGTACACAACAACGAATGGATATCTTGATTTTAATAAGGTTGAATGTTTTGAAAATGAGAAACACAGTCTGCCATTGAGAGGAGTAGTTGAAGGTGAAAATATCAGTTAACATCTAGGGAAAAATAGGCATATCTTCCAATGTACTTATCCATTTTTTGAAAAATTATAGTCATTGGAATGGTGATTTCAGGATCAATAGTTTTGGATCATAAAATTAGGAATTTCGGGGGTTTTGAACCTCTAAAAGTTGTAAAGATGAAGTTGTAGGTGAGGCCAGTACTGAAGGTTGGTGAGGAGTAGGAGTCATCTAAATCATACAAGTCCTAGACTGGATAGGAGGTGTAATAAAAGTTGATTTATTGAAGCACAAGGAAGGTCATTAATGAAAAGAGAGATTTTGAAGATCAAAATGCACTCATTACAAGATTAAACAATTATTTTTGGAGGAATTTTGGGTAAACTTGGGATTTAGTTTTCTCTCCCCTCCTTTGTAAATCTTCTTCTATAAATTGTAATGAGGGGGATTTTTCTAATGCTTGATAATTTTTATTTGGCCCCTCCGTTCTTCTCTTGTATCTAAGGGATCATGTGGAGTTAAAACATCCCATTCAAACTGCAAATGTAATTTTTGCCTCTTGGCCACTGTAATGTACTGTATCAAATATATTGAGAAATAATGTAAGTCTTTGGATGAATTTCAACCCTCTCTTGTATTCATTGCATTCTCTTGATCTCTCATTGCAATCTTGGTTATCTGTGCATGGTAGTTGTATTGCATGTTTTTATCATTTGTGGTTAATGGTGAATGAATTCATGATAAAAAAATCATTTTTATTGATGTTCATCCTCTTCAATCTTGATCACTTTTGTTTCCATGCAAGGAAAATGATTCAACATTACTTTTGGTGCATCACCTCCATTATTTTAGTTTTAATTTCTTGCAATCTTATTAACCTTGTCTCCTTGTCAAGTTAGAGTAGGTTTTAGCATAGTGTAGTGCCCACTTCCATTCGATACCTTTTATTATTGATTATGACACTATTGAATATGCTTATTGATATTATTGTAGCTTTGTTTTAGCATGATGTTAGATGTTAGAGCATGGACTATTGTTGTTTTCGATTCATATATGATCCATGTAGAAAATTAGAGACATTTTATATTGATGTTGATACACTATTTGACATGGTTATATTCATAAAGGTTGTTCGGACATGTGATAATTTGGTATATTGAGTAGACATAGTAAATTGAATTAATCTTGTGATCATATGGCTATTGATGAAATTATAAATGATATTATTATTTGCCTTGATGATGTTGTGATTCATATATATGGATGATTTTGGATTTATATTTTATATTTATTTTGGATGTTTTGATGTGACCATGAGGCCGAAGGAGGTATTTGTGTTATGTAGGTAAACATATCAAAAAAAACATTGAGGGATTGAAGACCAACCACATTGGAATTCTAGATGAATTCAACAAGGGTCACCATGGCAACTTGTATTTGTCTGTCTATGTTTGATTGTTGTTAGGGATTCCCATGGGGGGGATCACCTTTGAATGTGACCAAGGGATTTTTTGTATTCTTTTATTTGGTTCCCTTGTTTAATTTTTGTATGTATTTATTAAGTGATATGTTTCCCCTTTCTATTTAATAAAATTGTGTGTAAATATTGTGAGTAATCATGTTGTTGAGTAATTAATTAAATGGGTCAAAAGAATGTATTTATTAGAGTTGATGAATCTTGGATTAAGTTTTGTAAGTGATGTGTAGGAGATGTGTAAGTAAATTGAGTGTGAAACACTCCACCCTTCCTTTTGAAATTCGGATTTGTCCTTAGAGGATGATTTTTGAGGATTGTGGGACAAGTTAAAATTGTCCCACACCTCTTAAATTTGTATACCAACCTTACCTATGGTTGGGGGAGTTAAATTTAGGCTTCATGATATATTTTTGGAAGACAAGTTGTAAGATTTGACTACACTTTCTTACATGTTTTTAATTTCAATCCTTATAGGGTGTGGGCTTGGATAGAGTGTGTACGTAAAACTGTCATTTTCCACCTTCTTATTTATTATTCCTTGAAGTTTTAAGTTGACTTGTGAGGTGGAGTTGAGGATGTGTGATGTGGAATCCTACATGGAGCCACCTCATCCTCCTCTCTTCCCTATTCTATTTATTGGAATTCCTTGGCTTGTTTTGGGGTTACTTCATTTTGGTTACTCCATTTGTTTTGGAGCTCTTGTAATTTTGGAGAGGGTTGGAGATTATTGAATGCTTGTGGATTGTTGGAGCTTTTGGACTATTTGGATTGGAAAAGCTTGTTGTTAAACTTTTGAATCAAACTCTATTATGGAGAGGTAGGAGCTTGGCTCTTTAAAATGTTCTTTTATTTATGCATATGTGAGTGTTTGAATGTTTTGGTATGTTGTGGGTTGGCTAGGTAGATCGCCTAGGTATGGTGTAGGAGAATACTATAGGTATGTCTTGTGGGGAGGCATAAGAGTTTTGGGGAGGTATAAGTGTGGAGGGAGTTGGGATTGGGTTCCACCTTGTAAAATAAATTGATTGCATTTCTTTACTCATTATGGGGTGCCATAAGAGGTTGGGTAGGCATAAGAGAATGAAAAGTATAAGGGGTAATTGGGGTAGGCATAAGAGCATGTCAATGATTTGAGATGATATATTTATTGACGGGTTTTTGAAGGTGGACACCCATTTCCCCATTGGGAGGTATAAGAAGCTTCCCCCATAGGTCTTGCTCCTTTGGCTTGTGCATGATGAAGCTCGAGAATTGTTTTCCTTTTTTTACTGTGGTTACAAAATGCAGTATGTATTTGGATTGTGTTCTGTTTGTGAAAATGTCTTTTGTGTTGTGGAAACCTATTTGTTGCCGTGACTTGAAATCCATTTCTTATTGCAATATGGTTGGGGCCAATGAGGAGGACGACTTCTCCTCTTCATTGGAATTCTTGGTTGATTTGAGAGTGTTTCCTCTCCTCCTTGTTTGTTGTGATAAAATTGAAAAATGGTGGATCTCCTTGTTGCTGTTATGGAGTTGAGAATGAAGACAGATTTGGCAATGCCTTAGAGGTTTCCATATTGTAAACATTTCCCCACTTGGAGTGGATGACATTGTAATATTATTTGTGATGAAAATTTTCTCTATTTTTAGAAATGGAATATACATTTGAATATGAAAGATATATCTTGTAATCTATTCTGTGAAAAAAAGAGAAAGAAATGTATTTTGTAAGTTGTATTTGATGAATGAAAAAAGGAAGTTGTGAAAGAATTATTTGATTTCAATAGAAGATGTATTAATTTCCACAAATGGTGTTGTTCTCATTTTAAATATCTATTTGAAAATTGAAAAAAAATACTTATGAAGAAATATTACATTTCTCTGTTTCATTCGAAATACATGTTTTTTTGAAAATTGAACTACATTATGGATTTTCAAGTTTTGATTGAAGGAAAATAGAACATGGTAAAAATTAGAATGGAATGAATTCAAATACTAAAAGTATGGAAAGTGAAGTAAATCAACTCGAGTTTTAGTATGCAGTTTTAATTTTAGACTTACTGTAAAAACTTGCAAATTACTATCAGAAGATATACAGTTCAACCCCTGTAAGAATGAAATAGGAATTGAAACGATAATGTAATATTAGGAAGATCAGAAAAATCCCAAATAGGCTATATTGCTTAAGAAATTTTTATAAAACTTTAATAATCAGGCTCAGACAAAAACACAGGCTTTTTTTGCTGTCAAAAGGGGGAAATTCATTTTGAAACTAAATCAACATTTTTATCCTTGAAATTCACCCTAAATTCTGTCAAGAGCATTTCTCCATGCCTGCTACATGTGTGGAAGAAGGAATAATGGCGAATTGACTTAATTCTATTAAGTTTAAAAGTTCAGTTCTTCATTTTAATGGTAGAAAGATGTTTCCTTCAAATTTACCCTACTAAATTTATCAAAAATAAAATTTTAAGTTTTCTACACAAAGAGGAGGTTGAGACATTTCCAAAAATTCCTTGTTTTCCAAAAACCTAGCTTCCAGTTGAAATTTATGGCTTTCAGAAGTTTTAGTTTATTTGGCTTAAAAAAGAACTAACTGTCAAATTTAATATGATAAAATATTCCTTGGCGGATCCGTGGGCTAAAATTTACCTTTTTTGCTTTTTGCCCAAAAATCACTAAATTCATGAAGTCTCCCACCACTCCCCTGGCCCGAAACTTTCTTTTCGACAAAAAAAAATAATCTAAGTTCGAAAAGTAATTTTCGAAAAACTTTCTCTGCAGCCCTGCATCACCACCCCTTTGTTTTGAAAAAATACTTCTGCGGGCGCACGGGCCCGTGTCCTTAAACTTTACCTTTTTTGAAAATTGGAAAAATGTCTCTGCGGCCCTGCAGTCCCACCCCTTCGTCTTTTTGAAATGCATTTCTGTGGGCCTGCGGGCCCACAACCTTAAACTTAACCTTTAAAAAATTTTGGCAAAAATTTCTAAGTTCCTCCACTGACCTGCCTTCCCCGTATGTCACTGTTGGTCTAACACGTGGCTTCCTTAGGCATACGCGGAGGTGCGAAGCATTATAAACCTTTAGACATTTCTTTCCAAAATTTTCTAAGTCTCCCCGATGGCCCACCTTTCTACAAGTCGCTGTGGGTCTGACATGTGGCTTCTTTTGGCGTCGGCGGAGGCACGGGTTGTTTTAAACCCTTAATCCTTTTTGTTCAAAAGTTAAATGTTCTAAGTTTCCCCACCGGTCCATTTTCCCCACTTGCATCCTGGGCTTGACACGTGGTGTCCTTGGGTGTCGACGGAGGCATGGATATTTTTAATCCCTTAACACTTTTTCAACAAAAACATCTAAAAATCCCAAGTGCCTCTGGCGACCCGCCTTCCCGTTTTAAGCTAGAATTTTGGACACGTGTCCTTTGCGGTCTTAGGTTTAATTGTCTTCTTTTGGCCCAAAGGCCCACATGGTCGCGTGGGGGTAAACTTCACTTTTTATCCAAAAGGGAAAAGTGCTAAGTTTCTACCCCGCTCTGCCAAACCATGTTTGAGAAAAGTTTCTCCCTTGCTCCGCTAGCCCGCGTTTGAGAAAAGTTTCTCCCTTGCTCCTCCGGCCCGCGTTTGAGAAAATTTTTCTCCCCGCTCCGCCGGTTTGCGATCTCCTCTGGGAGAAATTTATTCCCTAAGCCCACATGCCCATGTTTAGGAAAAATTTCTTC